>CM021777.1:6193113-6561183 GCA_011076525.1 Nettapus auritus
TAAAAAATAAAAATAAAAAAATGAAGATCTTCTGAATGTGTGTTTGAAGCCAGAATTACTCATCTCTACTTTATTCTGAATATGGCACCAGAAGCTTGATTCTGTTTTAGCAGCATGAAGCAAAAAAAAAAAGAAGGTGAAGTCTTTAAGAGGTGTGCTAGAGAAGGCAATTCCATGCATTGCAATGCACCCAAAATCTGGAAGCTGAGAAATAGGGCATTTTCTTTTCCTACTTCTTTATTGAGCCTTTTAGCTCTTCTCGGCTCCCATGCTAACATGTTCCTGCGGACACTGTTTTGGTGGCCCTGCTATTTCCATTGCTGCCTTCAGTAGGCACAGAAGGAACCTGAAAGGCCCTGTCTGGGGAAGAGCTGCTGAAAGTGCTTTGATATTTCAACAGGGTGAGAGTCAGAAGTTGCAGTTACAAAATACACAGCCTCATCCTTCACAGACCTCCGTCTCCGCAGCCACCTGACTTACCCATGAGCACGCTTTGTGACCCTCAGCACATCACTGATTTCCTAAATGCATTTAATAAAAATTGACAATGATCCTGCAACGTGTTGCTAACAACACATCACCTGCACTGGACACCAGGAAGAGCTGCTGCTGCCACCCCATGGCACCTCGTTTTGGGGTGCTCTGAAGAAGACCTGGCAGCCTCGCTGGGGAAATGGGCCTCATGCTGGGAAGCGCCGGGGTGCTGGCACCTGCTGTCCCCAGGGGCTGCCCACCATCTGCAAGACGAGGTCCCCATGCTCAGAGCAAAAACACATTCCGCCTGCCTTCAGCGAGCTGTTCTCGCACATCTGAGCCTCGAGGCAAGCTCCCAGCCCAGCTATCAGACTCTTGGCAGCAATTTCCACACGGGTTTGTTGTATTTGGACTCGAGATTCCCCCTTGACCCCAAAAGTCACACTAAAAGGCTAAAAGTATTTTCTTTGCTTGCTAAAGAAAACACAGAGGACTTTATTTAGTTATTCAGAACTCCTCAGCCATTCTTCGGTCACTTCATGATTTCCTGAGATTGTATCTGTGCCGTTGTCTGCCAGCTCGGGTCACTCTGTGCAGCTCGGAGGGGAAGAAAAGCTGTTACATTTCATTGTCCTCAAAAGAGGGGAGAAAAATCCGATTCACGCTCCCAATCCAAACAACGCCGCTGCCTCGTGCATTCTTGACAGCTAGCGAGGCTTCATTGAAAACCATTTGTAGCCTTTAGCTCCCTTCTAACAAGTTGGCCATTGCCATAGAGGAGATTTTTTCTCCCCTGATTTATAAGCTTTAATTTATATGCGAGCCTCGAATACTTGCTTTGGGAAGAGCTCTGCCACGGGCCAAGCTCGCATGGAGATACGCAGCAGTTTGCATGGTATGCTCTGCATTTTCATCATCCAGCTGCAGCAGGATGAAAAACTCCAGGTGAGGAACACGCATGGTCGTAGGTGGTGCTGAGCACTCCCACTTCCCAGCGGGTCTGCCAGCTTGGGCCAAAGCGGCGCACTTACCAGGTGAATTTAACAGGTTTGGAAAGCCTCCACATGACCCAGCAGACACGCTTTGGAAGTGTGAAAGCGCTGCTGAAGCCTGGGCTCCCGTGCAGACTATGCGCGATCACGTGGAGCGGCTGGGAAATTGTTTAACGGTGTCTCAATGGGTGGTAATGGGATTTTCCAACCCCAAGCCGCCTCGGCGGAGTCCGGGTGTAGGTAGGATTGTGCTGACTCCGCTGTTTCCTTTGGAAGGGAGGGAGAGCATTTGGCACTTCTTTGCATCGGGCCAGGAGCTCCTGACTGCGGGCTCCTTGGCCGAGACATGCGAGTGGCGATGCGCACCCCGAGCGGGCTGCACCCCACTGTGCCCCATGCCTGCACCTGACCGCAGAACGCAGGCTGCTGCTGCTGCACCTCGGCTGAAGGCAGGCCTCCTCTAGCCCCAGGGCAGCAGATGTCATCTCCACTTTATTAATTTCCTTGCTTGCAATGTGGGAGGAACGAGCGTCTTGCCCCTCCCCTTTCTCTGCTGTTTGCTATGACCTCTTGTTGCATGTGGATGACCAAACCGCCCTCTGTGTGCTGGAAGCCCGAGGAGCTCTGTTAAAATCGCTGCAGTTTGGTGGAGCAGGGAGCACGCTCATTACACCCAGTCCTTCCAAATATAGGTTGCAATGCCCAGGAAAACCACCCCACAGGCAGTGCTGCTGCTTCCCCGAGGGATTTCATGCTGGGTCTGCAGGAGTAGGGGCTTGGATGCTGCTGGCGTGGCTGAGACACCCACGGGCAGCCCTTGTCACCGAGCCGATGGGTTTGGTTTTGCCAAGCAAAATGACATTTTGCAATTTTTGCTGCAACATCTCCGGGGAGCACCAGACGAGCTGGGTGAGGCAAGGTGTGGTTGCAAGGCCCTGGGTTGCTTTAAAGTGGCTGAAGAAGTGACATCCCAGGACAACTGCAAGGTCCCATCTGGTGCCGCAGCGGCTAGGAGCGTCACCCTGGGGTGGAGGCATGTGGCAGCAGACACCAGCTGGAAGCACGGCCCCCTGGGGTGTCAGCTCATCCCCTGGGGAGGCTGTTAGCTGCCACAGCAGGATGACAGCTGAGCCCCAAGGCTTGGTCCCACAGCACAGCCAGAAGCGGTGCAGAAAAGCCCCCGGTCCTCCGGGTAAGTCCCCCCATGCAGGAAAACACCAACACGCTGACAGTGAAGCACATGTTCAAATGTTTTTCTAAACTCCGTGGCCTCAGGCCAGGATCTTCAAGGATACTGAGCTCCCTGATTCCCACTGATTGCACTAAACAGCTTCAAAGGCTCAGATCTCAGCGTGGATGGTAATGAGGCCGGGTGGGTTGGATTCTCTGACTTAGCACTGGATCGTGATGCTGACACATCCTGGAGCTAGTGAGACCTGTTGGCCCGGGGGGTCACCTACGCAGAGCTGTGAGCGAGCAGCGGCAGCCTGTTTACACGGCTGCGGTTGTCTAATCTCGACTGTTATCATTCATCTACATAACTTCTTTGCAAGCCTCAAGATGCTTTATCTTGCACTGTGAGCTTGAGGTCTTGTTCCTGACTGCTGATGCGCCTCCGCTGTTGTGCAGGAATAACGAGACAGTGCTCGACTCTCAGCAGAGCCTAGAAGGGTCTGGGTAGATGAGGACAGCTCTTGTCTTCACAGGGAGGAGTTCAGGCAACGTCACCTTCAGTGCGTGGCTCTTCACAGCACCTTTGTTCTGCTCAGTGCCGGGCAAATGGCTGGGTCACCTCCACCCCTTGGTGATATTTAATCACTAATTGCATCTGAGTTTGGAAAGAACACATTTGTAAACTTCCCTTCATCTGATAGATGGCTTTTCTGACTGGAGTTCATTGGAGCCCCCTTGGTTACCCCTTACTGTAGAGGACAACTAGATGTCCTATGGAGAATGGTGGGGGGTTATGGAGCCTAGCAGGGGCACATTCAGGTCCTGAGAATGCGTGCAGATCTGAAGAGGATAGCGTGATGGGCATCCCAGGAGGCTGGGAGTGTGAATTTGGATCCAAGCACGAGGGCTTACTCACACCCGCGCGATAAGAAGGCTGGGGGGAGAGGCACAGGGTTATTTATCCATTTGTTTGGCAGTAGACAAGGCAATAAAAGGTGCTCTTTTAAAAAGCTCGAAATAAGGAAACCTGAGACAGAGACAGACTCAGCCTCTCGAGCTGTGCTGCGCCGAACAGAATAACTCCTCGCTCTCCGACTTCTTTACGAATTGCTCTCTTGGACGTGTCCTCCCCCCGGGACGCACTCCACCCACCAGTACCTCTCTGACCTCATCTCCCCTCGCCTGCCCCCACCCGCGGACTCGCTCCTGCACTTCTGGCCTCCAGCGGGCAGCTCCTCGCAGCTCCTCCACGTCCTCTTGCACCGCTTTGCTCTCGCTTGGTTTTCCATCCAGTCCCCTCCCCAGGCAGGATCTCACCTCCCGCCTGCCTCCCAGCTCTCTGGTTCAGCAGCTTCCTGATTCTGCCTCTAAAAATAGTCTCCGTGGCTGGGGAGTTTCCAAACAAACAAACAAACAAGCAAAACACGGGGAGGCTGTGGTTTCCGCTGCTTGTCTTTCACTTACCTGGAGCTAGAACACACCTTTGGTTCAGAAACATCACAACGCACCACACAGAACCGAAGTGGTGAAGCGTGCTTGGCGTGGCCAGGCAGCCACCAGGCTCACATCCCCTGAGATGGTCCCAGCTGGAGCAGGAACACCGTCCTCAGCACCAGCCCTGCTGGAGGCCCTTCGGAGCTGCAGCGATACCTGGCTGCTGCGCTACTGCCAAGGAAAACAAAGCACGGGGGTGGGCGCTGGAGCAGCTTGTTCAGCACACGAGGAACATTGATCTCCCTGGCTTAAGTGATGTGTGATGAATGCACGTGCTGCTGGGAAGCTGATAAAATGTTCATTGTGATGCCCAGGAGTTTAGGTGGGACACCTACACTGTTAGACCAGCAGTTGGGTAACTGGGCAAAAAGGTCTCAGAAGCCACAGAAATAGAAATGAAGCTAAATGTGTAAGTATGTGTATAAATGCACATGCATTACACCTCAGGAATATAACTTACTTGATAGCAAAACCCCGTAGTTAGGGCCTGGCAGGGTCTCTCCCAGCAGCTCTCCAGAGGTGGGTGACTGTCGGAGTCGCAGGGACTCCACCGGTGCCACCGTAACTGCGCTGGGTGCGGGCAGGGCATCCCTTCACAGAACAAATGCTGCTCAACTTATCCACACTAGCAACAAGTGAAAAAAAAAAAAAAAAAGGCCAAATACACTGTTTTGAAGCTACTGTCTGATCACGATTACCTGCCTTGCTGTTCTTCACAAGTTCTACAGCAGTTCAGTTTCTTTTAGTCTTCTGCTTTGGGCTGGTGTCTGGCAGGGATGGATCCAGCTGTGTAGTGGCTGTGCCTGTGTTTCCTTGGTCAGGCCATTCAGCTGGTGCTCTTGTGCCATTTCCCAATGCCAAGTGGTTTTTGTGTAATGGAAAGGGGTAAGGAAAAGCCCTGTGCTAAAGCACGAGCAGTTGTGTTCCCACTCCAATGGGCTGAGGGAGTAAAAGAGACAAAGTTTTCAGAAAAAAAAGTAGTATCTTATGTATTTGTCCTGCAGGCCTAAGGGATTGGTGGGTATTTCTCATCTGCATCAGCTTGTCTGATAAACCCCACTACCTTTCTCCCCACAAAACATCCTCTCCAGACATGGCACGATTCCCATAGCTTCTATGGATTATGAGATTAATGGAGCAATCCCCAACCTTCGATGTGCGGGAAACCAGCAAGGAATTGCAACATCTGCTGCGTTCTTTGCGTCCCAGGAATGAACGTTGTTGTACAACCTATACATCCTTCTCCACGTACGTACTCCTCCTTTGCACCTCCTGAAGTCAGAGTTGTATGTGCTGGATTGGCAGCATTTGGTGGCATGAAGAAAACAAACAAACAAACACCAGACAGACCCATTGATAATCCTATCCCATCACCCTTCCATCAGTGGGCTATTCCCTCATGCTCCCACTGACCTGCATTTTGCCTGCAGCTGAAGCGTTTCTGTGCACTGCTGGTTAATGGAGTATTTACAGTGCACTTCAC
This sequence comes from Nettapus auritus, assembly GCA_011076525.1. NCBI lineage: Eukaryota > Metazoa > Chordata > Aves > Anseriformes > Anatidae > Nettapus > Nettapus auritus. The sequence continues at coordinate 6,198,730 of CM021777.1, forward strand.
CATGGAAAGCGAAAAGAAAGGAATTAGGGAAAGAGAGGAGCCAGGTCAGGATTTTTATTTTATTTTATTTTATTTTATTTTTGTTCCACAAGCCTGTGGTTAGCTAGCATTATATTTTTTTAGAGAGTCTGTCACTGAGATGGGGAAAATACAAGCCAGGCTTGTCCCTTGACTAAATTTTGACTCCTAGAACTTAAGTAACAGAAATAACCTCAGATGAGTCTACCAACATGCAAAACCTTATCAAATTCGAAACCATATTGGGCTTATTTCCTACCGATGAAGATGAAATATATTCATAAGCTAGACGAAAATATGAAAATCAGCAACTTTTTCACCAAACAGGAACATACCTGAGCATCCACACCATGCTGGTAACTGTTTCGTATTGGAATGTCCTGAATGTTTTGTGGTTTTGAGGAGCTTGTTTGCATACCCGTTTAAAGCAAATTTGGTTTATTTCCTGTGATACATTATTAATGTTTTTAGCCAGTTAGATGTTCTGTTTCAGAGCAGGCTGCAGTGATGGCTGTATGGCTATAACTGTGTAAGTACAATAGACTGAAAAACATAAAAAGAAACCTTCTGTGCTTCAGACAGTGGAAACATAAAACGAAGATGTGAAGGGAATTGGGAAAGAAAAGGGTTAACCATTTAAAGGCTGACTTAAACAAAACGTATCTGTGCAAGGGCCTCCCCAAGGAAGTGGCTGAGACCACATCGCTTGGATCATTTAAAATTAGACTGTACAAAGCAATAGAGAAAATTCTGCAGGGAACAATCCTTCACTGGCAAGTGGGATGGACTCAATGACCTAATAAGTCTTTTCCATCTCTAAGTCTATGAGATGAGCCTATAACTAGTGCAATATGGCTTTGCCCAGAGTTCCCATGTGCTGGCTATAAGCGGAGCCAAGTTGCACCAAACTGTGTCTTGTTTAAGTTAACTGTTTATGTGGTTCTTTTGCCCCACACTGGTTCCTTTTTTTTTCATCAGATTCCCTCTCCAAACAGATGATTCTTTTATGCTCACTTCATTTTTGGTATGTAAAGCATGTTAAATCACGTAACGTGCCATATATTTTCCTTAAAATAGAACAGGAGTGCAGGAAACACCCCCTTTCTCCTCCGTTTCTGCTAGTGGCCATCTGACTGTTGTCTCGGGAAGGATCTGGACTGCACAGCTCCTTGCCCCAGCTGTCCATCAGGCTGGTCCCAGCTTCTCATCAACCATATGGCAGAGGACAGGTCCCTTCTCCTACAGGTGTGGCATTGCACCAGCCAGAGCCCTGCAGGTCCCTTGTGGCATGTGCTCCCCTGCCTGGGTACTGACATGTTGGGGTCTCAGAGCTCAAAGTGCATTTGCTTTTACTCCCAAGTGGCTGAGTCCAGATGGGCTCAGAGTCCACACTGCCTGTTCTCCACACCGAAACTCAAATTCACAAAGGAAATAGCACCGGGGATGCACAAATGGCAAATCTGGGGCTTGCCAACAGGCGTGCAGGCAGGGGACTCAGCTGTGCCTGGACGCAGGGGAGCTTGGGGGCACTCTGCCTCCCCAGGATCTTCCGAGGAAGGCCCCGGCCAGGCCTGCTGGCTGAGGGCCTGCTCCTAATCCCACTGGACAGCAAGGACTCCAGACTTTGTGTTTTGCTCCAGACAGGCTTTTTTTCTCCTCCACCTTGGGAGCGCATTGGCAGAAGGCAGGCAGTGAATCTGGATGGGCTGCTGGATGATGGGACTGACAGGAACGAGCACGGGGTGCTGGGCAGGACCTGGGGCTGTGTTGAGCTTCCTGATGCCCCATGTGCCTACCCAGGCTGGAGGCAGTTGGGGTACAGGTGGCAACCCTTGTGTTCTTCCCCAGCAAGAAGGTGTCCCACCGGAGGCCTCTAGAAACCGGTGGTAGGCAGAGAAAGCAAGATAAGCTGTGACAGAATGGAGCAGCTTACCTGGTGCCCACTGGAAAGGGAGGTACGTGTGAGGTAGGCTACACTGAGGTAGGTGTGGAGCTCACTGAGCTACACCTGCACTCCTTTCTCCTGAAAATCTCCGTTTCTTGAAGCCTCGCCCCATCCCCAGGAGATAAAACTCCCGCTGAGCTAGGTGGCAGTCCTGTGGAAGAGAGAGGAAGTTCCGCCTAAGCCCCTGTGCGTGGGGCTGGTGTAGGTTTCTCTGACAGCTGAGAGCCAGCCAAAAGGAAATACTGAAGTGAAATGTTAAGTGCTCACAGGATAGGTGCCTAAACATGTTGGAGAAGTCAGCTCCAACCGCTGGGTGCATGGACACCCCTGGACACCCTGGTGGAGCAGAGAACGGACATCCATTCCCTGCGGCCTGTGTTAGGACCAACCAAGCTGTCCCCAGAGGCTGCAGCCCAGAGCCCTGAGAAGGAGGGCAGAAACACAGAGCCCCAGGAGATCTCCTGGAGATGCTGCTCCAGCCTGAGCCCGGAGCCCTCCTTCCTCCTCCTTGCCCCGAGGCGAGAGTAGCTGGGTGAGACCAACAGCAAAGCGTGACGTGCTTAGACGCGGCAGGAAATGGAAGCGGGAGATAACCCAAAACCTCCTCAAATTCCCCACTCCTACTCACCCACCTGACTTGAAGAAGTAAATCAGGACGTAACATGCAGTTGCTTCTTGTCGAGACCTAGCGTCCAGATAGCTTGCACGGGGGGCGAGTGCGTGTGTGGTAATTCGGTGCTTGCGCAGGCATGAACCCAAGTCCCCTCCTTGTCTGCCGGGTTCAGCAAGGTCGCAGGAGGGGGAGGAATTTGCCCCAGCATGAAGTGCTGTGCAGGAGCCCACTCGCTCCTTTCCAGAGACCTGGATTTTTCTGGTCCCATGGCGGGACCCCGCAGCTCACTGCCCTGAAGGAGACGCTTCCCATGGACGTGGTGGGATGCATGGCCTTTCAGTCACCTGCTGAGTCTCCCCCTCTGCTCTGCTGGGATCATGGAAGATCTTCCACTGCTCTGGAGGATTTCCACAGCAGTGGGATGGGTGAGAGGGCAAGCAATGAACAGGGCTCACTGATGGCTCCCACACAGCGACACCTGTGTGTGTTTAGGGTGTGATTAGCTGAAAGTGCCGTGTGGCTCCTCAAAGAAGGTGCCCATGAATGCAGGAACCAAGCCAGGCCTGGCCTTGGCACCCACACAGTACCTCCACACAGGCTGTTGGCTCTATGCAAAGGAGAATGATGCATGGCAAGGCGATGGTGTGGCCTTGGTGGGACCCGAGAGCCAGCTCGCACGAAGGGGTAGAGCCCAGCGATACAGGAGGGCTTGGGCTGCTGGGATTCAGGGCAACAAAACCTTCCACACCACTTATATAGCACTGGTGCCCAAGCTCATGGCCGGTGCCACAGCCTGCTGCTTGCTGTTGCTGTTTTTCAGGTTTTGTCTTATTGGAGAAAAAAAATCCTGTTTGGAGGCAGAGTTGAGGGAGCACAGGGTGCAAAGCACACGGAGCCACCTAGCACTGGGCTAGTGGCTGGGAAGGGCACAGCAACAGGGCAAGGAAATTCTCCTTTATACCCAAACCTCCACCTCCTCCATAGTCACAAAACCCCAGAGAAGTTTCCCCAAACTGAGTCACTGATGGCAGAGCGCCGCTGAGCACGGTGCTCACGAGGTACAGGAAAGCAAATTTCCCTTCATGGCTTCTTAGACCTTTTAAATATTTGTTGTGATTGTGCTACTAATTAAATTCAGCTGTTGCAGGTAATATAACTCCTAACGGCTTTTTTTTTTTTTTTCTTTTTAATATATTTTTGTCTCCCTTTTAGGGGGCAAGTGAGCAGCACTTAAAGGTACACGCTCCATCTGCTAGGGTGGCTGCTGGCAGCAATGCAGAACTTGGGTTGAGCTCTGAAGTCACCATGTTCCCTGTGCCAGCGTGCCTTAGGAAAGGAGGCACATTGCTGCAGTGGGAAGGCTCAGACCGTCACCCCATAGCCCTCTAAATCTTGTTGGAGCTAATGGTAGGTGCATCCATCACTGGAGCTCTTCCCTCGCTTGTCTTGTGCCTGCCTGACCCTCAGCACCATCACTTCCCCTCTCGCCTCTGCTCCTTTATAAGGCTTATCCACATCTAACTCTTCTGGCAACATGATTCAGATTTGAGGGCAAATTGGGTGGAAGAGAAGTCAGTATAGTATGAGAAAATTGCATTTCTGTGCTCCAGTGCTGTGCTGCACTGTGTGTGTAGCTCAGGGCTTGCTGGTGCTCACCTTTTGGGCTGTCAAGGAGAATTTCTCTGTGTCAAAAATGACGTGGAACGCCCTCTCCATGTGTCCTCCAATGTTTTGAATTTTAAAGCATAGCCCCAGGGCAGTATATTTAAAACATGATCTCAGGGAAGCTGGTTCATTGCATTTGTAAGCTGAAAGAGAGAGCTTGGAATGACGACAATAAATAGACACGAGTACTCGTGGAGTCACACCGAGGTCAGGCATCTCCCCCTTGCATCTCCCCGCATGATTTGGACCAGTTCCTAATTCAAACCCAAGCCCCTTTCTCTGTGCTCATCCCATCAGCTCCTCTACTACGGGCGCCCTGGCCTCCTGACATGGGCACTCCTCAAGCAGGGGTGAGCGCCGGTGCTTTGAAACCCGGGCACCCCGAATTAAGGCACAGAGCTATATTTAGACATCCACACAAAGCGCCTTGATCTTCAGAGGGCTGGAGCACCTGCAAGCCCCAGCGCTGCCAGTGGGACCTGCAAGCACGCCGAGCCTTTGAAAAAAAAACCAACCACGGAGTTAAGAGAATAGAGATGGGGCCGATAGTGGGTGATTGAGTTATTGCAGCTTAATGAGTTGCCGCGCATCTGCCAAGCCACAGCAACTGTGTGTGTGTGCGCGTGCATGCACGCCCCTATTCATCTAAGCTGTAGGATTTAACCTAAAATAGTTCCTGTGGATTTGCACTGGTTTGGCAGCAGTCCTGAGGCCAGCTACCAGGCTCTGCTGATAAGCCCTAGCGAGGGGAGCCGAGAGCACATGGGCTGCAGCAGCCCCGCGCAGAGCTCAGCAGGAGATGGTGCCCCTGGGGTGGCCCCCAAGAGGCGACCTGGTCCCTGGCCTCTTCTGGCTGTTGGAAGAAAGCAAGAGGCTAGGAGAGAGTCAGAGCCCGGCTAGAAATGGGAGCTTGCATTTAGGGCCGTGCCAAACTGTCCCAGCGAGCATCGCCACGTGCTGAGCCTGAGCTGAGGCTGGGGCTGCTTTCAGGTGCTCCCAGTGCTTAGGTCTGGCCTCGGGACTTTAGTGCTGCTGATGAAGAGTGAGAGGCCCTTTGTAAGAACTGGTCCTGGCGCCTTAGTACAATTTTCCTTCAGCATGGCTCTGAGCTTTTGGTTGAAGTCCATCCACTAGTGACACAGGCAGGAAAAAAGCCTTCTGCTCTTCCTTTCAGGTCCCTGCAGCGCCTGGCTTTCCAGCCCCAGTTAACCATCACACAGAGTAGGGGAACGCAGGACCTTTCTGGATGAGAAGCCATCATTTTGTCCCATGCTTAAAAGAAGCCTTCTGTGCTTTGAACAGGCCAAACAGCATTCTCCCCCATAATTTTTTAACTTTGGGCACCTTTGCAAATTACTCTCCTGGCTGGGATGGAGACCAGGAGTGCCAAAACACCATGGGAAGAGGCTGCTCTGTGATACTGCCAACCTGCGAAGGAGGAGGAAATGCTGGAAATCCCCTAAGCACGCCTGTTTTCTTGAGATTCCCAACTCGATTTTGCAAACTCAGAAGATTTTATATAATTTGGTTTAGTCGGTTCAGAGGTTTAAGGCACTTGGCTATGCATCTGGATTGCATCTTTGGGGTGAGTTATCCAAAAAACAACTCAGAACAGTTTGAAATTCATCCTTTGCTAGCAAAGCTAAAGGAAAACAAGAGCACGGGAAGGGAGTTTCGACTCTGCTACTCGGTGTGCTGGGTTTAATTCCATGGTCTGTGCCTCTACCTGCCTGGGCCATCAGGTGGGCAGCCAGCTTGACGTGCCACCAGCCATCATCCCTAACCTGACACCCAACTCCCTGCCAGCGAAGGAAACCTCGGCTCCCCCTCTAACCACCAGCCTCCATCACCTGAAGGTCTCTAGAGTAAGAAAAAAAGAAAAGAGCATTTCTAAACATGCAAATAAATCTCGTCCGATGTACAAGTTCAGCAAGCACAGCTCTCTGACATGACGGCTGCTGCACACAAGCCAAAGGGTTTTATTCAGGCTTCCCAGTCTGAAAATGTTGGCCTTAGAAAGCCCTTAAATGAAACATTTTGAGTTGAAAAGTCCAAGTCAATTCAAAATAGTAACAAAGAAAGTTAATTTTAAGAGCCCTTTAAGTTTTCGACCGTCAAAGCCAAGAAAGTTGCGTATTGATGAGACAGAGCCCCGAGACACCCGCAAGGCAGCCAGCACCCCGCTGCTGGTGTTGACTGCCCCGAGGCCGCTGTCTTCGAGCACCGATAGCGATCAGCACCTCGTGGGGCCGAACCTTTCACCATTTGCCATGTTTTGCCTCACAGGCAGCTGCGTTTCAGCAGTGGGTGAAACGATTCCTGTTTGTCTTGAAGGGCAAATTCTTCCCTTTAGATGTTTGTGCTCACCTCCCATTAACTTTGGTATGAGCTGAGCTCATGCTTCCAAGAGCAAAATTTGGCTTATAATTTCTGCATGCTTCGGGATCCTTTGGGTACCATATAAATGTAAGATACTGTGATTCAGTGCTAAAGAGCAGAGAAAATGCAAACCCCCAGGAGATGAAGTAAGAGAAAATCATATAGAGCCTTTGTTTAAAAATAAAAAATAAAAATAAAAAAAGCAAAGCAAAAGCGAAAGATTAAGAAAAACTATTCAGCCTCATTCCAAAGCTGATTTCATTGCATGCAAGGACAGAGTGCACATCTCTTACCTGGCGATAGCTTCTCTGACACCAGTGAGTTACGGGCCATTGGACCAGGCCCCAGTTTCGAAGGCATTATTGGAAATGTCTTACCTCCCATATTTCCTGTTTTTTAATCAAACTCACCGCGCTGCCAGAGGTGTTTCATTTACCGTGCGAGGGGGCGGCGAGGCAACCTCGAGCCACAGGAAATAGGAATCGCAGAGCAGCTCCTCCACGCCGGGCGCTCCCGGGGGCACGCAGCGCACGGACACCGCTGCCCCCTGCCCCGTGGCACCGCTGCCCGGCCCCAGCATCCTGCAGCCACTGCTGGGTTCAGGGCTTTTGGTGTCTCCTCGTTTTGCCCCCACTCTAGCAAGAGCTAATGGTGCATACATTTTATAAGTTTATTTTCTATCAGCTGCCATTTTATAGTTTCTTGGCTTGTTGCGACTGTCATAAAATTACTTTATTGTATTTTCCCATCTGTTACATTTTTGCTTCTTTACAGGGGGACACTGCACGATGCACATAGTCTAATTTAGCTTTGAAATCATTGTCTGATGTTGTGTAAGGAAGATGAACATTGTGTTTACAGTGTGGCCTCTCTGTAGCACCGATGCGATCGAATGATGCCCGCAAACCCCAATGTCAGCAGATGGACTTGGCAGCCCCCTCCTCCCCTACCCTGCTCTTTTGCTTTGAGTTTTGCACTTGGCTACACCTGTTAGAGCTGTAATTGCTTCTTAATTTAATTATCCACACACTAGGGCTTTAACAAGGCCTTCTGAATTTTTTTTTTTTTTTTTTTTTTTCTTTTTTTTAATTTGTACCACCACTGGATATTAAAGACTGTCTTGTCAAACTATTGAGATTATTAGACAAAATCCAATATTTAATCTGGTGGTTTGGCAACACCAAAGGATTTCTGAACATAAAAAATCCCGTTTTAAGAAAAAAACAGTGGTTTGGCAGTCCTATTTAAGTACCCCTCCTTCATCTCTCCTTCCTGCCCCCAGTGTACTACACTGTACTTTTCAAACATCATTTTATCACCAAGAAAGGAAGCCTTAACTATTCTTATCAGTGGGTTAGATCCTGTTCCCACCAGAAAACCTACATAATACACAGGACACAAGGCAAAGGAATCCCATGCACCTGCAACTGGCAGTGACTTCAACAGAAACAGAAGAGTGAGAGCACGTAGGGAAGGAACTGAGCTGAAGGACTTGCAGCAGTGATGTGTGTGCTGTTTTTATTATAATTTGTCAATAACAAGGAATATTTCATGTGTGATTTCAAAATATAATTGTGAAATTTATGGACGTAGGTAATTACTTGGTTTTTGATTGCTGCAGTCTACCTGGAAAGTCTGGGTGAGTTTTCTGTTTTTACAATTGTCCAGCTATTTAATGCAAATAGTTTTAGAAAAGGGACTCCAGTTTTGCTATATAACAGGTTTGTTCCCATCTGTTGATTGTAGTAAAAATGGTGAAAGAGGAATCCAAGGTGGAATGTCAAACTTACGTGTGAGTAGAGCAGTGCGAGATCACTTCTGTGCCACTTCTCTCTTGGTTTCCATCTCTTTGGCAGTACGAATTCCTCCGGTGGGTGCTGTCCTTCAGTATTAAGAAGGAATAAACAGAATCACACACAAAATTATGGCTTGTACTGCAATTTAGCTGGATGAAGACCCCAGAATGAACTGGCGAGTAGGTTGTGTCTGAACTCTGCAGCCCCTGCGTTCAGTTTTTATTAACTTTTTCAGTATGTTCTATTGCGGTCAGGCAACAATATGGGAGCTATCTTGCAGCTAATTTAACACCTGTAAATTCCCATGGCTGGTAATGAAACATTGTAGAGGCAAGTGGATGAAGCATTTGTTTCATATATCAAAGGTCATTAGTTCAGAATTTGTTATTGCTGTAGCTTTTATTATTATTTTTTTTCAGCTTTTTTGCATCAGTTACTTATAGCCTGATTAAGACTTCTCCTTCCCAAAGCTAAAAACAAAACATGAGCATCTGACGCAGAACACTGGGGCGAAATTATCTGTTGAAATCTTGAATTAACCTGGTTGAAATGATACTTCCAAAACTCTACTCAGCCTTCCTGGTTGCATGTGGGCTGGGAGGCTGTGTGACATCAGGAGACATGGTGTAATGGCCGGCCGTGTGGTACCTGGGGACACGGTGTTACAGCTGTGTGGCACCAGGGGACACGGTGTCACAGCCATGGCATGGAATGCTTCTGCTCAGCTGAGCACTTGTATCAACTCTGGGCCATCACTGCTACGTTGCCGGCGCCGAGAGGAGCTGACACAGCAAGCTCCCAGCCCTGCAGCTGGTTTTTCTGGATGTTTCGTAGCTAAACTGACCCCTTCTCAACCCTGTCATGGGCTGGGTCCACCACAGTAGCCAACTTTTCAAAACACATCCAGCACAAAGCAACATTATAATGAAACTAAGCAGCTCCTGAAGATGAAATCACATGAGCCGTGCATCCAAATGTGATGCTGCAGCTTCTGGGAAATGCTGAGTGTGCGCTTCTTCACCTTGAAAGGTCTTGGCATGTATGCTGTTTATCAAAATAACAAGTCATTGAAATACAGCTGAAAGGATTGCCAGGAAGGTTGAATGAAGCACTGTTGTTTCCAGTGTACCATGGTCTTCACTGTTTTTTCCAGAGGAGGGAAATGAGTGGGCTCCAAGAACGAACCCTGCGCACAGAGCCCATCTATTTCTGGCCAGGCTGCTCTTTGACCTTTGGCGAGTGCAGCACAGCAGGTCTTGAGCAGAGCTCGGCTGTGTGGAGCTCGCTGCCAGCAGGACCTTCACCTTCACGTAGTCCAGTACCGATCCTAGACATTATTTTTATTTGTAAGGTGCCACTCATCAGGAATCTCCCCTGGGATATGATTCTGGTTGCTGGCAGAGCAAAGAAGTTCTGGATGTATTCCTGAGACTATTAATTTAATCTGTAAATAAGCTATGTTTTGTATTAACATCTTTATGCTGTAGAATTGTATAGGATATTTGGTTCTTTGTAAGACATACAAACTGTTTTGTATTCATATCTGTGCCTGTCTTATAGCTGGCTTCATGATACTACTCATTAATTCAAAACTGCAATGTCTTTCTCACTCGATATTTAGATGTCAGATATTTTCTACAAAGCTTATTAAAACTCAGATTTGTACTTCATCATTCACTGCACTACCAGGCAGTCCCATCAGTGCGCTCCTGTGACTTGCCTGGTCCGCTGGAGAAGTCTGACTGAGTTTTCAGGGTAAGACACACCCCGAGGCACCCATCTTTCTTGGACAAAGGAAAAAACAATCATTAGTACCACAGGTGTTCCAATGGCTTCTGTCCGAATTCTGAATTTGCAATAGCATATATATGTGAGTAACACCAAACAATTCACCTGTTCTCAAACGACAAGCACCTTTCAGAAACACATGACTTTCACGCCCAGCAGCAGCGAAGCCTGTCTGTGTTACGGGCCCATTTTTTTGGTGACGGGGCAACCAAACCTACGGCCTGTGGAAGAACCGGCACCGCCGTGCTCATGGTGCCGCTCACCAGGGCCGCCTGTGTCCCCACTGCTGTGGTGGCAGCGGCCAAGCTGGGACCTGTCTGCTCCTCCTCCTCCCGGCACACAGTGCAGCACAGCCATGTGCCTGGAGAACCAGCACGGAGGCAAGCGCCAGCCAGCCAGGAGTGAGTCTCACGGCAGTTGGTGTCAGCCTCCATTTTCTCACTGCTGGGGCAGGGAGATGCTGCTGGGGCCGGCTCTAGTTAGCACATTGTTAACTGCCCAATGCAAATGACCTTTGTACAAAAAATTAATGACAATCAGCGAGGGGCAGCTCAGCTCCTCCAGCGGTCCCTCTGGGTCTGGGTTCCTGCTCACTGAAGCAACCACAACATCCCAGCGCCAGCACCTCAGCCACCACAAGGGCAGGGACAGCAGATGACGTTCCCCTTACTGAGCTAACGCTGGTTCTGTCACAGCTGCCCCCTCCCGATGTGGTGTAACAGTCCCAAAACATCACAGGCCAGCGCTGCCACCCCCAAGGGGCAAGGCCTGTGGGGATGGGTGCTGCTTCCGCACAAAAACTCCTATTAGACGACGTCGCCACATGTTTGACTGAACTTCTCAAATCTCCCCGTTTCTCCTCAGACATACAGAGACCATGAGCTAAAAGCCAAGCTTTTTCCACAGCTTATGTTCTTGTAAAAACAACTCCAAGTACACACATTCTGCTCCTCGCTCCAGTCGGGGCTCTGCATGCCAAGCCCAGTATTTATTTTCATTACTTTTGAGACCACCAAAATTAATGTATCTTTCAGACAGGAAGAATTTTATTTATTATGGTGGATTTGAATCCAAGAGATGAAAGAAGAGCGGCGTGCATCTTGAAAGCGAGCGAGGCTGGGAGCAGCGAAGGACGGCCTGGTCCACAGGCCGCCAACCCTGACCCCGCAGTGTGGCCACCGGGCCCGGCCCCGGCATGGCGGCCCCCGACCACCACCACCCTCCGGGCTCATGGCCACTGCGGCCACAAGGGCAAGCTCCCCTCCTTCAATGACCACCCCCTCTTCTCAAGCCACCGGTATATTCACGGGGCGATGGGAGGCTGCTGTTTGTTCCTGGGGAATGGCATCCAGAACACAAAACTAATCGTTTTTTTCACATTTTGTGTGCTGATCACTGAACTTCACCTCATCAGCTTTTCCCCTAGTTGTGTCTTCCAACCAAACTCCGCTCCCCCTCAGGGACCTCAGGGATTGCCATGACCCCTGCAACCCACCCCATCGTCCCGTTGCTGTCACCTGCAGACAGTGCCAAGAGTGTGAATTGGGATCGAGGAACGCGCTGGGCCCCGAGGCTGTTCCCAGCCTGACCTGCTCACCAGGCCCAGGACTGGAGCCGGGCCCCAGGCTGGCTGCGGCCGGGGGGCAGTGTGTGCTGCTGCCGGGCCTCTGCTGTGTTTGTTTGAGCTTGCAGGAGGAACACAGCGCTTTATGCCCTTCATACTGTTCTGTTTTAAACATGTAAATAAATTCTACAAACCGCAGACTTTGGGCTCTCTCAGGCATTTCAGCCCCGGGTTTGGAGGCAAACCGGGACATGTCCCTGCCACCTCCCGCTGCCCGGCTGGCACAGACATGCCAGGTAAACCCGGGCACCTGCCATGCCCTCATGGTTTTGGTGCACTTTGACAACCCGACCACAGTGCTCACCCAGCCTGGAGGCATGACCAAGAGCTCTTGTTCACTTAAAGACTTCACCACCGGGTAGCGTGGGAAGTGCTGTGCCTGCAGCTGGTGCCCCCGCTGCACCAGCTTTTCAGTGCACTCACAGTGCAGCAGCCATGCACCTGGAAAGCTTCGTTTGGGGCTTCATTTGGTGCAATCACTCTCAGTTTAGTGCGGTTTGAGGAGTGCTGTGCGCTCCTGTGGAGGGATGCAGGAAATTGGACTCAGCAAAGTCACGTTTGCTGGAAAAAGGATTAGCTGTGTCACCGCAGTCACCTGATGCTCAAGGGCAAGCAACGCCTCATGCTTTGCGTAGCAGTAAATGAACACATCAAATTGCAGTACCCCAGTGTTTTCTAGCAGGAAGCTTCCCCATCCCCAGTTACTCACTGAAGGGTTGTTAGCTGCATTACGTAGGTGCCACTCAGTGCTCTGTGCTGTTTGGGGTAGCTCTGCCTCTCATGCTCCCCTGGCACCCACCCGTCCTGGCCATGTGCAGGTGGATGAAGACGCCTGCAGGTGGATGGACAACTGGACGTAGTTAATGAGCAGCTCTAACAAAGCTTCTAATTGCACCTGCAGTGACATTGCTCACTGAGGCAAGCCCAGGCCCTGTAGAGGCCACAAGACAGCTCCTATCAAATGAAGTGTATGATTAATTAAATACACCACTAAATTAGGGGCACGCCTGGCTTTTTCAGCAGTCTCCACACTTACCTTTCTTTTCTGTAGAGCTCAGTTCGGGCACCTCAGACCACCACGTGAGATGGTGAGAAAGACCAGCTGTGTCCTTGGAAATCCAGACCCCGCAGTGGTTAAGATTTTCCCTACATTTCTTAATTCTCTTGCTATGGATCCCATCACAGTCTTCCTTTGAAAGTGCAGAAATGAAATTCTAGTTCACTGGAGAAAAAAACACCGTTGCTGTTGCTTTCAAACATGCCCAGAGTTACACCAAAATGTTGCCAAAGCCATCCTGCCCATCGGGAAGAAGAGAAAATGGATTACATTTCTGTAACAACATTTTAGAAAACATAATTTCATGTCTAGACCGGAACCAGTCCTAAGATGTACTAGGTTGGTTATTGGCACTGTCATTTTTTGGTAAAAATATCCCACCGAGAAACCTCCTTGATGCAATTACACTTGAGGTTCTCCCACAGAGGAAGGCAGCTGTGTTGTGTGATAGACAGGAAAGCAGGGAGACACCAACAGAAAGACAAAATCCATGAGAAACCAGGCCTGAAAGTTCAACACCTGACACAACAACTTGTTCCTGCTTCCACTCAGCTCAAGGAAGCTTTGGACAGGGCCAAGCAGCGCTAACAAGGCACCTGCCCCCCGCGTGCTTGCCTGCAATAATGTCAGCTGGGATGTTCTGGAGATGTGAGACCTCAAGAACTTCCAATGACAGTTGTGGATCCTTTCCAGGCTGTATTTGGTATCATTTCTCATTGCAAAACAGGAAGGGGAACTGTAATTGTCAGTTGCTTTCATCACCTCTGACAATGCCTCAAGCCTGGGTTCCAGTTCCTAAGGAACACGCAGAAAAAAGCTGCGTTGGACACCCCATAAAAGCCAATTTGTGCTATCCACAGTTAGCTTGGATTCAACTTAATTGTTTATTACTCTGAGGTCTCTGAAGGATATAGAATATGGAATAAAATATTTCTCCCACCTCAGCCTTTGTAAAAACATTCACAACCTGTTAAACGCTATGGTCAGTAACTTTGAAATGATCTCACAATTTGATTTCATTAGATTTTAATTGCAAATGATACATTCCAGGGCTGACAGAGGGTGAGAGGCTGCGACTAAGGGAAAATTAAACCTCTGCGTGCTCTAATTCTCCCACCAGCTGTATTCAGGCAGGTGCAACACAAACTCCCCAACACCCTGCTAACATAACGCAACCCTGACCTAGAGGGACCGATGTGAACGGGCTTTTCAGCCTGCATGCTTATTCAATTCGCTCTGCGGAAAGGCTGCCAACCGGGAGACGCGGTGCCAGAAGCGTGGTGGTTTTTTTAATGCAAAGTTGCAAAACCACAAAACTCATTTTTACTAGTGACCTTTTACCACTAATTGTCGGGGTACTTTAAAAAAAAAAAAAAAGTGACTTTGGTCAGGGCTGAAACGACATCCCAGAAATGCTCATCCGCAGCTACTCCCTAAGCCCACTCTGTATCCAAACTGACTGGGTCCTGCTTGGATGAGTCAGGCAGCTTTTTGGGTCTTATTTTGCGTTTTTTGTTGTTGTTGTTTTTGTTGTTTTTAATTTTTTTTGCAAAGCAGCTTTTGATTGTGAACTAAGTCACGGTAAAATAGCTGGGCTGTTGGGAAGAGGGAGAAAGAAGTACACAAGATGTACAGTGGTGGGGGTACCAAAAAGGAGAGACTCCAGGGCTGTGCCTGCCCTGAATGCTGCATGAAGGTGGTTGTTTTTTTCCCCCTGCTTTTGCTGTTTTTTCCCTCTAAGAACACATAGGTCTATTATACTTCATTTCTACAGCTTTTTTCAGACACCGACTAGGCAGCAGCTACAGCTGGACTCTCCCTATGAGAGTTCAACCAAGTTTTGATCTCCTTTGCCCAGGTTCTAACACTGATTCATTCCCTAATTTCATTAGAATTGGCGGCGTGTAAGTGGTGTGTTTGTGAGCAGAGCCTGACCTACTTTTTCCACCTCCTCTGCCGAAAGCTTCCCAAGGAGACCTCGCCGGGGCTCAGCTGGGGGCAGCAGCAGCCCCGGCCCCGTGACCTCCCGGCCCCTGCACGCGCCTCCTCCGAGAATCTCGGTCCTGAGTGGAACGAGGCCAAGAGCCTATCCCAATCCCAATGAATCGATACATTAGAACAGCTCAATGTTCGTGGGCAATTTTGCTTTTGCCATGTTGCAAAAAAAAGACAGTTGGCCTAACGTTTTTCTATGCACCGAAATACTTCCATACACCAGACTCAGGAAATGCCTGGAAATGTGGGCAGTATTTACAAGTAAATGGCTAGCAGAAAGCTGAGCAGCAGCAGCCCGTACTAGCAGGTGTCTCACGAGGAGAGCGCACTTCTTCAACAAGCCCCAATTAAGAAAGAAATGGACTCAGCACCCAGCCTCCCACCACGCTCCATGGCCCTAAAATGCCAAAAGTCAAGCCGCGGGTGCAAGCTCCAGCCTGTTTGACATTTATGGTGACACTCCCACCACCGTCAGCGGGCCCAGATTGTCACCACTGGTTTCTGCTGCTTTTATGGAGAGCAAATTGAAAAACGTCCAGCCTCAATTAGGACGAACCACAATTTGTAACAAAGCATCTGATGACTAGCAGCTTAGGGACTGCACTCAGTCCCATCCGTAGCTCCCCATGTTGGAGGAAATGTTCCTTCTGTGGAGGAATTTTGTCATTTGCTGGGCTTGTTTGTTATTTTCAGCCTTTGTCTCCAAAAATTTTAATGCGGTCCAAAAGTCCTAAGGTGATTTCCTCTCCTCTCCCATTCCAAAGCCGTGTCTTTGCTAAACCCAGTAACCACTGCAAGACTGCTTGTTTGTAAACAGGGGGTGAAAACACTTTGTTCTGGTTTTGCTTTCTGTCAGCACATCCCAATTTTCTCATTTTCTCTCTCTCTCTTTTTTTTTTTTTTTCCTCTCTCTCCAGTATTTATAATTATCTCCGGAAAACATTCTTGGCCTCTAGCTTGTCTGGGCTGCTTTACAGCAGCGTTTAACATTCAAAACCGGCCCTGGTGATTGGCTGGTGGCTGGGTCACATGGAAGAAACCAGTGCCAGGAGTGGCCAAGCCCAGCGTGGGCTTCGGTGACAGCTGAGCAAGTGGGCTGGTACTGAGCCACCTCTGATCCAGGGCTGGGTAATAGGCGCAGGATGGGCATGATGCGCGTGCACCAAGGGGTTCCCACCATGGCCAGAGCCAAGCCTCCCAATTTGCGTCTCCCCCAGATCATCTCGTGTCTTCTATGCTCCTTTTTGAAAGCTTTTGGAAACATGCTTTTAGCGGTAAACAATTTGCTGGGTTATTTACAGCTCAATTTCCAAGCATCCTACCAGAACAATGAAGAAATGCTGCAGCGTACGGTGCCTACTGAGGGCTGCCAGCGGGACAGAAACCTTCCGATTATTTTAGGGCATCGTGACCCCTTCCCTTCCTCCACTCCACAACCATCCAAACAGCTACAACTCAAGTCTTACAGGAAAATTGAATGAAGAAAATGACAGGAACCCAGAAATGCAAGGAGAAGGCAAAAATGGGCAACCAGTAATTAACATTTTTTTTTTTCTCATTTTTGTTATCCCAAAGGATCTATACTTGAGCTCTGTGAGAAGCCTGGGTAGAAGGAGAATATGTAAGGAGAAAAAAGGAACTTGTCACCACTGCCGTGTTCAGAGGGAGATGCTAACAGGATGGGCTCCTCAGCTCACACCAACATCTGCCTTTTTTCCAAAAAGTCCTTCCTGATCTTTCAAATTTTGCTCCCATTTGAAGTCAGGGAAAGTTTTACCCTCAATTTAAGTGAGTACAGAAATGAGAGAGCCCAAGGCGGTTTGGAAGCTTGGAGCTGGGAAGGTCTCCTACGGTCTCCATCACAGGACGGGGCTGCTCTGCATTTCCCTGACAACTCTGTTGCTCTCAGGCTTAACTTGTTAGCTTGTAGTGCACAAAGCTCCTTAACTGAAAGCATCTAGAAAAATGTAAGTGGGCTCTGCCGTAACAAAATACCAATTAAATAAGGTACAAAGGGATGTGGAGGTTGCTTCTTGAGAAGCAGCTTTAAAAGCGAGTTCTCCAAAGCTGCAGCAGTACCATGGTGCCACCTGGGGCCACGGGCTCCTCTAGGTGCACACACAGCAGTGACAGTATGTGCGCCTCTGGAAGAGGGATTATCTCCCCATGAAGAGCTGAGGCACAGCACTGCCTGTCCAAATCACTGCTGAGATTTCTCAGACCTGATTTCCTGAGTTCATCTCTTCTTCTCCCAGCAGAGGATTTGGCTTCCCTTCAGCTGTGGCTTGAGCACAATGTAGGGCAGGGGATTTGCAACCTGTCATCCCCTCCTGCAGTCTGCACGGTGAACCTAGATGCCGGAGCATGAGCCTCCGAGCACCCTTGTGCTGGGACATCAGATCTGATGGTGTGACAGGCACCCCAGACCACATGCCAGGGAGAATGCTGGTGAATATGCAAAAGATGGTCATTTTGGCAGGACCAAAGCCCAGTGATGGCTGTAGATATGTTAGGGCCATCCCATCTCTGTGCTCCACGTACCTGCACAGCTCGAGGTGAGTGAGAGGCTGCAGCCCAGCGATAGCAGGCTCTGGGCACTGTCAGAGCAGTGGAGGAGCAGGAACCGCTGCCAAATGGATGAGGTCTTCAGGCATGCTGCAGCTGCAGCCGTCCAGGCTTTGCCAGCTTTCCCTGCCCTGGGAGGGGACATGGCTGCATTCAGCTTCTCTGTCTGCTGCACATCGCTCAGACCAGCTCAGGTGACGTGAACTCCGGTTCCCTCTAAAAACCGTCTCATGATGGTCCCGTGGTGCTCTCGGAGATGAGCACTTGCTCATCGTGAGCACTCACACTCTCCTGGGTGAGCACATCGGCGTGACAGAGCCACGCAGAAACACCAGCCCCTCCTTGGCTGGGTGAGGGCCGTGCATTGCTGACACGAACAGGGTTGCATCAGATTTTGCCAGCTGCGAATCCCTCCCACAGCTGCTGTCTGTGACCTCTCCTCCCCACGCCATCTGAATGTGCTGGGCTCGGAGAAAGCATGTGCTGGTATAAACAAAACCAGAAACAGGAGGAGAGGAACCTGCTGAAGATCCGAGATGACAATCCTGCCCTCACTTACACTTTCTTGAACAAGA
Source organism: Nettapus auritus (assembly GCA_011076525.1). NCBI lineage: Eukaryota > Metazoa > Chordata > Aves > Anseriformes > Anatidae > Nettapus > Nettapus auritus. The sequence continues at coordinate 6,216,750 of CM021777.1, forward strand.
GCAGGCTTGGTTAGTAACAAGATACAGACCTAATTCTGATTATTTTTACACCAGCAAAGCCAACGACTCTTGGATAGTGAGAAGTGCTTTGCACTGGCACCAGTGCAACACCAACCACCGTCACTGCTAGGTGCCCTGGACATTTTCTCTGCAATATGGTTTCCAACGCTTGCGAGAGCTGAAAACAAAGAAATGAAATACCAACATCGTGCAGACTTTAGAAATGAAAAATAAAATGTCCAGGAAATCCCTGCAAGGTTTTGGACTGAACAGGAAGATACATTACAGAACTTTTTCAACTTTTTTTTTTTCAACTTCCAAACAGCAAAAAGCCAAAATGCTAACAGGCGGGGCAAATTGAGCAAAAATAAAATATTCTGTGGACTGAGTTAGAAATTAAGTCAATGTTTATTTTTTTATGCTTTACACTTTGGCCAGCATTTATCCCGAATGAAGGCAGCAAATGTTATTAGATTTCATGGAATGTAAATAAACAGTTATTGGTAAATACATTTTGGTGGTCTGCTTGTTACACTGCATGTCAGGAAAACTATAGGGAACTGGCAGGAGTTCAGACGTCTTCAAGGAACACAGAAAACAGACATATTTTACTAATTATAGCTAACAAAAACACTCTGAGATTACAGTTAAATTACATTAAAACATAACTTGTTGGCAAAGGCTGTGAGCATAATGCTTTGCCTGTATCTTTCTGTATAATGTTTCATCGGAACAGAGCGGTAACATCAGGAAACTCTGGCACAGCCCAAGGCAATGTGGCCCATCGCGGCTCGTCCAGCCACCGGGCTTCCTGCAGTGGTTTCTGCAGTCTCATGTCCTCGCTGGGAGGGCAGGGACCTGTGCTTGCACGCAGCAGGTTTTGCACAGGGGTGACCTGATGTTGGTGTTTGAGAGCACGCAAACGAGAAGAGAAAGGGAATGGAGGCACCTGCTAACCCCTGGGAGGGCCCTGTGCAGCAGCCCTGCTCCAGCTTCTAACAGCAGCTTCAGAAAATAAACAGCTTTTGTACCCACAGCACATCACCTGGATGGACTTGGATGGACTGATGCACCATCGGCCGAATCCAGACTGGGCAGCATGCTGGGCACTGCGGCTCTATCACCTCTGTGCGTCCACTGCACTTCTCGGTTCTGTCTTCCATGTCTTCTCCACAGCACGGCTATGGGATGGAGAGAAAGGGGTGATGGCCCTAGACTGGAGAGAGCCATCATTCTCTGAAAGAGCCGACCCTTCTCAGCAAGCGGAGGAACATGAGGACTTCTGGAAGAAATCACACAGAATCACAGAATGTCTAGGTTGGAAGAGACCTACAAGATCACTGAGTCCAACCTCTGACCTAACACTAACAAATCATCCCCTAAACCATATCCCTAAGCTCTACATCTAAACGTCTTTTAAAGACCTCCAGGGATGGTGACTCAACCACTTCCCTGGGCAGCCCATTCCAGTGCCTAACAACCCTTTCTGTAAAGAAGTTTTTCCTTATATCCAATCTAAACCTCCCCTGATGCAACTTTAGCCCATTCCCCCTCGTCCTGTCACCGGGCACGTGGGAGAACAGACCAAATCATCCTATGTCCTGAGCTTTCACGACAAACGAGCTGCTGAGAGGGCTGTCCTCAAGCCCTGCCCACCCACACCTGCGCCCGCACTGTGCTGCACACTAAGTAACTGTAGGGTATGCATGAAAACGAGATGCAGAAGTGCTGACATTGCACTAAGATTACAGACCATTACTTTTTAAAAAAATCACAGTTCATTCAAAGCAACTTTATAGAATCGATGCTCAAACATGTTGTATGTGAGCAAAATTCAGGCTACACAAAAAGCAGGTGCACGGTGATTCTCTTCTCATGTGCCTGCAAGACAGGACAACAGCACTATTACTTTAGAGAAAGTCTCAGGCCTAACTTAGGACGGTTTCTTTCCTTGTGCTGGTGGGACATTACCACCGAGCACTGCACTCTCGCACAGGCGGTGCAGCAGCTCCACGGGCTGTGCTGGCCCACCAGCTCCAAGACCAGGCAAATCAGCATGGTTTAATCTCACCTTTAAACCCAAACACAATTTGAACTACAAGAAAGGCACACTCTACTCCATTTGCCAAGTAAATGCAAGGGGGTATACAGTCAGATCTCCCCAGAATGTCAGTTACAGCCATGCCTGGCTGCTGCCCTATGGCAATGCACCATTCCTGGGGCTGTGAATGCTCATGTCCATGCCTGTATGTAAAAAAAAACACTCTAGTAAAACTATGCTTCACGACTACCCATGTAATCTCTTCACTTGGACTGTCTTTGTGTCACATTTATTGCCCATTCTTTGCTGGGAAGATTTTTACACAGGATCTGAAGTTTAAAAGAAGACAGATGACAAGCTGTGATCACGAGGAGGAGAGGCTCACCATATGGAAATAGAAAGCCCTGGCTCCCTCCTTTATTCCTCCTCCCCCCTCCCCTGCAGAGTTTCTCTACTTCACATGGTGCTATTGGGATTTGAAGATCAGAATACAAATTAAATTATTAAACAAGGAACAAAAAAAACTCAGGCCTTTCCTCTCCATCCTCCCATGTGATCAGTAATTATAAATCAAAGCAGGGAAAATAACCCCGCTGGAAGCTGGCACTTGGGCTGCAGCCCAGTTGCCTACGGAAGGATACAATGCTCAGGCGACACGTATGTGTTTTGCATGCTACGGAGGGTTCACACGTGAATCAGGTCTGCAGCTAAGAAATCATTTTGATGGCAGAAACTAACCGGTGGGCCTCCGTGTATTTGGTGTGTCGTTTATTGCTTACCTGTGGGCACGTCTGGGAAGAGCAGAAGCACCGCTCCTCGATCCGCTGCTCTCCTCCAACATCAGACTCCTGGTTAGCAAACCACACGGTAAAACATGCCCCTTGCAGTGTCCTGCAAAACAGCACAGCCAAACCCTGTCTGATGCCATTTAGCACTACGCTTTGTGACCTTCACGTGTGGTAGCCACCACTCCAAGCCTTCGCGATCAAAGGGAAAAGAAGAAGTCCATTTCAGCAGGGCAGAGCTTGATATGTGCTCATCTGGGGGTTTGCTTTGGTGCAGCTGGTTTCAGACACTGGGGACCTGGCGAGTTTCTGTCCCTCGAGGCGAGGGTGGCCACCCCAGATGACCGCCGCCAGGGCAGCGGGCGCTGTGCAGGCAGTGCGCCATGGGGAAGGGAAGGTGCCGCCAGCCCCTTGCACCCACACCACCAGGTTGTGTCACCTGGAAGCTGCAGGGTATTTTGCACTTTTGAAAGACTCAAAGACTCCTTCAGGTGGAGAAACACACACTGCAGGTCCCTGCCTTTGAAAAAAAATTGACCCCGTTTTTGATATTGGCTTTGCAAAGCTTGGGTTGTGCCGCTGACCTCGGTAGCCAGACTCACAAAACAAGCACTTAGACCCCGTAATGCAGATTTGGACAAGGGGCATCCCATTAAGGCACCCATGATTGAAAACCAACTCCTTGTAGCCAAGATAAATAGCTGAATCAATGCTACACAGAGCTTAATTTAAACACGTAATGGAGTCTAACCCAGATATACACTGTACTCCATCCACAGGTCCTGGAGATGGCAAACTGAAGCCTGCTTTTATAGTGTGCCAGCTCAGGGACCTGTTCCCAATTTGCAGATTTGGCCTGTTGCATTCTAAAAGATGTTTAATATACTTGATGCCTGTTTGTGTTAATGTTTACCATTGAAGTTTTTCATTATTTGATGTTATATTTGGCTATAGCATTGAAATTCCATTGGACCGACCAGAATCTAGTGTCAAATCAAAGCCAAAGAAGCGTCTTTGCGACAGACCTTCGGTTCCCATCCAGCCACCTTAAAAAACAAGAACAACAACAACAACAACAACAAAAACTATTGTAGGTGTTTCCTTTGTAGCTGTTCTCCTCTTTGCCAAAGAAATAGCAAACACTTTATCTATTAAGTACTTTCATATTTGCAGCTCTGGAAGATCACATTTGCTGGAGCACTTGGCAAAGCCACAGTGGGCTACCAGGAAGGTGCCAGGTGGGCACAGGTCCCTCTGGCCAGGTGCAAGCAGGGGATGGCTGAGACGTCCCAGGCCCTTCTCCAGGTTTTGTCATCTGGGACACAGGTAATTACCTACAGACCTTTGTACTGCACCTCTGGGGACAGCAGATGGACTTCTGCTGCTTGCAAATTGCTTCTTGTTATTAGGATCATGCTCAGCCTTTGAAGCCTGAACAAGAAACATTTTCCCACTGTGTTTGACCCTGGCAGGCTCTCCCAGAGTGGGGAGAGTAGTCCTTGTCCTGAGAAACCCAAAGCCTTGATTCACAAAACTACCTAAGCACGTGCCTAAAACAAGCCAGCTGCAACAGGACTTGCTTAAAACAAAGCACTTGGATTAGCTCAGCCCCTAAGAGGGGAGCCTGCCCGTACCGTGGGTCTGGCTCTGTTCCCCCCTTTCCAAATGCTTGCACCGATTCCCAGTCTTAGGGTGGAAATTTTTCGTGGAAACCCAGTGCTGCAGTATCAGGTGCAGATCCCCCAGCGCTGCGGGGAGTCACGGATCCTGGGGGTTGCGGAAGACGCTAGGCACTTGCAGCCTCAGACCCTGCAAATCACGCACACGCTCACAGAAAGTGCTGGCATGGCTCAGCAAGTGCAGAGCAAAAATAAATGAAGGAGGCTTGCCTAAGTCCAGATGTGTCTGAATTCAAAGGGACCTGGAAAATATGATGGCCTGGATGAAAAACTGGGAAAGAGCACTGAAACATAAAGCTGTGAGGGCAGGTTTGAAAAACAGTCAACAGATATTCTCCCATCTAGCTAAACAGGGGAGCTGGGAGTAACCCTTTTTTCAATTCAACAAAGAAATTGTTTCAAATTGTTTCCCCTCCCCAGTATATTTTCTCCAATTTTCTCATCAAAGTTAATACTGGGTATTTTTTTATTTTAGTGAACTATATATTTTTTTTCAGGATGGTGTTTTTCACTCTTAAAGATGATAAATTATCTAAATGTCATCTCAGTACATAAAAGCATTTACTTGACAGTATTAAAGTGAAATGTTTTGATTAATGAAGAGTTCCCACTTAGATCCAAACTGGATTCCTTTCTGAAATGGGAAAGAAAAAAATCTCTGCATGCAAAAACTTGGTGCAGCTTTAGCTGAATGCTGAGACACTACAAAAAAGATCTACGGAGTTACTCCGAAGCAAAGGTGTCATATGTAATGTACAACAGCAGTTCTGAAAAGCACACCTAACCCTGCTCTTAAAACTGTCTCTTTAAACGGTATGGGAGAAGTCTGATATTTTGGGGAGCATTCTTAAGAAGTCCCCATGGTCACAGGCCTCTCTGATGACCCTGGTTAGGGTCGGATTGAGACTTTAGCATTTAGCCTTTTAGCAGGGCTTACTGCACTGGATGTTTCTCGATATGAATATGCTGATCCTGAATACTGGCATTTCCATACATCACTCCTGAAGGAATTGGTTTATCAAAAAACTACTGTTATTGCTTGAGATGTTATACATCACTGGTGCAAAAGCGAAGTAAAACAACTTTCCCAGTATTGGTAGCACTTGTTCGTAGTCTTCAGCTTAGAATGGTTTGCCAGAGCGTCCCAAATCTGCCTCCAGTCCTTTACTCTTTCTGCTAAAAATATCCCATCCAAATGGGTGAACAGGTAAGGTTTGTTTTGTGATTTGTTTCTGCTGGTTGGCCATGCACAGCAAAATGTATCTGCTAATATCTGAAAATATGATAATTCGTACCCCATTGGAAAAAAATCTTTGAGAACGTACCTGATGAAATGTGCAAAGCTGCTGCGCTGTTGCTGGACGCGGCACCAGGTCTCCCTTCTCATGCCAGGGCTGGCTCCTCCTCTCACCAGGTCGCAGCATGGGGCTGGAGCTCAGTCCTACTCCTGGAATCTCCTCCTGGGTCTGGCGTGGGCCAACTCCAAACCACACAGGCTGAGCTTCGCTTTCCCTTCCCGAATCCTTGTTTATCCAGCGCTGGTTTCATGAAAGGACAACTTGCCTATGCAGGACATGCACTGTCCCCTTTCTATGCAACTTCACAAAAATACAGCAATGGGATGCGGAGCAATGAGATGTCTTTACAGTTTCCTAATTTAAAACCACTTTGTAAAGCCAGACGCATGCTCTGTGCTCCATGGTAGGTAGGCCGTGGCTCACCAGACTTCTTTGGTGCAAGAAAGACAAACCAGCAAATAGCCTGGCCACCATGGCCCCATTCACCCTGTGCTCTGGCACCTCTCGAGCTGAGGAGCTTGTTCCACTCAGGGCTGGCCCCCAAGAGGCTGCTCCTGGCTTGATGGGCAAGAAGAGCAGGGCAAGCACTTCTCTACAGGTGGCAGGCACCACACACCCCTCCTCTGCAAGCAAACTGACTCCTGCCCTTGGACAGAAAGGACTTGAAGCAGCTCCTTGCTTACGCCAACAGAAAGACTTACGGACTCGGCTCTGGCCATTACACAGCAAAGCATAATTTCTGGGCCAGGCTCTTACGTGTAACTTGGATTGCTCTGTTGGCTCCACTGACTTCAGCAGGGCAGACCCACTTGTTTATTAGCAGAGGACCCAGTCCACATTGTCGTAGAGCTCGCTGTGGCAATCCTGATTATGACTGGCTACAAATCCGGCCTCCAGGCACAGTTGTTACCTCTGCCACTTTCAAATAAAATGGCCTTGTAGTATCAATGAAATGGCATCAGAGAAAGCGTATAGCAAATGTAAGATGTTAAACATTAACCACAATGCTCATAGTCCTAGAAAGGTCTGATAAGCCACGATTAAACTTAATTATGGATTATTTTATATTACCTACCTCCAAGCACTGAGGAAAATTGCTTCCTTTTAAGTGCCTTGGCTGGCTTGCTCTGACCACACACATACTGGGGGATATTTTCCCATGATTGATGTATTTGTTTACTGAGCTCCTTGCTCAGATACAGGCCAATTCTCCCTTTAATCAGAGGTGTGAATACCTTAATAGTTGTCAGAGCCCATGTTAACCTCCTGATTAAAAGCCATCCTCATGCTTACCATTAAAGAAATTCATGCATCAAAGTAAACCCATATTCTTACAATAAAACTCACAATGGGCCAAATGTATCTCTTATTTTATGTTATTGTACTTGGCTCACTGGCATTTCATCAAGATGTTTCATACAACGGACATGTTTTTTCGGTTTTGTTTTTCCTTCTTTTTTCCTTTTCCCTTGCTTGAGGGCAAAAACTTCCACAAACATCAGTTTTCACTAGACTTCTTTTGACTGCTTACCTACACTGGCTATTATGCTCCTTCACTATAGCAATATTACCAATAAAATAAACATGTCAAAATTCAGAAGCACAAACAAGTTCATCCGTGACACTAATTTTGCCTGGCAAATAATACTTATTTCTGCAAGGGCTTCAATTTCTTGTGGATTCGGAGCAAATTCATCTTTAATTTGATGCCTCAGTCTTATTTTTCTTTCCCAATCTCATTAGAGTAAAAATAGCAAGGATATCCATATGATTAAAGACTTCATGTGCAAGAAAGCAATCTGGTCATAGTGCTCCTTAGCTTTATGTACTTCTTTCTATTTGACAACATTAATTTGCCATCTGTCAGCTCAGTTACATAGTTTACTCGCTGCTTGCTTGGCGTTCACCTCCCCCTTTTTTGTTGTCAGCTGTTTTTAATAGTTGGGCCTCCTTGAGTGGGCCATTTATGCAGATTTGAAACAGGAGAAATCCTAAAAACTGACCATATGGGAAGCCACTTTGTACTCCCCAGGTTGACATAGCCATGCACAGTCCTCCAACCCATCCCACACACCCCAGCACTTTAAAAGAAATCACATTTTTTCATACCTCTGTAGCACCTTTCATCTGGGGGACTCCACAGCATCACACAACAAATACAAACAGCCCAAATTTACTTTCCCAGGCAGCTCTGCTGAAGTCAGCTGAATTGTACAAGACTTGCTGGCAGCTAAATCTAGCCCCAGAACTGTAACGAAACAAATGGAAGAGATTGTAAAAATAACACAGGAACGGCCAAGCAACTGCTAGCACTGTCCTCTGACACCGAGCGTATCCTATAGGGCCACATGCACTACATGCATGCGTACTGATGGTATTTATCTCACACAGACGTCTGCAGTTATGAGCTGAAAATATTCCGTAATTGACTTCATTGGTCTTTTGTGAAAACTGTCTGATTTCCTCAACCTGTCTCTTTTTCATCTATAAGCCTTAATTCCAGGAAAAATAACTAGGAGATGGTCAGGAGGACTGGGAGATGTTGTACTACCAAAACATTTTGTGTTCTGGAGACAAACGGCCCCATCCAGTTCCCAACTTCTATTTCCCAACAGGCACCCAGTGCAGTGGTGGAATAAAAGCAGGCTCTCATCAGGAAAGCCCAATTTTTTAAAAAATTCTCCCCAAAACTCTGAAAATTTCAGAATAATCTGTCACTGCTAATACTTTATCATTATTACTGTTAATTCAGTACATGCTGTTTCTGAAAACCTTTGTATAATATTTTTACTGCACTTGCAAATACTTAAGCACATCTATAAAATGTCTGTTATTAAAATTAATATATTCTGTCCTCCAAAATCCACTGCTGAGTGTAGTCCAGAAGTCAGTGACTTGGTGGTCGGTCTTTGTGTGAAAAACCCCATTTCCTAGCTGATAAAGCTGAGAAGGTAGAAACTGAACATTTCCTTTTCTTGGAAACATGTCCCTTTTTTTTTTTTTTTTAGCACAGAAGGCATTTACAGCAGCATCTCTAAGGCGTCTGGGATGGGGATTGAGCCTAGCTCTCAGATTGACCAGATTCCATCAGTAGGGGCATTTTATCCAGATCTCAAACGCTTTACCATCCAAAGTCATCTCTGATGTTAAGTATTACACTTATAAAAAGAGATACATCAGCTTAAATAACTTATAATTATAGTAATATATGTGAACATAGAGCAAAGACAATTCTACCCATTTTTTCCACATCATTTCTCTGCCAGTTGAAGAATTTTGGGATATTGGGAGGCACTGAAATAACAGGGTGAACTTTGCTCCTGAGCAGGAAGCCAGTGTAAAGGCTCATTACTGCTTAATTCATAGGGGAAACAGAGCTGGGCACTGCCAGTGCTCTGGCTGGGGGTTTCATTGCTCACCAGTGAAGGTGAGCACCCAGGCTGCAAAGCACTGTCCTTTGCTCTTCCTTCCCCACCTGAACTGTGCATGGGGAAGCATACTTAAAAGGGTTTTCATCCTCAGGAGTAGCCAAATTACCTGCAGAGTGAATTAAGTGCTTCATAGCAACGTGAAAATTCATCAGTTAGTTTGAACATAAAGGGCTTGCTCTGTTCTCCCAACTGCACAGGGAGGGCAGGAGGCTGCAAAAGGCTGCTGTTCTGGGTGATCTGCCCTCCTTCCAGCCTCTTTGTTAAGCGTGGCTCAGCATGAAGGTTCTACAACGTCAGCAGAAGGTGTCTGAACTCAGACTGCACATAACTTGGGTTGGAACTGAATATGATTCTCCTGGGTTTGATCCTCACACTAGGAGGAAAAGAAGCCACTGTTGCGGCAGCTCCTTTTTTAAGGAATCCAGAAGACAGCTGCTGGTGATGGGGACACCAGGGTGATCCCTCTTGGGAGAAGCTGGTCAGTGGGCTCAACGCAGGCAAGAAGCCAGCCATGCAAGCTAAGAACACTTTCTATCATGATTATGTCTAGAAAAGACAGAAATGACTTCCCAGCTCTCATAGCTCAAGAACCCTAACCCTGGTATAACCAGACCTGAGAAGATCACCCCAGCAAAGGGAAGTCCGACTGCGAAACAGAGCCAAGCAAATACCTCCAGCACTGCTCCCCCGATGGGAGCGTGGCCAGATGTGTGCCTGCCTCTGGGGCTAGAACCATCCTGTAATTTATAACAGTCTCTGGGCTGCTCTAATTTATGCTGGGGGCCGATGCACAGCTCACTTCAGACAGAGTTCAAAGACTGCCTGGACACCAGCAGCCCCAAGCTGCTCTGCACGTGGTCTGTCTGCAGCCCGCACCCTGCTCAGCAGCTGCCGTGGTCCTGTGGTGAGATTCACCCTCAAACCCAGAGCTGAGCTATCTCATACCAACAGGGCTGGTGTCGAGCTGGCTACTCTACGAGGCTACCAAGTGGTCCCTCCAAACTCTTCCAGGTCTCCAGAGAAGTACTGTTTTGCTTCACTTGCCTGTAATGTACAGCCCAGTTGTGCAAAACTGTAATCCCACGGAGATATCCGAACATGCTTTTTGCTTGACAGAGCTTTTTCCATCGGTGTGCAGCAAAGAAACTTAACTTAAGCTTGGTAGCTAAGGCAGCATTTCATAATTTCAAAACATACTCACCACTCCACACATTTCCAGCGTGGGTTGGATCCGGATATCCAAATATTTTGTATTATCTTTTGGGGCTGTGAGTTTGGCTCCGCTGCCTTGTGTAGGAAACATGCTGGTATAGATGACAGAAGCTATAAAGGCAAAATAAATCCATCAACGCTTTGACCAAAACAACAATAGTGGAAAAAACATGATGCTGCTGGCAAAACTTAGCAAAAAAAAAAAAAATCAGTTTGAGACAACTGAGCCATTTATATTTACAATAAGGGCTGACGGCTTTTGGGACACACAGTCTTCAAAGAGACTGAATTTGTTTTAGAAGCTCATTCATTTGCACAGGGCTCAGCGAACCAGCCAGTCCTCCTCCTCTCTGGGAAGACTCATTAGCTACAGGGAAACTCAGTGTGAATGGGAGGTGTGTGTGGGGTATGGGTAATTACATAGGCACCTTAGAAATAAATCATGATCCTACTGTTGATATGATTGGAAACCTGGAACTGATCCTCATTTTAGCCTGGGAGAAGTTCTTCAGCAACACTCTATAAACTACAAAGAAAAGAAAAGGAAATTGACTTTAAAAACAACATTTTAATAATGCTAAGGTGTTGACAAAAATCTCAGCAAGCAAAGGAGCTCCGCACCGGGACGGGACTGCTGCAGGGAACGGCTACGGCATCTGCCCGCAGCATTGCTTGGGCCAGCGTTCTGTGAGCTCAGCAGCTACAGCTGTTATCACATGCCTGGAGAGGATGCTGTGGTGGAAAACAGACTGCAGGAATATATAAGCTGGTATTGGTGATCACATTGACTATCCTCAAATGCAAGCAGAAGTGATGGTAGGGAACCGGGAAGCCTCAGAGCCACGATGCACTGCAGCATCATGAGCCTCGAAATGGAACTTCAGAGCTGTTGTATTTCTGAACAGGGAATCCCAGATGGATGAGGGGTACGCGCTCCCGGAGCATGTGTGCCGTTAGCCCCACGTGCCTGAGATGGAAACTGGAGTGCAAACTGCAAATCTGTCTAGCACATCGACCTTGAGTCTGTAACATCCCAGCTGCGCTAGCCTTGCAGTGCACGCACTGCACAGTTAAACACATGCATGCTGCAATTATTTACCCTGGAAATGTATAAGCCAGACTCCTGGTCACACTGTGCATCCCAAAATACACTCCAGGACCCCTTCTGAGTTTCAGACATCCAGACATCCTACGAAGATGTGATTCAGTGTCAGTGCTAACTGGGACACAGTAATGCTGGTGGAAAGGATGGAGATGTGAAACCCCTCCTTGTTACACCAGCAAAATTCAGAGCTGGGGTGTTCAGGATGCTCTTTGGAGAGCCTGCTTACACTAATTCAATGCACTATATTCAAATTCAAATAATTTTGACTACCTTTACAGCAAAGATGGTCTCCTACAGTGAAGATATACAATGTCCCAGACAGCAGATCTGTAAACTTCACTGAAGCCAAGTTGACAGTAATGTAACAAAAATCATATTGATCCCGTGTAAGACTACGGTAAGAGTGCTCGCATTGATGACGTGCTTTCTGCAGCAATGCATGCTGCTAGATCCAAAACCACGAGGAAAAGGCATTACAATCCTTAAGTGAAAAACTGTGTAATGCAATAAAATAAGCCACAGAAAAAATCACAAGAACACAGTGGCCCAGATTCTCCAATGATGCACCCTGCTACCTCTTGACTGGTTTTGATAAAATTATGCTGTTTCCAGTCAGCTGAGAGTCTTGCTCTGGTCTGTGGGTTAAGCAAAGGTTTTAGAGAAGCACAGTAACCCCAGTCATTTACAAAGAGGTGCTGCGGAGCTGAACATGCTGAGCTGGGAGGCCGGGCAGTGACAGCTCCAGGTAGCCTCTTCACCATTTGTCATGTCAGTCATGCCTAAGTGGCTTAAAGGAATTAGTTTTCCATTTAATTTGGGAAATTTTCCCAGAAAGTCTTGAATCCTGAATACAAATAAGAGTTGCTTAGAATATAGTTGACTACACTTGGCTACCTTTCAGTTAGCCGAGTAACTCCTGCACAGATCAGCCTGGTTTACTACAGCCGTGAGCACTCGTCTGGATTTAGGCTCCACTTGTCGAGGAGCCAAACTGACTAGAGGTCTTTTGCAGGTATCTGCTGATTAGTATCACATTTCCTAAACCCAATCCATTTTCTTGGTGTCAGACTCTTTGAATGTTGGATAATAGGTACTTACAAGAAGGTGCTGGTATTATTCAAAGAAGAAATCACTGCAGAGGCAACTCTCACAGCTCCTTGCCTCTTGCCCAGGCAGGCTCCTGCCAGGGTGCCCTGCTGCACGCTGCAGCCCCCACACAGCTCAACACACACAGGCAGTGCAGAACTCCCACCAGCTGAAATGAGCCTTTGGGTCTCAAGTGTAACAGCACAGATCATAACTTAGCAGGTAGGGTGATATTTAAACCTAATTTCCACAGTCACTGGACATGCAGCCCATGACCATAAAGCAATTTATTAACTGCAGATACACCAGGCTGCTCAATGGACATTTGCTATTGATAATAATTATCTCACGTGGGTGACGAGCATGTAAGTGTTGTTGCAGCCTTTGTGGTTCATAGCTATACTGGTTTATGGCAAATAAACGCACCGATCCCTTCAGGCTATTACACATAGTCCATCTCACCATCAGCATTCCACATTTCCATGCCTGTATAGCCCAGGTAATCCCAAAGGTGCCCCTGCCCACCCCTCTCCATCTGCAGCATTGCCAGCAGGTAGAGCAAAGGTGGGCATCACCCTCCACCTCCTCCCACCCCTCTTACACCCACAGCACCAGGGCCAGTTACAGAAGGCCAGTTGTAGAGTTACACCTACATGTATTTTGGTCATGCCCTGTTATTTCAACCTGCCACAAGGGAACTAAAAATCTGAAATTAAGAATCCTAAGGACCTCCCTGTCCTTAATGCACACTGCTTTGCTGGGTCCCCTGCCCAGTGGGGTGCTGGCTGGGAGGCAGGCAGCAAACTCAGGCACTGCTCCTGTGCTCTGCTCCTCTGAATTCCCTCCATGCTTCTTCCTCTCAGCTTTCCTTTCCTTAAACACTTTGAAGTTTCTTTTGCATTGTGGTTGGTTTTCAGATGCACCATAAAAATCGTTTGCTGGGAATACTGTGGTTAAGACATGGGAATGCAAACATTGTGGAAATAACTTGGGTTTTGTTTTTCTTTTCCTTCCCCTTTTTTCCCTTCTATAAACTAACTTTTCCACTTCTTCAGTATGTTGGCACTTAGAACTTGTTTAGCCTGTTAATAGAAACAAGGACTGAAGGGGTCACATAAATGGTCTGTTTTGAAAAAGGAGTAGAAGTCTGCTGCAAGCTCTCAGCCAGGATTCGAGCAGGTAGCTGCTGGTGCAAGGCCTGTGCCCCTCAGCAGCCAGCTGATGGAAATTTGGCGGCTGCGACTCATGACCCTGCACCCCAGCCCCTGTGTCCCACCCTCTGCCCCAGCATCCTGCCCTCACTTGTCCCTCATCTCTCCATGGCTTTTTGCTGTCCCAGGGCCCTCTCCAGGGCCATCCCATGCCATCTCCATGGCCCAGCTTCAAGAACACGACCTTTAGCTCCTGCCGCTAGCCTCAGTCTTACTCTCCAGGGGCCTCTCTGCTCTCTCTCTGCGTGACTGGTGCATGCATGCTTGTGCCTCCTAGATGAGCAGCATGTTTTAAAGACCACATCAGTACATGGATCAAGGCATCACCCAGTCACCACAGTGTGCCACAAACCTCCCCCTCCTAAACTGAAGACTTCTGGTAGCTTGAGCAAGCTCACTGCGCTGGGTCCATGGTAGTGGGCATTTAAGAGCTGGAGCAGCATGCTCTCTGCTCTTTAAAAGACAAAATGTTTTAATGGCAGTACGGTTTGGGTATCTTTCAGTGGTTCTTACAGGTCTGTCCGTCACAGACCAATTTGCTCTTTAAAGAGCCTGTTGTTTGGATTAAAGAATAAACAGACAAGAAGGATTTTCTTAGAAGTGCAGTTTTTCTCCCACTGACTTCCATTAGCACATCTTTATCCCACCACACCCTGCCTTTGTTTTCATACACCTTGAGTAATAAGGTGCTAATAGACCCCATCCTCCCACCTGGAGAACTAAGACACAGGGAGGCTGAAGGGGATCAGAAAGGCCTTGTAGGTGAGATGTGCTGCTACGCCAGCTCTTGGCCTGCCTGGCTTACCCCAGAGACTCAGCCTGCTGCCTAGGAAATAGCCTTTTTGGAAAGTGGTACTTTGTTTTGTAGCTTTTTCAAAAATAACACGTTTACATAGTTTTTCAGAAAGGACTCAAGATGTGTTACCGTTAGAAAAGACAAAATAAAAAAATCTCACGGTTTTTACAGTCTTGACCTGTATCTCCTGAATGTTTTGGTCCTGGTGTATGGCGTTGCTCCTCATTTTTTCACTCTTCATCAATCTTTCGGAGATGTCTGCATACAGCATGCTTCTAATGGGCTTTGGACACTGATGTCTGTTCCAAAACACTTCTAGAAAATACAATAACACAAGGGTGATTTGAGCTCCTAGTCTCTGGTCTATCTGCAAAGTGCCTGCTGAAGTGCTGTTGTAGGCAGATCATAATTAATAATTATCGTTATTTATAGTGGGGCCTGCAGAACAGAATTGAAAGTGTCATCAGATTTTACATCCAAAATATTGTCTAAGTTAGTGCTTTCTAATTCCCAGGCATTGCTGTGGGAAGATACAATTGCACATGTAAATACTTTCCCATGCCTCCTCACCATGTGCTTATTTCGCATGTGTAAAGCATATGGGAATGTACATAGGGCCTCGTTGGAAATGTAGTGTGTGTGTAAATTGTTGCTTGTCTACATCTGTGTATCTAATTGCATGTGAAAATCACTACTTTAGTTGCATCAATGAAATACAACTTTTTGAAAATATAGCCTGCATGTGTTTCTCATTCATTTTAGTGAGGCACAAGATGATCCAGTTGAAAAACAGTAGCTAGGACCAGATGTTCTTCTGTTCCTCCAGCGTGAGAGAAGCAGCTCAGCCTTAAGAAACTCAAAGCTGCTCAGCTCAGGATGCTTGCTCTATCATGGGACAGAAAGCTCATCTGCTTCAGTGGCCTCCCTTTCCAAGGACTCAGACCTACTCCCAAACAATTTAATGGGCAGAAATTTGCCTTTGTTTCCAGTAATTTAGAATCAAGCACCTAGTTGTCCTCAAGTGCTGATGAGCAATGGGGAGAAATGCTGTTGTATGGTCATTTGGTGGGTTTTGAGCCAACCACGGGGCACTCCTGGGTGTTGGCCATCTAAGACTGGCCATACAGCAGAGGTTTAATGTAATATATGATGGGAAGGGTAAGTCATCCAGCTTTGCCAAAACGTCATTTTTAAACTATGTGCCTAATTCCTAAACAATTGTGTTTTAAAGATGTTAATAACTCCTTGAATTTTTCCAGAGCTCTGCTGCTGCTGTGGTCATATTTCCAAATTCAATGTACCTCTTACTCCTCCACTTAAAACATTCACTTTTCATTTAAACCTGCAGGAAAAACAAAATCTGGATTACTTTCAAATTATTGGCCAAACTCAAAGAGACATCCCAGCCCTTTATGGGGTGCAGATAAAAGAGCTTACAGTCCCTGCTCTGCCAGGAAAAATGTTCACTTTCTGTGAAAAACATTAAGAAATCAAATGAAGAGCTTATTAAAATTTTAGATGCAAGAATTTGCAAATTGGACAGCGATGCATGCATATGTCAGACCCTTGAGATGAGATGGTGCCCGTCATAAACTGCTGCTGGATGCGTAAATAAGACTCACTGTTCTCTCCCACAACCGTCGTGTATTGAAGTAGGAGCTCGGGCTGAAAGCACTCTTTGTGAGGATCAGCTCCAAAGATTTATGTGGAAGAACCTTTTCTTTATTTACCAGCTTGCTGAATCTGACAAAGTATTTGATAGCTTGGAGCCTCCAGCCTGAGCACCTGGTTTGTAAGAGCTTTTGTCAGTGATTGTACCTGCTTTGCTATTTATTTTTCAGTACCCCAACCTGCAATTGCCCTCCTGTTGCCTTGACAAAGGACCTAAAATGAAAGCAACCCACTCCGTACTCTCTTCCCTTCCATCCCTTCCAACAGCCTCAAAACTGCTGAAGATGGCTTTGATCTTTCGGGTGCTTTAATTTGGGACACGTGAACCTAATCCTCAACTTTTCAAAGAAGTATTAGTTATTCTAATAGTTATTCTAAAGTATTAGTTATTCTTCTGAAGAGAGGTGTTTTAGTTGGCAGAGGTGTTCGCTAGACATTGCAGGTGTTGGAAGTGTAGTTGTACCCGAGGGAGTGATGACTATTAAAAACCGCTCCTTCTTACCCATCAGCTCTGTAAGGCTACTTGCATGACTGACTGTAGGCTGTATGGGGAAGACAAGAATTCTCTGTGCTTATCAACCTGATGGACCTTTATTGCTACTATTAATAAATGCGTACGAAGCTTTGACTTGCAGAACCCACTCGAAGCTTGCAGAGTTAGCAGCTACAAAAAGCTTTTCACTTTTTACTAGTAAACTTGCTGCATTTGATCTGTAAATTCAGACACATCAACATCTTAATTTATAAATGCAAATATGTGAACAGGGCTGTTGCAAATAAGGGTGTGCATTACCCCAGGTTTGCATCCAAAGATGCTGCAGACATCTGCCAAGTTACACTAGGAGTTGGGTGAGAAAAGCAGTTTGCATTTTCTCCTTGATCACATAAAAACAGTACGTGAACAGCTAGAGGATATTAAAAATAAATAAATATATTTGTAAGCCCTCCTAAATGCCCACATTAAATAGAGATCTGGGCTACAGTTTTGCACGATAGCTCATATTATTCATTGTCAAAGATAGGTGCATGGGTAAAAGTTTGTTTGACAGACGGAGAGACCACCTATCTTGGAATATGCTCTGCGTGATGCTGCATGTTTTGTTTTCCTTTCTCCTAACCAGATCATATCCATTTTACTAATAAATTTTGTTTCAAATACAACTGCCATAAAGCATTTGAAACATCTGGAAACCTTATCTGCATTTCTGTGCATATATTTTTGCTCCTATATAGAATTTTATGTAGCACACAGACAGTGAGACTATGAGCAGGTAAGATATTAAAATACCCGAGTCAGACCAAAAGGGATCTCAACTACACCACGACCACATGATATAAAGCCTAATATATCACAGATCATCTGTTTCACTCACACCTACCCCGTGAATTTGTAGGTATAGGCTCTTTTCAGCCCACCTGGCCCTGTAGCATGACTAAATGCTTTCAGAGCTCCCACAGATGCCCTGGAGCAAGTTGCTGGTGTCCTCATCTTGAACGCCCTGACCTCTTCAAGGCAGGGTTCCCATTCTGCACAGTCCATCTTGACAAGATGACCAAGGACAACAGTTTCGTCTTTGCTATCCTTCTGACACATTCCTTGAGGCTGTCCCACAACCTGAAGCCTGCAACCTGCACCCTCCATGCTGGGTTAGGAAGCAGAGTCCCAGCGAAGAGCCAGCTTGCACCACAGCTTTGCCCAGAGCAGTCCTGGTAAGACGTCTCCTTTAATAACACAGACCTGTTCAAGGACCTCGGCGTATCCTCTGGTAACACAAAAAAGATCTCAAAGCACCTTTTAAACTCCAGGCAGAAATATATTAGAGAGATGCCTGGTTAGGCTCTCTCATCACTCTTAACAGAAGAGTGGCACCTTGATCAAAAAGAAAGGAGTCTGGATGAAGGACAGCATCTGTCAGAGCATTCCCTGTCAAGTTTCCATGTTTCCACATCTTATCTGAGTGGAAAAGAGGCTTGTTTTGCCATGCCTGTCTTTTCCCAGACATACACAGCAGTTCCCATTACCTAAAATCATCTTTAAATGTCCTGGGAGATATTTCATCTACAGCGTCTGATTCAGCTCTATGACAACATATATGATGAGAAAAAAAATCTTAAAATCAGATTTCTTTGGACATCCATCTGGCTGACTTTCCCTGTCTAGCGTTCATAGTGATGGAGTGCAAACCCGACGATGCCACGTGCTTCAAAACAGTTCATTAATTTATCTCAGAGTGATTTCCTAAGACTCAGCAGCCTTCAACCAAGCTCAGTAAAGTAAGCTGAGGCAGAATGGTGGTCGGAGTCTCTCTGCGCTCATTCAGAACATGTTATTGCTGGTGTGGGAAGCAAATACAGCCGACCAGTAACGTCTGCTTCCAAAGAAAACACTCACTTTACTGTATCTGGTGTTTTGAAATGTACAAAAATAAATTATTTATTATCATGACTTCTGGGCTGAACCTATTTATATGGGCTTGCATCTGTCTGATCTGAAGACTGAGTCACTGACTGACAGACACCCTGTTGGCTGGTCCAGTTACTTACATTATGTCCATACCGTTCCAACAGTTTAAATAAAAATAGCAAGCTTGAAACTTCTCCTCTGTTGGCATTTCTTCATAGGGACAGGGTGTTGCTTGAAGAAACATCAAATCACTCTTAAAAGAGGTCAGATCTGCAGGGTGAAATGGTAAAATTACTGGTGAGACTCACTGGCTGCATATTTCCAGCACAGCTTCAGACCCCTAAGCAGCTGTGCTAGATGCCAAAAGAATGGGCAAAGAGGCCTGGAGGACATGTGAACTGCTTCAGTGTGTCCCTCAAACTATCGGTCAATGAGAATTAAAAGTCTGCTGAAGCCCAAAGCTCACAGCCCTTCCGCCACTACCAGCCACTTCCAGTCAGGGCCAAATACACGAGCAGCTTTTCCACAGAAACCAAATTTATTCCAATTTTTTTTCCTCCTGCTTCATCTAATCATTACGTCAGTAACGTTACTTGAAGTAATCCGACACCCACACAGATCCTCAGGTGTGACGTAAAGAAAGGCTCCCGGGGGCCTGGATGGGCATAGAGGGATCATGTCCTGGGGGAACAGGTGAAATGTTGGCCTTTCTCCTCACTTGCTGACTTAGGTAGGAGCAGGAGAGGACTGACAGTATATTTTTTGTCCCCCAAACAAGCAAAAAGTTATGTCACAGCCTGCAGAGAACATTCCCACTGGGCCTGTGCCCCAAAATGGCATTTCTGAGGTATGCTGTAGCCATAAATGCAGCCAAATCCTACTAGAGCCTCAGCTAGAAGCACATAAACAAGAAGAGCCTGATATTTTGAAGGTCAGAGGCAATACTGCCTGCAGTGCAGGTATTACAGAGGTGTTTTCCAGCTTTCCATCTCACAGCCTCTTCCTGGAGACTTTAGTACAGATACTAATGATACCATGATAAGAAAGGGATGCCCTAGGGCTCTAGGCAGCCTTCTACCTCTCTCAGTGCTGTGCATGCTACAATTCCTTACCGGGCACATCCTACTGGTACCTACTTTCCAATATCTTGATAGCACAAAGAATTAACCACATTTATTAATGCTGTAATACAAATCTGAGTGTCTATCAACCAGGAACAGAGAAAAAAAAAAAAAAAAAAGAAAGAAAAAATCACAGTCATGCCTCACTAATGTTAATTCGAATTGTACAGTATTTTCACGCCAAACACTGATCAGGCCACAGTTTCAGGCAGAGAAAGATGCAGATCCTGCCCTGTAAGGTGTAGAGGCACTGTTGTACTCACAGCTTCATCAAGCATAACTAGACGGCTCACAGCAAACACCACAACTCGCCTTTTGTCCAGGAGGAGCCCTTAATTCAGTGACACCCACCTGTGGGTTAGGTCTGAGTGTGATCCCACAGCTTTTTTCCCACTTGAAGGTGAGAATTATTTTTATGTAACAAAATGTTATGCAACAGGTGTCTAATCACAGTTTCTCCCTTTGTTTCACAGATTACGTTGTTTTATAAAAGACGAAGCAATTCAGTACAGCCTGGACTGGTGTGGCCGAGGAGAAGAGGCAGTGACGAGGAGGATCTCCTGCTTAACACACACACACCTTGGGGCAATGGCCAATACCTAAGTGAAGTATAATATTCTCTACTTGCTGTGTGCTCGCAAGCATGGAAGACTATGAGTAGGATGTGTGTTTGTGGTCGAGGAGGTATGCAAGCTATGCTCTGTGTGGACGGAATATGCCTGGTGCTGAAAGCTGTGGGATGGAAGAATGAATGCAGTTGTATTGGGAGAAGGAGGAATGCTTACAGTATTTTGTGTCCTCAAATGTGGATTAGCTTGGACAGGGATGTAAGGTGGGAAAGACATATCCTGAACACCTGTTTCTACATCTATATTTTTTTTCCCCATTTTGGAGGCAGCATGCCTTGCTTCACGCACCCTGTCCTCATTCTGCACTCGGGTCCTTTCCACTTCAGGCAAAAATAGCTTCTCCTCCCATGAAAAGTCGGTTGTGTTTCTAAGCGGGGCGCGGTGCCTGCGTGCACGTGGTATGGCAGGAGGACACAGCACACATCTGCCTGCCCACGTCCTGGGGAAGCCAGGAGGCAGAGAAGGTTTTCTGCTGGGACCGAGCCTCCTGTGCAGCAGGGAGCATGCCCTGTGCCTGCAAACTTTCCTCCTGCGTGGTGTTCCCCACTGCTTTCCTTCCACTGCTCTAGCTGCCACTCAAGGAAGAGGGAATTTGGTCAAGCCAAGGTACTCAGGATGGGCTCTGGGGAATGGGATTAAGGCGGCCACATTCTCAAAGTCCCGTGCAAAATGTGCGTGCCATGAGTTGGCGAACAGTGCTATTCCCGCTTTTGTCAGCAAAAGGAAGTTTAATTGATTTATCAAGAAGCTAAGGCTAAAAAGTCTCTCCAGAGGCAATGGAGATACATGCACTTTCACTGACCTCTGAAAATACATGATTTATGGGAATACCCACTTATTTACCTAAATTCCCACGAACTGACCTGAAAAAATTAGCCCTTGATCTGTGATGGCAAGGGACTCCACAGAGGTAAACTCTGAAGGATTGAAAAGCAAAACAGAATCTAAAGAAAACGTATTCTTTAAAACTAGAAATACATTGAAAGGATAGAAAATAACTTGTATTAAGTAGTGTAACAGAATATCGCTTGGCAATGTCGTCAGGCTGTGGATGGACAGAGAGTTAGGGCTTCGAACTAGTTTGGTTTGGCTGTTGGTAATTAGGCACTTGAAAGGAAATTTGAAAACATAGTACTAAGAATTTCAACTTGCAAATGCTAAGATTCCACAGTCCTATAGCCACATCCCTGACCTGCCTTCACAGGGAACCTCCACACGCACCCTTCTGCAGAGCTGCTTGGCTTGATGAAGTCATACTGCTTCGGAAATTACATTTTTACAGGATGGCTACCACCCTCCTGCGCTATGCTGGGTGTCTGCTTGCCAATGCTTTGGATCCCAGAAACATTAGGACTGCAGACTCAAAGACAAAGCCCTTTGTGAAAAGCACTATGATCTCTTAGAGCATTTCTACAAAGAAGACAGGATCTCAGCTCCCAGAACGTCCCACAAAATTTTAATGTATTAGGCTGCCCAGCGTGTAGTGCTTCTGGCTTGGAAAGATGGCTTTTGTTCGTTCTGTTAGGTTTGAACCTGACATTCAGAGGGTGCAAATAAGATGCACTGGCCTGCTTATCAGCCCCCACAGCAAACACTAGTTTTTAAGCTTTCTTTAAAAAAAATGCTTGATGAAATTTAACCTTTTCCCTTGTATTCCCAGCACAGCCAGTTCCCCTGAAATCAGTTAACAAATATGAAGAGAAACAGCTACTTGGGACGTCAGATCCAAAATGCATGCTGCTCGTCATGTAAAGAAACCATTGTGAAATTAGGGTGGGCCAACATCAGTTCTGATGTGCAATGCTTGAACTGATCTTGTATGGAGCTGGGAACTGAGGAAGTGGAAAGTAAAACCCCAGAAGTCATCAAAAATAGATCAAATCAGAACAAAACCTGTAAATTCGTTTGTCCAGAGGATGAGAAGTTGGTTAGATCATATTCCATGATGGCTCTGAACCAGGACTGGATGTGCCGTCATGCCTCAGAGGTCTAATTTGAAGTTACTCTTTGATCTCCTCATGGTGTTTTATGTAAAGAAGCCATAGAGTCCATCCGGATCACACCTTGAGAGCCTCAAGCCAGGTTTGGATCTGGACTCTGTGGGTTTGGCTCATTTCTAGGTGTAAGTGCGAATGTGTTTGGTGGTCTGATTCAAGTCTCCAGCAAACAGGTGAGTTGGCTTTGTTCAAAACCACTGCATAATTCTGCGTGATTGGCACCTTTCACTTAAAAAAAAGCCTGAGCTATGTTAGCCAGCAATGACTTAAATTGGCAAAGGCTTGGGAAGGTTTGTATAGCAGTTGGCTCTGTTCAAGGCTTATATTCTCTGATTTTCATGAACCCAAACCCACACTGGAATAGGGAGCAAGAGAATAAAGTACCTACCAAGCATCCGACACTACGAACAATGCCATTCTTCTTAAACAAACAAAAATCCATCTTAATGTGATAATCTTACAAAAACCAATTATTTCAATGAACAAATGACGCCAAGACAAGAAGTATCCCAGAGTCAGAGGCATGAACTTTTAGCTGTTAGGTCAACGGTAACATATCTTGTTTGAACAAGCCTGACAAAGATCTGCTGAGCAATATCCATTGGGGCCAACAGCGCTTGGCTGTCTGCACTGTGGTGGAGAGATAGACTTGGATAACAGTGTCACTCACTCCTCTGCTGACACCGGCCAAGCATAATGAAGCGTGGCCAAAGCCTTCTTCGGCCTGATGGCAAGAGTGAAATGCTGAAAAGACCTAAAAATGGCTGATATGGATGAATTAGAATGAAATGGTTGCCGTAACGATGATCTGAGACAGCACGTCCAGCGCTGAAGCCAACACGACCCCGTTCCAACCCCCTCCTTCCTCTCCAATGGCCTACATGCTGCATTTTCCTGTATGCTGCAAAAACTCAGGGAAGTACATCCAGCCCACAGCGGTGTCAAGGGATGTCTGCACCGCAGACTACAGCATAACACAGAGGTATCTGGATTAGCTGCAAAAGAGCTAATTTGAGTGCCTCTGGCCATGTAACAGCAGCCTCAGGATTTGCTTTGCATAACTGGTTCCTATTGTTGTTATTTATTACTGGTAACAGCAGTAGCACTGTAACAGAGTCAAGGTAGACACTAAGGCCAGGGACCTGCTGACATAAACACAGTATACACTTGCCCCCAAAACTTCTGCAGTAAGATCAGACACAGCAGGTGGAGATGAGGAGACAAAGAGGCTAGGCGCAAAGAAACCAATGGAAGAGTTAACTAAGTCTTAGGAAATCCATGTTGCTATTAAATGCAAAAATGCATTTTAGCCAAAAATGAAGATAAAAGGCAGAAAATTACTTTTTTTTTTTTTTTTTTTTTTTTTTTTTTTTTTTTCCTGTTTTGAGGGAGAGTTTTTCCTGGCTCTGATCTGAAAATGGAGAATGAAGGTTTCACTGGATGCATGAACCTAAACTATGAAGAGGGGTTTTCCTGTGCTTAAAACCCAGCCTGAGCTTTTCAGGAGCAATTGCTCTTTCAGTTGTCTCACAAACCTGGCCCAGAGCGTATGACTTATTGGCAGTAAAAGAGAGACCCAGGATATCACTTAGAACATCCAAATCCATTTTCAGAGAAAGATCAGATCACCAGGTCAGTATCCAGTCTCTGGGAGTAGACTCTCTTCTGGGCTGTGTTCTTCCTGCAAACCCATTAACGACAGATCTGTGCAAGGCAACAAATCATATTGTCCCCAGGAAGCTCTGTGTTGAACTGGGAAGCACAGATTCAGCCCAGGGAACATCTGGTTCACCCACAGAACAGCAGGTAACTTTTAAACCAGTTAAGAACATCACCTTATCCATCATTAGAAAGAGATCAAAAAAAAGCAACACAGATTATTATTTTTTTGAGCTAATTGAGAAAATATCAGGCTATAACAGCCAGGGCCCAGCACAGAGGGGATGCAATGGCTAAGGATGACTTCTAGGTTTAACTAAGGAATAGAGGAAAAGGGATGCTGTGTGGCACAGCTCAGTGATGGTAACATACTAGTGCAGATTAACACACTTCATGGTTCCTAGGTATTGGTTTGGCACCATGAATGACCCAAGAAAGAAATCTTAGTGAGTTGTGCATGTGGAATGTATTCAGAAGCCGAAGGGAGCCACAAAAAATAGTCTGATACATCTCTATTTGTAACATAAGCTGATGGCAGTTTCCAGTCCTTCTCTTTCTCCAAAGCATCTTAGAAAATAGCTTTTAAATTCATCAGATCTTGGACATGCAGCATGGGTAACGTTCCAGCAAGTAGCCGTTTATTTTATAAGGGGATTTAAATATTGTAAAACTGAATAAAATGCAGGTGTTTGCATTGCAGACAAGCGAGCCTTGCCTAAACTCTACAAAGACGTGACTTCCAGATTAAAAGGGCTTTGCACACTTTGTGCTGCCTCGGTGTGGGGGGGGTGGATTTTTGGATCAGGTAGTGCAGCACCTTCCTTGGGATGATGAGCTCCCCAGTTTCAATCTCTGCTCTGTGCACACATCAGGAAAACGCATACAGCAAGACAGATGGCGGCCATATTTACATTTGCACAGTTCTGTAAACTTTGAAATTTGGCTGAGGGAGTGCAGCAGCCAGATTCCCCAGACCTGAACAATTGCCATCTAGTGTCTGCAGCTGCCATATATTTCGATAAGGATGGACTCCAACGCTGGAAACCCAATATTAATGCTGCTATTCTGAAGACCCAGCTCAGGCTGCTGTCAAGGGATTAACCAACACAGGAGCACAAAAACACAAGAAAAATAGATCCACTCATTTTCACAATGGGCTTTGGTAGCAAGGAAAGAATTACAGCTGCCTCTTGGAAAGCTCTTCCAATGACCAAACCCAAGCCTTCTGGCCCATATCTGGCCCATACGATCAACCTCCTCAAGAAGAGCGAGTATGTGGGAAATTTTACAACAATGTTTAATGATGGTGAAACTCTACTGCTATCAGTGCTTTACTCCTGATTTACACCGGTAAAAGTGAACAGATAGCCAAGGTAATACTAGTTAATTATTAAATATATAATCAGTGTAACCATGCCCTCTAGAGGACTGAACTTACCTTCATAGAGTCAAAACCAGCCCTTGGGTCTCTACACTCTTAAAATGTGGGGGAAATGCACTTTGGAGGTTCTCATTTTCCTTCCCCATCTGAATCTAGATGCGAATCACCACTTCCTCACTGGCACCACAACCTACAGTGGGTTGAACCAACCCCCCCCAAGTGGCACCGATGGCTGGGTTTTAAGGTTTGTACCCACTGGTGCCACTGCCAAGCAGCTCATTGAGCTAATCCCCACCCAGACACTGAAGGACTGATCCGAGGTCCTACTCCGTACAAAAGGGGAGGTCACTTCCACAGACTTTTGACAGTTTTGCAAAGCTTGACCCAAATGAAAATGTTAGGTATTAAAAAACAGCATTTGTTTTCTTACCTCGTGCTTTCCACATCTTCCTTCCTTTCCTTTTTTTCTGCATTTGCTGGCAACTTCCCCAACTTTGCTTGGTCAGTGCGGTTTACATTCCCCGTTGGCCTGAGCTGCAAAAATGAGAGTGAAATCAATCTATGTGCAGTTTGTTGGCCGTGTCTGGGATCGCCTGAGCCTGCCGGGATGCTGGCAGCTGCGGCAGCTGCTAGCTGCCTTTCTGGGTTCTTGGTGCAGGCAGTGAAACCATCCTGAAGGAGCTGATAAATGGTTGTGGAGCTGGGCTGTGTTCAGCCTGTACACCTACGCTGAGAAACAAAATCCAGTAATGAACAGGGAAAGGGTCAAAACTATGAGCTAAAAGGTGGAAACAAAAGGAAATTCTCCCTTACCTGCTTCAGTAGGTTTTTGCTGGTCCAGCTAGTCCACAGAGAACTCCAGATACTCCTTTGAAAGTCCTGGGCACCAGCCTGGGGACACAGGTCTGGGGTGGTGGTCTCCTTCCAGGCTCCTGAGGGACAAGTCCACAAAAGGTAGGACACCCCATGGCTTTCAGTATTTTGACATCTTTTTTCCAGCATTTTAGCTTGTGTCTCAAAATGAGACTGTTCTCTCAATAAGAGAAGCATACGCAAAGCACAGCGATATTCTAGTAGCTCTGGTGAGTAAACCCAAAATAGCTAGGATGTGGGATTTTCAGAGCCCGTATCATTAGCTTTGCTTTTTCATTGAAGCTGCTGGGATGTCACACACTGAATGTAATACAGCTGTCAGACGTTGGTTTTGAAATACACACCGTGGATGTTTTCATTTGATTTTTTTTGTTGTTTGTTTTGATTTTTTACTCGCACTTTTCTCTGTTTTCTTTTCCCCCTTTCTCCTAGTACAAGAACATGTGTTTTTTCCCTTGGTTACTTCCACTCTGCTGACCTGGTTTCTTGCCTCCCTTTGGAAGCATTTGGGTGTCTCAGGAAAGGAGAGGATGAATCAGTGAACATGCAGCAGATCTGGGAATACCCCGACAGCCTGTGGGGAGCAGAGGATTGCAGAGCCTTCGGAAACTGCTCAGCAGTCAGGGGTGCTAACATTTTCCTTTTCTCCTTAAATTCTCATTAGCAGACAGTATGGCTGCTCTGAGCTGATGCTGCCCTTGCTCTTAGATCAGAAAGGCCTTTCTTTGTGGTGAGTTTAGGAGACAAAACTTTATATATTTTAGCGGCAAACAAAAATACATAACTTAGTGCAAATTCTCCAGCAGAAGGAAAGTTCTGCCTTATCAGAAATGGAAGGATTATTTGTTGAGAAGGCTGCACTAGCCCTAACAGATTGCTAAGCACAGAGGCTCTCAGGTTGTATTCACTCGCCGGAACACCAAGTACCTCCCCATAGGATTGTGTCTCTGTGGCTCAGGGCTTCTTCCCAGTCTACCAGAGATGCTCCATCTGCTTCACCAGCGATAACCACACCTGGAAAACAGGCAGAGATTTGTGGAGAGTTCAGTAACAGAACAACAGGCCACCTCTATCATGTAAATTACTTATTATGACATTGAAAAATTGACACAGAAGTATAGGATAAATGTAGAGCAATGCAATGTGACAATCTAACCACGGAATTTTTAAACTAAAATTCAGATGTGACCTTTAGGCATTCTCCCTACCTAAAGTCTGGAGCAGTACTCTGTTGGGCTTGTTATTCTTCCTTTTAAAACGTCATCTAGAAAATAGAGTGAACGAACTGCAATTTAGCAAAAACCATTCCCCCGGCGTTAAACGTCCTGCATCTTGGCCCTGGGGCAGGGATGCACATCATTTTAAGCATTTTGAGTCATCCCATTGATTTCAGCCAGATTACTCATATGATCAGTGTAAGTACAGCCCGAAGTACCATGTGGGATCAGCCTTTCTTATTTCCGAGAAAAAAGAAGAGATGGTTCCTGCTCAGATTTACCAAAGCTCCCTCCATTAAAACAACGGCACGTGCCTGTACCTCAAGCATTTGAAAACTGGCTCATGAAAATGCATGTAGACGTAGTGCAAACAAGTCATTTTTTTCACCTAGAATCAGCTGAATCTGAATCAAACGAATGGGTGTGTTGAAATGAAGAAGGAAAAACAAGAGTGAGTTGCGTAAACTGATAATACTACCATTAGGATTGAGTAATATGTCAAACCTTTTTACTAAAGTGGCAAGTATTTTTCGAATTCTGGATGTTTGATACAGTTACAAGGAAAGACATTCTGGTTTACAGCACAACTAAATCACATCATAAATGAAATTTAAAGGTAGTTAACAAAATAATCTTTATGTCGAATGGGTGAAATGTGGGTTTGCCATTTGAAAATGTCATTCTTTGGTTTTGTAGTGTCCCTTAAAGTCTAATCTAAAAGAAAATTAAATTAATCTCATGCTCACCACCTTTAAATTGCAGAAGTGAAAACCTTTCAGGACTTGCCAATTACTAAGGAAACTTCATAGCTGGATTATTCCCAAATTGCACACCCTTTATTTTAACCACTAAAGGCAAACACATGGTTTTGATGGGTCGTAAAAGAACAGGTTGCTTTTTCAGTACTGAAAGAAGCTGTAATTACTTCCCTTGTTCAGTGACTTCCTGATTTACTTAGGTTGTTATGAGTGATACTACTCTGCTAAGGTAATTGGAGCTGCCTGAGTGAAGCTGATGACCTGAGGGAATGACCAGCGGCTTTTGAGTCTAGGTGACTTGCACCTAATAAGTAGGGTCCTGCTTCCCAGGAAAAGAGGACACTAAAACTTCCTTAAGTGCTCAGCATGTGTACTTTAAAGGCTTAAGTTTCACAGCCCAAGCAAATTATATCTCTGTACGATATTCAGAAAGCCACCTAAGTCAGTTCCAGATACAGATAAAATAGAGGTATTTTCTTCAGGCAAATGTAGGAAATACATCATCCAAGAAAGGTGAGCTTCAGATAGTTCTCTGAACAGTCAAATGCCAAAATACTAACACAAGGAGGTAACCAACAGTTCCTGAAATCAGTTCTTGTCTATAATATGATATATAATAAAATATGGTAGCAACACGTTGCAGTGGGTTATGCTCTTCTACGAATTAGCTATTTAAGAGTTAATTATTAAATTAAAAAAAAAAAAAAAAAAAAAAAAAAAAAAAAACTAATTCTATGAATTAACTATTTAAGAGTTACAAATGAGACCACAGAAGTTTTCAACAGCTAGCACTGCCTTAAGGAGGGCACCAATTCTGAACCAGCCTTGGAGGAGACAGAGAAAGCTGCATGAAGTCAGGCACTCGAGGTGACTAGCCACCCCCTAAACAAATGAGACAGGCAAACATCCAATTTCTTAGCAGTGTTCCCCAGAAAAGGCATTGTTCTCAGCTTGCAAAGGGAGTGTCTAGGCTTAGCTGTAACTCCTTTGATTTTTTGTACATTTTTTCAGACGTGTTATATTACCTTTCTATTCAGAAGTACAAACTTTGACTTGCTGCATGTTGTCTGAAGGTGAGATACATGATTTAAATCTGTGGTTCTTGATTCAAAGCATCCAAGATCTCAGGTATGTTTTGAAACTAGTGCTGGCTTGGCTCATTGTGCAATAGGCTAGTTGCAGAGTGGCTCCAAGTAAACTGATGGGAGGAGGTTAAATCAGAAAACTCTGAGCATAGAAGTCCTGTATCATGAATCATACAAAGCTTTTCTCTTCATGTCCCCTGTACAGCCTGGTGGATCCATCCAACATATGCAATCTTGCAAGGGGTGTGGACATATAGAGGAGTTTCAGTGAGATAAACACAATTTATACCATTGTGCAAATGGAATTTACAGATCTTTATAGCTGTCTGTTACTCCAAGAACAAAAGCTGATGTACTTTTACTCCAGGGTAAAAGCATGCATGGGCAAATATTGAGGAGTAGCTGAGATGCTGACGGTTAACACCGAAGTTAATCTCACGGTGACTAAGCCATGTCCACAGATTCACAGTCTCTGCTAGAAGATAACGGATAAAGATGTGCAAAGACAGCCCAAACCTAGGTCTCTAGCACACTCACCAGCAATGGACTGATGTCAAAACTCTGACCAGTAAAGAGCCTGGCTATGTCACTTCTTTCAAGTGGCAAGAATATGCTAACACTTAAAACTCCCCAAACCATAGAGCATCTTAATTTCAAACGTTATTTCAAGAGACATCTTGCCCCTTAATGCAAGAGTCTGCAGACAAGCGCATTTAGAGCTAAGATTCTTCAGCACCTGCAGGCACCAACAGAAAGTCTAACATACGGTATCCAGATGTCCTGCACGGCTGGGAAAGGCATAGAAAGCTCAGCATCCTACAGCAGTCGCCATGGAGGGCACTCCTTGGAGAGGCAGGTGGCCAGTTAATCTCTGCGAAAGCTCACTCCCCCATCTTCTCTTTCCTAAAGTTCAGCTGAAAACCTATTTGAAGTATTAGAAAACCTGGCTACTTATGTAATGTTTCTTAACAGTATAAGCCTTCCTTGTGAAAGAGAACCAAATTACATTTCCAGTGGCTGGTATACAAATTGGACGCCAGAGTAGCATTATGCAGCCTTTTACCTGAACCCCAGATCAAAATTAATCACTGAGGAGAGGTCTCATAATACAGGGAGTTGCAGGAGTCTTTGTTAACCTCATCAACTGAATAACATCATCATCACGGACTTAAAGATGACCCGAAGAACAAATTATTTAAATACAGAATAGATTCTGAGACAGGGGAAACAGAGCTACTACTGATGGTATTGAAATAACATTTATGGAAGGTGGGAGTTAGAGCCAGAAACCTGAGCCTGAGCGTGGGAGGGCACACGTGCCTCCGAACACACGCAGTTGAATGGAAGGGAAATCTAGAAAAGTGATAATGCAGAGACAGGTAATAAATTATAGCTTGCAATGCTGTATGTCAGGAATAAGAATCCTATCTATCAGTTGGAACAGACACTATTTCCTTCTGGCACCAAGCAAAAAGGCATGTCCAACACTCCGTGCTGTGTTGCTCCGGACAGCCAGCATGGCCAGGAGCAGGACAACACCCAAACCCCAGTGTGTGCCAACAAGTGGGAGGTCAGTCCATTGAGACAAGATGCCACCTGTGCTCTCGAGTGTTTTAAAACCAGCGATCTTCAGCATCTCACACAAGTCAGGCTCCCAGAGTGTATTCTCATCAAGGCTCCCAGCCTGGCCGAGTTTTCCCTTCTCTCATGTCAATAGCTTCCTGAAACAGCAACTTCAGAACAGAATCTGCAGAGGACGGAAACATCGACCACATGTGAGTATTCTGAGATACCCACACTTTGTCACTGTGTCCTCTTCCCTTTTACAAACCTCCCCAGAAGAAAAGGCGATGACCTGCAGCATCCCTTGGGAGTTCACAAGTGAGGGAACGGATGATCTCTGCTTCCCTGTCCATCTCCAAAATGACCTGACATGCCCAGAAAGATGGGAGATGATGACTAAAGGCTTTGTTTACTCTTTTCCAATATGTCATAACAGGCAAGGAGATAACATTTGTTGAAAAGCAGATCTGTTGTAAAAATAAGCAACCAAAAGTACGAGTAAAACAGAACAGTCTTTACATCTTAACTTTCCAGATGTAGGATTCTGAGTTCCCAGTTGGGTTGTTATTATTATTATTACTACTATTACTGTAATAATAGGATTCCCAGTCATGGAGCAGAACCAGCACACATATAGAGAAGTAAGAATGGAGACAAGAGGCGAGCAGAGCCAGCCAGGGGAGCAGACTTTGCTTGGCCTGCTTTCTTCTATGTGCTGAGCACTCATAACCACCGTGTCCACTGGGGAGGCTCAGCAGGGCAGGCACGCTGATGAGAGACCTCGCCTAACAAACAGGGCTCCAAATCCCCTTCTATTCCAAGATTATAAAAGAATCAGCCATGGTTGTTAGAAGGGAGGAGGAGGAGGTTCAGGAGAAGTCTCAAACGCCTTTAAGTTAAGCCCATCCCTCGATTGCTGGACCTTCAAAGACGGGTTGAAACTGCACAAACTGGAACCAGGGTCAGCTCCAACTTTGTCCCAAACCCTGGGTCAGTTTGGATTTAGGGATGTGGCCTTCGTTGGTGAAGGAGAGGAGGGTGAGCTGCAAACTTTGAATCCAAATTCAACCTTTTCCGAACTTATGCGAGAATGCTCAGACCCATCTCTATTTGTCTTGGGTAGGGGAGTTGCTGTGATGCTATCTGCAGTGGAACTTTCCATTAGCAACAACATGAGAGACAAAGAGCTCATGCTTTGACCTTTATAAAACTATTCCTTAACAAAATTTACTCAAGTAAAGAATCCACAATCCTCTTTGGTTTTACTCATTTAATTGATACGGACATAAAATATTTTGTGTTGTTTTAATAATAGTTTGGTTTTCTGCTATTTAAAAAAAAGTTCATTTCTCCGAACATATTTTTAGCAAAAATATTTTGCTTGAACTTTTTTCCTCTGCCTTCAAAGGCTGCTGCACAGTTCTGGGGTGCTAAATACTAAACTCACATTCTACCACTCCATCTCCTCCCATTTGGATGGTAATCACAGGATCTTGATGCCAAACTCTGGAAGATATTTTTTCCAGCAGCAGCATCTGGCTTCTTGGCAGACCCCGCGAGCAGTTGTGTTGGCAGCGGTGGGAGCTGCTTGAGTCTGTCATGTGTTTAGGCTGCTGCAGAGCTGTCTGAACCGCCTCGCTGCCTTAGACAGTATGTTCTCTCGACTTCCATTTAATTTTGATAAATTTGTGCTTTCTGTTGTCCTCCTGCTAAAGCAACTCTGTAGATCCCGAAAGGAGCTATGAATAGTTTCTCTAACCGAGACTCGTGAGGGAGGCTCATGGAGGACTTTTCAGCCCAGCAGACCCCAGCTCCCACCCTGCAGCCGAGCGCTGCTCTGCGACCTCCTCAGCGGGATCGTTTTGCACGCCGCTGAGCGGCAGCCACCTAGAGAAGGGATGGCGCGAGGTGCTGGACTCGCCGGAGACCCGCGGGGTTCAGGCTCCTGCCACGTGCCAGGAACGCTCTGACTAATGCTCGTCACGAGAAGTCTCCAGCCTGCAAACTGAGTCACACAGCTCTGCAGAGAAGCCCCTTTCTGCCCCCCCAAGTACCTTAGGCTTTGGGTCCTGGGGAGGGCACACCAGGAGGGATGTGCTGCTCCAGCTTCACAGGCTGGCAGTGCAACGGCTTGGAACTTCATTTCCCCTAGGGCCAGACTAAATGAAGACAGAAGAAAAGAACAGATTTATTTCCTACAATGCAAGTATTTAAACTTAATGCTTGGTTCTGGAGAAAGATGCATGCAAAAAAAGAAAGCTCTGCTTAGCTATATAGTCCCTCGTTAAGCTTGAATTTCTCTCTCTTTGTTTCATCCACTGAAAAACCCACCAGGGTGCTCATACAGCTCCCCTGGCCGTGGTTCAGTACAAGACTTTGCCCTCCCCTTCCCACTGCTGGAAATCACTGTTTCAGGAGACGTTTCTTTGACAGGCGCTTTTCTTCCTGAGGCACCACTTGGACTCAACATCTCCCCCAGCATATTGCTGTGATTCAGAAGATCAGTATTTCTCAGTTAATGCATTTCAACACTTATTCCAGAACATTAGTAGCCATCCTTGCTTACCTCCAGAAATGCAGATGTCTCTTAGGTAAGATCCTGGCCATGACAGCAAAGAGAGGTTGCTAAAGATGTCCCAAGGAGGAGAAAGGAGGCTGAACCTTGTCCCCCATGTCCCCGATTCCTGACACTTGCGGTCCATCCAAAGCTACAAACTGATAAGCCCCATTTTATCTGAAAATAAAGAAATAACAATGTGTGGAGTTCATTATGCCAGCTCCTATAGCAGGATCTCTGAGAATCCCCAAGGATCTCTGAGGATCTAGTGGTCCACACTCCGGGACGCCAGCTGTTGGACAGGAGGAGCAGAGGGCTGCATGCTGCTGAAATGGGACTGGAACTTGTAAATTAGATGTTCTTCCTTAAGGTTATGGCTTGTCCAAAGCACCCAAGTCCCTGCAATCTTTAGAAACATACTCCTTAATGTAGTTTAGAGGAAAGGCTTGAAGTTGGAGCAAGGCTTTTGAGAGCCTGGGGTGCCCCTCAAACTCTGCCCTCATAAGAGTGCATTACAGCTGCTGCGCTGTCTTCCGTCACACCTGCCCAACTCTCAGCCCCTCCTACAGCTGCCAAGGAGTAAGGGCCACAACCTCAAAGCTTCAAGCATATCCCAAACCCTCTGGTTCCTCAGCGAGGACTTGACCCAGGAGCCACCCCACCTCTGTGTACACGCAGCGCACAGCACCCACCTGGCACAGGCTTCTCACTCCCTCCTGCTCTCCTTGCCAGGCTGGATGAGCTTCTTCCCAACAGAAGGCATCTGCAAGGACCACTGTGACCACCTGGCTGTCTGCCTGAGAAAATACTGAGTGACGGTGAGGGAGCATTTCAGCATTTCAGAGCTTTAATGAACCACTGCAATCAGAGACATAAAACAACTTTTTTAAACCTTTTTCACCCTTTTCTCTCAGGTGTCCCCATGAGCAGTGGTGTGCAAAGGTGAAAATAAAACTAACATCCCTGGCAATGGTTTGAAATCACTTCCACAGCACGGAGCACATTCGATCATGGAGATTGTCTCTTGGATCATGTATGTACAGGGAGACTTTGATGCCTTCTGACAAAACAGCCAAACCCTCGGCAGCTTACACCCACATTTCCTGAGATGTATCTGCAGGTCCTCGATGTCGAGGTCAATTGAGAAGCTGAAATTACAGGGTCAGAGCTCTGAGAGTGCTGTGTGGTCAAAGACTGTACCAGGAAGATCTTTGGCTTCGTGCTCCTCAGGAGAAAGACTGTGCCCAGCACATGTTGCGAATATCCATCCCAAAAATGTTCTTGCAAGGTCTAAATAATATCATGCTACTCCAACTCCAAAGCTTATTTCTATAGAGCGACATTTGAAAAGCTACTTGTGGTTTGACAAAGTGCTTAAAAAGAAAACAAAACAAAAGTTTGGAAACAACCTGCATTGTTTATTTATTAAGTCTGAATCGGGAACTAATTTTGTTTCCCTGGCTTTTATATTCCTTTCTGCAGCTTTGGCACGGTTCTGGGATTTGTGTGACTATCTCCAAAAGATCACAATCACATTAAATTTAGGAACAAGTTTGTTCTTGTTTCTTCACCAGTTTAATTCACCATCCCTAATTTCTTAGCACTTGCTGAGATATGACTACATCCAGCCTTATAAATCTGAACATTTAAGTATGTCTGAATGAGAATCCTGACTTGGACTTACTTCCAGGCAGTTTTGCTGACATACAGATTCAGAGAGACCTGATCGGGTTTCAAACTTTTTCAGTTCTTTTTCTAAGATCAACACACATGCCAGACGTTTTGTGATTCACTCATCACTAATAAACAACCATTTTACTATTGCAAAACCTCATTCGGCTGCTATTTCCAATCCCTATCAGAAATGCTCCTTTAATAAACTCAATTCATGCGTTTTGTCTGAATTCACAGGAGCTACCCCAGGGGTGATTTTGGACCAATGTGTTTAATTTGTTCTGTGGGACAGAGGAACATTCCTTTCTCATATATGCGGTTTATTTGTGTCTATGCATTTTGCAAAGGAGAACTTAAGTCATTTAAGGAGCTAGCTCAGGGAATGTAAGGAACATCAAGAGGAAATTAGGGAAATTGATTATTTGGAGGGGTTGCTTTAAGCCCCAACAGAAGCTATTTTTTTCTGAAAACTTTGTGAAGATCTTGCCCGTGCAGCATCTCAATGTATTCCCAGAAATTCCAGAAATGTTTAATCAGATATTTAGAATTTCCAGTATTAACCAGAAGTGCTGCCAGTGGAAAGTTGGACTTCTATCAACAAGACTTTTGTCTTATTAAGGCAGGTTTGCTGGTTGTTAAAAGGTGTTATTTCCCAGAATTTTATTAGGGAAGGGCTGGAGAAGTGATAGCTCGTGGCACTGTGTATTTTATAGGTATCCAGTAGTCACGAGCAAATCCCAAGTGAAATTTTCACTCCACTTACATTAATCGATAAACTCCTGAGCCTTCAATATGACCAAGGTTTTGTGCAAGTGTCTCTGTATTTCACAGCCTCACAAACTGCCTGAGCTCATTTTGTGCAGCTGACACAGACTCGAGGCCGAAGGTCTCTGATTTAGCTGGGCAGGTTCACTCCTTCCTACTCAGTCAGTGCTTCAGGTCACTGTATATTCACTGCAAATTGAGGGAAAAGTCTTTCTGGATATTTCTAAGAATCCCATCGTCTTTTTAAGTGGGCCTGAATTGTTTTGGCAATGCAGCTTTCCATACGTATGTTCAAAAAAGCCTCAGAGCAATAAATTCAGGGTGAATATAGGATAGGCAGGCATTTACTACATAAGTACCAGCAATGTACCTGCTCTCTCTCGCTGTACTGTAATCAGACAGCATTACAGCTTTGCTAAGAAGATTTACTGACATATGAAATAGATCATGACTGAGGGATGGGACTCAAAGCCAAAAGGATGCAGGAAAAGTAAAAAGGCACAGCATGCTCTTACGCAGGCAAGCCCAGGTGACGCTGGCTAACAGGAATGCTTCCATGTATCAAAACCCAGGAGCGAGCATCCCAGGGCAGGCAAGGTGAGAGCATCCAGTGCAGGAAGAGCTGCAAGCACTCATTCCAGGAGTTTTGCAAAAACCAAGGAGCTGCCTGTGGAGGGACTGATCATAGCATTCAACGAACAACAGGTTTTGACTCTTCCTGCAACTTCCATGCTCTGTTCTCTTGTAAAACAACAGAATGAGGCAACTGATAAGCTCTCAGAAGCCAGCCTGAAGTTCTATATGCCCTTCCCAACCTGGAGAGCTTGGGAATCAAGCAATCCTACAGGCATCAGCTCAACTAGATTGCTCAGGTGGCTTCCACAGAGGATAATGTGGCCATTCAGAGATGCTCTGTATTCTCTTCATTAAATAAAAGGGAGAATTTAAATAAAATTTAAATTGAGGGGAGAATCCTCCAGCAGGATTCTGAAGGCCTGAAACTCATTTAGTGGTTAACTGATTTCACTGTTTGATTGGAGAATAAAGGCTGTAAAGTGAATGAATCACTGCTGTGTTTGCTGGAGTGATTTTTATGGGCTACGCAAATACGCTGCAGTTGCAGCTTGTACATACGCAGACAAGTGGTGAGCAGCCGAGCTTACAGCCGAGCAGCAGCACAAACTGCATCACGTAGTTCCCTGGTGCCTTCTCTGCCCTCTCCTTACTGCCAAGAGGAGCTGGGCTTGGTGGCCACAGTTAAACCCCCAGACACAGTAGCTACACTGCTCTTTTACAAGCTGCTCTATCTTCAGGCTACCTTGTGATTTACCCACCTTAGGTAATGTATCTTCCTGTACTCCCTGAAGAATCCGTCCTGGAAGGTGCTGTGACAAGCTGGTAGCCACACGGTGCAGCTCCAGGTGGTCAGGTCAAACAGCACCATCCCATGCTAGGCCAGCGCTGGCGTGAGGTTCAGGGCTGCATCCAACATAGGAAGTTTCATCACGAACAGGAACTCATTAAAGCCTTTCCATACTGAAACTTCATAAAATACAGGGTTGAGAGAGGTTTGGTTAGTTAATGATGGATTTGACCCAAGACCCAGATTATCTGGATAAAGGAAAATAAGCATTACAAAATGTATCTGCACTTTTACTAACTACAGCTTCCATCGCTAAGGGCCAAAAGTCTTGTTAGGGGTTAGGTAGGAGTCACTGGCTTGTTATAGCTGTAAATTATTCTCTGGTCAAGTGCTGTGTTTGCTGTGCTTAGCCCACATGTGCAGCAAGGTGCCTATAACTTGGTGCTTGGCTGCAAAGACTGCGCAGGAAGGTACGGAGCTAGTTCGCTGATTTATTTCGCTGTTAAACCCTTGGGTCTCCATGGACCCAAATTATGGGCATGAAAATCCGAGTGATAAAAGGCCTGAGAGACAGGGACAGGACACCTGCCTGGAATCTGGAGGGGCAGATTCTGGATTTCTTAAGAAAAGAGGAACGTTTGGTCAATATATAATGGAGCATATTTGAAAGAGATCTGGCCTCTTGCAAGCCAACGTGGCTGCTCATCTGGGCAAGAGCCCTGGGATATGCTTTCAGTTTGCTCTAAGTCCTCTGGTGTTTGCTATTCACTTTTGGCCATCCCCAGACACCGGATCGAAGCAAAGAGCTCTTCAGTGTGGGGCCACAGTGACAAACAGGCATCAAGGGGTGACAGATGGCACTGGGGCAGAGGAGGCACGCGATCCCCAGAGGTGGAAGAGCTGCGGCTTTTTCAAAAGGACATGGGCATACATGCAGAAATTAAGACGTCGCTCTTTTTAAATAATTTAGTTGGAAGTAGGGAAAAATATTCTTGCAGTAACCTGTTCATAGGCACTGGCTAATTTAGCATTAAATCACATACTCTCCCTGGCACTGGCGCAGAGGAAGGTATTTCCTGAACAGCTCGTTTCAAGTTTCATTCATAGGTACCATCTAAAATTAGATCCGCCACTTTCATTCAGGTCCAACTCCTTTGCCTAGTGTAACATTTTTTAGAAACAGAAACTCAGTTAAATGTGCTCCATCATCTGCACTATTCCCCAGGGTCTGCTGCGTGCTGCAGGTTGCACCAAGTGGAGCATCAGAGCTAAGCTGGCAGCAGAGGCTCATAAACATGGGGCTCAATGCAAAGTACCTGCTTTTATGGTGACTGCAAATCAGAAGAGAAATGCTCCCTTTGACTCTGGGCAAAGCACATCCTGTGCCACAAAAATAAAGACTCAGAGGCCAAAGTCTCACCCTCGAGTCAGACCGACTGTGGAGCCCTGACGTGTGGCCAGAGGATGCTCTTGCCTTGACAACATGGAGCTGGGAACTTCAGGAGGCATCGAACTACACGTCCCAAAACGCCTTACTACATATATGACTGGTTGAAGCCAACAGCGGGTTTCCACACCCCACTTGGTGTCTCTCCATCTACCATAGCACAGAAATGAAGAGCTAAAACCTGAGTTTAAAGGTATTTTGGTACTCACGCAGATTTAAGCCCCCCAAACCCCTTTGATAGCGGAGCTTTAATGGTTCCTGCCCTCATCATCCCAACATGGATGGGGGGCAGTGAAACCCAACCACCGAATGAAGCAGTGTGAAGCACACCTCTCACCCAGAATTACAACAGCAATACTAGTGATGCAAAAAGTAATACCGAGCAGTTTAAACCCTTTCCTATGCATGAACACCCAACTACCTAGGGCACTTTTCTCCCAAGGCACTGCAGCCTACATTCAGTCAGGGGCCCAGCCGTGGCTGAAGCCCCCAATGACCGTGGCGAGCACGAGGCCTCTGCTGCTCCCTCAGCATAAATTGCTGGCGAGCGAACAGCAAACAGCCGCTTTTTGGCAAAATTCACGAGGCAGAGAGAGAGCTGCCTATTTTTAGCGCTTCTTAATTGTTTGAAAATCCATCTGGCAATGGCTGCTAAATAATTTAGCGTTTTGACCCATATGTCTGAGGCAGCAAGTAACATAATCCCCTGCTACAGCCTCGCGAGCACAGCCATTTCAGCGAGCTCGATGTAGACCCCGAGCTTTGGAGGCCGCGCAGGCCTGGTGTCCCCTGGCCCAGCCCCGGTCACCTGGGAGAGAGGTGGCTGGCTGGGGTCCTTCCAAAGCACGCGGAGAGAAGTTCCCCTGGCAGAGGGCTCATCCTGCCTCGTGTGCAGGCACCTCTCTGAGGATGAGGAGATTGCCCTTGACACACCTGCTTCATAGATAGGCCAAAATTACAGCACAGATTGGAAGCTTAAATTTTAAGTCAAAGTCAGTTGAGGTTTTAGACCCCAATATCAGGTCACACCCCTCAGAGTCAGATCCAAACCGGGAAGTCACTGGGGAAGCTGCAGAGCTGAACAGACGGAGCACACAGGGCTAGGATGTAAAGCACCATTTCAGTTTATACACTCAAGACCTTCTGAACCATGCGTTTGGGAAAGTGCCACCTGCAGTGCGGCCCGCCTTCGGAGCCGCGCCGTGTGGCACACCAGGGCTCCTGCCCTGGCTTTGTCTTGGTATTCACACACCAATTGGACACAGTCGAGTGTCTGCTTTTGGGGGAATGTGTTTCTCTCGCATTTAACTTCAGATCTGAAAAGCATTCACTTCCCTCCTCCCTTCCTCCTGGAGGTTCATGAATCACAGAGCCGCCAGACGAATGAGTCACCCGGCCAGTTTTTGGTCAAGCGTGCCAGTCTGGGAGGCTCTTCTGTGATCAAATGGGAGCGGGGCTGGCTTTGTTGGTGACTGGCCATGTGTTGAGTAGCGCAAACCTCTCTTCGGGGTCATCCCCACTCTCTTTGTAAGTAGTCTCCATAAGGTTGTAATTGCTCTTTTGTCAGGAAAATTTGTGAACGTATTAAGAGAGGGAGGCAGGGGAGAGGGTGGGGGGTTTCTGAGGACGGAGAGCTTCAGAGGGCTGCTCAGGAAGGCGGTGGCAGCCGGAGGAATTGTTCTCCGAGGTCTCAGTTCAGTGAGCTTGAACTTCCAAGCAGACCCGGCCCATCCCTCGCGCCTGTGAACTGTCCTGCAGGCCCGGGTCCACGGAGACTCTGGGGATCCCAGCAAAGGCAGTGCCCCGTCCCTCAGGCGTGCACGTCCCTCCCAGACAGGAGCTAGGGGCTCCCTGCTGCTGGCCCATCTTCAGGGCTGCTGCGGATCACACACATTTTATTAAATGGAAATATGGCATGCTAAGAAACAGTTGTCTTGATTTATTCCCGAGAAGGAGATTTGAAATCTGCCACTCACTTGTCAAAATCTTTTTTTAGAAAGAGTAAATAGCTGAGGCTCCAGTCCTCCTGTGTTAAAATGCATAGTGGGGTCCTTTCCTGGCATTCAAAGCGAGTTTGATCTCCCTGGGAATCACGTACTTCATTATTACTGCATTAGGCACGGGCTGCGCTCCTGGGAAGGCAGCGGGCAGGCGTCCCACCTGAGCGACCCGGTGCCCTTCTGCCTTTAATCTGCTCGCTCAGGTCTGCTGGTGGAGGAGGCCTCCGGGAAGCGGTGGAACTGGTGAGGACTGGCACCTCTCACTGCCCTTCTGGCCTGGCACAAGGCTGGTGCATTTAGTGCCAGCTCCGGAGGAAGCGCTGGACTGTGCAGTAGCAGCTTGCTTTCAGCAGGACAGCGATACAAAGAGGGATGTGGGAAATGGGAGGAGGCGAAGGATCTTCGGCTAGACCACAAGGTGAGATCAGTGGCCTCACATCATGCAACAATCAGCACCCTTCCTGAAAGTCACCTGCAGCCAAACTTCCCAAAGCTGCTGGAGATTCAAGCCCTATCCTCAAACAATTAGGGATATCTGAAACTGTGGCCTCTCTGGCACTTGGTCCCTGACCGACAGGAACGGGCTGATATCCAGCCCTTGGGCTCCCACTCCTAAGTCCAGCTTAGCTGGGAACAGCACAGCTCCTGCCTCAGATCCCCAACCTCCTCCTTGTTCAGTGCTTTCAGAGAAACTCAGGAAGCATGGCTGTTCTAGCATTACCAAAGTAGCTCGAGCAAGTCTTTGAAATACTGAATTTGCTTAGGGTGAAAAACAAGGAGAGTTTATACTAGCAAGTGCAAAGATTACATTCTTGGTTGAAACCTTGAAAATACTCCTACAAAAGCAGAGTTTAACTAAATAACACCAAACGACTACACTGAACTTCTTTGCCAGCTATCACTTGCAATATTTTAGGCTCCACTCAGTTACAGGAGCCAAGGGTAGACTCAGCTTCTCTGCACATCCAGAACTTGGCCATTCAGTTGTACCTCGAGTTTAATCATCAGACCTCTTCTCCTGCCCATCCCTTCTCCTCATTGACCCTCACTTCCCCACCAGAGCCTTTCTGAGCAACTCCTTGTACCGTCTGTTCAACACAGCTCCTCTTTTCTT
Organism: Nettapus auritus; assembly: GCA_011076525.1. NCBI lineage: Eukaryota > Metazoa > Chordata > Aves > Anseriformes > Anatidae > Nettapus > Nettapus auritus. The sequence continues at coordinate 6,258,672 of CM021777.1, forward strand.
TCTTCTTCTCATACTACACTTGACTCTTGCTGCCATTCCTGGGCTTTCTCCTTCCTCTTCTCTGAGGGTTGCCCAAGTTTTTATTTCTTAGCACATTCCTTCTAGCCTAAGTGGCCTTTTTTACTGCAACATTTTAAAGACTTCATAAATCATATGTCCTAACAATCACTCTGTATACATTTTATCTAGCCCACAATCTCTAGTTTGCCTTTAGCACATCCCATAGACCGCAGATAACACACTACTCAGCTAGGCAAGAGATCTGATAGCAGGAGTGCTTAGCCTACATCCTCTTGCTCTTTGTCCCTCCCTGCCACCTTTTCTTAGCTGTACAATCTTTGGCCATCACCTACACCTGGAATAACTTGGAATGGGTTTTTCAAAACGGTTCATATGCTGATTATCAGTGTTTCTGCCTGCTCCAAAAATATGGGGCAGTTATACCGTGTTTCCCACAACCAAGTCTGCTCTTCTCCTTAGCACCCTTTATACCTCTTCTCTATCTACCAGACATGCTCACTTATTCAAGACAGAAATGAAACATACATATATAAAACTATATATGAATAAAATGAGCAAATATTCCCCATTCTGCATATTTTACACTTTTGGGACCAGGCAGAACTAGTACGATAGCACTGACTGTATTTTTCACAGGCCCCAGAAGACTCCAAGGCTCTCCTCCAGCATGCAACAGTGCCAAGTTCATTTTCAGTAATATCCAGGTAGTACTGAAGAAATAAAATTCCCTCTCCCTTCCTGGCCTTCCCTGGAATATCTACTGAGATGGGAGTCCTGCCTGCCTGCCTCTTCCCCTCGAAACAGGAGCTCCTTATCAGTCTGCCAATCCATTTATCTAATACTGCTATCTCACACTGTGACGGCATACAAACTCCGTACAAGTTTAGCAGCAATACTGGAGTGCCTACAGGACTCGTGAACAAACCAGATCTTTTCCATGTTTTGCCTAGAATTGAATGAAATACTAAAGAAAATGATGAAAACTAAATACCTGAACATTGGTCACTGCTCAGAATGAAGGATGAAGTGCCATTGGGCTAATAATACTTCAGTACATAACCACAAAAAATGATGCACCTTTTTGCTTTTGTTTTTTGACAACATTAAGGTGAGTTTCACTGGCAAAACTACTTGTAAAAAGCTTACTTAAAATCATACATAGGAGTATTCACCAAATATGGATTGTAAATTGCATACACAGAATTAATCATACAAGCAGGAGTATATTCCTCTACCCAAGACAAGGGACATTTTGTGATTGACTTGGCCACTCACCACAAAACAACATAGCAAAGATATTCGTGAATAGTCCACCTGGATTAATTCAAGAACATGTCTGCCAAATAGTTTACGGAAATCAAAAGATACTTGTAGACATTTAATGAGCAGAAAAGAAGGACCACATTCCCTCAATAGACTAATTCTGCACATCACATGATCCCCTCTCTTCTATGAACTGGTGTTGTCACCTTGTGTTACGCATCAGAAGTCTCCTGGTCACCATTCAAAGAAGTCAAAAGGTTGGTCCCTATTTCAGTGACCTCACAGGCATCATTTTTTTACCACCCACTTTATGGCAGCTGGCAAAAATGAAACACGCTGCACAAGCAGTATCACTGAATGTTCTCCTGAGCAAAAATCTAACTTCTGAGTCTTAGAAATTAAAATAAGCAGATAAGCCATTTTTCAAAACGGTTTCTGCTATTTCTCTATGAATACTGGCAGAAGGATCAAGCCCAGTGTCCTGGCACAGACACCATGCCACTGATTATTTCTGCCTATTGCTGCTTAGCATTCACAATTATTTTCCCCTCACCTACTCATTCAAAACAAACATTTAAAATGCAAAGACTAGACATCACATGAACAGCAGAGAGACTCAAAATTACTGATTTGTAATGAGTGCTAATGAAGGCTAAAGGGATGGCAACTTGGGGTGCCTGAGAACCAACAGTGAGCTTGGGAGCAGCACAGCAAGCCCATGTAGATAGAGTCTGGGGAATCCAGCTGCAGAGAAGGTTGGAAGACCAAGCCAGATGTTTCACCACTTCCTTACATCACATTCATGTGCAAAGTGTGAGAAGAAGAAAAACAAACAAACAAACCAAACCACATTGTAATGAGCTGATTTGCCTAAGGAACTATTCAGCGCTGAACACGATGCTAATGTCTTGCCCGTGCGACAAGCACCACACAGCCATGCCTCCAGTGCTGCGCCACTGCCTTTGTCCTCTCCTTTCACCCTGCACTGCTGAGGCCACTCAGGAATCTCCGGGAGATCCTGGGTTTGCGATACTTCATTATTTTCTCAAGTCTTTGGTTTTAGAGATTCAGGAGCGATCCAGAAAAGCTTCCCATGAATCAATTTCGATTAGTTACTAAAATGACACTGCAAGATTTTCACCTTGAACTACATTCCCTAAGCTCCCTTTTCTACAGAAGAGCATCTTTGTCATTGTTTTTTTCTATTTACTGTAAAACTCCAGGTGAAAGGAGGTTTGACAGCTCTGAGATTAAAAGTTTATGAAGACAGAGCTCTGCACACAAGCCAAATAAAACTTGCTTTAAGAAATACTACCTACACCAGGGAAACTTTTAGTACTACCTGCCTCCTGTCTAGTGATTATCTGCCTTTTTTTTTCTCAATGCATTTTGTTGTTTTATCACTATTTACACACACATACACACAAAAAAAAAAACTATGGCAAGAATGAAATACAATAGTTGTTATATGAATGTATTCATATGAATGTCAGCCTTCTTTACATTGACCTTTTCTTTGGGAAAAGGAAATACTCAGAGCTTCATCTGAGAGTAAGAGAAAATCATACTTAATGGTGTTTAATAGCATCTCTGGCTGGAAGCATCTTCCAGCATTTACTCAGAAATATTTAGGGATGTTCACTGACACATTCAGTGTCATCTGTACATTCCTGATATCTTCCTTAAAAAAAAATCCTGGAAATGTACGCTAATACAAAATTACAAAGATGTGCCCTCTCTTCCCAAGGATCACAACACAATTCCATCTCTAACACCCCTTCTGGGCTGACATTTGGCAGCAAAGATTTCAGCCTTTGATTACTGATCCACGTGGCTCTGTGCAGGGAAGATTATGCAAGTGCCAAATGACATCAGCTCAGCTGAAGGCCCCAAACTTTAGCCACTTTCCAAAAAAATCTCCATTGTCCCAGTTCAGGCAAAACTGAAATGATGCTCATCATCTAAAGCTTCTATTGAGCACAAAATCGAGCTCCTAACTCTGTGAGGAGGAGGTCTTTCTAATTTTCAATCCAAATCAGCTGGCACTGCTAGGTGGACAAAATAGTTTGCTTCATTTTCAGTTTGCAGCTCTCTCACTCCACAGCTTTCAAACATGACTGTTGTTTTTGTTCTCCAAGCAGGAATACTTAGAACAAAACACCAGCAGTCATATTCCCTAATATACAAAATTTAAAAATATCTTCTAATGGGAAAATAAGGGGAAAAAAAAAAAAAAAAAAAAAAAAAAAAACTACTTATCTGTGAATGTCACATGGATCAAATATCTTTCTTATTTTATTACTGAGCTCAGAGTTGGCAAGCCATCTCAGAGGCTTTGGACATGAAAGTGAAGCAGGATGTTCTGGGGGAAGAGAAGACAGAAAATATTTAGCAATTGTCAACTGATCTCCTTATTGCAACTGTTAACTGATGCACTGCAATTGTTGACTGCTAAGAGACAGAGAGAGATCTTTATGGAAGAAAGTGCTATTGCTGACTAGAAACTCAATCTCCTTAAGAGGTAACAGGAGCACCTCCAGAATACATTCTTAGATATTAAGGTCACAAACAAGCTCTTGACTGTTTATTGTTAATGAGTCAAACAGATGAAAATATGCAAAATAATTGTTGCCAGTGAACAGTTTTTCTTCTGTCACCAAAAATTTTACTGCATCCAGACTGTGCTCAAAAGCACTCATGAGACGAACCTCACCATCTAACAGATGGTCAGGAAAGTCACTTCTAGTGAATTCATTTTCAAATCCTTGGTCTTTACCTTTCTCTAAAGTCTTTACCTGATTGTGGGAGATGATTACAACATTTGAGCTAACAGCAGGGTAAATCCTGAACTTGCTCAACTGATTTGTTCAGTAGCTGTTTCAGTAAAACTAAAATGTATTTCTGGATCTTTGTTGTTGGAAGGCTGCTTGCAATAATGCATAAACTACACATCCTTTCTTCTTACCTCCTGCTCAGGCTGGACAGGCATTTTAGAAATGCAATCATTCTTGACCAGGGAAACTCAGTATGGACTGTAATTCACAGGGCAGAAGAAATTGAGCTAGAAGGGGCCAAAAAAGTTCTCAACGGATGAATTGTCCTTTCCAGCTTTGATGCCTAAACCCAACCCTAAAAAGCTGCCTAGCAGAATTCTTTAAAATATACCTAGAATTTGTCTTCCTCTGTTGTTCCTCTTCTAGCTCATTTTTTAGAGTGGGGGAAAAAACGGACCACTCTTATTAGAATCTTAAACACCGCAATTAAATAATCTTCTAGTCTCAATACACAAAGCATAAAATCCCGGCCTCAGGGGAATTATGCCTTGGATTTTAGCGAGATTTTTTTTTTCTTTTTTAGCCTTTATAATCCTCACAGGGTGTGGATAATCTTAAGAAAAGGAAAGACCTGACTGCGTATTTGTGACAAACTGTTCAAATGCACACCACTTACCAAGTGAATTTTGCCGAACAATTCTGTTGTTCTCTGTGTTGCTTTATTCCCAGCTAAGATGTGAAAACCCAAGAAAAAGAAAGCATTTCACATGAGAATGCACCAGTGCTTGACTGAAGTCTCCTGTACGTATATGTACAGAAATAATTTGCATGAGGGATTTTTTTACTCTCGATAATATTTCCAGGTACTTTATCTTACGATACATCAACTCTAGAAACTAGAGCATCTCCATGCACCTAAGTCAGAGGTGAATTTTATGAAGGTCTGGATTTGAACTGCTGAACCCTTTCTTGCCACTTCCACGAACTGTCAAAAATTTAATGATATGGCCAATATGAAATGTATGCTAGCTAGCGGGGAAAACAAGGAAAACAAGACCCCCAGAAAGCAGGAAGCAATTCTGGGGGGAGAAAGACACCTACTCACACCTCTAAACTCTCAAATGTTATGCTCCTAAGGAGCCTTGCCCTAACAAAGTCAATCACTGAGGAACTGTCTTGAAGTAGTGCTAATGGAAACAAATTGTAAATAGTGGCATCCACCCGTGACACTGGACTGGTGAAGCTGCATTACAAACATTACATGCAGAGCTTAAAATAAGAGACTCATCGAATGGTCATCAAGGGTTGAATAGGAAGAGGCGTTTTTTCTATCATTAGCTGTTGAGAAAAAAATGAAGAGGCTGAATGAAAAATGATAAAAAATGAGACAGCCATTCTGGTTCATGACTGAAGGTCAGCCCAGCCCACACTCCTGTTTCAAGAGCAGCAAATAGCAGGTACAGACACAAAAGTACAAGAAGGGGTGCATGTATTAATGCCTCCTACTGAAACAAGATGATTTACAGCTGATGTGCCAGCCATGCAACGCAAAGTCATCTTACACTGCAACCCTCATTTTTTTTTTGTTTTTTTTTCAGTCTGCAACAGTTGAAATATCTGCCCTCTCCTATTTCATACAAAACACACTACTGGTTCGACAATTAAAGAAATTAAAAAAGAAAAGAAAAGAAAACAAAACAAAACACTGTCTAGCAGCAAACATCACTTTAGTATAAAATAGCCATGGATGTAGGTAAGTCTTCCTGCTTCTCACACATTACCAACCCACCTACCTGGAATTAAATGTATATGAAAAGTGCTGGGCTATGAATTCTGGAGCTTTGGGTATGTCACAAAGGTGCGTATATTTTGTTTCATTTACAGTTCCCTTCATTTGGAAAACAGGTGAGGGTAAGGTATTAGATGAAACGTTGTTTCTGATGAAATGGCCATCAGTGCAAAACCTTGGATGGTGCTCGGGAACGAGTGAGGGATCACCAGTCCAACTTGCATAGGGAAGCCCTCTAGATAACATCTGCCAAACAAGCAGAGTTCACGAGACTTTACGGGAATGGAAAACTTCCTCTTGTCTTTTTTGTCCGTGAAGATTTCATCAACAGCCTAGCAGCCCAGGAGTCCGAGGTGCAGTTTTGGCCAGTTCCATCAGTTCTGCTGGTAGTCACAGAGCTCAGCAAGTCCCCTGCTGAAGCTGATTTAACCCACGTGCCCTGAGACAGGCTGAATTACCTCCTGGAGTAGCCAGCTCTGGAGTGAAGCCAAACAACGAGTTCAGACCAGTCTGTTAGCTTACAGATTTCTGAAGTTAGGGGAGGTGAATCCCAGCCTTTTTATCTTTCTTCATTGAAAACTGGAAATGGATACAAACAAAACAAGCTCCGGGAGGGAAGGGTGTGAGTGAAGAACTGGCGTGGAAGGCACAACACCTGGGTTTTGTTTCTGGCTCTGCCACAGCTGCCTTTCAACGAGTTGTGCTCTCCTGGTGCCCAAGCGTTATGTAAGTGGAATAAAGAGAATTGTCTTGTGTTTTTGGATTATGAAGCCTTCCCTGTAACAATACGTACAACACCTTGGAAGTCTTGAGTCTCACTAAAATACAAAAAAAAAACCCAAACCATTTATGACTGCGGGAATCACAAGGATTGAACAGATAAGGAAAAAAAGGAAATAAAGAAAAATGACAGTCAAGGTCTCGACCTAAATCAGCAGTTCATAAACTGCTGGCAAAAGGAAAAGAAACGAAGCCAGCAATCCTTCCACCTTTCACCCATACAATATCCTTATGCCTAGCATTTGTAAGCTGTACGCTAACACTCACAGACTTCTTTTAAGTCCACAATCTCATTTGTAGCTAATACGTTGTTTTTAGTTAAGATCTCTGTTGTCTTGGGCATCTCTACACAGGTTTTGAAAATAACCCATGAGCACAAGAAGGTCAGAAGAGCACGTGTGAGAAAAGTACAAGGGAGACGCTTGACAGTGGAGGACTTGGGACCATCAGATGCACCACGGACAGCCAAGCACCACTTGCCGCCTGCACAAGTACTTCTACCAGGTAAGCAGGATTTAAAAGGTCTTATGAAACCAGAGATTTTTGCTTGTAAAAGCTGTTGTAATGGGCAAATGGTTTAAATTAAAGAGTGAGCCAATCCAAATTTCTCTTTGAGAAAAGGGAAAGGGACGAAACCCAGCTATCTGAGAGCAGCGTTTGGGATTACTGGACCCAAAACAAAGCATTTGCAGGTGCCTGAGTGAGGGATATTATGCACTGTGCTGACTTATCATACCGCATGAATTACAGGGATGTGGCTCAGACACTTCTCAAGCCATCTCAAGTTTAAATGGGCTGGGCCCATCCCTTTTATCTTCTGCACAAACTCTAGCTCGGAGTTTCATTCCTTACCAGACATGACTTACACCCTGTGGAAAAAAAGAACGGATCCTGTCTGTTCCACTCAAGCTTGCTCATAGCCGTAATTTTAGTCAACCAGATGCCTCTGGCTATGCTGGGATAGAGACTGGTTCTGGAAACAGGTGGGGGAAGGATAGAGTATGATTAAGAAAAGGGATTGCAGAAATGGAAAGAGAAGAGGATTCAAGGCAGAAGCTCAGCCTCCATGAATCATGGCACAGAGAAAGTTAGGCAGGGAGGATGCACGCTGTCCCTAAAAGGAAACCTGATGTGGTAGGTAACCTAAGATTTCAGTACCCTAGTCATATTTTGCCCTTTTATTAGGATAGGTGTTTCCCAAACAGTTTCCACACTGGGAAAACACAGGGCCTTTTTGCACATCAGCCAAACGGGCGGTGGTGACTGCAGTGTGACTCCTCTCTGAGATGCCTAGTAGCACCGGAGGCTGTTTGTTATCGTCTCAGCTGCTACCGGCCAAACCCTCCAGTTGATAATCACATGCACAGTGTTTCTGACTTCATGTTCCCAGCTCGGACTGGGCTCTCGAGGCCAGGCTGATTGCTTGGTTGTTTGCTGTTCTCCCCACACCTAAGGCCGTCCGTTTCCTATTGTTTCAGTTCAGACTCTTTGGCCTTACTGACTGGGGTGTAGATTCTGGTACCGCACAAATGAGACCAGCATTTTGATTTGGGAATTCTACTGCATCTGAAAGGATGAAGAAAAAAACAGCAAATGCCCATTCCTGTCAACAGCTGCACTAGATAGGAAAATTTGACCCTAAAACACAACACTCGTTGAGGAAATTCTGTTGTCATTCCGCTGTCTGCAGCTATACTTCAGCAAACATCTAGTGGGGTAACCCAAAGGTAATTCGACTTCCCACATTACTCCTCTAACTTTGGCCTACACCCACGTTTGTGTATAAACCACTGCACTTCCCACATTTTGCTTGTCTTGATCTCCACTCAGCTACTGAACCAATGTCTGATGACCTCTGGTTACCCTCCACTGAGTCATCACCATGTTCTCCGTGCTGCTCAGAAACTGGGTGGGATATTGTTTAAGTTGGAACTAAATAACACAAACGTTATGTATAGAGAAGCTGGGTTACATCCATTTCTGCTTCTTTTACTGGATTTTCACAGGAGCTCAAATGGATTGGCAATAGTTAATTTTCAAAGCTAGCATGAATTCTCTCCTGGATTTCCAAGCCCCACAAACCAATGGTTCCACGTCCTCGCTTCATGGCCAACACCTAGAGCACAAAGGTTTCTTACTGCCTATGGCTGGAGAGACGAACTTTTTAGCTCTTCCTTCCCAGGTTTGATCTGAAGTCAGCCAGTCAAAAAGCCAACCTGCGTGGGAGTTTGTACTGAATTCAGTACAGTACTGAAAACACAGGGGCCTCAGACTTTTGGAATAATCCAGTGGGAAAAACCAATGCTGGCATGAAAGTTGCCATCGAGCCTGCTACTTAATGGATTACGCATTTGTTTTCTTTAGTTATTTTGTTAGAGAGGAAAGAGATTTTGGGTGCAATTTTATGTTAGTCAGTGATACTCACTGTTCTCTTGTCCCATTTTCCATGCTGTTGCTATTTTAGAACAGTGAAAGAGAATGGTTTGTAAAGGATGTATCTCCACTCAGAAGTTGACTTCTCAGTTTGGTTCTTTCCAAGGAAAATTAAGATCCAGGGAGCATAACCCTAGTTTCTTTGACATGTAGGCTTATTAGAGACAGGGCTTCTATTCTGACCTGTTTCTAATGAACCTGGAGATGGAACCAACGGCCTTAGCAAAGCCTACATCTTTCAAAGGTGATGTCTCTGCCGGCAACCTGGCAGTGCTAGGACACGTGCTTGGCCAGAGCCCACAGTGCTGAACTGGATCCAGAGTGCACCAAGCAGAGAGTGTGAGCAAACCCTTAACAAAAAGATCAGTGCTTAAAATCTGTTCCACTTTTCTCCTCTGATGCTAATTAAGCTCCCTACAGATTTTGAAAGCTGTTGCTACAAGTTTTGAGGGATTTCTTGAAGATAATAATGAAGTTGTGGGTGGAGATTGCTTGCTGCTTACACCAAGACTAAAACATTTTGAAATCAAACTGGCAGCCACTAGCAGAGACTAAAGCACAAGAAAGAGGAATTCCCTGAGTTAAAGCAGTGGGGAGCAGAAGCTGCAGGGTGAAGCTCACCTTCACAGTGGCTTTGCTTAGCTATGAAAAAATTGACTTTTCAGAAAGAAGGAATTTCAGGATTTCAGTTTCAAAGAGCAAAATGAACTTCCAGACTGAAATCATCATCATTGCACAAGCAGAATACTCTGACTTGCATTGCTCAGTTTATTTTTAGAAAAAAAGGCTATCTTCCTGGTTCAATCTTTATAAAACCACTGAGGAATTCTGCTTTCCCCATGGAGTGCACCTTTCACAAAATCTTATGGTAAATCTAAATATTCTTGTTACCTCTGTAACTTTGCAAAGCCAAGATTTCACTCACCATTTCTCCAGAAAATACTGTCTAGGTGGGGCTAAGCTCTTTTCTGTAGATAGGAATTTTTAAAAACCTCCAATCTTTTATCTCTTGAAAAACAAAGAAGCCAAAAACGAAATAAGTGAAGCTGGTAAATACTTTTCCGAACACTTTTAACACTGCTGTTGAAAAAAGGGAGGGTGTTGCACATGTTTAGCAACAGGAAGAGGAGACATGAAACTTTGCCTCAAAGAACAATTTTATATAGTGTGACCAATTAGAATGACATGGTAATAGCGGGACAGATGCCTCGAACTCCTCAGCCCTGTCTCTGGGATGGAAACATTAGCAGCCGAGTGCCCCGAGTCACTCCAAGACGCACAATGGCAGTTCCGCCTCGTCAACGGTATTTGTCCATTAAAACTACCTGCTAGAAATTCATCACAATATTTAGACTGGATTCGAAAACACAATTGCAGTTCCCACAAAATCCTGTATTAACTAGAATAACACTCCCTGTGCCAGTCAAAAACTAAGCATACATTATAAATATGTATTATTCAAATCACCTAGCAGCACCGTCTAAGTACAAATACAGGAGAGCTCCATTAAGTGAAAACAAGGCTAGATTCTGCTTTGGGAGGATCAATCCATAACGAGTATCCTGAGGTTTGTTTTATCTCAATGTTTTTCCACTCATTATTTCATTCTCTTTGAATGAAACAAAGTTGACAAATTGGCCTGCTCATATCCAAACCACATGCTGCTTGACTTCATGGCACTTGTGGTTTTAGGGGATTCATTGTTTGCAAAGAGAGTATCTTTTGCCGGGAAGATCAGACTTCTGATGCAATCCCATGAAACCCACAAACCACCTCCCTGTTCAAAACTCCAGGGTTGGGGTATTTTTCCTTTTTCTGCCGAATTCTTGGCAAATGTTTCAGATCACAGGCCATGACTAGAATCCTGAAGAAATCTGAAAAATTTGTTTGGCAAAACCTCTGGAGATTGTTCTGCTTAATCTGCAGAACGCTCATTTCAGATCCTTTGCTACTGTGGAAAATGGCTTTCCTCTTAATTGATGTCCCCACCCCTCTCACCAGGGATACGTTTATGAGGAATGAAAATACATGTGTGCCCGGAATATCTGAGGTCTCCAAGAATAATGCTTACCACCTGTATCAAGTACATTCCTCTTCAGATCATTTGAAAGTCAAAGAGGCACCCAACTCCCAACGTGCAAAACTGAGATTAAAATTCAACAAATTTTATACTCTCCAGAAGTGCTGCTTGTAGCTGCTCAACGATCACCAAGATCTACCCCGATGCTCGCACCGACCGCAAAGGGTGCTACACTGATACCCGAGCAATTGGAGTGCTCTCTGAAGGTAATAGATATCACATTAGATATCCATCAGATAATTAGATACCCAAATTGTTTAACCTACCTTAGAGCATCCCTGGTCTTTAGATGACAGTTCACCTCTGAATGTAAAGCTGACATACAGGACATAGATTTGCTTTTAACTGGTGCCTTTAATCAGCAGCCAGCACTGTTCAGACCCACAAAAGCAGTGATTTTTTGCATCCTTAAGATGAGACACTGAGGCAATGTTCACATACAGTTTTGGAGAAAGGCTGCAGATACTGGTAAGTGCAGCCATCAAGGGAAATTTTTCCTATGAATTTGGTTATTTTCTCTGTGTAAAGAAAGTGCTCATATTTTGATTCCCTTGCCATTAAAGGAGCTTGTTTCTCTGGTTGGGAAGCAGGAACGAATCCTGTATTGTTTAAGAAATCAGTCATATGCAATAGATAACAAATAACGAATGTCAGAGTGCACCCTTAATGAACAACTGCTACCATGAAGCGCATTTGCATACACTCTCTTGATAAATGTCACTACAGCAGGAAAAATGAAAATCTGTTCACAAATGATACACTACACAGAAAACAGAAATGATAAATCTGCATCTAAACCATTTCAGGAAATATCCCGACACTAAGTAAAATCTCCCCAAAACCCTATTCTCTCCACCAAAATTTTCAATTCCCAAACCCTACCTGACATTTATTGTAATAAAGAGCATCAAAATGTGGTTAAATGAATGAAAGCAGAATAAGGGCATGTGAGAAAAATCCCCCTCACGGAATGGCATTGTTCCAAAAGTACATATGGAAATTAATATCCTAATTAATAAGGGTTCATGAAGCACAAAATATTAATGGCAGACAGAAATAGCTGGAGTGCTTCTATGTCACGACACGCTCGGGGCACACAAATTGGCAAAGATGTGTTAGATTTACAAAAATATTTGGAAATTTTTCCAGCCTTTCTAGTCCAATCCTCTGTGTGAGGATTGCATGCAAGTGTCTCGCAGCACTCAAAGCCAATTTACAACGATGTGATAAACCAGCTACCAAAGCCACTCTGTCTCTCCATCTCCAGCATTCTTAGACACTGATGAAGCAATGAAATTAAAGGGAAATAAACTGATAAACATGCCAGAAAAAAAAAAAAAAAAAAAAAAAAAGGCTAATAATTCAGAGCTAGTGAAAAAAAAATCATTTTCATCCTTGTTTCTTAGTTTCCACTGTGAGATAAAACACCCAACTCTTTTGAACAAAGTCAATTGTGGAACTCCTGAGCTGGGCAATGCTGTCCCTTCCATGGGAACCCTCTGAACAGGTTACTGGAGATTTCAGCTTCTTATGTACCCCAGTTCCTGTTGTTTTTCCACTTAGAAGGAACAAGGCCAGATTTTGCCACAGGAGGATTTAGCTCAGACCACTCAAAAATGAAAGATATAGCCAGATTATTTGTTTGTTTGTTTGTTTGTTTGTTTTGGTGTTGAATTTATCACAGACTGACCACGGAAGATGTTAATCCTGATATATTTTGGGAAAACTATAAATAGTTACATAAAGATATTCTGGCTGCAACTGCATTTCTGTCCTATGGCTGCTCCCAACTGTTAAACCAAAGAACCAGAACTATCCTTCAACAGCAGCTCTAGTATCCACCCAATAAAAATTATATGAGACAAGCCAAAATCATGACTAACAAGAGGCTGAATTCACAAACATGTCATATATACAAATATTAATCCCATGGCATAATCTGTCTTCCAAATTAAGATGTGCTCTGACAAAGTGCCTTGGGGCAGGAAAGGCTTTGGAGCAGTTTCTCATTTGAGCCTCCCACCCAGCTCTCTGACCACTGCAGAGAAGATGTATGACCACAGGTGGAGGAGGCAGTAACAGGAAATATGTAGTACGCCGATCACAAGCCACAGTTTTTAAAAACCTCTGGGATGGAAGACGAGGAGCTGTGAATAACAATAATACTTGAGCAAACAGTAACTGAAAGGGAAAGGAATCAGACCTGTGACCAACTAGCGGTTTTTCAGTCGCTGGCACCAAGCCTGAACGAAGGAGACGTTTTGAAGATGGGCAGAAAACCTGATGTCAGAAATGCTGAGCAATGTACCCTGCTGTCAATGACTCCCTCCGAGCTGGATGGTGAAACCAGCAGCTCAATGCTTTGGTCTTCAGGAGGCCCATGAGACTAGAAAAGTTTCTGGGACTTTGCTGTATCAGCTGGACAAGCTAGCGATGCCAACTCTGAACTGGCTGGGAAGTGCTCCCTGCTCTCCTGTTCAGTGGGCTGAATGCCATAGACTCCTGGTAGGAGTTACCAAGCCTCGCAGAACTTGCTTCCCATAGCTGACACTAGTCAAGCCTCGTTTTGAGCAACTTTTTATTTTCTATGGGAGTTAAATTATTTCCTAGACAGATTCCGCAACAAAATTCTTCTTGAACCTCTTTTCATGCCAACTGCTTCATGCTCATTAGTCATTCATCAGTCCTGAGATCTCTACAGCATGTCCCACTTGCCAAAACCTACTTGCTGCTCCTCTGAGATGACAGGGCTAGGGGAGCCGAGTGTCTCCCTTCTCCCTCAGGGACCTTCAGAAGAGAGAGTTAAAAGTTTATGTAAGCTCGAGAAGAGACTGGGCTTATTTATGGAAGAGAAACCCATGGGTGGCGAGTGCATATGAAGAAACCCTGTGTGGTCCTGGAAGCAAGTGCAGCTGGATGAGCGCCAGGAGGAAGGCACACGTGCACTCACCCTGTCCCAACATTCCTGGGAGGGCGAGGCCTTCCTAACAGCCAGGTTTGGAGAAAGAACCTTGGTCTGAAGCACAATGGGTGGAAGAACATGTCCTTAAGGCTAAAGCTTGTCAGAAGCACAGAATCATTCAGGTTGGAAAAGACCTCTAAGATCATCAAGTCCCACCATTAACCTAGTACTGCCAAGCCTACCACTAAACCGTGTCCCGAAGCCCCACATCTACAACATCTTTTTAAAACCTCCAGGGATAGTGACCCAACCACTTCCCTGCACAGCCTGTTCCAGTGCCTCACAACCCTTATGGTGAAGAATTTTCTTCCTTATATCCAACATAAACCTCCCCTGGTACAATTTGAGGCCATTCCCTCTTGTCCTATTGCTTGTAGGACGGGAGAAGAGACTGATCCCCACCCTGCTACAGCCTCCTTTAGGTGTAGAGAGCAGTAGGTGTAGGTGTAGGTGTAGAGAGCAATAAGGTCTCCCCAGAGTCTCCTCTTTTCCAGACTGAATAACCACAGCTCCCTCAGCCACTCCTCGTAAGACTTGTTCTCCAGACCCCTCAACCAGTTTTGTTGCCCTTCTCTGGACATGCTCCAGGGCCTCGATGTCCTTCTTGTACTGAGGGGCTCAAAACTGAACACAGAATTTGAGGTGCGGCCTCACCAGAGCTGAGCAGAGAGGGACAATCACTTCCATAGTCCCGCTGGCAACACTGGTTCTGATACAAGCCAGGATGCTCTTGGCCTTCTTGGCCACCTGAGCACACTGCTGGTTCATGTTCAACTGGCTATCAACCAATACCCCCCGGGTCCCTTTCCAACAGGCAACTTTCCAGCCACTCTTACCCCTGACTGTAGCGCTGCATGGGGTTGTTCTGCCCCAAGTGCAGGACCAGGCCCTTGGCTTTGCTGAACTTCATACAGTTGGCCTCAGCCCATCGGTCCAGCCTGACCAGATCTCTCTACAGAGCCCTCCTACCATCAAGCAGATCAATGCATGCACCTAACTTGGTGTCACCTGCAAGCTTACTGAGTGTGCACTCGGTCCCCTCATCCACATCATTGATAAAGATGCTGAAGAGAATGACGTTATGAGGCTACGATGTGCATAGCTGGGCTTCTTCCTAGGCCACTCAAGACAACTCAGCTGTGCACAGGCAGCAGCCATTAGCCTGCCAGTGTCTTATTTGATGGATGAGGCACAGCAGCCACCAAGCCACCACAAAATGCCACCAACAGGCCTCTAGGGGAGGAGAAGGGGCACTCGTTGGGGGCAGGAGGGCAGGGAACTGTGCTAGTCCTTAGATGCCAAGTGCAGGACAGTCAGCAGACAGCGCTGGTGTCTGAGCCTCAGCTGACAGATCTGCCGAGTTGGAGCGAAGTGGTGGTGATGTAAGGCCAGAATGGCAAAGCAAAATAGAAAAAAAAATTGTCACACACAGCTATAAACAAAGCAAGCAGCTGCTGCAATAAAGCGTGTCAGATTATATTGCCTCTACTCCAGGACTCCTATTTTCTTTTGAAACTGCCAGTTTTCAGAAAACAGTTTTTAAAGGTTTACTGAGCTCACATAGTATCACACTGTAAAATGTCCTATTCACCTGAAACAATCTTGTAATATTACTTTACGCTGGAAGAAAATCTGGCTTATGCTTTAAACCCCTGGAAAACCTGACACCTGTCATTACAATACATTGCACGCTGGGTACTTGAGCAAGCGATGGGTGAACTGCAGAAGACTGAAGCTTATCTGATGTTTTTTTACTTCAGAAATCAGGCAAAAACCCTGCGAGTGTCAGATTTGTGACATTTCTGGTGGGGCACAGAATCCCTTCCTGGGATTTCTAGTCTTGGTTTCATGAAAGGGACTGAAAAAGGGAACTAGATGAAGGTACCTTCCCAACCCACACCGACACCGTGAGACTGGATCAAACCCACTTGCAACCCACAAGAACAGCGCAATGAAAATCGCCTGTGGGATATTTTAAACAAATCAAACAGCTCTGACAAAATATACAGGAAGTGAAATCAGAAGCAGGCAATTTGAGTATTTCCATCACCAAACCAAAGCCCTGAAGAGCAAATTCTCATCATTACATAAATGGCGACTTGGAGCCAGGCTGTTCATAGCTCTTGGTGAGGCAGACCTAGAGCAGATTTCAGAGAAGACTGAGTATAATTTCCCAGAAAACTCCCCAGCAGATCTGTGATCACTGCTGACATGCTACAGCCTTACAGGGACACGAACTAGTAGAGGCAGAGGAACAAATCATTCTACAAAACAGTACAGCTCCAGTGTGGCACCACTGCCATATCTCAGCTAAGGATATGATCTGTGGGTCCCAGCAGACACACACCAAAACGCAGCGCTGCGAGCTCAATGCAACTCAGCCAAGAGGAACCTATATTTAAGGTTTACAGCGTGATTACTGTGTCCAGCAAAACTTTCCCAGTAATAATCAAGCCCTTTACACTTAAATATAATAATAATAATAATAATATAGAAATTATTTCAGATCAGAGCATCATACTAATTATTGAATAAAGCTTGGCGAAAACAGCTTTTAGTCCATGATGGAAGAATTTAATAAAACTTTTCCAAAAACAACTGAAAGGTCGGTTCAGATTTTTCAGGCTTAAACTGAAGTAAGGGGGATGGAAGATTGTTTAAAACCCAAACCAGTGTCTTCATTTCCTTCCCAGTATGAATTCTGCAGAATGGCTGTTCACTCAGGAATGCTAACCTGGATGCACCAAGTGCTTCAGGGCTTTTAAACTACTGTATGCGGCTGGGTAATGCTATGGATTTAACTGAGCTTCATGCTAGCTATTACAGTGTCAAACCAAATTCAAATACTTTCATTCATGGTCTACAGGCCAATTTACAAAGACTGTTAAATAATGCCTGGAACCCTGGAACTTCATCCATATGAAACGCTGTAATGTGTTTGCATTTGAAAGACATTTTCCTCCTAGAGCTCAAAACTGGCCAGCCCTGGGCCCAGCCTGGTGAGCCAAATTTCCTGACCCACTCATCCCTAATTATTCTGATGGCCCCACAGTAAAGTAGACTGCAGCATTTTTGTAAGCAAATGTACTTAGCAGACTCTTTCAAGCTTCTCACTCTGCAGCTGCATTTTTTTTTTTTACCTCAATGTTAAAGCTTAACAGGTCCGACGTTCCTGGATGAAAAGTCCAGATAAAGTCCAAGTATCAGGTAGAGCTCAAATATTTTACCAGCTACGAAGAGCAGAACAGGCGACATCAACCAGAGGGGGACAGAGGTACAATTTGCTTGGCAAAAGAGCCCAATTTTCCCTCTTCTCCCCCAACAACTTAATGAACAATAATAATAACCATTGTGCAACACAAAATCCCAGAAAAAACAACAACAACTTGTTTTCATAAACAGTGAACAAGTTAGCATTTGAGATGCTTCTCAATTCTGGGCTGGACATTTCTTGCTGCTAGCAAGTTGTTTTCTTGTTTTCCAACTGATCAGTGTGAAGAATGTCAAAACAGATTGCGGATGAGACGTGAGACTTGTTTTCTGTTTATTAAGGAACAAAACATCTTTTGTTCCTGTAATTCTCTTTGTTTAACACTAAATAGTTGTTTGCTGCTTAAAATCAAAATGTATTCTAAACTTACCCAGAGAAGATTCCCCCGCTCCAATCCTGCTCCATTGAGACGATGGCATTTAGTAAGACTACTTACAGCTGAAGGGAGAGGGGGAGTGGAGGCACAGGAGAAATGGAAAACAGCAGCCTTCCCAAGACTTCTGAAGTGCTCTGCTTCACCCATTTCATCCTCTCAGGGTCCTTCTCCTCGTCAGAAGCAGACCCAGCCCCGTGCTTACTTAACATGCCACCACTTTGATTGTGGACCTATTCGAAATAGAACAGGCTGTCCTTCCTTCTTGCCAAGGATGCTAGTGAGCAGGGAAAATGGCAACAGGGAGCAGACAGTGTGGCCCTTGTGCTGGGAACTGTGTTTCGACCTTCACAGCACTTGCCAGCCATGTGTGTCAATATATTTTTAAGTATCACCGCATGTGAGTAAGGGCGTATGACATAAGACACAAAAATCTCACCTCTTCCTGAAATATTTTAAGGTCTAGTGTTTCATGCAGAGCCTCAGGTGACAGACCCTGGCTAGGCTTGACTCACGTTCCGCTGGACATAGCCCCTGGAGACCTGGCACACGTTTGAGGACACAAACCTACATGTTTCCAAGCTGAGAGAAAGTTCGTGTTGCTTTTTTGGACTTGTTTTCTAAATTTCGTTTGGGAGGCAATGCAAATCTCCAGAGGAGACAGAGAAAGCAGCTAGCAAGCAAGCAGGCAAGAAGCACTGGCAGGCAGCATGTGAACATTGTGCAAGAGAATCTATAGTTGGAGATGGTTTGTAGCACAGACACCAAGCACCCCGTAAAATGTTTCAGATCTCCCGAGCACTGCTCCAATAGGCTTTGAAGTGTTGACATCACATAAAATAAAATGCATCGCAGTCCAAATTATCGCATTGGTTTTTCCCCCTCTCCTCACTTTGATGGCTTCTACAAAGCATTTTATATGGTTGAATAAATTTGAGTAACTCTTTACAAGTAAATCAAACCAAAATGGTTTTTAAAAAAAAATATTGGATGCTTGCTACTAGCCTCCTTTGAAAAAATAAAGTGTGTTTCCAAATACACTGCGTACAAGATGGTGTGAGGCAGTCTGATTGGTAAACAGCAAGGAAGATGAATACCTCTCCAATGCACTGCGATTTTTCATCCTCAGACAATTGCTGTTTCCCAAATTAATGACCAGTTTGTTGATTAATTGACAGCCTGTATCCAAGATCAATTGTCTTTTCTCTCACTTACGTTCTGCCTCTTTGTGCAAGTTGCTGCGTGAGGTTTGCAAAAATAAAATTTGCAAATTAAGATTAATTTATAACGCGATCCTTGGCCAGATCTCCCTCTATGTTGCAGCAGATGGACTTTTGTGTGAAATATTTTTCCTTAGTTGCTATAGAAACATGCCAACATATTTCTGCTTAAGTGATTTGCTGGAGAGCTGTTTGTTGTGTTGCCCAGTGCTGACAGGAGTGAATCATTTTTAGTCTTCAGTCAAGGCTGATTAAAACCTGGTCTCTGGGTGTCTTACCACTGCTAACTGCTACTTACACGAGGGACACACTGGTAAAGCAATTATGTCTGGGACATTTCAAGCATGCCTTGAAGTAAACCAGGCAGGTGGAAGGTTAAAGTTACCAAAATGACTAAAAGCTGAGAAAAACCCAAGGCTTACAAGCAACAGTATATAAGGAAAAGGCAGAAAAGTTGTGATGCCCTTTAAAAAAAAAGGATTTAGAAGACATTTGGTTCTGATGGAAACAGCCCCAATCAGTGCTGAATTCCTTTGCTGTTCAGCCTGCACCAAACCTGAACACGTCAGGATCAAGCTGAAGATGCTGGAGGCAGGTGGCTCAAGCTACCCATGCCCATGCTGCTGGTAGGGGCAGTGCTCAGCTGGGGTAAGACCCTGCCCGCATCCGAGTTTCCCCACCTGAAGCCCTTCCTAGCCCCAGCTGCAGCCACTGGATCTGGGTCTCGCAGCAGCTGGGCTCTCTGGTGACGCCCCCGGGTACCAGTCAGGGCACGGACTGCAACCGGCACCAGACCTGGGAGCTGGGAAGCCAAGGGAAAGTCAACGTGGAAGTAATGTGAATGATCAAAGACCTTGACTTTCTCTGAATCTCTGTTCCAGAGTAAGCTGGCAAAGCAAATACTGCCTCAGAAAGTGAAAGGACAAAGCTTGCTAGAGAGCTGACAAGTCCACCCCACTTCTAGGGAGCTGGCACTGAAAACCATTTCACCCCTTCTTGGTCTTCCTGCCCTGTGCCTCAGTTCTTCCTCTTGTAACACACAGCAAAGGACACTGACCACACGCCAATGCTCTGGGATCTACTGATGGAAGCTTTCTGTAAGAAGCAGATCTGATTACAAAGCAAGGGGAGGCTCGCAGCGATTTCAGAAGCTGCATGAAAAGAAGTAAACCCTGTGATTAGACTTGAGGAAACAATTCCCAATTCCCTCAGAAGCAAAACTACAGATATGTCCGTGTTATTAAATCGCTTGTTAAACCTAGAGATAAACTTCTCTGTTTTGGAAACAATATGATGTAACTGAATGTTAAAAGGTATGTTTCTTCATAACCTTTCATCCAGAGCTGGCTGCCAAACCTCCCTCCTTTTGTTAGCCAGCCATGAGATCTGCTGCTCAGTATTAGCACTCGAGCCTTACATTAGCAAGCCTTCAGAGGTGTTTATAACAGGCTCTTTAACTGGCATTTTCTCTCCGTTTTAACATTTTCCTCATTTCTGTCCCTATTTTTTGAAGTACACTCCCACAGTGGCAGCTCTCCAACCCTTCCTACCTCCAAGTGAAGGGCAGGCTACCAGCTACCTTTATAGTTAAAGCCAATTCTTCTGCTTGGCCAGCTTGCAGGGGATCTTAGTCCATGGAATAGTTGATTCCCTGCCCATGGCAAGTATATGAGTCATCCCTCCAAAAACCATAACCTCTGCTGTCCCTCACCGAGCTGTCCAGGAGGCCTGAAGGGCCAAAAGGCTCTCTGGATATGGCTGACGCTATTCCAGGATGCCCAGAGCTGTCTGATTTTCAGATAACTTGCAAGAGCTGGAGGACCAGGAAAGTTGACCTAGAAAGCAGTTTGGTTCTTGGTCCCATGAGTACAAATCTTGAGAAAACCATGGAATTCACTCTGTATATGCTCCAGGGAAGAATCTTGCCTCAGTCCCAGAAGCGGACATGGCTGCATTCAGGGCATTGCCGTGAACTTGGTGCTGATCCAAATCTGGAGTGGAGCAGGAGCTGGTGAGGCCCACAGAAAGCTGCATGTGCCCTGAGGAATCCCTCTGCATCTGAAACAGAAGCTGAAGCAAGCAAGCACTGTGGTAACGGGTTCCTTCACTGCCCAGCTCGGAGCCACAAGGAGTTACGTGGATTTTCATCATCTGATGCCCCCATCTGCCACTGGAACATTTTCTGCATGCCCCAGGGCTGCTGCTGAGCCCTGACAGAGTGCCTCCTGCCTCCAGCATGCGCGGACTCAGCCCCTCACCCTCTGTGCTGATGGGGAACTTATGCTTGTGTACCTGAGACACCGGAGCCTGGCACTGGAAAGCAATCTCTTGTAAATAAGTGATTTGAGGTGCCTGTCACTGTCTTGCTGAGACTGTGTATCTGGAAGAGGATGCATTCCTGTAGGCGATAACTTCATCCCACAGCAGAGTTGGTACAATTACAGCAGGGCTTCAAACTCGGGGATTCAAGTTCCCTTTGCCTCTGGGAAGAGGCAAGTTTTGGGACGTTTCACATCCATTAAATCTATTCTCCAGGTGCTTCTAAAATAGCAACAGCAAAAGAGTCAAAATTCCCTTCCAGCCATACGATCTCCTTAGTTGTGGAGCATGAACTTTTCTGGAGGCTCCAATACTGGAAAGTGTTATGCCTCTTAGTTTGGACAGGTAGATAGTCCTCTTGAATTCAATCAGACATCTTGCAAATTGATGGAAAACACTGATCTGCTTTTTTTTTTTTTTTTTTTTTTTTTTTTTTAAGTTTGGCAAAAGTTTGGATAATTCAACAACTTTTTTTAAAAAAGTAATTTGGCTGAGTGCAAAAATAATGGCTATGTGTGAAAAGAAATGAAGCTTCAAATGTTGTTTCTCACCTAAGACTCCCCCTCTGTTACAGATGGGGACATGGGCTAGATAATGCCCTGGACTGACCCAGGACAGGATTCTCATGTTCCTTGGTTCTTAGTTTTGCTACAAAGCAATCTTCTCCCAAAAGTTTCAGGAAACACTTGCACGAATAGAAGCACTGCTCAGTTTTCATGCTGTTTGGCACTGGTGTAGACGTGGACGACTGAAGACAGATAAGGGGTGGGTACACAGCACCAAGCTCCAAAGTTCCTATGTATTTTACAGGAGAACATTTGGAAGGGTTACAGTGCTCCTGCCTCACAACACAACACATGGAATAGGTTTCATTTAAATTACAACAGGATTCAGTTTTCTTTTAAAGGCCTTGCTTGTCTCCTCACAAGGAAGACAGAAAATACCAAACAAACACTTGCTGCAAGCTCCAAGGTTTCCCCTTGGCGACAGGTGACAGTAACCCTTGTGGAGTCAAGTTCTTGATCCTTTTAACTCGGGTTGCTGGGCTCTATCATAGCTGCAGGTTGCCATGAACTTCCAGGAAAGCACTAACAATTTACATCTCCAGCCCCAACATATATGAAACTGTTCTCAATCCTATGAGAAAGGCACAAGTTTTCCCTCTGCTTCATCCTTGCTCCCGCCAGCTCCTCCCTGACTCTCCAAAACAGAAGGACTCATCGGACCAAGCCAGTAAGAGCACATCGCCTACAATCCAGGTACTAGGTGGAAGAGGAAGGCACTCACCTACACCAGAAAATGCAATATCCCAAGCAACTCCTTCAGTTCTTAAGTCTGCAAGGTGAAGAACCTCTTCTCCAACATCCCAGAAGTCTTTTGCCGATGATCTGCAGGCCCTTCCTTACTGGGTTTGTGTGGAAGGCATCCACCTCCCGGAACGCCATCTGCCTGCCGAGAAGCAAGCCCTCTCTTTAGACACAAGGTCTCTGTGAAGCAGCGATGGCTGTCTCTTGTCCAGGAATATTTCTGATGTAGGCAAATAGGAAGCACACTCCGAGACTTTCCATGTTTGTGTCTATCACAGCAAAATTTCACTGTGCAAGTGGCAGTGGAAACTTAGTTGGAGAGAAATCCACAAACAAGGATGACCTTAGCCAGGGCAGAATTACCTAAGTTGTGAAGTGCTCTGGAGGTAACCCAGTGGCTCCTTTCACCTGTGACTTCTCGAAGGGTGTGGGAACGCTGTCCCACCGCTACATGGCGTGCCCAGGAAGGCTCCCTGCCCTATGTACAGGAGCTTGCAGTAACCAGGGGAAGGGAACCCGTGTTTTGATTTGGGTGAGAGGCTCTGCCTCCAGAGAGTCACCGAATGTGCTGCCATGCTTTTATCCTACCTTTTAGGGCCAGCACTGTGAGGCAGACTGCTGAGACTACACTACAAAACCCCATCCAATCCCAGCAACTGCAGGGATTTCAGAAGCAGAACCACCAAAGAAATGCATACAATGGTGTACAAAAATCTTCTGAAAACTCCTGCTGAAAACAGATAATAGTCTTTAAAATGCCAGCTCGCTTAGAGTCGAGCAAACCACTGTATGTGCTGCCACATGCCAAAGCATTATGTGAGCACGAGGATTATTAAAAAACAAAAACAAAAATGTGCTGCAGTGACACTGGCCCAGGACGGCACAACCTGGGAAAGGAAAGCCAGCTACCCATCTGCAGAGCTGGCAGCTCCTCTTCACTTCTCCTCGTGGCGGGCTTCGAAAGAGATGTGCAGATTGGTGTTTTGCAATCAAGCAGTGCATGGCACTTGGCCATGACTCTCCAACTGATTCTCATGCATTTAGATGCAGGTTGCCACTACGTTTCACATCTGTCATCAAAATGAACATCTGACAATCACGGCAAGAACTGCAAATACTAGCCACTTCCCTCTCCCCTGCCCTGATTTACAAATTCATTTTCGCTGTGATTATGCTTCTATTGGGTTACTTTTATATTCACCCAAATGCTCATTAAAAGCATATTTTAGTCTCATGTGCTAATAGTCACATGAAGAATGCTACACGAGATACAACACCAGGTTTCACAAAACCTCCTGCCAGACTCTGACACAGAGGCAATTAAAGGATCCAAAGAGGGATTTATCCAGAGCTTTCCCAGCAAGAACCACGTACATACACGCAATTACATTGAGTGAAAGCAAAAAAACACAACATTCTTTTAAGCTTTGCTGCAGCCAACGCAGTTTATGTTATTAGCCTAATTTTCCTGGATCCTTCTGAGGAAGACAGCCTACTACTTTGCCAGTGTCTTCTTCCTGGTCATAACAATTATGCTTTATCCATTCTGGGAGCAATGACCCACCGTTCGCATTAATCACAGCTAACCAACATATGTGAAATTTCAGACATGTAGTATGAATCCAAGCTGCTATCCTGTCAGAAAAATATTTCCCAGCGGGACGTATAAAACATGCTGTTATTCACCACGTGCTTGTAGAGCATTAGCAGAATAGGCCACACAGGGTTATAAAAGGGATTTGATCAGTCAAACACCGGGGCGGACACTGCACCAGGGTATGCAGATGAGGCCATCAGCGTTGCTTTAGATTCAGGAGGTCACCTCCTGAATGCGGGCCAGATAATTGTTCCCAGTCTGGCAAAGGGAGCCCACGCTCTTGATGGTTAGGGAAAAAAAGTCAGCACCTGATCAATTGTGGTAATTTAGAACACCTGTGACAACAAAAACTTAAGAGTTCTACTGAGTATCTTGGCTCAGGTTTTGTCTTCGGTACCTTGGGCAACCGTACAACATTCAGCTGTATCCTCACGGCAGGTCCTGCTCCAGATGTAATCCTTCCCAGCCCAAACTGCTGGGAACCACTCTTGTGTCATGCAGAAAGGTGGTGGTCCCGCTCTTCTGTTGTACAACCAACGTGCCCCACAGCTCAGGTGGACACGTAGCTGAGTGACTCCGACCGGCTGGAGAGCAGCCGCGGCGCAGTGGGCACGGCGCAGGCCGCACCACCAGATGCACGACGTGGGGCAAGAGCCACACTGCACATTTGCTCCCCATTTGCCCCCCATCCCCCTTCTGTTTGTTAATCTTCATTAACTTATTGGCCGTTGCTGCTAGGAGGTTAATACCAAGACCCTGAACGTACCTGCTCCGTGTGCTTTCAATGCCTCGGCACATCCTATGCTTCACCTAAGACAACTTGGCTCCGACAGCACACACTGCTACGTGCCATGTGCTTCAAAGTCCAGTTACAACACACTGAAAAACACCTGAGGAATCTGAACACCTTAGCAATCAGTTTTCCTGTTTCTATACTGAGATTACACTGTCCTTTTGTGGGAACCATATTTTAAAAATAAGGTAGCTTGACACTGGTGGCCACTGGTGCATCCAAATACCCACTAAAGAATGAAGACACTTGTATTGTAAAAGGCTCAAAAATAATAATAAATAAATAAAACAATCCCCCACTTTTGGAGGTAAACTGAGTGAGTTCATGGTGGTGCTACATCTAGAAAGAGAAGCAAAACCACCCAAAGGAGGACACTGTGAACTGCTTAGCACCCAGCGGGCCACAGCTCCACCTTGGAAGCAGCAGCTCCACAAATAAGACTGCTGTCTCCATGCTCAGCAAGCTTTTCACCACGACAGGCACTGTTTGGAGGCTGCTCCTGTGCTAGGAAATGGGGTTGAGAGTCCCTGCATGTGCTGGACACCTACCATTGGGCTGCAGCACTCCGGGGATGGGCCGAGAGCCCTGGTGTCCTTCCCAGGCCACCACTCCCAATGTCTCTGGGACATCAAGCTGTGCCCCATCAAACTCTGCTTTTCCTCATTCTCACAGGAGTTTTGCCAGTTCTTTTCAGAAGGGCTTAACAATTATTTGGTAAGAAGGCAGCATCGTATTGCCTTCGGCGCTCATGAAAAACTCCACTCTTTATCCAAGAGCAGGGCAGAACCAGATGATCCCTAAAGGTCCCTTCCAACCCAAACTGTTCTATGGCTAGCAGTCTAACATGTTTAGAAAAATTGATTGTTTCCCTCTTAAATCTCTCACTTCCAGCACCAGCAGAGGAAACGGAGCAGAACAGCCTCACAGCATCAGGTGTCCCCAGACAGGTGCCCCTTGGGGCTCACCGCCATGGTAGAAGGGACACCTCCGTGCCACAAGATGAACTCGGGCTTATCTGAGGGGATCTTGGTTTCCTGCCAAGAGAAGCTGGGCTTTTAGTATTTTCCTCCATTAAAGGATGATACGTAATGTGCTTTATATTAAACATGAAGGATGACTTTGAGTCAAACCCTCAGCCCGTGCAAGTGACCACAGCTCTCATGACTCTGCTTGAATTGCCCCGCTGGCTGCAGAGCCACCTGAGGTTTGGAGAGCATGGGAGCCCCACCAGCAGCCCAGGGGCCAGCCGACAGGCTTCAGGACTTCTACAGGCAGAAATCTGTTTGCTTTTCATTCACGTCTCTCACTCATGTTACCTGTGTTACTGAAAATTGAAGCTCAGAGTGTCCCAAGGTGTGAGAGATAAAGTTTAAGTAATAAAAAATCCGAGGTTTTAATCACATACTGGCGTGATACACTGTATGTATTAGTACCTGAAACCATAATCTTTTACTGATTTACAAAGGGCAGTGAATTAAAGACAGTGATGGTACAAATTTGCTTCAGTCTGGTCCTCAAAATTCTCATTCCATCCTTGGAAACCTTGAATGAAATATTATTTATGAGGTTCTGCAGTAAAAACATAGTCCTGGTGCAATAAATTACTAGCAGCAAGCTAATGTTTTAATTTTTTTTCCAAACACAGAATCTGCTCCCTCCCGTTAACTCTCTCTTCCCACTGGCTCCGCCGGAGAGGGCTGCGTGCCGGGGCGCTGCGCTCCCCCCTGCCAGGAGCCAGGAGCAGGGGAGCACCTCCTGCAGGAGGACCACAAACCTCTGCCCAGCAGGCAGGCTGTAAAGCAGCGAGGGAGCAGGCGGCGGAGGGAGGGGAGACACCATCCCCGCTTGGAAAAATGTTCTCATACCATGTCTCAGTACCTATCCGAATGTGACACAGAAGCAAAATTCAGAGGTTACAAACAGCTACAGAACGGATTTTGGTGGGCACGGCCAGTCTGACAGCTGAAGCAACTGCATTTCTTGAAAGCAGCTTGTACTTTCTGCCATCGGTTTATACAATAAGAAGAAGTAAAGTGCCAGATCAGTACGTGCCAGCACTTCCCCCCACTGCCACCAACAAAGTTATGCCAGTTTATATTCACTGAGGATCTGGATATCAGTTCAAAACAAATGCTAATATTAATAATATTCTGCATTCAACACAACTATGGAGCTCCTGTTTGAGAAGCAAAACAAAATTCAGGGCCATACATAATTGCGTGTAACACTGCAAAAGTACCCACACTTCTCAAGAAAAGTTCCCACCAAAGACTTAGCACGAGATGAAAACTGAAGCTGTTGTTTGTTTTACTATGACTGCAGGAAGAACAATTCACCTCAGCAAGCATTCAGATCCATGAGCTACTGCCACCTCTGAACTCACCTCGAGATTCATTTTTCCGCTTTTCATAACCCATAAGTTTCATCTGCTCTGTGGCCGAGACACAGTTTTCTTGCCTAACTAAAAAGGGACCACTAACTGACAATACATAGGGTTTTCGTATTCGTTTTTTGCTATTTTAAGATGGTTAGTATGTTACCTCTGTATGAACTGGGAATCCAGGTAAGAAAACTAGGAAACTTTCCAAACACAGGCATACTTCATATTTTATTTATTCAATGTGGTTACAAAGTGGGATTCAGTGGAAACTGTATGGGAACAGAAATGAGAATACGTATTCTGGACTGATGTAATTGAGAATACGTAGGATTGGAAAAGGACAAATCAGACCTATGATGTTTACATGTTCTCATAACACAACTTTGTCTAGAGACTATAGGGTTGCACAGTTAGGTTCTCAAGAAGTCAGCTTAAATTCATTAAGCTATAACGCAGCTGTACTGCAGGGCGACAGACTCCTTCTAAAACACCATTTTTCCCTTCCCCATAATGACGAGAGACTCAAAGTAACAAACTCATTATAATTCAATAATAAGTAACTGGCATAACTTCTTGCATGAAAAGAATCAGTTTCTATCACTTGCATTATGCAAGAATTTCACTCGATACAGACTAACTGGCGCAAGAGATTATAAATGTGCCCTGTGTGTGGCATGGGACAACACCCATCAAAGCAGGAGAGTTTATAGGTGAAACCATCCGCCCTCGTCGAGCCTGATTCTTCATCAGCAGCGTGAACGGCTGCAGTGCTGGGCTGTACTGGTGCGAAACTCAGAGGCAGAGTCAACTCCCCTATTACTGCAGAGTTTAAAAAAACAACTCTTAAGAGAAAAAAGTGTTTTTCTAGGCAGTCCCCTTTACTCAGACACTATCACAACCCCAGATGGGTCAAAAAAAGCTAAAGCCAGGAATTACCTGCTTGTGCATAATTTGGAAGACACAAAGAAAGAAGACATCATTAGTAAGACCTATGATGTGACACTGTAGACTGAGTACGCCCATCAGCCAAGGTCTCAGGTTCCCTCTGTGAGTTATCTTTTCTTTTTCCCCTTGAAAGGTGCTGAGCGAAGAGCACCAGCTACCTTGCAGGAAGGCTGGAGTCTCCTGAGGACAAACGGAGCCTGCCTGGGGAAGGGAAAGACAGAATGATGCCCTCTGGTTTCAGAGAGACTCCCTTGGTCCTTGTTGCAGTGTCAAGAAGCCACCCAGGTCAGAGCCAGAAGGCACCGACTGTCCCCCTGCAGGCAGCACACCTGGAAGCAGTGTGTGTGAGTGCCAAGTCACTGCCCTGGTGTAACAGCTCCCTCCAGAAGCCAGCTCACAGACACATAGCTTGGTACAGAGACATTCTTAAAAAGAAGTCCTCAGTGCAATCCCTGATATTACTAAGCTTAGTTAGGTATCTAACATCCCACCTCTATCAAAGGAGGTATCACCCCCGAGGGCAAAAACTTCATTTAAATGTTACTGCTTTGGTCCCAGAGACCAGGAGCTTCTCAGGGAATTCATCTTTTCCCTTGCGTTGACTGGGAACGAGTTGAGGCTCTCCAGGCATGAAATACCACAAACCTGAAAACCTCCCAGCATGGCCCTGAGCCACCTCCAGGCAGCTGGGCTGGGGCCAGGGCCCTCCTGCAGCCTCCGAAGGGATGCGGTGGGAGCAGGGGTGACCCACGGCTCGGCGATGCTCCTCCCTGCCTGGCTATTCGTGTCCTGGTGTGCTCCAGAGAGGGTGGAAACGGATCCCAACTTTTTATTAGGCTGCTTGTTGCTATACAAGATACCCATCCATTAGAAGCAGGAACACTGCAGGTCCTCTTATCCCCTTCCAGACACATTTGAAATAGGTGGAGGTTTAAATACCACAAGTGAAAGCTACAGACATAAATTACATATTTGTTTGTGTGAATCCGCACATGGCTAACCTTGCAGAATGTAAACCAAACCCTAATAATGGGACCCAGATTGAAATGGAAACCAGCCCTGCACAATGAGATACAGATTCTCATGTCTGAAAAGTTTGCAGTCAGCTACAATAAAAATCAAGAGCCAGAGCCCGGCCAGCCCCCAAGTCTCCATAAATATCAATTTTCCCTTTTTTATTGTTAGCAGAAGAAGCTTGGCAGTGGCATGCCACCACACTATTAGTAAACACACGTTATTATAAACACAGAACAGAGATCATAATAACCATCAAGAAGAAAGAAGGAAGAAATTACACAACTAACCGACTTCTAAGAAAGCGGTCTCAGGGCCACGGGCGGCTCTAGCTGGCCGTGCCGCCGCGGGACCCCACGCCACCAACACTGCCTCACCTGGCCCTCCCTGCCGCCCGGCGCGGGGCTCCAGAGCTCCCTGTGGAGTGATGAGAAGGACCTGCAGGGTTTTGGTATTCTCTGAAAATGACTGCAGGTCCAGAGGCAACTTCTTATCTGGCAGACACTGCCTGGCTGACGAGGATCAGGCTATGATCTTCCTGCTTTTTAACTACTGCTGCTAATAACAAGATGCGCTATGAGAAATAAAATAAAATAAAATAAAATAAAATAAAATAAAATAAATAATAATAAAACAAAACAAAACTGTGCCTATATGGGATCCATCCATGTAGGAGGCAAGAAACTCTTGACTACCCAAGCACATTTCAAAGCCTGATGCTTCCTGCAGAACAGGAATTCAGTTCAGGCCCCCAGAATTCCCCCAAATGTATAAGGGTTAAAATGGTGCCCTCCTGATCCTCCCAGCTGTCACGAAGGCACTGATATAAAAGGAAGCTCTGGGCAGCCAGAAGCAGCAGCAGTGCCCTCACAGCTGAACCCAACCCTCCCACGCAAGAACATCTCCTCCCCTCGTATGCGGGGCACCGGGAGCCTCGAGCTGAGGGAACAACGCAGAACCGTCACCTTCTGCAATCCTGCATCCCAGGGCTGTCCTCGTCGTGGGTGAAGGCTGCATTTCACTTTGCCAATACTAAAGAAAAGGGGAGCTTTCAAACCTTCGGTTGCCTTACGTTAGGAAGGACTACGTGGAGGACACCAGACAAAAAGATAAGAAAAAAAAAAAACACAGAAAAAACATGAATTACATTAGTTGTTGCAATGAGCTGTTGTACAGTGCTCTACCAGAGGAAGCACTTTTAGGATTTTTGCAAAATCCCATAGAAAAGGGATTTCTAAGGGACTTTCTGCAATCAGAGCAGGCTGCAGTGTCCTTGTCTGCGGGAAGGACACATCTGTAGAGCACAATTTGGATGCATGGAAGTTCAGATGTATAGATGATGGGAATATCTCTACCGTGGAGAGAGAAGCCACATGACTTAGATGTAAATACGGAGGCCTAGAGTGAGAACAGAGAAAAAGAGATCCAGGACAGAGACCAGTGATGGGTCAGGAAGGGTACTGATGGATCTCTGATTCTGAGTTTCAGCTAGAAAGTGGCCCTCGAAGATCTGAGATTGTATAGCAACAAGCTGGAACTGACCAGAGAAGATCTAGGACAAAAAGGAACTCAAAATATGTAAGGAGCCCTGAATTTATATACCCAGAGAAAACTGAAAGGTTATGAAAAAGAAGCACAGGAGACAGTAATCTCTCTCCTTGCCCAAGGAGATCGAGAAACAAGACCATGAAGGTACAAGGAAGGCTTAGAAGAGAGCAACAAATAGTTGGGAGCTTCTATTTCTGAGAGGGGAAAGACGCAGACCTGGAGTAGGAGAAGGAAAGATACACCAAAGGGAGGGTGACAGCATACCACAACTTTTCAGTCTTGGAATATATCAGCAAGATCATGGATAAGGGGAGGGTACAAGCAGCAAGTAGGAAATACCTAGGAAGTGCCTGGGATGATGCAGATGGAAGATGCGGAAGGACAAGCTTTGGGCAAAACCTACCATGACATTCAGTTCAGTAGTTACAACTTTTCTTAATAAGCACAGATTAATTCTAAGGCATATACAGCTGGTAAAGGAACTTGCTCTGATTTGGCACCTGATGAGCAAGCAGAACAAGAGTGTTTCACGTAGTAAAACTGTGGGCTAAACGGGAGTGTAACAGGACGGACATGCGATTCATACTCATGGTACGGTTTAAAGAAGGTTATTCTTACCTACACTTTGCAAAGTCCTTTTGGATCTGTTTTAAATAGATGGCCTTGCACAAATGTAAGTCAATGTCTGTCTGCATTTCTACAGAAAAAGAGAGGAAAATATGCCTGAAAATCCTCTCTTCTCTCTGCCTGGGGGGAAAAAATATTCCACGACTTGTTAAAGTTCCCAATATTGGATGCAGATGACCAAAATTGCTCAGCAATTTTAGCAACATCCCTATGGAATCTGGAAAAAATGGTTAGAAGTGGTAGTTCACAGGAGGAATTGCTGGAGACAGCTTGTAAAGCCGGCATCTGCAGTTCAAAAAGAATACCACTACTGGACTGGGCTGCACTGGCCCAGCGTCTTACCCCTGTCCTGCTGCTGGACCGTGCCGCCAGCAGCAATTTCCTCTGGAATGTCCACTCCGGTGGGAGGAACAGCTGGTATGTCCATCTGGGGCTGGACAACAAGTGCATTTGTTGGACATACTGTAGCAGGAGAGGTTAACACTAAGCCTCTAAGTGGTCACAAGCAGACTTTGAAGTTAACAGTCTATTAAGATGAATGGGGAAAATTCACACCTCTTGGTGCTATTGTTTTAGTTGGTCTCCAGACTGGGTAAGACAGCAGTGGATTGATTTACATTAAGAAGCCTACAGTAATGTTGGCAACCAAGTGAGCTATGGAACGAAAAAATAGGTTAGGATCTGGGAAATACAGCAAGATCTGCAGAAAAAGGCTAAATCCACAGGATCCATAACCTTTCCAGCACAGCAAAGCTGGATATCCTCGGTCTCTAATAAAAATAAAGGCTAAATAAAATATATGGCTGTTCAATACACAATTTCGCATTGATATAATGCTCGCAGTGAAGTGGCTGTGGCAGTGTCTAGCTGAGTGGGCTGGAGTAACAAAGGCAGATGGCAACAGATTAGCAAACGGTACTTTACTACTTAGCAAATGGTATCGACTCCTCTGACCAGCTCAAGAACGCCCAACATTTTTTCAGTTTCACGTCATTTTCTTCTTTTACTCCTTTTGCTGAAAAAAAATATTGTATTGCTGGGGATGGGATACAGTAGGAGTGCAGTGCTTACTCTGAACTGGGACAAAAATCTCAGCCAGACCCTGGAAGACCGCACTGAGCCTCAGTTACCTATTTGCTGTTTCGTGGCATATTGACAGCTGTTCTTAACGTGACTCTGATAGCACAACTGGCTGTTTAGCATTAAATCTGGATCCCAAAAGCCAGATTTTTTCCACAGGTTTGCAGGGATTTAGCTACAGCTGTTTGCAATGGACACAGAGCAGAATTCAAGTGATGGTGTGGACAGAGAACAAATCCTCATAAGATTTCGTATAAGGGTGGGTGCATAAGAGGGAAGGACAGCAATCAACACGCACATGCAGCTGCCTCCCCAAACAGGGTGCACGGTCAGAACATCAACCACGAAAATCCTGGGGCAAATCATGGTAATGATTTGGTGATAAGGGGAAACTCTCTCGGATACAGAGTTAAGTAGAACTTGCCTGCATTGCATTATTTAAGTCAACATCTCCATTTTCACAATAAGTTGTGATTTAAAATGCACATTCGGCACACATTTCCCATTTGAAAGAAAATAATAGAGCAACCACATTGAATACCTTTGCCTATACTAAAGATCCCTTCCCAGTATTTTCATACTCCTTTGGCTACCACAAGTAGTGTCAAGAGCTGGAAAAATCATTTCTGGAACATGAATGTTCTGCCCTTTTGCAATGAAGTCCAGATTTCCCAAACACAGCTTTTACCAGCGATGCCTCAGCAGCTGGGAGAAGGTGCCTCAGGACAGCACGCCCAGGAGAAACGTTCCCAGATGCCAGACCCACAGAATATCCCGAGGGAAGGGACCCACAAGGATCACCACGTCCAGAGGAGCTCAGAGAAGTTCCACTTCCATGAGCAACGCTAAGTCGAGTGCAGCCGAGCCCAGGCCCAGCCAGACCTGCACCCTTCTACTACAGTGCCCCTTCCTCTCTGAGGGTCATTTCTGACCACGTTCACCTGTCACGAGCAGCCTCAGATGTCGGAAAGTTTAGAATAGAACAGTTCGGTTGGAAAGGTCCTACAAAAACCACCAAGTCCACCTGCAATACCTGAAGACAGCTCATTACTGAATTCCACTGAAGGTCTACCGATGATCTGCTTTTAAGCATTCTCGAAAGGGACTCTCGATGTCTGTAGAAACACCAAACGCCATTCAGCAGTGTGAACATGAAGGAGCAGCGTGGGGCCCCAACCCAGCACGCAGCAGATGCCCAGGGTGCCCTCCAGCTCCTGTCCCATCCCAACCAGCGGCTCCTGGCCCCGGGGGGCAGCTCCCGGCCCCACCACCCCACGTGCTGGAATCACCCCGAGCAGAGCACCCATCAGTTTTTGGTGTTCAATTAAAAAGGCAAAGTGTGCCCACGACTATGGGCTTTCAGTAAAGTTATTCAGACCTTTACTTATCCACTGGCATTCATCTATTTACTTTTTCTACTATATCAGCCGAGATACTAGCAGAAAGCTATATTTCTCCGAAGAAAAGAGGAAAAAAGAGAGGATGTTTGTGAATTTGGGGTTAGGAAAAGCCTGGCAGAGGCAGATTATCTCTAATGTCATAATGAAGATAAGCACATGAAAAGGGCCACTGCGGGCTGCCATTGGCTCACAGTTAAGTGGTGGGTTTGTAAAATAATTCCTTCTGATTCATTTTCTGGTTACATTATGGTTCTTCAGTCAATTATATTACCACATAGGGCTTTAAACCAGATTCCTGAGTAAACAGCGAACAGAAGATAAATTAGCCTAAAAATCCAAGTAATGCTATTTATCACAAAAGTTTTGATGAGCATTACGGCTTCCCACCAGCTGCTACTCAACGCTCGCTCTGCTCTCTGCGCGTGCCCTCCGAGTCACAAATGCAGAGCCCAGTTAGGACTTTTTGGCAAGCATTCCCAAACAGCTTCTAAACTCACAACCGCCCCCCAAATACCCCCCAAATAAAATAAATCAGTGAAATAAATGACTAAGTAAGTAAGTAAATAAGACCAGGAGCTTTAGGTTTTGCTGTGAACCTCCCAGGCAAAGGGGAATCCCACAGGCATCAGCGTGTCCAAATCTGCTTTGGCACGGGAGGAGCTGGGCTGAGCAGCCCTTTGGGACAGGCCTCCGAGAGCTCCCTTCGGGTTTCTCCCCGTGAGCCCGGGGTGTTCACACTGCTGTGGGTTCTTGCTGGGTGCTCGGGAGCACTCGCTGCGGAGGCAGTTTTTCAGAAAGACAACCGATCCCATTAACACACCTCGCTTTCTGTGCAGCACTTTCTCTCCACTGTAATTAGGACACCTCACCTGCCCGGTCTTGCCCCATGCAGGCTTGGCGGAGCTGCAGGAGCAAGCCAGGGCTGGCAGCGAGGCCAGGGGCTCGCTTTTGTTCCTGGCCAGGGCTGCGAGCCCAGAGCTGCGTCCTGCTGGGCACCGGCCAGCCCTGAGCCCCTGGGGTCAGACAGGCGAGGACCCCACAGCACCGTCAGTGCCCGTCCCAATGCTCATGGGATGGGGGATTCGCCCTCGCCAAAAAAATGCAAGCACGTCGCAGCTAACCTAGAGCTCCCATGCAACATACCAGCAGCACCTCCAGATCAAAGAGTCTGGCGTTTGGTCTGAAATGCTCATTTTCAACTGAAAAAATGAGAAGTTTAGGCTTTCAGGGATTTGTGTATAAATAAAAGAAGCTCTAGAAGGCAGGCACGCTAAGTGTCTGTATTATTCCATTGCCTACCAAGACAGCAGGCTGACTAATGAAGGTCTACCTGGGAGTTGCTGCTTCTCATAAAGCCTTTGCAGAGCTGCAAGGCCCATGGTTCGTGCTCAGAGCTGATCTCTGTGCTCACAGCTGTAAGACAAATCAGGCCAAAAAGAAAATAAAAAAAAAAAAAAAAAGAAAAAAAAAAAAAGAAAAAAAGCGCTATCGAAGAAATACCCAAGGCACTACATCCTCTTGGTGCTGCAGCACCCACATCAGGCATCCTGCTGCCCACCACCTTCCAAGACAGATCACACGCAGTTTGAGTTCAGATGCCAGAAAATCATTCAAGGAACCAGAACTGCCCCATGACAGCAGCCAGGGAGCGAGGTAGTTGCCTGCCCCAGCGCCGTGAGCCTCTGTAAGTAATTTGCACTGGAATATATGAATTAATCAAAACAGAAGCAGATAATCACAAGTTTTAATATGCTTTTTCAGATCCACTGTGAAATGTCTGGTTATTGACAAACCAAGACAATAACCACCTGCTCGGTGGTTGCAGTTGTCACCTGGGCCCAATTGTGAATTGATTCACGGCTGAGCACTCAGCCACCAGGACAACGTAGCTCTGCTGACATCCAGGCCTGGTGCTCCCCCCCTCAGTGAAAACACCTAAAAATTCCGACACCAACCCGTCTGTACAGATCAGGGGATGGGAAGAGCTCAGAAACAATTTCCTTAGGAAAAGAAATAAAGATGCAAAATCACCTCTTTTCTTAGGAAAATAAATGCTTGTGTCTCTTCTCCCCCCCGTCCAGCTTCTCCATCACGCACCCAAGGGCGAAGGCTCTGAAAAGAGGGGCTGCTCTGCCCTGCTCACAAGCTACGCTCCTGGGGAAACAAAGCAGGGGGAAAGAAATGTGATTTCCAGAAAGATTTTTGCAACAAGTGGAATAAAGACCTTGGATATCTTGAATACCGGTTCAGAAATACTAAGCTTGCATTTCTGCCTGGGGACATCCATTCCAGCCCTTAAGAGCAGCAAGCAGGCACTCTAGGGGGGTAAGGCAGCCCCCGCATGGATCTGCAACACTGACATCAGCTCAGCCAAGAAAAAACCTCTACCAATAAATCAAGGTGCCAGCAGTCCTACAGCAGACAGCTGCCAGGCAGAGCCCTGTGCTTGGTCTACCAGTGATGGGATTCCTTGGTGCTCGCCCCTGTTCGCATCTGAAGAGGCTGGGGCACAGAAGGACGCAGGCACATGGGGGCAACCACCTTATTTCCAAGTTGGCAGGTGGAGGAGGCCACTTTTAGTGCGTAGTCCCTGCTGATGTTTTACAGTCTGAGCTATCTGCGTGCTCAGATCAACTGTATTTCAGAACCACCTTTGATAAACGGCCCATCTTCCTTCCAGATCTTTTAATGCTTAGAATGGTAGTAAAGAAACACAGAGATCTGTGCATTCATGTAAATCATTACCGCCTTTTTCCCCCTTGCGGCAATAACTCACAACAACCTCCCAGACAAGACACGGCTCTGGTTTTGTCATTTTCCTCACTGAGAGATGGGCCAGGTGGGTAAGAAAGCCAAACACCTCCGTGCCGCACACAGCCGGGTGCAGCAGCAGCTCACAGCACGAGAACACACCCCATATCTTGCTCACGCACATCATGCCATGGCTATTTGTATAGATTTCTATGTAATAAGTACTTTTATTTATATACGTATTTATACCTATATACTATACCTATGTATGTATTTATACCTATATACATACCATACATATTTATATGTGCTGCTGTGCCTGCACAAGGTGCTGCTTTGGTGACCTGCTGGCTCTGGCTGGCACCAGCCCCGCTGGGGTCCATGGCCGCACAGGGGCCTTCCCTGTCCTTGCAGCCCAATTTACATGTGCTTTGCACTAGCCTGGACAAAGCAAGCACACAGACATTCCCCAGACACTGCTCCTGGTAGCAGCCCCTCTTGGGTACCCCGGAGCTGTGTGTGCCAGGGCAGCCCTACAGCACTGGCAGATGCCCATCGCCGTGCCCACCTGACGGCCGCATGGCTTCAGCACGCCACAGCCAAGCTCTCCATGGCTGCCCTGGTGCACGCATCCTCTGTGCGAGCACACAGGTTTCAAAGCAGAGCACAACGGCTCCAAAACATGTTAACAAATGGAATCGTGTCCATCCGCCAGGGATCTGGACTCCTCAAAACTTACAACACACGCCCACCGCAAACGCAGGCAATACGGGAATCATGGAGGAGCTTTTGCGAAGCACAAGGTGGAGACAGAAACCATTTTTTAAGAGGGGAAGTGTAACACAGCAACTTTGTGCTCCCAGGAGCCTGTCCTCGCAGCCAGCACCCGCCGTCCCACTCAGCCACCCCGACTGCACCAACTGCTCCTGGCTTGTGGAAGAAACAAGAAATATTG
Organism: Nettapus auritus; assembly: GCA_011076525.1. Lineage (NCBI taxonomy): Eukaryota > Metazoa > Chordata > Aves > Anseriformes > Anatidae > Nettapus > Nettapus auritus. The sequence goes on from CM021777.1 coordinate 6,296,354, forward strand.
CAAGGCATGCAGCAGAAAAACAGACAAACGAAAACATTACAGAAAGATACGGCTCTCCCCCACCTCCCATCTCAGACCTCTGACTTCCCTGAATCAGCACAGACCCTTTGGAAAAAGTGTTTGAAGTTACTGCAATGTTGCGTCCCTGTCCTTGGGACAATATCTGAGATTCTGAGGCTTTTTTTGTACCCCAAACTAGTACTAAAAGGTCTAATCCCACAAAAAGATCGCAAATTGGTAATCCAAATTAATAAATGTGAGGGAGGCCAAGATCAATTTGTTCAGAAAATTCTGCAATGCTTGAATTAGATTCCAATCTACTTTATAGACCTTTCCTTGGCATAAAGGTATTTTTCAAATAAACAATTTAAAAAACACTGTTGGAGGGTACTGTGGTAATGTGAAAGCTCTAAGTCAGGAGCTGAGGAATCTATATTCTTCTGCAAAAACTGTGGTCTCAGCAGACGGAGGCTGATGGAGCAATGCCTTTTCAAGCACAGGAACCGGCTTGGCATTGATGAAGTCGGCTCCTTGCTGGAGACCACCGGCAGCACCCAGAGCCAACTCTTGAGTCGTAGAGACTAAAAGGCTGGACAGAATCTGGGGAAAGTCTCCTCTACTCTGTCTTGCATCTGCAGCAAGTACCTTGCATCCTCCCGCACATCAAGCGACTCTGGCTTCCCTGAAACAATAATTCACCTTTGTGATCTCACCTACTCCTCCCCTCGCCTTTCAACGCCCTTGCCACAAGTGGTTTCCAGGCACCTGAACCAGACTTAACCCCCCCGGCCGCCCTAGAGATGCCTTTGAGATAACAAGAACTCCCAAGTAGCACACGAGGGATTTCCAACTGGGCTCGACGGCACTGTCCCCAAACTACAGGCAGGGAAATTACTCACTGCCAATTTTCCGAGTCAACGATTCGCAGCCCCGTGGTCGCTCCATCCTTTCAAACAGCTCCACTATAAAATACACTGACAGCTCTCACTTCTGTTTTTCATCACAGCTGTATAGTTGCAAAACAACCAAAATACTTGAAAACTGAGGGAGACTCAGTATGGTCAGGACTGCTGTTACCACACATTCACGCATTTTGGGCTCGCAGATCCAGCTTGGCACTTGGAAAGCGGCAATCCTGACGAACTTCCTATACCCCGGCATTTTAATCAGGATACATTCAGCAGAAATGCTGTGATCAGAAAAGCCAGTAAAGTATTTTAGAAGGTTAAAGGATAACTTGGAAACACCTTTTTTTTCTGCACCTGGAAATATATATTTTTTTCTTTTTACAAACCTTGCCTAGATTCTCTTTCTGCTCCGTGTTCGAAGCCTTTTCCTGACGGCTCCTTATTACTGGGGGCTTACAGAACAGCAGTAATCTCAACACACAGGTGGCAGAGGTCAAGCTCAGAGCCTGTGACTAACTTTTCCAGTGCCGCAGTGGCAAAGAGGCAGTCAGCACTGGTCCCATGCGTGCTGCTCAATAAGAAGCCACTAAATCACGCACCCTTTATTGTAATAAAGTCAGATTTTTGTCTTTAATTAAAACATCATGTCTACTTCAGCCATGTATTAATATTTGTTTCCAGTGCTTGTCCAGAAAGAGGGTGTGGAGATTTTCCACCTCCCAACAAGGACAGACCCTGCATCCAGGACTTCCCATCTTGTCTTTGCTGCTGGAGACAGCAGTCAGACGACAACTGCAGTCAGCATCAAATGAAACACAGACACACATGACCTCAACGTCCTTTCAACTACGCTATTGATTCTTCAAACACACTGGAGATTTTGACTCATCTCTGTTAAGTATCTAGAGGAATAATTAGAACAATAAGAAGGGTGGGTGAATCTTAGGACAAGATGCCGATGAAGTACAGGCTGGTGTGTATCTTCCTTTATTCTGCCACAGCGCCGTCCTGCTAATAGCTGCTTTTTGGTTTTTCTGTTGATCACGGAATTGGTGGAAGAGTTGGGAATATGCTTAGGAAAATTCAATGGTTGAACTTTGTTTAGAGGAAGGTTGGGGGATTTGCCTTTCAGGGTTTTTGAGCCTACCTAGTAATAAGGTCTAAGGGCACGAAGAGCTGCTGCAGAGAATCACAACCTTTTTTCAAGGTTACTTGAACGTTTATTTTCATAGAATGATAGAATTGTTAAGGTTGGAAAAAACCTTCAAGATCATCTGGTCCAACCATCCCCCTACCACCAATGTCACCCACTAGACCATGTCCCTAAGCACCACGTCCAACCTCACCTCGAACACCCCCAGGGACGGGGACGCCACCACCTCCCTGGGCAATGCGTTCCAATGCCTGACTGCTCTTTCTGAGAAGAAACGTCTCCTAATTTCCAACCTGAACTTCCCCTGGCACAACCTGAGGCCGTTTTATGTTTGATACTTTTCTGGACAGTTAGCTATCCAGAAGGCCAGCATCCCAGATATGTGGCCAGCATTAAAGTAGCACACATTCATGATCTCAACAAGCATTATTCTAATGGAGAAATGGTCACTGCAATGGGACAAGCCAGCAAGATGGAGATTTATGGGTGAAAATGCCTAAGTACTCTGGATAGTCCAATTTGTCTGAAATTATTGTTGGCTGATGCTTGCACTCAGCCTGTGTCAGGGAGTTCTGACACCTGGTTAAGCTAGCTATTTCATTAAACAAATAACCCCTCCCCTCCAGGTATATAGGACTGGACTGGTTAGAAATGAAAACTCGTTTCTTATAAAATACTGAAGTGGGTCTGACAATGTTTTTCTGATGGCTGGTAGCTTGTGATAGTCCTACAAGTGAAGGCAAGCAGATTGGGAATGACATTGTGGCCTCATCTGTCCTTGTTCTGGCTGCATCATGATTTTGTTGACAGTTTTGAGCCCATCACATCAAAATCCCTAAGCTTCTTTCAGACAAGAAAATTCTAGGCAATATTTCTGTTAAGCAAATATTGTCCTTTCTTTGTAGAATCAATATTCCTTTCTCATTTTAAGATTTTGACTTAAGATTTGATTTCTCCGTATTAGCCTTTTCACCAAGCCAAAGCATTTTATACCCTTAAGGTTTTATCTGAATCCTCCAACAACCATATATGTAATGACATAAAGGCAGCAGGACTTGCTCTGTCTTTACTAGTCTGGCAAAGTGACTCTCAAAGACCATCAACCAGCCCAGCCTTGTGCCTAGAAATATAATCTAACCACCTGGAATAATTTGGCATCCTTAACTACACTTTCCTGCTCTAGAGTGTTCCGTGCAGAACTTGTCCCTGTGCAAGGAATGTACCTGACGGAGACACTCTCAGCTGCAGAGGGAAAGGACGCGTTACAGCAAGATAATCTAAGCCTCGCTAAATGCTGCAGTCACGGAGCTTGGGACTGCTGTCAGCTGCATTTCAGTGTATAAATGGAGAGCAAAAATGATGGCTTTTGTCTCTTGTACCCACTCACATTTTTGGAAAGCTTTTCTTGTTTTTACAAGGGGCCACTTGAAGCCAAAGAGGGGATAAGGGAGAGACGTGCTGTGATAATCAGATATGGGTGAGACATTTTAATTGCAACTGCCTTTTGATAAATATGAGTTACTCCTATATACATAGTTTATTTTCCCATGGCCCATACTTTTCTGGCAAACTGGCTGATGCTGAGGGTAAGCCGGGAGAGATGAGGCCAGGGATTCGTTGGCTTTAATGCACAAATGAAAGATGCTTTCAGTCAGCTGCAGCCTGTGCGCCAGGTTTTATTTTTTTAGTGCTCCCACTTTGGGGCAGAGAGGGCTGGCCCTCTCCTTCCTCATTGCTTCCTTTGCTTGCGCACAATCTTTGTGGAGCTGCAGAAAAGAATTTTCCCATAAATAAACAAAATATTGAGTTACACACCATGTAAGTGACGACAGAAGAGAGCCCCAAGTCATCTTCTTCATTTCTATGCACAACATACGTGCCAACTCTCAGATAAAAGATGCATGAAAGAAAATTACATCGCTTCCAAGTCCACATAGTTTTGAACTAAAATCACCAACTCGTCATTTTCCACGTACTCACGTGAACATTGGGGTCCAGGGTTCAGCCATCCGACTGCCTACCTTCACCGGCGCGCTCCCGGCGGTTCGGCGTGCCCTCCTCCCCTTTGCTCCCCCACGCTGGGTGTTGCTCAGAGGTTGCAGAAGCTCAAGAGCCTGCACAGTTGGGTGTTTTAACTGCTTAACTCGGTCATGGGTTAGTAGGTGACTTTTCAAAGGTCACAAGGCAAAAGTGCAAAGCACTAACTCAAGACTTTACGTAGGCAACATCCACATCCTGCCAAAATTAAGGAAACGTCTTCCTTTCACTGGATTGGAAACCGGAATTTGGCCATAGAAGCTTTACTTCAGGGCAAATTGTTGCAAAGGTCTTTGTAAAGCCCTTTTGCACAAAGGTGGGTTTTTCAGAGTCTCTGGGGGAATTTACAGTTAGGCTACTGGCAGAGACAGACATTTTGCTGAGTAATTTGAAGGTTTGCTACAGCTATTATTCATGAGAAATCGATTCAAAATGTTCAAGACAGAAATATCACCTGGCCCTGGTGCATTCGTCTGTCTACACGGGCTGTGCTGTGTTGCTGCTTGGCTCTGATGGGAAGCGGGACTCTCCTAATTGAGCTGTAAGAGAGCATGCCAAAGGTCAGCATCTTCTTCCAGTCAATATTCTTCTATACAAGCCTTTTGTGGCGGGAGGTGTTGGAGTAATGCTTTGTTCAGCATTAAGCAAATGCCGCAGGGATACCTCCAGCCCCTGGCTCGCCACATGCTGAACCAGCCCGTGGTGTGAGGAGGACGTCACTGCATTGGCACTTCAGTCACATCCAGTCTGAGAAGGAAAGTGGGAAGAAAAAAAAAGCAAAAAAAAAAAAAAAAAAAAAGCCATTTTCAAGTGGTCACAGGGAGCCTCCAGAAAGGCCAAGAACTCAACCTCTGGGGCCCCCGGTCCAGAACTGCATTTCAAAACCATGCCCTGCTTTCCACCAAAGCACGCCTCACTACTTTATACCTAAAATTACAAAGACAACAATATTGTAAGAGCTTTATAAAAGCAGCCCTGGCCAGGAAGCTTTCACATCACTTACAAAATACTGAATACCATTTTGCTCTCTCCTCCACAGACAACTCAGCTCTGTCAAGCACTCTGTTCTGAACGAGCAGCTGGGCAGCTCTGCTGTGGTTATGCCCTGCTGAGGGCAGTGTACCCTCATTGCATGCATGGTGTTACGAGGGAGACAGAACCATGCCCCCATGCAGGCCAAGATATTTATCCAGCCTCGCGTGGCTCCACTGCAGGATTTCCAAAGCATTTTCTGCATCACAGTGCCACGAGCATGGTCTAGAAGCGACTGCAGAAATGCATCAAGTAGGAACAGGAGCAGGGTTTCCTTAGCTGAAAGTGCCTGGGATCGGCATTTCACACGCTTCTCAGAACAGAGACAAAGATGAACTTTTGACCAAACAGAGAGAAATGTATGTGGCTTATTATCCTCGATGTTTACCAGCACGTAACTTGCTCCAGGTCTGGTTGCTTTATTAATTTTTTGGGGTTATTGGCTGAGTTCAGCAACATTTACTTGTGCAGTCTCCTACACACCACAGGACTACTTGGGAAATACAACAGCCGTGTCCCACCTCCAAAGGACCACAGGAACACCCAGGGTGGCACCAGCGGCCACCAGAGGGGACAGCAGCACCTGCCAACACCCCGGCACCACCAAGCCGGTGCCTGCCGCCAGCTTCAAGCGCATGCGAGCCAGGCTGCAGGGAGCACGACTGATGAACTACAGGAAAGGGAAAGGAGTAAACTGAACATTTCTGTTGTGATTTGTTGGCTTCTGCGCTGTCAAGACCTAGCTGTCAGACTATTGCTGTTTTCTTTACGGCAGTGAAGAACGGGAATGTGCAAGAGAGAAGATTTGTTGATAAACACATGAATCCAGGAAGTAAGGATGCATGCACAGAACGGTTGATGAAATGATGTATTTTGTGAAAATAATGCCTTTATGAACTGTTGTTAGGGTAACAGCACAACTCACTCATTTTTAAGGACCTTTTACACAGTCAAGCACCAAGAAGAGCTCGGTGTAAACGCAGAGCAGTCTCACTGTCCTTTTTTGACTGATGATTTCCGACTGGGAAGGGGGGATCTCTGGGCCTAGAAGAGCAGATACACAAGAAAAGCTTAAATAACAAAAGACTTGGGCTAAAACGATGACCAAAGAGCTCTATTAAGGCAGCTGGGGGGATTTCATTTGTACAGCCACCAGAGACAGAAGTGGAATTGTTTCCGATGGTTCAAGGAATTGCAAGCAGCAGTTATTGGACTCAACTGAGTCTGAATTTCCTACCCAGGAGGTCTATTAGACACTGAAATAGTTTTTCCAAGTGGAAGGTTGCAGAAGTGCTATGGCTTGAATTATTTAAAAGTAGACAGGATCAGGCTCTGGTGAGAGCATGGCACTGGGAATAATTCTGTCAAGAGCCAACAAAATGAATGACCTAATAGGTCTCTTTCCCACTTCTGATTTCGAGGGCATGAAATGCAGTACCATGGCTTTTGCATCGTGCAGCACTGGGGACATGGGCTCCAAGACTGAAAAAAAAGACCCCTGTTTAACAATACAAGCATTGCTTAGTAATGGTCGCCATCACTGTAGCAATACTGCAGTGAGCTGCCTAATTGGGGGTTATTACTATTTCTTTTGTCTAGATCATATAATTGAGATCAAAGCCTCATTGTACAAAGTACCATGCAAGTGCATATTGAGATATTTCCTGCTGCAGGCAAACCGTAGAGATAAAAGAAAGAAAATGACTTCTTATACAAGCTATTAATTGCAAAGCCTGAGAGCGACCCCAAGCCCAGCTCCACAACCAGCCCACCAGGGCTCTCACCATGCCACACGTTTCCCCACGAGGGCATCCAGGCCGTGCTCTGACACCGCCAGCAACTGAGTGCCACGAGGTTTCTGCAGTCACATCCACACGGGGCTGCCAAGCACACTTACTAGAAATACTGGCCTTTAAAAAATAATAACATATTTTCAGAAGTGGGCTTGTTTCTGAACAACAGTCTTCAGGGCATTTCTCAACAGCTTTCCAATGGCCGTTCCTTCCAGGGATGTGCATATGAGCCCTGGTAACACACCAAATGTGCTGTGTGCTCCCATACAGACATTGCCCGTGGAGGCACAGCCGTGCCCGTGGGCTGCCTTCCAGCCTGGGCGGATTGCTGCCACCTCCACGTGGCCCAGCAAGCCGTGCCAAGCCCTGTCACCATCACCAGGCCTGATCCTGACTCACATTCCTGGCTTTGCTTTAGATTTATTGCTATAGATAGACCCAACCACACAGGTGCATCACAAGCAGCAGGAGAGCGATAGCAAGAGGCTTCTAGCTCCAGACCAACGGCAACACTCCGCAGCTAAAAAGAGCTGGGAACAAGTAAAGTGAGCTGGGCAAGGCATCCGTGAAGCCTCGGTGCATTTGGAGTGCACTGTGGCCATGACTATTATCACCGTAGAGCACAGCCACAGAGATAACCAGGCGGCTGCGCTCAAATAACTTGCTGCAAGGCTTTTCAATATCCAGGCCAACCTTTTGTTCTTTTTTAATGCGGAAGACAAAGTTCTAAAAGATGCGAAGTCTTTCAGCAGAACATGGGTAATTGTTGGACAAAAAATGATAGGCAAATTCTTACACTTAAAAGAAAGCTGCAAACAAGATTGAACATATATAATATACATACAGTGTTTTTCCACCCACTCTTGGATGAAAGCTAAAACTTTTCTAAAACTTCTTACTACACAGATAGCCCATGTATCAACAAATAGGCTCGCTAACATCAAAGCACTGTAAAGATTTGAAACATTTCAGAACCCGTGGGTAATAATTACATACCAAAAGCATTCACCCACGTTTAGAGATAGGAAAATTAAGATATATAGGGCCGTACACTTCCTCATTTACTATATCAAATAGAATTACAGGAGCAATGAATCTGGCTCAGAGAAGTTCAAATGATTTGCTTAAGGTCACAGAAAAGAGCCAAGGACGGAGCCAGAACAAGAACTCAGGAGTTTCCAGTCCTATTTTTAATCCACTTGATCATTCTGGCTTTGTAATTTGTCAGAGGGACGAATGTTCAGTGCTTCTGTTAGTACTCAGAAAAACCTTTGACACACATTTCCTTTGAAAGAGTTGATACTAGCACCGACCAGAAACCAAACTTAGCCGACCTGCGGTCTCATCTGGTTGAGTCAATCTCACTCAGAATTCGTATTTAAAGAAAACTCCCTTGTCTCTCTTAAACTGTCATGGTTTCTTAGCATGTTCTTCCGGTCTTGGCATTTTCATATTCAGAAATACACATTCTCACAAACTATCTGCAAAGGAAGGTTATGGTTGCAAAAATGCTTCATAATTAACAGTCCAGCAAGCCGACACTCCAAGATCATTAACCAAATCAGCCCCTCGCCTAGAAAATTAATGTACCAGCCTTGACAGCTGTATTCCATGTCTGATGATGCCCTCATTACAAATGCTGAATATTCAACCACTTTTTCCTGGCATTAAAACCTTGACACAAGCTTAGGAAATCTACTGTACTTGTGAGAAAAGTGAGGTAAGAATATGTTTCCATTTACTCTCTGAAAGAAAACAAAAACAAATGACCTGCTACTGAATGTCCTTTTTATTCAGAAAAATAAATCAGCAGCAGTCGTTCTAATTTATGTTTCGCTAACTTTTCCTTGAGATTATTTAAAAGAAAAAAAAAAATGGCTGTTTCTATGCTTAGCTGGGAGAACATGAAGGATTTTCTGGTCCTGTTTGTTCTCGTCAGGGGCCATAAAGTTTTGCTTCTTGTTGAGTTCCAGTCACTGCAAGTCCTTTCAAATTTCAATGATATTTCATAAATTAAATTTAAAAAGAATGTAGTACAGTATTAGTGACGACTTCACGGGAGAAAAGAGGGGCACGGAGTTAGCTTCATCCGTGCTGCTGACTCCTACTAAATCAATAGACTTCAGCTTCCTTTTTCAATTAAGGCAATAACAGAATTATCTTTCCTCTTTAAGAAAGGAAGATAGAGAAAACTGTAAGAGGGGACAGGATCTAGAGAAGCACCCCTGCCACTGAGCTGCAGATGCACTGCAAAGGCCCAAGGGGCACTGCGAGCACCTCAGCGGAGCCCCAGAGCCCTGCCCAAGGTGAGACCTAGGGCCGGGTGCTCCAGGAACGGGTGGACCTGCGGCCTAAGCACAGAAATAGATCATGCTTGTCAACAGAAAGTTACAGTCTAATTGGTAAAATAAAAGGCGTGCAGAAAATTAAGAAGCTGCTTCTTCCAGTCCATGGTCTCATCTGACCCCGGGCTCACAAGAAGCCCTTCCTGCCACATACCAATGGGAAGAACTGGAAGACAACTGTGAATTTTGTAAAACTGGTTAAAATGGCCAAAGTGACGGTGGAAATCTTGATCTCCCAAGGATTGTGGCAGAGCCGGCTGAGTGGGGACACGTCTCCCCACAGGCAGGTGAAGGTGACCCCGAGTCCCACCGTGGCTGTATGGTCCCACGGCAGCTCCAGGGCTCGGCTCCGCGCCTCATGGCACTGCCGTGGCCTGGGCGCGGGCTGAAGGCCTCCAGGGTGCTGGAGCCCAGCCGGGCCTGTCCCTGACTCAGGAGTAATGGGAGAGCCCGGAGTAGGGCTTTCATGAGAACTAATTATCATTATTCATTGTGAGGGATCTTTAAACACATTGTGCTGCTGGACAATCATTACAGACATTGAACTGCTCCACCTTTGATGGAACCCAGTGCCTGATTCCTTACAGACCTAGCTATGAGCCTTCCGGTTCATACTCTGTGCACCAAAATATCCCTGCGCTACAGGCATGACCTAAACGTGGCTGAGGTAGGAGAAAGCTCTATAACTTACTGTGGCCACTTCTGGCATTCTGCTGCTAAAAGATGAAATAACACGAATAAAATCTTTCAGTTGGAGAGCAACTTGGTAAGAACATTTGAAGCAACAGAATTAGTCCATTTGCAACTATATTCATATTTGATTATCAACCTTCTTTTTTTTTTCTTTTTTCTTTATGGGTTAAGCTTTTCTTTTTTTCTTTTTTTCTTTTTTTTTTTTTTAGAAAATATAAATTCATATATTTATCTATGTATTTACAGGAAAATAAATTCTGTAGCATGCAGTGTGCAAATTTTGGATAACTAAACCTAATTGTGAATACAGCTTGCATCTTGGCCATTGCATCAGACTTCATGGTTCACATGCCAGGCTTTTCTGCATTGCTGTGTGATGCCACGTTCTGCTTCTTGGTTTCAAAACTCGAACACAGCATCCACAGTTGGCCTTATATATAGTGGGGCTGAATCAGGCCACAGCAGATGTTTGACAGGGCAGACAATAAATCTGTACATGAACTTTTCATAAAGGAAATAGCAGATTGTTTTAGTGTGGTCCACAATGAGCTAGGCCATTCACAAGATAGCAGTTGTTAACAGAAAACCAGCATCACATTGAAAAATACCTCTCAGGTGTTACATCCAACAATCTTAAGTATTCAAATGTAATTTTTTTAAAATCTGAAAAAGTTAGCTTAATTAAAATGGAACATTTTCCTTTAGAAAATGAAATCCATAACATTAATGACACAAAAATACTGCTCACCTGCATTTTTTATATAAGAAAAAAACTATTTCCTTATCAGTTCAATTTACCAATTAACTCATTACTTGGAACTATTCAGTGCAGAACTGGATGAACAGCCTCAGCACTGCTGGGGAATGCTGGTGGGGTGATGAAGCACCCCAGGAGCCTTCCTTACCTTGCAGGAAGGATGGGTGCCAGCCCAGTTTCCAACCTCTCAGCCAGCCAGTAATTCTCATTCTTGGACCTCAGCTTTGCTTAGGTTTTTAGGGAAAGCTAAAATGAAGCAGAGCCCTAGCTAAAGCTCCTGAAAGAAATGCTATCTTGCCTGGTGGATAAGGAAATAGGAACAGCCCAAAGGTGGAGGATCTCCTTGTCACAACGTCTTGGGGCCCAGCGAGCTTTGGAGCACAGGCAAAGCTTTCCCAGGAGGAACACACTTTGCCTCAGGGCACCCTGACTCTGGTAGCAGTGCTCCCTCCTGCAGCATGGGTCCCAGCCTGCTCACACACCTACCAGGGCCAGATGGCCTCTGTTTTAATTAACATAATGTTGTGCAACGCCTTCTGACAGCAATGAATGTAAAAAAGGTATAAAGGAAAAAACAACCATCAGAATGAAGAGGATTCCCTGAATTTTAGATCTGCTAGCTGCACATAAATCCGTCAGAAAATCAACCCCCAGTATCTTGACTTAGGCATTAATGACACCCAAGAGAGCCAGTGCTGGAGCAGCAAGTTTTGCTGTGCTTTTCAGATTTCTGTATCAGCTTCTTGCTGATGAGACAAGATAAGCATCGGCTGGCACCAGGAACACAAGCTACTATCACCTGCACTAACTTCCTACAGCAGCAATTTTCCAAAGCAGCTTTGGCTTGCTTGGAGCAGCACGGTGCAGTGCAGCACCTGACTCGCACAACCACACAGCCCACATAAGCAAGTGTGCCCGATGTCCCCCTGCCACGGGATGTCAGCTGGCCACCTGCCCCACTGCTGGCTGCTTCCAGGGGAAAGCACTGCAGGGAAATGGCAAGGCTGACTTCATTTGTTTTTGTACACGAGAACAGATGATTTTTGGGAAACGGCGGTTTAGAAATGTTTTGAGCGAACATTAATGAGTCCACCGTGGTGATGTACAACGTGAGATGCAGACCCTTGATTGTACGTGCAGTGCTGTTTATGATCTTGCGGCATTTACCTCTCCTTTCTTTCCTCACCTTTGTCTTCAGCATATTTTCAAGCAGAATGCCAAGAAACGCCCCGTCCCCCAGGCCCCTGACCTTTAAATTGAGCTCTCAGCAGCATTCCACCATCACAGCTCCAAGGAACATTGCATTTCCGCTTTGAAGGGGTAGATTTGAAAAACAGAAAATATATTAAATGGAAAACACAACTGGTCAGAAAAGCCATTCTATAAATTATGGGCCTGGGCAACAGAGATATTTTTCTTTGGGAATCAGTCACTCACGGTCTCCAGGCTACACTATGTGTAAGAAACAAAAAAGCCAAACAAAGAGAAAAAGTGGAGGATTTTTAAGCTGGCTCAGGAAAGGAATTTTTTTCAGAATCAGGGAAAGGAAACTTAAAATGCAATTGAAAGACCAACAGCAGTCGGGACGATGTGAGGACTGAGAAACAGCCATGAAGGCACGTACCCTGAGGCTTGTGGGGGACACAGGGAACCTCCATCCCGACCCTGTTTCTTCAGTAGAGATCCCTGTAACCACAACCCAGTGAACTCTTCTCCTTCGGCTGTACTTCTGGTGCTGAGGATGACCACCAGGCCTGCCAGCATTACCTCTGCTCCACACTGGCCATGACCACTGTTTGTGGTCACGTACATCAGCTCCTTGGAGTCTTCAGGTGCATAAAAACAGCTGGAGTTTACAGCACAACAGTCCTTTTTCTTTCTTTCTTTTTTTTTTTTTTTTTTTTTTTTGAATAGTGACAAAACTGATGAGCTCTGCCACTAGCAAAAGCTCGTTATTTTGCATATAACCCTGTATGAATACAACTGGACAATTCTGGATGGGCACAAACTCAGGGAGAGCCTCTTGGTGCCTCTGTAAGCATGGTGCAGACAGCCTCATATGTATATAGCAGAGATTTTCAAATGACTTAATGACAATCAGACATTTTACTTCCATTACATTTTGGTGTTATTAGGATATTCAGCCCCTCAGGCTTCTCTGAAATGGTTAGTTTAATATTTGGCTCCTGGAGGCCACAGCATCATAACCAACCATCAGGTGTTTGAGAGCATCTCAAGACACACGTTAGTCTTCAGGAATTCACTCCTGCCTGCTAACTACAGCTGCCTGCACTGTTCAGCAGTGAGTAACCCAACCCAGGGATGAAGACGAACCAAAGAGCAAAGGCAGTGCATTCTGGCTGCGTCGATGCTCTCCAGAAATGCCCAAGGCAGCTTTGAGTCCCTAGGAGAGGAAGCGAAGAGGATGAGGATGTCCCGCGGCACTTACAGCGGCAGCCGCAGCTAGCTGCCGCTCCCTGGCAGCTGCTAATGCCATCCTCCACCGATGGTGTCCTCTCACTCCGGGTTAGGTCACTCCATAAAGCCACCAGCATCAGCAGGTGATGAGGAACAACCCCACAAGACTGACACCTGTCTAAAAAGAGCTCCTCACAGGACCACTTCTGAACCCTCTCAGGAACCTCGACTAGAAACACTTTACCCCAATGGGAACTGCTTTGAACATTTTTTAACTAAAACTCCTTCAACAGAGGCAAGGATTACTGCTTGAGTTTGTTCTATCTGGGCTTGAAAATGGAGCTGAAAAAATCAAATGTTTTCAAGCCTCTGTAACCTGCCTCCATGTAACTGTCATCCCAGTGCAACAGCGAAAGCAAATGCTTTGCAAGAGGGAAGTTCAAAAGGCTCTGAATTATTTACCTGCCCTGAAGTCACACAGCTATGCAGCACCAGAACAAGAGCCCAAACCCACATCTGTTGCTTTCCACTCTAGAAAATCCTCTGCAAGACCGCATAGACTGACCTTACTGCTTTGTAGCACCTGCAGCATTTTGGGTTCTGAGCAACAGGAGAGCTTTGTTAGCAGAGCTCTGAACATTTAGCGGCCTGAGCATTGGCTGTTCTGATCTAGTGATGGGTTTCCATTGTGCCAAATGACCCGTGGGCACAGCCAACTCTTCCTCTCCTTTCCCTGGCCTTGATTCCCTCTGCTGCCGAGATCTGTGATTTATCACTGCTCTGACTGACAGCAGTCGCCGGGCAATGGCTTTGGGAGCTCTGTTCAGCCGCTGTGGGTAAATGCTCACGCTGGACTCCGCTCTGCAGCTCTTGGCTGGAATATCTGAGCAGGCTCAGCCGCTTTCCTCCAAGTGCTGCTCAGAGAATTGCACTTTGGAAATGCTCAACAGCTTCACTCAAGTCTTCTGATGAAAACACATCAATTTGTTGACATGAAACACAAGAGGCCCCGTGGACGATGGTATTACAGTGCATCTGTGCACAGGGACAGCTTCAGTCTCCACCTAAACTGCAGTTCCAGCTGCAGAGAAATTATTTCTGAACAATTTCTTAATACTTGTAAAGCACTTTTCAATATTTTTTAAAATCGGATTTTTAAAAACTCATCTCTGATTTGTCATTTTCTAGGTACTAAGATAATGACAGTGCCGAAGAAAGGCTTGACCTGCTGACTCGATACTCCTGGCTCTCTCGAGGAGAGCAGTTCTCACCAGCGAGGCTGCCCGTGCTGCCAGCGCTGGATATCCCAGCCAGTGAAGAGAAACTACAGCTTCATCGCTCAGGGACCTCGAGAAGCCACTCACCTGAAGCCAGCCGAAAGGTGGAATATCGCTTTTACCCCCGCATCCATCAGCAGCGCTAGTAGGAACCTTGCTTCTCACCGCTGTCTCGCTGGACATGTTCATAAGCAGGACATAAAGAAAGAGCCGAGGCGGTAGACACTTTGGGTTGGGTTCTCTTCCCCGTGACAGACTAGCTCCTCAGGAATTAATGCTGGCACAAAACTGGAGTAACACAGTAAAAGCGGGGCTCCCTTGAGCTCTAGGCTGTGTCAGCTACCCCCATGGAACCTCATTAACTTCACCGAAGCTGCAGAAAAATAACATATTGCAGAATTTGGCCTTATTTAGTTTTTGCAAATGCATCTTTTAAAATTGCGCATCTGGAATTTAAGTTCTCTTCCAAATGCTGTGTGTGATTTGTTCTTGCCAGAGAAGCACACCTGGGACTAGGACGGGGGTTTAGATAAGTGCCTTTCCATATGGCCCACTGATAAATGATTCATTCTGCACTGCTTAACTTTGAAAATAAATTCAGTATCGTTAAGATATTAAGATACCAGCTTCATATTTCACCTCATAATTGCACTTCACATATCACAAAAAGAGCCTGTCCGTTGTTTCTGCTGCTGCTGTTTGCAGATGCAGCCTCAGACCCGAAGCGGAGCTCCTGGGTATTGCTTCACAGGCCAGCTTGCTCTTTCCCTTGCATTCCAGCACACATTTTGCTCTTCTTCAGAGGCTAATTTTAATGTGGATTAATACCAAAAAAACAAACAACCATCTTCTTCTCACACATGAAGTTACAGATTCTGTATCCGTAAAGAAACTGATAAATGCAACTCTTAGGACAGTGCTTAATTAAACACGCTGATGGGATTACAGACTGCTGAGGATGAAACCAAGATGAAACAGAAGAAAACGCTGCCCAGAGGGATAAGGAGTGCAGGGCTCCTCAGCCCACCCTCTGGCACCGATGGTGGCAGCGACGTGCCCGCGAAACCGCTCCTCTGTTGGCTGCTGATGCTCTGTGCGAGGCCGCTGCCTGCATCCTCATGGCTCTTTCGCCCAGAGTCGCCACCAGCACGATACAGCGCCCTGAGAGAAGGGGGAACTGCTCAGAAGGCTTCCCAGTGGAAACCCGGACATCACTGTGTTTTCATTTGACCCCCTAGGCCCTGAGTAACTGGCACAGGCTGCCCTACCCGGGTCTGACCGAAGCACGGCTGGCAAAGCACACCATGACACAGAGGCCGATGCTCGTGTTCCCCTCTGCAAGGGAACCACAAGGGGAAGAAGTGCACTCAGAGCGAGACATGGAGCAATTTCAGCAAGCCGGAGGCAGGAACCTGTGTCTTGTCCTAGTCCAGCCCCGCAAGGAGCAGAGCAGCCCTCCCTGGGGACAGCTCACCACAGTGGGCAGGACAAAGCATCACGAAGTCCTGCAGGCACAGCAGATGGCCTCAGTCAGGCAGCACCTCTGTGCCACCCCTGGGCATGACCACGACAAGCACGGTATGAAACCACAAGCACTGCATTTGATGCAGGGGTGCAGGGGCCTGCTGGTCTCGAGCCATTACCTGGGTGTCCCCGAGCAGAATTACTGGTCATGCAAGGACCAACAACACACCCCCAATGCACGCAAAAGGACCCCGGTGTAAATCAGCACAGCCCAATTCCCATCAGGGGAGTTCACCTCTCCAAGACCCACTTCTGCACAGAAAAAAGCAGGGGCAGGATCCAGGAGATGCACCGAATCGCTGCGGCGCAGCCCAAGGACTTGTGCTGCCTCGCCGGGTCCAGGAGCCAGACGAGGAGCTCCAGCACAGAAGAGCCAGTCCCCACGTCCTGATGGATGGCAGCTCCTCCCGAGGGACCTGGTGAGCTCCTTCAGCCATTAATTCTTCTCAGAACCACTGAAAATATTTCCTTTGGTCCTACCAGCCTGTAAGACTTTTGCTTAAATGCATCTTAGCTGAAAAAAGTCCTCAAAGCAACTGGGTACAGCTAGGAGGAGAGGGAAGGAATTCAGCACAGGCCAATTTAGGCTGCACATCTGGAAAATATTCCTAATGGTAAGATCTGCTGGAGTACGGAAGGGGCTCCCCCGGGGAGCGAGAGATGACCCACGGCTTGAGTCACTGTCAACTGGACAAGGCCAGGCCCAGGAGGAGCACGGAGCCGTGGCAGAAGCAGGAGGTATTATATATAAATATATATATTTGTTTGATATACTAGGTGCTGCCTCCAGCTTTGCTCGGGGATTAGAAAGCTGCCCACAGCATTTTTCTCGCACAGTACACAGGGAAGTGTACAGTTACCCGGGTAAGAAGGATCATCTGAAAGACGTTCAGGAACAAAAGAACACGTGCTGAACGCGGGATCAGGTCCTGGCGCGGGGTGCAAGGGGGGTGGCTCAGCTCACGAGTTCAGCTGGCGCCAATTAGCACAGCCCCGTGCGCGTGGATTGGTGCTGCTTTGCACCCACGGACGATGCGTTCTGGGGTGTGAGACAAAAGAGAGAAACGGGTGTTCCACGCATATTCCAACTGTACTATAAACAAAATGCTAAATATTGGGTTCACTGCGAACAAAAGACAAGGGAAATAAAAATATGACAGGCCAAAGGTTGATCCTGAGAGCTCCTTTCAGGGACAGACAACTGAGAAATACGACTGGAGCAGAAATCTCCTTTCAATTCCAGGTGCAGTCCATAGACATTTAGGCACATGATTTTTTTTTCGATATAAAAGGGGTCCCAGGTGAGAGTTCATACATGATATATCTAGAAAAAAAAAAAGCACCAAAAAAAGTCTTGCTCTGTGTTCCAAAAAGCTGTCTTCCTTCTTAATTCTATCCATTTAAATTTATTGCTGCTGAAATTCCCAAAGTCTGCCAAAATGTAAGGAAAGCTGCATACAGACGAGTGTTACCAGCACAACAGGGAGAAGTGTTCAGAAAGAACTAGGGAAAGAAATACTGACAGGGGCAGATCAGTCATTTGCGGCGATTACAGCAGTTCTAGAGAAGCTCCTTTCTGAATTACCGGTTAATAAACAACAAAAGACGAACGGCGAGACAACTTGCCTTCTATTTCAACATGCATCAAGGACAAACTGAGAAGGGAAACAGAGTGGAGAAGCAACGCATCCCCGGTGAAGACTTTTTTCTCCAAAGCCCAGCCCTGTGCCAAGCTGCCACGCCGTGCTCTTCCCTTGCTCCCCCATCTCCTTGGGTCTTTGGTGTCTCAGCTCCAGCTGGAACCTGTCTGGACGAACCTGGAAGCTGCCTCCATGACTTCTGCTCCTCTGTCCAACTCGGCTGGAATCAGCCGAGTGGTTCAAAGGTCAATGGGAGAAGGGTAAAAGGACTGGGGATACTTTGAAATGGTTGGCAGTTTTCAACAGCAGAGTGCCCTGGTGAGTTGGCAGTTTTCATTTACCAAAAAAGTCTAGCTGAAAGAAACCCAAAATGGTAAAAAAAAAAAAAAGAAAAAAAAAAAAAAAAAAAAAAAAAAAAAAAAGAACCACCCCACCCCCCACAAAAAAAAAATAAAAACAATTTGAAGTACTTTAACCCTAGAAGCATTTTCTAAAAATCCCAATTGCTTTGCTAAAAAAGGAAAAACCTCAAACAGGAGATTTCTACAAGTATTTGAAGATCAAAATTCTTCAGAAAAGCTATGTTAGAAACATATCCACCAGCTCAACTGTCCTCTAAGAAATCGTGTCTGCTATCTGGCTTTTTACATAAGTAACACACAGAAGGTCATTCCGCAGCGCTGGATCCCAACTGACTGCATTTATTAAGTGTATGCTAAAAGCAGCGAGTATCTCCACGCACTTACTTCTTCAGCTCGTTTTGCATGGCTTTTCAACCACAGAATTTAGTGAGAGCTCCTTAAAGTGCTATTTTCCTGATGCTGCAGTTCCAGGAATAAATGGGCATCCATGCAGGTGAGTGAAAGACAGCACAGGCAGAGGCCCCAGTTGAGCCCATTAACGAGGACTCGGTATCCATTTCTAGGAAAGCCACGCTAGCAGGAAACGGGGGGGTTAGAAATAACTTTTGTAGCGGTCTTAGACTCTAATGCAGATGCATCTGTATTTTTCCATTATATTGAGAGCTTTGCCCGTATTTACTGCTTGGGGACTGTTTTTCTCACTGCTGTTGTCCTGCCAGCAATATGTACTTGCGGTCAGAGCCTCTGCGGTGCATTGGCACGGCCGTTTGGACCTCGTAGTTGGACGTCCCTCTACTTCTGCACTTGGGCTCCGCGCTGCGCCGAGCCCCACGTCACCTCGAACGCTGACGCGCGTCGCCGGCTGGGAAGTTGGTGCTTTAGCACATAGGGCTGGGCCTGCCCCGACGCTGCTCCTAATTCAGCTCAGCCAGTCGGTTTAAGGGGAATGGGGGAAATCCACATGCTCTGCAAACCCCAGAGCTAACAGCTCTTAAAGAGCAGTGCTCCACGTTCCTCGGGGCTGCAGACCTGAGCACAAGGTAGCAGAAGGGCACTGATGTTTTGCTGGAGGTCGGTAATCTCTGTGCTCAAATGACAGGGAAAAAGGAAAGCCTGGCTGAAAGAGAAGCTACCAGGAAGGGTGATGCAGGCTGCTCCCGAGCAGCAGTGCCCGGCTGGCTGGACCTGCAGGTGCATAGAAGCTAAACGCCGGGTGCCAGGGTGAAAGAGCTGCCGCTGCTCCCAGGTTTTGCACTGACGTCTTCTCCCGATTGTTATTCAGGTAATTCATGAGATGTTTTGCCTTAGCTGCAAACACAGTAGGGTTTTTGCCACATAAAACCCGAGAAATATGCATCAAATTGATTCCAGAACATCAGGAAGGGGTCAAGCTGTAAGGCCAGTGGTCCCTGGTGGCCCTCAGATGTGTGAATGAGTGAAAATCAGAGAAGTACCGCAGCACTAAAGCAAAAACCCATTCATAAAAGTGACAGAACAAGCTCTGAGACAAGGAAAGTTACCCAAGAGCAAAACTCAACAGACTCTGGAAATAGCCTCCCCCAGGAAAGCCGCATAAACCGTATGACTGGAATCATTTTATAACTAGACTCATTCATGTTCACAGGAAGATACCTTAGGAAAGTCCCTTGCTGGCAGGAGGGTGGACAAGATGACCCAGCAGGTATTTTCCATCTCAGTTCCATGAGACTTCTCCATTTACACCAAAGAACAACTCAGTTTTTTGTTAAAGACAAGAAAACTCAGCCTTGACATTTGTCTCCTTGGTGAGATGCTCAGCACTACTGGTCCCCAGAGAAACCTTTCACAGGGCAAGAAATTTTGGAAACTGATTCTGCACAAGGTTAAATGGAAGAATTACTCAAGCAAACCCACAGAAGAGCTCGCTAGAGCTTTATATACAAAAGAGATGAAGGCCAGACCAAAACACACACCTTCCTCAGAAGAGACAAGGGGAGGCACAGCTCACCCAGGACGGAAAGACCCAGACACGAAGAACCTCTGCAGCGAAGACCTCAGCATTCCCATGAGGAGATGTGCCAGAAGCTGCTAATACCACACTGCATCTCCCACTTGTTAACCTCTTAGAGAAGCACGAGAGCTCCAAAAGCTGGGACCGGGCCATTATCTGCATCCAGCAGAGGCCAAGGCCCACAGAGATATGGGGGAAGCCGTGATGGAAGCTCCGGGCTTCGGGCAGCAATGAGGCCCTCGCTCTTGGGCACCCCAGCCCCCGTGCCACCCACAGCCCCAGGGCAGACACTGACAAGACACAGGTACCTCGGACTGCTCAAGTCCCCCTCTGGAGCCAGCCCAGCTGATCATCCAGCTGGCTTTTAAATGCCACTTGGCCAACCCTAGGCTAAAGCAGAGCTTCCGAGGGGCTCCGGGCTTGATCCGACAGCCTCGTGGGCTGGGGAGGCCATCGCTCCTTTGCCTGAATCTGCGGAGTCAGCAGCTCTTGTCCTACAAAGACAGCCCGAGCATTATTCAGCTTCTTGCCATCCAAAGCAGCCAGGGGCACTTGGTAATTTGCACGGTTTGGCTCATACAAGGACTCCAGCTGCTGCACTAGGAATATAACCTGAGTATTTTCCTTCCCCAGACTTTGCTGTTTAATCTGAGTAAGAGTCTTGCCGAAGTGCTGCCAGGTATAATTATGCCAGGAAAGATAAGCAGGCTTGTCTGACTGTCAGTGCCATTATTTGCATACACTGTCACACAGTTTAATACTTTGCTGCACGGCACAAAAGGGAGAGAAAAAATGTAGGGAAGAACAATCAAAATACCATTTCACCCTTTCTCACCATGTGTCATTTCTGCCATCTGTTTATAAAATACTTCTGAAGTAAATATTTGATATTGTTATCTGCTATGCTCTGAAAGCATTGGTGGAATCTTTTAAGCCTCGGTTTGTAGATGAACATGGAGCAGGAATGTCTTTTATGCCTGAAAACTAAATCTACCAAGCACCCAGCACTGTATCTGTCTTTGAAACACACATATTTTCTCTCCCACCTCAATGATTCTGAAAGGTTTGCACTTGCTTCTGCAACGAAAGGAGTTTACAATGACAGTTTTATTGTCATTGAAGGAAAAGAAGGTGACGCTGCCAGAATACGGCGTGGAATTCAGTCCTGACCCTGGTGATTTGCTGACTAATGCAAATCCCTGCTTGAAGTCTACCAGAAAACACTGGAAAACTTCTGATCACATTATCTGGGGCCCCTTCTTCCACTGCTGTAATGTTGTAGGGTAAGAGCAGGGGCGGGAAGGCAGAGGCGGTGTTCCAAGACATCCAACGAAGCTCTGAAGCTCTTAATTAGCTCTCCAGCACCAAAGACGAGGATGATTCTCTCTCCTCCTTTTCCCTCTGCATTTAAAGTCAGTTCTGCACTAATCCACTGGACACTTGATCTTTTTATGAAGTACTGACCACTGCACGCTGACTAATGTGATTTCTGCAAAGGTTTTAGGGCTGCCACCACCACCTGACCAAATGTGAGTTCACAGAGCTGCCCACTGACTCAGGTATCAGTAAAAACCTTACTCGGTATAGTAACTACTGCTCTCCATGTTCAAAGCCTCTATCAGTAGGGCCACACAAAAGCAGAGTCTGCCCCCAAAGTGTACACTTTGAGGGTGAGAATCCCCAGAACTCTGTCACGACGCTGTGCCAGAACGGCGTGAACCAGGCCTCGGAAGCCTCTCTTTTAGGGAAAAGACTTCTTTTCCTACAGATGGGACCTGACTGATTGCTGTGGGTTAGCCTTGGCCATCAGCCTGCCCCTACCCAGCTGCTCTCAGCCTCCCCCCACAGCTCAGGACAGGGAGAGAACAGGATGTGAAAGCCCATGGGGCATGACACAGACAGGGCCATTTACCAAATCCCATCACAGGAAAAGAGACTTGGCTTGGGGGGGGGGGGGAATGAAACAACTGCCTGTGAGCCAGGCGATCATTTTTCCCTCCTGCTCTGCCTTTGTCAGTGTTTTTGCCTCTTGTTAAGCGTTTTCCCCAGCGGCACCATCAGCTTCACCGCCGGGATCCGTTGTGCCCTGCTGTGGGGCTGCTGCGGGTTCGCTGGCACCACTGGCACCTGGCACAGGGCAGCCCCGGCCTCTTCTACCAGAGACCCCATGGCCAAACCCAGGACGCGTTCACTCCACTACCTGGTCTGTTAGTCCATCTGCGCCGAGGTTCAGCAACAGCGAGGGAGAACAAAGGGAGAACATCACCTTTCCTACACAAAGCACCCAACAGAGAAACCTTCAGAATTTCACCTGAATTACAAGCAACTGAAATGTCATTTTTATGAGTGAGATGACCTGAATACAATTCCACGTACTATAAAGACTCTATAATTGGTACTTTTCTTGGTTGAGTGACTTGCAAATATTTTTCTGCTGTGCCCTCTTTGCAGCAGCATTCCATGGCCAAGAGTTTTCCTAAAACTGAGTTTTCCTGACCTTTCTGCAGCAAGAAGTCACTGGCTGCTTCTTGCTGTGTGTTCGCACGGGGATGCTTTTAAGCCAGCAGACCTGTTAGTTGTGCCCAGCACCGCATCCTCAGCTGAGTGGTTAGTGCTGCCGGAGCTCCGTATGCCAGGCCGTGCATAATGCTTTACAATCTAGAAATTAAAACTTTGTGAATTTTGCTTTTATTTTGGTGTTCCCTATCCTTTTGTAACTAAATTCACAGATGTCATCACCTTTAAATGGGACTCTTCAAACCTTTGGTGGGGCAGGAGGAGGACTTGGAGGACCAAGTGCCACAACTATCAGACCCCTGCTGCAGACTTCTCCGAATAAAGCCTTACCAGGATAATCCTGCTCCCACCTCCTGCAGCAGTGCAAGGACAGGCACGTGTAGCACTGACAGACGTGCCCAGCACTACTTGCTAACCTCCTTCCCCAAACTGCTCTGCCCTTTGCTTTCTAGCTTTTTTTTGGAACCAAACCACGCTGCAGTAATTTGTTGCAGCTTTTGTCATTTAGGAACGGCCATTTGCATGTTTTGTTCATTATTACAGCCTCTGAGTCATGCGCCGCTCTAGTCACTTCTAATCTTTTCTATACTAAACATTCCGCCGCTTAAAAGCACAATCCAGCCCCGCGTGAAGCGCTCGCTGGTGAGCAGAGCCATAAATCACCTCGGCTGTCTCCTCAGAAGTGGCTGGGCAAAGAGAAGTTTCCTAGCCATAAATGCCCCCCCACCTTTTCGCAGACTCTTGGACTTCTGATAAACACAAGCAATTAGCACCTTCGCAGACATCATTTTCCTTCCCCACTGGTGGAACGTTGGATACCCAGAAGGAAACTGCGCCTCGGAGAGGGATCCAGGAAGGTCCTTAGGGCCGCGCTTGGGACGATTAACACCGCTTCAAGTCGCCCAAAGGGCGCTGTGCTAGCACGCTCCTCTCACCCACACCACTCCCTGGAGTGCCATGTGCTGTCACCAGCCCATTTCTGTCTGATGGGAAGGAAAACAAACATTACGGTGGATAATCAAACAAACGCGGGCTCTCCGGTTCTTGGATGGGAATTCGCTCTTAGCTCATGTCATAAAACACGGGAAGAATGCTCTATAATTAAACGCTTCTCTGGAAATATTTGACTAGCTTTGGGATGAGCTACAGGAACAACACCGAAGTCAGCAGCAGCGGGAAAGGCTGCATGGGACTGGGACTGAGGGATTTTAATCAGAACATATACTGGGGAGAAGCCCGAGGTAAGCTGCTGCTACATCAAGCAGAGGTGTGCAGCGAGGCATTACACACACCCCAACAAACCCCTGCCCTCCTGCTTACAGCACTGCAACCTCCACTCGGGGGGAGCTGTATCTGCAGAGAGAAGCCAAGTTTACACCTGAACCGTCACTGTCACACAGTCTTCCTCCTGCTGTTGCAGGGTACGGACACAGATCCTGCTTTCATGCTTCCCCGGGAGTTTTTCTAGCTGTGACAGTAGCTGAGCTATTTTCCAGAAACCCACAAGCTGGTTTAACCGATGCCGTGATAGATTTAGAGCACAGAAAACAGCAGCTCTGACTTGGGAACTGCAGCAGCCGTAACAGAGCGAGCCCAGGCTGGAGATGTACAGCCAATGACAGGGACATTCACGTTGTTAATTAAACCACTCGCCACCAAAAAACGCTAGCAAGAGGGACAAGTTGTGAATCCTAATGAAGCACGGAAATACAGCAAGGAAAACCTCAGGCTCTCGAAGTTCTGGATCCCAGGAAGACCTGAGCAGTGCCCCAGAGCACAAGGTGAACATCCCGTCGTATTTTGAATTTCTACACCGCCAGAGCAGTGTCCTGTGCGGGCAGCGCTCGCTCTGCCTACTGCACATCCAGGACCTGCACCCTGACCTCCCCTTCTCCCCAGCCCGATCCATTACACGTCCTCTCCTCTATCTACCATTCTCTCCCTCGCTGTATGACTGAGAAACAGGCAGTTTTCCACCCTTTGCAGGTATTTGTCCTCCTGAACGCCGATGGATCCCATCTCACAAGAGCCCCAAGGGCTCAGCCTACAAAGCTCTGCTCACCCAGGGCCGGTTGCTGCAGGTCCCTCGTGCCTCTCGGTGCCGGGGCACCAGGACAGGGCGACACACACGTCCAGCAGTGATCAGGCTGCACCGCACCGCCTGTCGGAGACACTGACATACTAAGCCAAGATTTATAGCAACAGCATGCTGAAAATAACGCTCTGAAATCAACACCAGAGCTGCACGGGCAGCTTTTTGTCAAGTCCCAAAGACCACACTGAAAACTCGGGGGGAGCATTGGTGTGTGACAATTCCTGGAAAACATTTCCTTTTTTTTCCAACCATTTCCCCATTTCCAAAAGCGTTAAGTATTCACACTGAGCTGCAAGCCTAAGAACAAACTTTACTTTCTGATAACCTTTGGTTTCATTGAAAAGCAATATAAATAGGGGGGAAAGCAACAGCCACAGATGTTCCTAAGAGCTGGGAAGAAGTGTCACCGATCAGTTAAAAGAAAGAAACATGAGCACTGAGCCTCCTGCGTGCAGAGCTCCGTTCTAGGTTACAGTTCCTACAATCTTGAAGAAAAGCAGCTGCACTAAGCCTTCTGAGCCTCAATTTGCTTCATGTTGAGGCTGTGAGCATTAATTTAATATGCAGAATGCCTTCGCAATACATGCACAAGAGAGGACAGTTACAAATTTTGAACGATGACCTCTGCAGTCAGTGCTCAGCTGAAGCTTCAAAGGTGGTGCAGAGAGGATGCTGCCAGCAGGGCAGGCGGAACAGGGGGAGCTGGAGCTTCAGCGGCCACCAAACCCAGCCAAGATCATGATGCTCAGAACTCCTTTTAAAAAGAAGAGGCACATTAAACAGTCTCTTCTTGCTGGAGCGATTGGGTGAGCATCCAAGGGAGGTCTCAGAAAGTTATTTGCACAACTTTATGGGTTCATCAAAAAAAAAAAAAAAAAGAGAAACTTGGTCTATTGAGATAATTTTTTAACTGGATGGCATAACAGCCAAAACAACAGAAACAATATGAAAAAGTCAATGCAGTGACCGACCCCCATGCTCCTCGTTTTTGAAACATGAATCCAATTTGCAAACTGAGTGTCAAATGCCATTGTCAAAAGGCGGAATCCTTACAGCTGTTTGTCTACAGGTGAACGACTCAAGGACTTGACAAAAGAGCAATTCCGCATGCATTGGCAAAGCTTTTCTTGCATATTTCAAAGGAAAAATTGAAACCACGTTTCTAGACAGCCGAGCTGATCCCCGGAAGGGCACCAGCGTACACCAGGCTACGGACCCCTCTGCCTGCCCACCTCTTCATCCTGAGCCTGCCCTTCCCATGCGAGCCACAAAGCCCTCTGGCATCACAGCAAGGCAAGGCAAGGCAGCACGCGTGCACCACTGCGAGGCAGAACATACCTGTGCTACCGAAGGGTTAAGGAGGACAACAGAACACAGCAGGTGCAAGCACACAAGAAAGAAATAAAGCAAAATTCTCTCCTTATGGGAGCAATAGAAATGATTGAGAGTGTGGACTCTGTAATCCGCAGAAACTGGGGCGACACCGTTGAGTCAAATTAAATGCACAGAGTGGAAAAATCCTAGCCTGACAATATATCCGCGTCATGTGTCTGTATGTAATTTACAGCCACAGTTGGAGTCTGCCCGAGATAGATTCAGGGTGGAGAATTAATGCGTGGGGCTTGTTTCCTCGTGAAGCATGGACACGTGCGTGTGTCTGCAACCACGCTGCAGTGATGAACAGGACGGTAAATGTTTTGCACTCCCCAAGCCCACCATCACGGTTAAGAGCTGTCTCCACCCTGTCACTCCCCGTGTTATCAGAAGGCAGAGGGAAGCACAGGCGGGGTGAAGCCTCACCGCGGCTCCTCCGTGGGGGCGAGGACAGCTGACTGCTCAGGGGGCAGAGAGGCACGGGACCCCTAAGGGGATGTCCCCTGCTGCATCCCTCCCTCTGCTGCCAGCAGAGCTGCCGGACCCCCTCTCCCCGGCACGTTCCTACACAAGCAGCCTGCAGTGCCGTCACGCAGATCACTTTGACCACGTCCTGAAGATGTACGTCCAGGAACGCCGGGGGAGCAGAGGCAGTGGCAACCTGCAGCGCCCGCTGTGCTCCCGTCTCCATCCGAGCAGCACCTCGTGCTGCGTGTGAACGCACCTCCTCCGGAGGCAGAGCCGGCACAACCTCCCTCCTGGCTACGGCAGCTTGACGTGCCCAAAGAGAGGGAGATTCCCTCCCAGGAGACGCATAAAGAACGGGAGTGACCGAGGCACCAGGACCTCCCCATATTCCTGCCATTCACCAGAGTCTCAGCCAAAGCCCTAGGTGGAAACAACCCGAGGAGGCAGGTCCGTATCACTCACAGCACGCTTTGCAGCGGAGCCCTCCTTCCCTACCAGTCATTTTTTCTACCACCCGTTGGGCTTTACTTAGCTGCCAGGGCTGGATTTCAGCTAAGAGAGTCGCGCTGCAGCAGCTGGCCAGCTTCAGCTCCTTGTGTTCAGCTCTAGGAAACTTTCAGGATGAAACACAAACCTGGGGAGCTTTGGTGCATTACCAGCAACACTCTGGCATGACTTCTGTATGCTCACTAGTGCCAGGCCACTTTCAAGTCTCCCAGAGCTAGTGTTTTCTACTGAATAGGTGCGAACCAAGAATCACAGTTTGTCTCCTTTTTCTTATACACACACAAAACCTAGATTGCAAAACAAAGCTTAAGAGGCTTGATTATCTTTCTTTCACTGGTGCAAACTGTAAATAGCTTCAAGAAAGACAAGGAGCCACAAGCATGTGAGGGGAAAGGCTAAACCACAGCAGTAAGCAGCTTGTTTTCAGATAGATAAATAACGTCTTGACACTAGAAGTGCCCCAAAGCATGCACAGCTCCGCTGCTCCTGCGGTGCATCCCATGCCACAGGTGCCACGGTCCCCTTCCTCCATGCAGCACGCCTCCCTCACCTCCCAGGGTTGGGTTACATGCCCAAAACCGAGTGCTTCAAATTCCTCCGGCTCCCAAGCCTTTCTTTCACATCCCTTGTTCTGCTGAATTGTAATCAATTTGAAGAGAGAACAGCAGACATGCCTTTTTTTCCTGGTAGTAATTATTGGATTTAGTTACCTGCCAGCAGCAATCCATGCAGCACTGGGAGGGGTACATAAATATTCCCTGGCTCCTTTCCAGCACTGAAGTATTATTTCATACTCTAGTAATCATACAGAAGCCAATTAGGTATCTAAATATGTTGGGACTATTTATTCTATAATGTAATGGCCTGACAGTTGTCACGGGACATTTGTTTGATGCTGCTTACTTCATTTTACCGTCCTCCGACAGCAAAAGGCAGCGCTCCGCTGCTGCTGTCGGGGTTAGCAAGGACCCAGGAGGGCCAAGGAGCCAGGTACGCCTTGCACCAGCTTTAGCTGATGCGAGGCAGCGTTGGGAAGGGCAGGAGGGCTGCCCTCCTGCAAGCCCCCGCTCTGATTGCACCCCCAGGGGACAGCAGGGCTGGGGTGGCTGCGCTGAGGAGCTGAAGCAGAAACTCCTGAAAAACTGCTTTCTCAAAAACTGCTTTCTCAAAACACCAGCTTGCTAATGTTGAGGGTTAAAAAAAAAAAAGAGAGAGAGAGAGAAATAGAGAGAATTCCTGAAGCCCTTCCTTACATTTATCTAAGGAAAATATTTGGAGGGGAATGCAAATGCAACTATGTTTTTCCTAAGAATAAGCAGTCATTTTGTTCACTGTTTGCAATATCAAAGCACTATCAAAATAAAGGGAGACTTCGTTAACAAGTTTAAAAAGCTCAGAAACATCTTTTAAAGGTTTAGTTTCATTTAGCAAACTGGAATTTCAGAGTATGCATGTACAGAAACCTAACACAAGAGAACTCAGCTGGCTGGCTGGCATTCAGTAGCAGTCATTCAGGAAGGGAAAAATACTGTAAAAGAATTATTATTAAAAGTATTTACAGGAATTTGGAAAATCTGAATGCATACAAAGCCACTTCTCCAGACAGGAGGCTACATCTCTGCAGAGACTACAGGAACTTCTCCCCCCTCTGCCTCATCACCACTGCCCAGCAGCCAGGGCAGGCGCGGGACCTCGCTGTGATGGGTCTGCCAGCGCTGCGTGCCTTCGGCTGTCTTGAAAACCATGAGCACAAGCTCGGCAGAGTGAGGCACTACTTAGTGTAGATGATTTGTGCATCTCCTGATATGTAACACGTCTTACGGGCTATATAAGACACACTGCACACAGCCTGGACTCTGCATTCCTGCAGCAATAAAACCACCGCGGGTGAGGGGGGAAGATGTGCTTTATCAGATGCGAGAAGAGTTCAAGCATCCAGACAATGGGAGGATCCTGTGGCTTTAGAAGTGTATTGGAGAACACCTCCGCAGACTAGCAGTCAATTAGCTTGTAACTAATGACTGTCTTGTGCCATCCGTGCTATGGAAAGAAAACAGTGAGAGAAGGCCGTGACCCTAAGCGTAACAGAGCGACGTGGACGGTCCCACAAGATGAAGTGTGCGCAGACCCAGGGCCTGCATCAGCTAAAGAACTGATACCAGGATGAACAGTGTTTGCTTGGACAAGAGCCCTTTGTTGTGAAGCCCATTGAGAGGTTTTAGTTTCCAGCCTAAATAGGTGTCTGATTACTCTCCCGTTTGGAGATAAGGTACCTGAATGTCTTGTGCAAACACCGAGAGGCCAGAGGGAGAACAAAACTTTGTAGAAAAGGCTCTGGGTTGCATGTTGTCAAAAGGAAGAATGTTCTAGGAAAAACCCAAACAATTCCCTCTGACTTTTGTTAGTGCTGATGGAAAGTGGCAACGTATAAAAATGAGCTTTACGGCTTGCCAGAGCGTTGCTGGGAGTGGAACAGATGGCCAATTCATCTCCACCAAACTTGGCACTTTTAACAAAAGAAACAATATGTGTTTTGCTACCCTAATTTTTCCCCCAGGTATCCCAGCAGGTGACTGGGATGTCTGATGACAAGAATGACTTGACTTGTGCTCCCCAAGAGCATGAGTTGCTTGTTTCTGTGGCCTTGCCATTGTTTTGCCCGATTACCTACTTCTACGCAGCGCTCCAGGGAGGTTTCTCAAGATCCAGAAGACACCAGCAAACCTGGATGACACGCAAACTCGCATACACAAACATCACCACTAACAGGGGCCACATTATTTCATACAGAGACTCATTTCAGTATCCTAATGACTATTCTGAAAACTTCTGTTTTCTTGTACTGAAGTTGCACGCAGCTCATTGCAGAGATGCTTCACAGAACACAACCAGCTGTAAAAATTCCACGATTAGACTGAAGGATCCAAAAATCAGTTGGCTACCCAAGCACGTTCTCACATTTAATATTAATTCCCAGACATAACCAAAAAGGATAAGCTGCTCTATTTTTCCACAACAAAGAGTCTGTCATCATCAGGATGGCTTTCCTATCAGAACGAAGACAAAGACACAACAGGATCTTCATCGCAGCGTGCAGAACCCTGCAGGGCACGCATGAGAGTGCCTGAAGGACACAAGGGGAAAGCACACAGACCAGACAGTGTCGCCGGATAAAACACGTCTTCCCCCAGCTCCCCCTCCTTACAGATGCTTTGCCACAGCAGAACCATGGATATACACCAAGAGCCCTGAAATCTGCGAGTCTCCAGAAAACAAAAGGGAGTTTGGGATGCCTGTAATATTCCTGAGCACAGGCATCATATGTCCATCAGCTACCTGGATCGCTCCCAGGCTTGAAAAATGTACTTTCCTAGTAGGTGGAATCACCAGCCAGGTCCAGAAGGCACCAGAGGTGGCCAGCAGGTGGCCAGAGGTGGCCAGCACATTCAGGAGTGGAGGATGGTTGTTCACATCATCCTTGGTTTGGAAAAACACGGATGCTGCAGCTCTACAGGGAGCCCCTGCTCTAACTAGAATCTGTCTGGCCGTGTGAGCAATGCTCTATCGCATTACTGAAGCGGCCAGATCAGATGATTTAAATCACCTTAATATTTAAAAATCAATGATAACGATTGAAGAATCGTTCACTGATGAATAAAAACAATTCCTTGGAAAGTTTCTATAGAAAATTATAATAGTAGATCCAATTAAAAAAATTATACTGGAAGTAAAACTGAATTTCCTTTTTATTAGCGACACATTAGGACTTCTAATGGGTTAAATAAACATTCTGTCCACGAGCTATTACATTAGGAAATACAATGTTAAATTCCCCAGAGAGCAAAAAGTTGTTTTGTCATTGCTAGTAAATATTGACTAAAAAACACTAATTAAATTAGCGTTCCAGTCCTGCTGACTCAACTACAGCAGTATTCGTTCCCTTAAGAGAGCATTACATGCACTGAATATACATACGGAGGAATCAATCATTGGACATATGTTTAGGATATTATCTTTTCCAACAGAAAACCTAGGCTTTTGGTGAGAAACCAAAACCCAGGACAGGTTGTTCAATAGAGCAGCTTATCTCGTGGAAGCCCAGCAGAATAGCTCACACTCCGGCCTTGCAGAAAAGCACTGCCATGTTCATACTTTTTAAGGAATTCCTGAGAACAATCATCTTTTTTTTTTTCTTCTCATCTCATTATTTTGTTTTGTGGCTATCTACGGGGAAACAGAATAGTCGTGCAATAAAAACACAAGTCTGGGTCTAGGCATCCTGCCTGACTAGGCACGTCACCTCCAGCCTGATTTCTGCAGACACCTGAAGGCACTGAAGACGCAGAAGCGGGCTATTTTAGAGCATGCCACGGCATCTCCTTGTCACCCGTTTCACAGGAATTTAAACACTATCACCTGTCTCACTTAAGTCTTGCAATAGTGGAGCAAGGCCTAAACGTCTTTAAAATGCTTGACTTGGACAGATTTTCAGCATAGCACAGCTCCAGTTTCTCCTGCTTCAGCGCAGGTCAGGGGGGCTGGTCAGACCCAGTTGCATGTGGGTCTGCGAACTGGAGGGACAGAAGGCTGCCTGGTGTTGTGGGGAATCTCATCCCTTTTTTGTGTTCCCAAGTGAAAGATGAGCTGCTTTACACCTCTGGCTTTTGTTTCGGTAAAATAGGACAGCAGCACACTGCTGATTCACACAGGCTTGGGAAAGCAATAATCACAGAACCACAGAATCACAGAAAGTCTAGGTTGGAAGAGACCTCCAAGATCACCAAGTCCAACCTCTGACCTAGCACTAACAAATCATCCCCTAAACCATATCCCTAAGCTCTACATCTAAACGCCTTTTAAAGACCTCCAGGGATGGTGACTCAACCACTTCCCTGGGCAGCCCATTCCAGTGCTTAACAACCCTTTCTGTAAAGAAGTTAAATAATGGTAAAGAGCACGGGCATTTCCGTGGTGCTTAATATGTGACAACAAGGCCAGTCGGTCCAGGTATAATTCCTATGTCACCCTGTCACCTTCTGTATTCCTTATTTCACGAAGATAGTGCCTTCGCTAGGTTTTTACACGTTGGCTTCTGAAACAATTTAAAT
The DNA here is from genome assembly GCA_011076525.1 of Nettapus auritus. Classification (NCBI taxonomy): domain Eukaryota; kingdom Metazoa; phylum Chordata; class Aves; order Anseriformes; family Anatidae; genus Nettapus; species Nettapus auritus. Next base: position 6,328,352 of record CM021777.1, read on the forward strand.
GGAAATTTGTAAAACTGCCGAGGAAGAGAAGTGCCTTCCAGGTGCCCTGATGGGAGCTGCCAGGGAGATCCTGGGTTCGCAACCCTACGGTCAGCTGTTTCGGATGACGGTAGCAATGGGATCATGTAAAAGGCCCCTGCTCTGCTCCCAGTTTGGCATAGCTGGGGGAGCAGTTTGAGGAAGCCAGACTGGATTTTTCTAGTCTAAAATTTCTCTGCATGATCCCGATGCTGTAGCTCCAAGCAGGCTTTTCAGAAAGGGGGGAAAAAGTACTGAAAGTAGGTATAAGCTAATAATTATATTCTTGGTTCTGAAAAATTTATGGCCTTAATTTTTAATTTTTGAAGCTTGTCACATGTGATGGACCAAAACCAAACTCCAGAATGGATCTCAGGTGAATTTTGCTAAAAAAGGATGTTCTGAAGGGAAAGCTCATGTCTGCAGTCACCGGAGGCGGAGCAGAAGAGCCAACACGGCTGCTGCAACATTCAGCTGGAAGAGCAGACCAAAGGCTGCGTGCTTCTGCTGTGCCTGCAGTCTGCGCACCAGCAGGACTTCGCTTCGTGACACTGCTCCCCTGTATGACCTCGAGGAGGCTGAGACACCCGGGATGCATCCTGAGCGAAACTGAGGCCCAAAAATCCCCCAAGGACAACAACAGGAGGGTCTGAGCTTATCGGCAGCAGGTACTCACGGGATCGGGTGGATCGGGGTGGACACAGGGCTCACCCCAAACCCGCCTGGTGTAAGCACGTCACAGCCACGCGGCACCTTCCACGCTGCACCGTGTCTTTGGGAGGGGAAGCAAAGAGCAGCCCCGGCAGCGCAGGAGAGCTACGGGCTCACAGAGACAATAACCACGCCACGTTGGGTCAGAAAAGGCTGTCAGGCAGAGAGCAGGATGGGGCAGAAGCTCCGTAGGCACTGCGTTTTATAAAAATAGCTCAGCAGAAAGCAGCAAACAATGTAATAATTATAGCGTATGAAGGAAAATTGCTCCCGACAGTTCCTGTGTTCCCCCCCTGGACTTTTGCAACAGATTGTGCAGGAGGGAAAACTGGTTTGGTCTTTGAGCTGCTTTCAGGCCAACAAGCTAAGGGAATCCTCTGCCTCAGGGACCAGCTGCGCCCCGGGCACACATCAAGTGAGGCCAAGGCTAACGGGATGGAGATGGACACAGCTGAGCTCTGCCCCATCCCAACAGCTCATGCATCAAGGAGCAGCGAAACCGCCAGACTGGATCAGAGCAGTGGTCTACCTCGTTCAATATTGTGTCTCATGAAGTTGCCAGTACAAGTCTCAAAGGCCGTAAAAACTATACGGTGTGTTTTGTTAGAATGATTGTTCTGTCATCGCCCAGACATTGTTGTTATAGGTGCTACGCGGGGTAATAAATAAAATGAAATTAGACAGTGTCATGCAATGAAATAGGCAATCCATGCTGGCAGCTGTCCCGGTCAGATTGTACCCGAGCTCATTAGATATAGCACATATTATTTCACTGATGAAAACACAACTCATCACATATGTGCCTGTCTGCTGGTTTTGCTCAGCGAGACCTACCCGCAGACCAGAGCGATCGCCCGAGCTCCAAGCTCCTGAACCAGCTCAAGGCGCTCACCACGCGCCCGATTCCTTCTTGATTCCCGTCTGAGCAAGCAAGGCGGCGCTAGCAGATCCAGACAGCTCCAAACCCCCTGTGAGTAAGAGCAGCATTGGTCCTTGAAATCAGGAGTGCCACAGAACTGCTTTGGGAAACATCTCAGCGGGAAGTTCAAGCGGCTGGTACAAACACCACATTTTAAAAAGTATTTAAAAGGAAATCCCAGGGCCTGCAAAATCTCAGAACAACTTCACAGTGCTGTTTTGTTTCATATTTAACAACCTTACGCTGGTCAGTAAGCAAACTCTAGCCCTTCGCCTGGCCTGGGATGTTTCCTGAAGAGCTCACGTAAACCCCTTGGGTCCTGTCCCACCTCTGCAAGCCCCAGCCCAGTGCCGAGGCAAAGCTGTTACCTTGCCATGCAAAATCCCACAGCTGCAGGCTCCTCTTGTGCACCGAACACCATCGGGACTTCACGAGCTTCTCACAGGAGCTGCAGGAGGCACCGAGCTCTCTGCCTGCAGCCTGGTGGAAGGCCACACACACTTGTATCACTGGAAGGGGTTCCCAACAGGCCAGCTTTTCAGCCAGCTTGCTCTGCCACAGAAGCAAGAGATGAACAAACCACACCTTGTGGCCCCATTGCAGGGAGCCCTGCAACAGCCACAGCCCCGCAGCCGCGGTCAGCGTTGGACCGGAGGTACGAGCGCGGCTGCCCGAGAGCCCCTGACGCGGCTCGTTGCTAACCTCACGTGTAATTACAGGAACCCTGGAAACGTGAAGGAAGTGACACGTACAATTCTCTGTGAAATACGTCCCAGCTGGAGCATGACTTCATGGCAATAGATCAGCTTTCAACTATCCGGAGTCCCCATCTCTCCTCTCATTAACAATGATCAGTAAAAGGAAACTGGTTATGCCCCAAGCTGACATAGAAAAAGCACTTCCAATAATTTTTGGTTGATTTAGGAGATTATCAAGTCTCCCAAGTACTCTTCCATATAAAAATAACAGAGCAGCTTCTCTCCATGGATCCTGACACGCTTTACACCCATCAGTTTGCCAATTCTGGGGTAGTTCATGGCTAGGATTCTGCTTTTACAGGGAGGCAAACTGAGGTAACGAGTGGCTGACGTCTGACACGTGAATCAAATACCCTGATGCAGAGGTTTTTTCAGTTTATCCAACATATAAGGAGTATAAGCAACACGATGAATAAGCACATATAACCATGTCTTAAGGGCAGCAAATATGTAGTAGAAAATAGGTTATAAAAGCTATTCTATTATGGATCCAGAACAGAAAAAATGCCATTTGACTAATTGCAGCTAAGTGACGTAGCTTGGAAGTTTGCAAATTCAGACAGCAAGCCATAAAGCAAACAAAACACACAAAACCAGTAGTGTTTAGAAAACAAACAAACTTTAGCCCATGGAGATTTCCTGAGCTAACTTGGGGTTAGAAAACATTGTAATGCATTTGGCAGTGATAAACAAAATGACAGTATCTCACCATCATTTTGAAATGCTTTTCTTTGATACGTGACAATGTTAGGAAGTGGGTCTAGAATTGCAGAACTTGTTGCCCACATCAGAATCACAACCATTACAGAGATAACCCCCAAATCCTCAGGCACTTTATCCTTTTAGAGCTTCCCAGCCTCTGGGGAGCAGCTTGGGTGCGTACCCATTTGTGCCTGCACACCATGGGTAGATGCACAACCTCCTCCTGCGCCGGGATGCATAAATCAACAATTCAAGATCCTCCACAACGCTCATTTTGGATGGGACAGAAAACCATGTGCTCTCTAAACTCTCTCAGCCTCACCTCCATGCCCTTGCCCACAGGCTGAGATGAGCTGGGACCAGACGCCAGCCCCGAGATCCTTGCGCCTATGGGAGCCATCGGAGCTCTTCCCGTTGCTGAGCCGGGGCTGGCTAGCCCGTGACCTGCTCCAGCCCTGCATGGACCAAGTTTCGTGACCTCCCCTGCAGGGAATGAGTTTTGATACCTTCCAGTAACAACCACAAGGTGAGATCCAGCGTTTTTTGCAGTCCTCACTTCCTGATCCACCTTAGTGGGACAGCAGTTGGAGTGGGATTTGGGAGCAAGACTTCAGGTTTAAGTAAGCTTGTTATTTAGGGTATAGACTATGGTGTTTTGCAGGACACACGGAGGAGGTTGGATCTAATATGAAACTGCGTACAATAAGCCCCTGAAGTGTTGCGTGCCCAAATATGGCTATCTATGTATGGGAGCTGGAATGTAAAAATCTGTCATAATTCACAGACTCAGTTAGAGGCCTTTTACAAACCTGTCCCCTCACTTCGGCACGTGTAGCCTCACGCTGCATTCCAGTCAGTCGACAGAAATTCCCCTGCTCCCCTACTAGATGTTCTCCTTCCCGTGCTGGGTTAGTTACAAGCCCCGTGCACTGCAGTAGGCACTGACAGACAGCAGTAGATGATGTAGAGGTGCAATCATATCAGCCTATTGAGCGTACAAATCTATACGTGCCATAATATGAGTCTTCTATTGCATATATCAGAGCTTTGAAACATTTTCTATTTAAATATATAGTTCAAGAACTTTGAGCATATATCATATCATCGGAACAACAGACTTCCATTGTTCCCATGGCATAAATCTATCATAGTCTCGTAACAGTATATGATTTCCACTAGCTACAGGCTTATATATTGTCACACTAGTAGCGAAGGTTTTGTACATGGAAATCGACTTATGCAGTAAGAACAAATTTTGCATTGTTCTGTACCTTAAAATCACACGTTGCCCTGATGACCAATGAACTCTAGCACAGATTGCTGGCGAGGGTAAATCATGCTGAATAATCTGGGATCTGCTCGAGTGGTCCCAGGCTCAGCACTACTGCAGCAAGGGAGCCACAACCGAGCAGCCCCGCCTGCTCCTCTGGCACAACCACACCGTGGTGGCAGCAGCCCAGAGCTGTCCCCGCTCCCCGAGTCCAGGATGCTCTTGGGGATGCTCCCACCCCACAGGCATCACTGCTCAGCTGAGCTTGTGCTTGTTCCACGTCCATCCTGTGCCATGCTCCACACACATAATAACCCTCACACACCTTGAGGGTCACCAACCCCCAGATGGCTTCACTGGCATTCTCCCTGCTGATGACACAAGGCCACTCGGCTGGGGGAATCATTGACAGGATCATTTACAACCTATGGGCCTGTGGCAGGGTGACCAGCGAGCACAAATAGGCGTTTAGTGGCTTGCTCCTCCATGGAAGACACCCAACGGCCTGGCTGGAGGACAGCTGGGGAACAGGGGCCCAGAAGAGCTGGGTGTTAGCGAGTCCCCTAAGCCAAGAGTGCTCCTGGGGCTGAACACCTCAGTGCTTTCCTTCCAGCAGGTGATGAGATGCACATCCCTACTCTGCCGTAAGAACACGCTCCTGCATCACAGCAGGCTATAGCTGGCTTCCTTGTTGCTTCTTGGCTTCCTAGTCTATGTTAGATGCAAGTGGTTTTGTCCTAAAATAAGACAGGTTCATCCTCAGCCTTCCTCCCAATCACACAGCTTTGTTTCCACTCCCATACCTATCCCTGCACTCAACTCTGCAGCCGTCTTATGATGATGGCACCACGACTGTCTATACCTCCTCTGGATGAAGACAGGTATAATTTTCTCAGAGCTATTCCGGCAGCTCTCGAAAGCACGCAGGAGCCATACTGCAGCGCTTTGCTGGGAACATTTGGGAAGAACACCCCTGGATGAGAGCTCTCTGTGTGGAGGCAGCCTCAAGGCAGCCCCGAGGCTGGGGAGCTGCTGGTTGGCCTCTTGGGCCAGGTGCTGATCTCCTTGCCTGGAGTGCCCCCAAGAGCGGGTCTGGCACATCACACGCAGAGGTGTCCGGAGGTCACGCTAAGGGCAGGATGCTCTCGGATTTCCCCCGAGGATGTAACAGATGGAGTGCTATCGAGATGCTCTCCGGGGCACTCCTGCAGCAAGGCACTGCAAGCAATTGACAAATTTGGCCTCAAAGGCATGCCCACAGATGAGGTGGATGCGGCCATAAAGCCTATTCGTACAAGGGAGATAACACACACTGTGACAACACTACCTTCCACAGCTACTGGGAGAGGGGATTATAGTCCTGCACTTAGAGCTGAACCGTGTCCTGATATGGCAGTGGCCATATGTAAGGGGTTTCCCATAATGCACAGAGCATAACTCTGAAGGACGGTAGGAAATGACTCACTTACTAGCGTGCTGTCTGAGAGCTACATCATAAAATACTGGCTGTGGTCTCGCATCATACCACACAGGCAGGAGAATTCCTATCAGCACACAGAGGCTATAGAGTTACATTTCTAATCAAACCCCAGACATACACCATAGATTACAGGCACTCTGCTGGCAACACGCTTAGCTGAAACAGCCTTGCAACGCGAGTGCAGGAAGAGACTGGCTTGCAACGTACACTTCTTATGTTTTGCTGTCACCATGCCATGGTTTCTGAAGTTAGAAAACAAGAGGTCATGAACTGCAGCTGAAGCAGGAGCCAGAGTATAATCAGCATCTTCCTGGCCCATAAGCAGTTTGGGGTGAGGAGCAAACTGCAAATGTATTCAGCAGCGGCAGGAGGACTGCATGTGTTCGGCAGTCATCAGCAGGTAATGCGGTAGCCTTAAGTCAGAGCTTTCCACATCCCGTGACACTTAGTGCCGGGACTATTGTCTGGAAGCTGAAACTCCACACTGTGAGAACTACATATCAGCGAGGACAAATAATTATTTAGATCATGATAATACAACCCAAACAGCCAGCGTGTTAGAGGTCTCACCCTGGAACACTCTGCTAAGATCAGGTTTATAACGATGCCAACTTGAGAGTCTGGGCTCCTTCATGCAAGATGCAGCCACGCAGTCCCTGGGCTGTCCGAGGTAGTAGCTGGCACATCAGTTACAGCTGTCTGGGATTTTTCTAGTAATTTTTTTTTAACCTGGAAACCCCAGAACTGAACCTAAGACTTCCATGTGGAAAAGGCTGGATGGGACAAAGGTTTCCACTTTTAAAAACCTTTATGTGGTTGAATCACTTTGCATTCTTGCAACCATTTCAAGTGTAAAAACCCATTAATGTTATTTTTGCTTAATAACATCAGTAAATAGGTTGTACAAGTTTATAAATGTTCATAAAGTATTTTTACTGCTCTGAATAATGTTTGCTTAATGAACAGCTTTTAGAACTAGTTTTCAGTAGATTTAGGTTTCAGTGAGTGTCTTCACTGAAAGCCCTGCAAACGTTCCTGGGAAAGGAAACAGTTCCCTGCCTAGCTCAGGCGAGACTTTTCCACAAAGTCCTAAAGAAATGTACAAGAGTCATTGTCTGGACAACAAGACTTCTGTCTTTGTGAACCGAACAAAGGTAGTGCAGGAAGACCTCAAAACTGGAACCCAGCAGTACTAGAAATGCAACCTCATTCATTCCCTGCATCCAAATGCATCGAGCTTGAGGCACTAATCCTGCACTACTACAGATTTGCTACGGTATTAGCGTTTTTCAAATATGACAGTTTATTTTTTCTGGTTGTAATCATCACTGCTGCCATTTGAACCATTTTTAACGTTGCTAATTCATTATTGTCTGTGTTCCAGCTGGAATCTTACACCGTGGTAGCAAAGTTTGTCACAAGTGCTATTAAAACCTGCATTTTGTAACATGCTTTGCAACAAATTTTGTGGGTTATGGGAAAGTTCACTAATTTACAGTTCTCTCACATATGTAACAAGGATGATAATACAAATTTAGCACAAAAAGGGGCAGCGAGATTAAATTCACTATCTGAAAGTACATCAAGATCCTGAAGAGACGGTACTAGAGATAGGAGATGCAAAGCATTATTACCCAGCAACTGTCATATGATAAGGTCAGTATGTTATTAGCTAATGAAATACAGACTTAATATATTCCCAACTGGATATGGAACAGGCAGGATCTCAGTGTATTTTATTAGAATAATGCTAATTCGAAAATCTGGATTTAAGTAAGAGGTGATGGGCAGACCAAGCAACTTCAATGCTTTTTAACTAACCCAAGAGGGATAAGCTGCACGCCTGACATCCTGGTTCCAGACACCAGCACTGCCAGTGCTGGGATAAATTTCACAGGCTTGGGCACCCTTCTTTTAATTAGTAATACCTAACGAATGCTCAAAGATTTAATATAGCTAGGTATACCATTATATTAAACATACAATAGGCATCACTGCGCACAAATTTTCCACTCCCCTGGGTCCATGAAGCCCCAACTAGTCAATCCCTTCAGAAAGGATGCAGAAAAACTGGGAGAAGATCTGTCACCATGGTTTTGTTCCATGTTTCCAGAAGAGACGCTAGCTGATATTGTGTCTTCATTTGAATGAAAAATTGAGTTTTGTAATTTTGTTTCTTGAACGTTGAAAGGAAATAAAGCTCTCTTAATCATGACTCATCAGAAGGAAAAAAAAAAAAAAATCCTCTCATTTGGTTTATTTAGCTCTCATTTGCCATCTTGCTACTGGCTAACAATTTCTTCCTGCTGTTTTCTCCATATTTGTCTATCTAGTCTTCACACTTACAGCCCAGCAGCCTAACATTCCCCAGGGGCTTCCCAAGACCACCGACATTCATTACTCCCTTCTGCTATGAGCTAAACATCACTTTTATGTACTCCCAGGTCATCCCTTTCATTTTGAGGCAGCTCCTAAGTGTAATTGAGGGCAAGAAAAATGACAAATAGTCAAATATTTCTGTCTTCACATTCCTTTCTTCCTTCTCTTATTTCCATCTCCTGCTCCTAACATCCCCCAGTTTTCCCACTTTCGCTCTGTCCTGGGAGCTAGAGACGTACATATTTCCCTTCTCAATGTTGAAATCAAAGGTTCTTTTCGAGCATATTCTCCCTGTAGACCAACATGGATATCAAAGAGCAGTGTTTGCACGCAGGCTGTGAACCAAACACAAAAGACCTCCAGCCTTTTTATGACACTTACAGGTGAGATTACTGACTGCAAGACTACCTATTGTGTACACGCTCTACAGTGTGTTGATTCCCAAAGAGTGTATGTCCCTGAAGACTGAAGCTCTCTTGAAACACAGATTTTTTCTCCACTGATCACAGAAGGGGTTTAGGCAATACTGCAAGACAATACAGATACTAAGGTATTTCACTGAGCCAGGAGAAATGCCAGCGTAAGTACCTGACCCAACGACAATTCTCTGTTGACAAAATACTCACTGAATGAACTAATCCCTTACCTGGGTCAACCGAGCCACTGCTTTTGAGGAAGGGTAGAACACTGGGATTAACTAACCTCTTGAACAACACAGGCCAACAGCAGCTTACCCAACACTGCTACAGTAAACCAAAAACATCTGTTTGAGCTAGTAAATAGTTTCAGCTCTGATTCAAATAATTCAAGGGATGAAGCCTCTACTGTGAGAGAGGGAAAAATAATCAGTTTAACCTGCCTAGACTCCTTGGTGGACAGATCCCTCACACATTTCACAGCAGCAGCGAAAGCTTCAGCGGGAACTCTACCTTCTAGACAGCAAAATCAATCAGCGTCATGGCACAAATCCACTGGAAACTGGGCTCTCCTCGCTCCAGCTCTACGGAGCTACTGGAACCGCATCGCTCCCCGCTCCCCGGCTGGAGGGCTCGTCGTGGCTGGACAGACGGATCCTCCTGCGGTCCCACTAGGCCCCCGGCCAGGCTCCCCAGCGTCTGCAGAAAGAGCACATGCAGAACTCCATCAGGGTAAGTAATGAGATGTAAATGTATTCCTTCAGAGGTTGATCCAAAGCCCACTGAAGTCAATTATTATTAATGTAATTAGTACTGTATAAGCTGTTCAAGACGTAATTCAAGTCAGGTCTCCATCAAGCCAGACTGTGTGTATATGCAGAGCAGATTTAAAGGGTTTACAATCTCAATAGGTGTGATAGAAAAAAATGAAATGTAGGAAGGGGATGTGAGGAGATATAAAAAGAGCAGATAATTTGCCACAGAACGCACATCTCAGTCCTATGTTTTGTCTGTCAAATCGTGTACCCTTCAGAGGGAATTTTCAGGAAATGTTAAATCAACATTGTGCTCATTAAACAGTATTTTAGACCTTTATTTCCATGGAATTTTTCCTCGTTTTAAGTTTTCCTTGATTTTCCCTCACCCTCATCAAACGTAAGCACACCTCTTATTTCTCCAGCAGTGGATATATATTCAGGGTCATTCAAGCCAAGGCAAAGGAATGACCCTGCAGTTACCAGACTGAATGAAGAGCTGAACAAAAGCCACCATGAGCTTCTCTTTCTTCTGTATCGGTAATTTAAAAGGTCTGAGTCACACTGTGCACTTTCTGCACTCCTACACAGCCTCCTCCAAGGTAACTGGTTTGCTCCAGTGTCACGGCCAGATGCCAACCCACAATAACATCTCTGCCTGCTGGCACCGGCCCAAAGTCTTTTTTTTTTTTTTCTTTTTCTTTTTTTTTCAGTACAGAAGGGAGAGTTTGCATTTGCAGAGGGAGGGGCGAGCAGCAAGCAGCGGGAAGGGCGCGCGGCTCAGCTCGGTGCGAGGAGCGTTGGCTTCGCACAACACCCTCTCCCCCAGCTCCCGGCTGCCGCGGCGAGAGCACCCTCTGCTGCTTCGCTCCCTCCTGCCAAAAGGCCCAGGCAAGGCCACGGCGTCTTCGAGCCCTTCCCAGACGTGCACCGCAGGACGTGCCTGGTCCCCCAGCTTCCCGCATCTCACCGAGGCCGGCATCCATCCTGCTCTCTGGGCTCTGCCGGGTGGCAAGGTGGGAATTACTCCCGCCTCCATCCCCAGTTCTGCCAACCTTCCAGTTTCCAAGCAAAGAGACTGAAGAAACATGGCAGGAGACTCTCCTTGTTCTTTAATTCTGGCGAGGGGGCTTCTCCCCTGCGGCACGCCGCGTGGGTGTAGCTGAGGATACGGACTGATGGCAGCCCTCACCCCGGCACGGGCTGTACGTGGAAATTTTCCTAACTGCCATTGCTATTAGGCCATATGAATGCAATTATAATATTCCAATAGAAATCATTCAAGTATGTGGTAAACCGAGGGAACATACAAGGGAATGTGTGTAAGATAATCTCTCTATCGTGCGCTGCAAGGACACCGGGATTCCTTCCAGAATCCAAGAGCTCCCCACACCTCCCCGCTGCTCCCGGGGGAGGCCGGCGGCGGCTGGGCGAAGCGGGGCTGACGGGACGGGCACTGCCGGGTCGCCCCCGAGCCGGAAAGCCAGGCGGCCCCGCCGGTGCGGACGAGAGAAAGGAGCGGTAGGAAGGTATTTTGTAGCTGGAAAAGGCAAGTCAACATGTAAATCCGAGCTAAAATATCTTTATTAGCAGCATTTTAATCACTTGCAAAATCTGGAACGGGATCAAACCAAACATAAGGCAGCAGCTGCTGTAAACAGCCGTTGTTGAAATGGAAAAATGATTAGCGCTGAGGGAAGGATGTCAGGCATAATGAGCCTGCCTCGAGCGCTGCCGGAGCCAAGCACTGGGCACTACCGGGCACTGCAGCCACCACCTCGGGTCCTCCAGCCTCAGGCGGAGGTCCCCAGCCTCTGTTTGCACATGGGGATCACCAGCCCTCCCCACTCACTGCGTTAAAAGGTGCATTCCAGCCTCTGCTTTCAGGGGAGGGAACGAGAAGGCTGAGGCAGGAGCCTCCCTCCTTCCATCCCACGCCAGACTAACGCTGCTAGTCCTCCAAACTGCAAAATTGGAGAAGAGTGATTATCCACCAAAACCTGAAGCGAAGCCCAGCCTCACGTTGGCCGTGTGCTGGCTCGGGCTGTATGACACCATCCTCCCCTCCTCCTGGAAAGGCGGCTCCGGGCCACCCGCGGGTGCTGCTGGCCGCAGGCTGCTCCACGCCCGGGTGCCCATCAAGTGCACAAAGCCCATCACGCTTCAGCTCCCCCTGAGAAAACCAATATATTCTGAAATGCCGGTAAAGAGCAAGGAAACTGCGTATCACCTTGACAGCAAAATGTTCTCAGAACAGGAAGAAGTTTTCTCTGCGTATTTAAATGATTGCAACCGAATTAATCAAATGGGAAAACTGGGCTTCACGCAAGGCAGTCGGAAGGCCAGGGGCTTCCCTTCTCCTCACATAGGAAACAAGTGGCAAATCTTAAGCAAATTCATAAATGCTTTAGTGTCATAAAATCACAGAATAAAAGAACTGGTTAGAAGCCATGTACAAATGCTGTGCTCTCTTCTCGCTCCCCTCTCACCTTCACCTACGGGTACTGCAACAGCTGCTCTTTTCCTGGACACTTTTTAACGAGGTGTCACCTCCAGACAGTTAAAACCAGCTCCCACTATAGTTCCTGGCACTTCTGAAGCAACCAGAGCTGTGCTTGCCTAATTTCAGTGGTTTCTGGTGCGAGCCATGAAGGTCTCAGCACCAGCGAGGGGTTCAGGCGAGCAGCACGGACTGCCCGCGGTTGCACAGCCCCTCGGCAGGTCAGGCCTCAGCAATAGCTGGCGGTGCAACTTCCACTCCCTCCTTCAAGGCATTTTTCCTGGTGTGGACAGGTGGATTCCTTAGCAAAGTCACCATGAAAACTGGCAATATTCACTTTTTTTCCCAGGAGGGACAACTCTGCCAGGGAAAACAGCAGTGGACCAGACCCCGGGGGAGCGCTGCTGCTCGCTGCGAACAAAACCACCCCGACCACAAGGGAGCGGGAAGCATGCATTTTGGTGGGCGTTTTTTATGGTTGGTATTAGTATCTCTTTTGATATTTGGCAAGCAAAATGGAGCTCAGGCAATGGGTGAGAAAGCTACAACACTCAGCCAGCACGGAGGTGAATTTTTCATCGTTTCAATAAAAAACACTCAATCTGCTTTCACTGCACATGGCACCGTAGCTATAGGAAAGGTGCAAAATGAACTTTTAACCTTATTTTCAGGTTGAACTAGTCTACATAACAACATTATATATTCAAGTCACCCTGACGAGAAGTTCAGATGTATCTGCTGCTCTTTAATGTTGCAGTCCCAGCAATGTCCCTCCTACACCAGCAGGGCTTATTATGATGTCTTTGATTTTCATGTTGTGCCGATGCACTTGAGTTACACGCTTAAAAACAACGGGCCTGTCCTTCCCAGTCAATCAAAGTCATCAAGCATGGCTCGTGCCACTACAGAGCATGCTGGCTGCCAGGATAGGGGCCAGAGCACCCAACAAGAAGAGCCCCATGACTTTGTTGGACACATTTCCTGGCACTTCTGCTCCCCTTCTCCCTGCCCTTCAACCCCTCCAAGAACTATGCCCCCCAGACTATCAGAAAAAAAATCTTCTCTCCTGTCTACTTCTCCCATAGTTTCCTCCCTCATCATCATCAATACATTTTAAATATCTTAATACTAATACTATAAAAATACCAATTCTGTTTGATATTGCTAATAATATTTTAATGGTATTTAAAATGTTTGAGCAGTCTCCCTGCTCCAACAACCCGTGAAAGATGATTAACCAAAGCCAGATGTTTGGGTCCAGCAACGCATCCTGCACAGTGCTGAAGCCACGTGATTTTCAGTGATGCTAGGAGGCCAGGTGGACCATTCAGGCATTATTTGAGCAAGACCCATTTACACAGTTTAAGTCAACTGATAAATGATTTTGCAAGAAGAAGAACTGCTCTGTCACCAGAACTCAGAGAAGCCATCAGAGCCTCTCACCAAAGGCCAGAAAATCAGAGGGATGATGCTGACCACCAGCTCAAGCTGCAGCTCTTTGTGATGCCAAACAGCCAGCAATCACAGCTGTCCCACTGAGCCGGTGTACTGGGTCTGGCTGGGATGTTAACTTTCCCTGCAGCAGCCCATACAGTGCCAAGCTCTGCACTTGTAGCTAGAACAGCAGTGTTATCACACCAGTGTTGTGTCTGCTGCTGAGAAGTGCTGGCACAGCATCAGGACTTTCTCCAACCCTCCTGGGGGGTGGGCAAAAAAGTGAGAAAGAAACATCACCAGGCCAGCTGACCTAAACCAACCCAAGAGATATTCCATACCATATGATGCCACACTCAGCAATAAAAGGTGGAAAAAGGAGGAAGAGGGGAGGGGTGGGCTTTCGTTGGAAAAACGTCTGTCCTCCTCGCGAACACCGGCTATGTGTGTTGAGGCCCTGCTTCAAGGACGTGGTCAGGCATCGCTCATTTGTGGGAAGTAGAGAGTAATTTCTTTCCTCTGCACTTCCACATAGCCTTTACTTGTTTTGTTTTGCTGTTCTCTTTCCCTCTCCCTTTTCCCCTTTCCCTTTTTCCCTTTAGTTAAATTGTTTAATTAATAATATTATTAATAATATTAATAATTAATAATATTTCCTTAATAATATTTTTTTCCCTTTAATTAAATTATCCTTATCTCAACCCGTGAGTTGTACTTTCCTTTACTTCTTCCCCTCCTCATCTGAGGAGGGGGAGAGAGTGGTTGTGATGCTCAGCTGCCTAGCACGGTAAAACCACCACAGCTGGTGCAAAGGTTCTTGTAATCTAGGTCATCATGCACGCGTGCTAATTGGAGAGTATCAGAACAGGGTGAGCACAGAACCATAACTGCTCTCACACAGGTTTCACAACGCTGGTAACCACCTTGCATGAAAAGAAGTGACAATGCAAGAGCACATCTGCCTAACATCAGCACCTACAGACAGCACCTCCCACCTGAACAACTAGAAACTTCTTACTAGTTAAGGGAACAACTTATTTCTTATTAGTTAAGGGAAAAATTTCATGTCTTCCATTATTACTTCTTCAGTGAGGCTGATCCATCAGCAGGATCCAACCCTAAATATCCTCTGTAGGGTGTCTTAAAGAATATTTATTCCAAAACTAAATTATTTGTTCCCTATGACCTGCTTTTGTTCCTCATAAAACAGAGGAGGCTGCAGCCACAACTGGCACCACAGCATCCTGGTTCCCTTCACCATCTGAAGAGCTCCTCTCCCCTTCCTCATTGCCAGGATGTCACAAGAAATTCCAACTTCAGAAGCAGCTCGAATCATTTAGAGTATGAACACAGACACGTGCCATCATCATTCATGCGTGTCATGATGAGCGTGCACCTATTCCTTCATCATCCAATTCAAAACGTTGAGTCTGAAAACACTGCCGCAGGCTTGAGAAGTGCCTTCACGCTCCTAAGCTATTAGTCTTACCTGAAGCTGGAGAAAAAAAAAAGCATTGTTTAGTATTTTTCATTTCCATAAGGGGGAGCCTGTGCATAGAGGATTACTGGCTGGTGACTCTCCAGCCCCAGAGAATTTCCAATCACAGCTCACTGAGACCCGCTCTGGTGTCAGTCCCCCGGCCTGGGTCAGGGCACGGCAGTTCGGCACGGGCACCGGGGCCGCCGTGCTTGGGAGCTGCCACCTTGTAAGAACAAGACGGGGCACACTGCTGCGTTAACCAAAGCGATGCGACCCCTCCGCCAGCGTGACTTCTGTTTATATAGTTGCATTAGTGGGAGGTTAACGTTTCTGTTCAGCTAGGTGTAAGTCGTACCACCACCAGCACAAATGACTGCAGTGTGGAGACTGACTCCTAGTAAATATTAACATTTGTGGGATGAAAAATAATCGTGAGGGTTGTGAGTCAAGATCTGCATACGGGTTATGTGGTAACAGGCTACTGACTGCTCATGGTTAGGCTTGGAATTATAGGTTTTGCTGCAATCTGTCTTTAGGAAACACCTCAAAGGGGAAGTAAGCCTTCCTACGCTGTATGGCAGCGGTCCTGCAAGGTGATGGCTGGTTAAAAAGTCAGTGGAGAGGTAGCAAAAATGTCGCATGCAAATTATCATGTGTGATTTGCAATTTTTCACACACAAGCCAGGCGATAAGTTACAAGCATACTCAATTTCCTACACACAACATATAAAAGTTGTTGAGTAAGAAGTTAGGAATGAAAAATCGAATGCTCTGAACAGTTCTGAGGCGACAGGTTAGAGCTCCACTTCAAGTTCTCTTGGGAAAACATCGGCCTTTGTGCTTAAACCTGAACTACTTTTTTGAAAAGAGTGTGGCCACCACTCAATGCTGCAGAAACAAGTCTCAGCTTCAAGGTCTTCCAAGGTTTCTTTCATGGGGTAAAACCAAACTCCCGTACAGAGCTCAAGGCCTCCTGCCTAAATTCTCAGAGCCAGCTCTGAACAGCCACAAGCAGTTTCCCTTTCCTTTTCAAAGCTTTTGCTTAGTTTTATGCTCAACTTTTCATTTATGTTCTGTCATTGTTATGAATAACAAGGTCATTAAGACAACATTCCCCAGTTCACGTGCATGCGTGCAGGTTTGCCTGTTCAATATTTGATCAGTTATTGTATTTCATCTGCATAACAAGATTTATGTTTCTCAGGCCTTACATTCACATATATTCCATTTTTGTTATACTTCACATAGTCTGGGTTACATTCCAGTACGTCTACAGGCTCAAAACCTACATAAATGACAAACACAAGGACCAAGCGTTCCCCTCTAGCCGTTCCGTCCAGTAGAGACGAACTACTCGAGCTTTAGGTTAACAAGACAAGTGCCCTCCTGGTTCTGCCTCGTACAACCACCATCCCTCACCACCTCAAAAAGGCAGCTGCTTCAGCCCCCTGACTGTCATTTTCCCCTTCTCTTTACCATAATCTCTCTCAACTCCCTAACGTTCTTCTTAAAATACAGGGATTGGAACTGTATCCACAACACAAGCAGTGGGCATGCAAAGGTTTTATAGTTTGTTTGTTTGTTTTGTGCTGGTGCTCTTCAAATTCTTCTAAATTTCCTTTTTATACTTGACCTCGTAGCCTAATTGCCTCACATTTCCATTGAACTCCTGCACGACAGGGAGCAGTTTGCAACATTTCACTCATGCGCACAAATCAAATGCACCATGAGAGAAATGTTTTGAGACTCTTAGTTTCTTTGTTCAGTCTTGAAAACCATTCAGATTAAGAGGTGTTACACAGCTTTCTTCCACAGCCTGAAATAACCTGCACTGAGCAAGCCTCTTGCACCTACCACAGAACGAACTGCACGAAAGGAGGGCTGCGTGGGCTGAGGGCGGGCAGGGGAAGCCATCCCATTCCCACCCTGTGGAACGACGGATTTCCAGAAATCCAAAGAGCCCATTCTACACAAACTCAAGACGGCAAGAAAACCAGGCCACTTACTTAAATGCCTGCAATCCAATTCTGGCGTATAATTCATCATATCAGTCAACAGATTTCTGTGGGATCCAGAAGAAGTTCAACAAATCTGAGGTCTCTTTTCCTCATGTGCAAACCCACTGCTTGCTTCCTGCAAGGTTTTTCCTGCTTCATATAAACAAAATTCTCCTGATGTTTTCTCTCAACAGGGTGCCAGTTTCAGATGAGGCCATTTTACAAATAACAAAGTGCGTATAAAGTCAACGACTCCAGTGACATGAAGCTTAGGTGAGAGGCATCAAAGAATGAATTCTATTCATTTTTAAAATAGCTAGGGAAATGGTGAAATTCATCTCCTGAAAGCTTCCAGCTGAGCCTTACTAAAGTAAAGGCTCCAGTCCCACAGAGCAGCATGGGCTTCACAGAGGAGTTGCACTGGCACCCCTTGGCTTTACAAGCTTCTGGATCTCGGGTGAATTATTTGACTAAATGAGTTGCCATGAAATAAAGTCGCTTTTTAATTTACACTAAAACACATCCACATCTACAGTTTGGGGAGACAGATAGTGAGGAGATACGCTATCAGATCACAGTAATGTTTCTTCTGGTACAGGACTAGGAGAGAATCAGTCCAAAGAAAACTACTTAGCAGATTGAAGCAGTCGAAAAAAAAGTACATTTACTTGTTAATAGCTAATAGTCTCAGATGTCTACGGTACAAAGGAAAGTATTTGAACAGCTTAAAAGTTTTATGGTTAGAATAACATTCAATAAAAAATACATTTTTGCAGGACTGGTTAAGAAACCACATGCAGGCGGGAATTCCCGGAAACCCCAGGGGCAGGCACCTTCCTCTGGAGAGGAGCAGGGTGGGGAGAAGGGAGAGGCCTGGCCGGGCTGCCCGCCTATGCCAGGGGAGAAGGGAAGGGACTATTTTTTCCCTAAAATACCACAACTTTTCTCGCTCGGGCAGGTCTCAGAGACTGTACAGACCAGACATGCAGGAAGGGCTGGACACTCATGGGCGGGCGGTCACTCGTACCGCTCCCCTTTCACTGTGCTACACCAAGTTTTAGGTCCCTGCTGTAGACTCCAGCCTATTCTCAGCCACAATGGGTGAATGCTAACATCCAGGACAGATGGGAGTAGCTCTGAGGCTCCCAAAAGGTCACCAACTCTGCCTCAAAGGAACAAGCCCCAAGATCTATGGTCATGAACCCACCACAATCTAATTCGCCTCCCAGCTCACGTCAGCTTTATGCCAAGAAAACTCTAGATATGAAAGCTGGGTGATGTCTTTGCCATCTCCCCAGAAATCTGCCCTGTTATGCTGTATGTTTCACTGAAATACCACATTCGTCAGCTTGTTTAATGAAGAAGTCATGAACTTTCAGAGCGACGCTTGCCTCTGGACGGAGAGGTGCTGGGCCAAGCTTCAAATACACTGACGAGATGATTTACAGATTTGTATCAAAACCAGAGCGGGAGAGTTACCGCTTCGCACTATTTGGAGAGCTGAAACCAGGTGAGATGCAGTGTTTTCTAATAAGTTTGACCTAGAAGTTTAGAATGCCTTTGATTCCAAAATTCAAAGTGAAAGTCAGAGAAATGAACCCATATGAACCAAACCCAAGAATGCATCTCCGCAAAGCGCTGTGAAGTGAAGGCACAGCTTTGCAAAAGCTTTAGTTGACGTCTTCCCTTCCAGCAGGCTTCTAAAACAGTTACTAACTTCTGACTGACCAAATGCAAAATGCCTTCACTGTACTATTCTCAAATGGCTTTAAAAACAACTAGTTATAGATTACGTGTGCATTAGAAAATGCCTTCATCTGGCACAAGCATCTTACGCGATTTCCAGGAATTACCTTGTTTCACCGTAATTGCAACTGATGTCAGTGTGACCTAAAGGAGTGTTAAGCTGGAGAAGAGAGGGAAACGCAAAAAATACCCTAACAGAACAGGCACGCTTGCATAACGTTTACCAGTGTTTGCCTGGCAGATGTCTACCCACACCTGAGAACATCAAAACCATGGAACACCAGCACAAGGAATGCTTCACAAAGTGCCACATAAGCACATCACGACAATAGGTTCCTGATACACGCACAGAGACACATACAAGATGTATATTTTCATTAGATAAAGCAGATCTTGCTGTCACCAATATTCTGTGAAATGCTCGTGTACTCCTCACAGCACCTGGGCTGGTTTTTCATCCCCAAATTCCTCTTTTCCCTGCTCCAAACAGCCTTGGGAAAACCACAGCACTCTGCAAACGAGGCGCCGAGAGCAGAAGCCTAGTCTGCACAACCTGCAGAGTCCTCTGGTGTCGGACTCCCGCCCAGGCCTTGTGTTCCAACATCTGTCCTTTCTGCCAGTCAGGACTGCACACACATCACTCGGTTTGATGCAAAAATCAATCGGTCATGCTCAGCTTGGACAGGTTCAGCATCAAACTGCAATACCTTAAGGATAATCCATTCTTTCGACAGGCCTTGCGAGTCCTGGCTTAGTCGATCCGTAACGAGCCCCGCAGTTAGGTGGGCTGGGGCTGCTGCCCCTTGCATCAATCACCATAAGGAAAAAAAATAAATAAAATAAAAATAATAATAAAAAAATTCTCTAGTACATCCACCTGCATTCGGTTGATACACTTAAATCTGTGCTCAAGTCTGAAGGGACAGGTGCATTTCGGCAACACGGATAACTGCACCGAACGGATGTGCATGCACATGATACGAGAGAGCAGATCAGTGTCCACATGCCTGCAAGCGCAAACACTCGAGTGAAACTGCTGACCAAACAGCCAGGCAGCTGCACAGTTACAGCAGTTTCTGAAGCGCTGCCCACTGACACTTCCCACCACTCCTCCAGCCCAAAGAACGTGAAAGCTATCTTTATCCTCCTACTCTCCCAAGCCTTGGTTTATATGCACGTACCTATTTGTTTCCTCACAGTGTTGATGTGAAGAGCTGCTGGTCAGCGAGGCACGCAGCAGCCACCCCGGGGATTCAGCTCGTTCTGGACGAGAACCAGAGCTGCCTGCAGGTATCTGCACAAGCTTGTTTTGCACACACCGTCCTCACAGCCACAGATGCTTTAGCTTCCTGGCCCGCAGTGTAGGGACTTCATCTCTAGAACAGATGCCAGCAGACAGATTTCCTTTGATGTGTTAAGAAGCCATGAAATCTCTTTGTTCTGTAAGTAAAATCATGTACCACTTCCCATACAGGGAGAATTTTCCTACCTACATAAAACATTATTGTGATCTTTAACCTTGCAGGGGAACCACGCTGCATGCAATACCGAGGAAAAATAACAAGGGAACAGGCAAACACACATGGAAAGATAGTTTTGTTACTCTCCGACGTTCCAGCTGTGTCCCTTTACACGTGCTCAGCACGTAGCCTGCTTTTCTGTCTGTATCCCCACTGTGCTCTCTCCTGCCTTTAATGCAGTTTCCCCTCTCATACCTCCTGCATTCCTCTCCTTCGTAGTTTCACAGCACCCTGACCAGCAGGCACGATGCTGGTGCAGGAAGAAACGATGAGTGTGGCAGCGAGCAGGAAGAGAGCCTCTCCACTGGAGAAACGAGCTCCGTCCCTTCTCTCACTCCACGCAACGTGACCACGCTCTGTTCCCATTTGCTTTCCTCGAGGCAGCTAGGTGGGGACCCTGATGGAAAGGAAGCGGGTCTGGAGCAGCTTGCTGGGAAGGAATAAAGCACCAATTTTGAACAGAATCATCAAAGAACAGCTCCAACTGATTCAATGGGTTCAGCTGAGCAGTTACAAGAAGCACCACCTCTCCGCAGTATTTTCTAGCTGCAAACAGCAGCACAGCAGCTGCCAGCAGCGTGAGCTTTGCAAGGCCACGAGGGGCTCCTCAGGGCCCCTTCCAGGCTGTGCATGGATCCACACTCCCTGTTCCCCCTCGCTTCACTTACATCCTGGCTTCCACGCCACTGCCAGCCAGCCCTGGCCACAACACACACCCTGCTCTGAAGCAGCGACATTGAATTGCTACTGCCTGGCCACAGTTGCCATCTTCTTGCTTTCGCACTGGGTTTGTTACGGGGTTTTGGTACCCAGTGACCCAGGCACGTGGCTTTGCGTGTGCTACAGCCAAGGAAACCTGTTCTGCTGCACACTTCTAACAACAGCAAGAGCAAACTTGCCTTGAAGCTTTTCTTGCAGCTGGGGCAATCACAGCATTTCTCCTTCCGCGGGGTCTTGTTGCTCCCTGCAAGAAACGCTGCCCGTGACGGCAAGCTCCAACCACTCCTGCAGCCGCTGCACTTGCTGGGTCTCTGCCTGACGTGTGGTGCCAAGAAGTGCTCACCGTTCTTCTGCATCAAACCTGGCTGAAACCAGCCAACAGCTTCACAAGCAGCCCGAGAACAACGCAGCTCCACCCAGGCAACAGGATAGCAAGTGCATTGCTCATGCTGGAAAAAATGCTAGAAAACTATGAGGTTCCAGTGTCACCTAAGGAAATGCAGGAGGCAGGGCTCCGTGTGCCAGCGGTGCGTGGGGAGGAGCAGCTTGCAAGGCTGTGAGCTTACCCCTGAGCTGATGAGAGGCAAAGGTGGGGGAGGAAAAGCAGGAAAACCCCACGGGCTGGGGCCGCACCACGGCTGGGTGACACTGGCACGGGTGCCCCATCCAAGTGAGGGCAGGGCAGCTCCATGTAGGGCATCGCCAGCTAACGCAAAAGGAAAGCACCTATGGGAGGCTTCAGGACATCACTTTCCTGGGTAAAAATATATATATATATATATATATATATATATATATAAAAGGCTTGGGGTGAGTTATTTGAGAATTAATTTTCCAAACAGGAATTTCATTTTCTTACTCAAAACTTCTCTCTGCAGCTGTAAATTCTAAAATTCACATGTTAAAGTATTTGAGAATTTTACGAAGCCTCATTCAAGACAAGTGTTCTGAGACAATCATTTTTTTCCTGTGCCTTTTTTTTTTCTTTGAAAAGTGGGAGAGCAAGCAAATGAGATGCTTCTGTTGCAAGTGACAGACCACCAGGCTTAGCAAGGACTCATCGCCAGCGTTAAGCAATATAAAACTACTGGCTCCGGGTTTTGTTTGTGCACAGCACTGGGTCTTTAGAAAGAAAAGTCAATGGGCTTCAGGCAGCAGCTGTGACAGGGAGACCCTACAAGAAAATTGCTTTTATTCGTGCTCCCAAGGCATCTATCCTAAACGAAAGGCTATAGGTGCTGACAAGCTTCAGCACTACAGATTAAGCCAAGACAGGAAAAGTAATTGAGGGAGAAAAATAAACAAAGGAATATTTTAGTTATCTTGGGGATGAAAGGTTCTTTTGACTGGCTTTGCTAGTCCTCTACCGCAACCTTTAGCTTTGCTTGGAAGAATACTAGATTCTCTATGGGATGCCAAGTCATGAATCCATCAGAAAAATCTATTTGTGAAATCTTTCTATCACACTACGCAAGGAAAAAGTTGTGTTGACAAAAGTGCCCACTGCGTCTGACATTGCCTTTCCTTGTTCGTTGCTTTAAAAAACATGCAGGAGGTTGGGACTGCGGGATTTATAAATGTGTAGCAAACCCCGTCCCTTTAATCTGAAATCTGTCTTGCTTTGCCCTTAGGTTGACATTTATTGTTTAAAATCCTTGAGAAAATGTACTGAGGAATTGCCCATTCCCATCAGTTTGAGTATGAAATGTTTAAAGTGCACATATTTCATCTAGTGCCAGGTCCAGGATCACAGCCAGGTCTTGTTTGACAACCAGATGACTAACACAAAGGGGTTCCCCTTATGAAAACGTTTAGATATGTGAATTGGCACACGCGAGCAGATCACAACATACCCTTTTGGGAGCCAGATCACAGGCATGTGCGGGGCATATGGGCAGCCACATGAAAAGCACGTCGCCACACCGAGCCGGGAGCCATCGCGTTGAATAATCAGGCAGCCAATTTGGGGGGCATTTTCTATTTCTCTGCCATGCACGGAGCTGCTTAAGGGCGTTACAGGGAAACAATTTTAAGAGTGAAAATGAAAACTGACTGCACGCTGCTGTAGGTTAAGGAACGCTGATAGGTGAGTTTGGGATTACTCCTCGCACACCCAGCCCAGGCCTTCAGCACGGCAGGACGTTTTCCCCATAAACCTCTGGACGTGAGGCATCAGCTGAAGAGAGGAGTGGTACCTTCCTAGGGTCTTCCTTCCTTCAAATCCTAAATTTCACCTTCAATTCTCAAATAATTTATTCCAGTTAAACTGAAGTATTTTCTCACTGTCCATGCGTTTGTCTCCCGGAGATACAAATTACTGAATCACAAATGGGAGAAGGATCCCTGCGATGTGCTGGGTCACACTTCCACAGCTGCCCCTCCCAGCAAATGGAAACAAAAATCCCCCTCCCAAAAAAGGTTGAAACTCAAGAGATTGCTATGGACATTTGGGTGTTCAGAAGGGCTTTTCAACCCAAGGAATTCCATTTTCGAGCAATTAATTGAAACTTTTTACATTTACCAGAAGTTGTGCTTCTGCGATTATTTGACTCTAGGAGATTAAAAAAAAAGAAAAAAAAAAAGTAATCTTGAAATAGCTGATGCTGTAAGACACGGTGAAATGCAGAGATATACAGACAAGCAGAGCAGCTGTGCAGTGTCGTGAACAATTTTCACATGGAAGTACTCATCGTTTCCCTACCAAAAGGCAAACATGCCCAGGTAACTCAGCAATCAGCCTGCAGGAGGTCACCGTATTGCGCTAACGTCAGCCACGCACGGCCTGCTCTGCTGCATGCCACCCCAGCCTCGTTCTTCGCTACCGTTCAAGCAACCGAGAAGTCCCCAGACCGAGTACTGTGTGGTACCAAGGGCAGCTCGCTGCTGCTGCTGCCCTCACGTGCTGGCTCTGCGCCTTGTCTCAGGACCTCTGGGTATCCCAGGCCATAGGGATGCAGCTGCCGTCCCTCAGTTGTCCCCAAGGGGAACCTGAGCAGGCCTCAGAGCCGTCCCTGGCTGGATCTCTGCCCCCACCCCAGGGTGCCCACCATGCTCCAGGAGCATCCCTGTGTCCACCAGGCTGCCGGGCCTCTTGGGCTAAGGCCACAGACGGGCTGCTGTACTGGAGAACACAGGGACCTTGCAACCACACCTCTGTGTTGTTATTTGTGCATCAGTATTTATGGAGAAACCTTCCATGGGCTATCCAAAGGTACTCAATGACAGCAAATATTTTCCTGGGTGCTGCAAACGTGGCAAATTTAAACTGATAGTGATATAACATGCAGCTATGTTTATTAACATCAGGTTCCTGTTTTAAATTCTGAAGTTTAAAGAAAAGGTCTAGAAATTCAGAGCAGCTGCTGAAACGGTGATACCGTCAATAGCAAAGAGTCAACCTGAGCAATAGATGAAATGTATTTCATTTAGAGGTTTTTAGCAGGTTTTAAAATTCAAAATGGAAGTAAATTTGAGAATAAAACGTAGAAATATTTGTTAAAATGCCTCCTCCCTCTTTTTTCAGTTCCTTTTTGGCACAGCCTCCTCCACGCCACCAACCTCCCACCTGTGCAGCAGCAGCGATGGCTGCTCACTGGCGGCTCTGGGAGGGAAGCCCAACTTTGGGCATTATCTCCCGGATTTCCATCGACCACACCAGCTCAGCCTTTCCTTCCGTTCCCTGGCTCGATGCTGCCCAGGACGAGGTGTCTGCCGGAGGCACCCTGCTCAGGGCCACCCCACTGTCCCTGAGGCAAGGCTGGGCCGTGCCAGCCGTCCGCATCTTCTCTCGAAGTCGCTGTGCAATGACCGCACTGTTACGGTACATTAAACCACGGGATTTGACTCAGTAAATATTTTGCCTGAGGAGAAGGTAATGAGATCACAAGGAATTTCTTGGCACGGGCCGCTCTCCCAATTAATATTTACCAGTCATCTCCCTGTCATTCCACCACACCACTTCCAAAATCCTAAGAGCTATGCACATATGGCTCTCCAAGGACATATTTTAGTTGAGGAATCTTCTTTTGCAGATCTTATGAGGTCCAGCTGTTCCTCCAGCACCAGCTGAAGCTTTGATTCCCCTTCACAACCACCTGCAGATAACGTGCGGCAGCGATGGGCCTAACAGTGCCGCAGACCTGCAGATGTCCTTGACAAAGCCAGTCACCAATTTTTCTTTTGAGTTTCCTGCAATAAGATATTTCTAGGATATGGGTTAAGATCTGACAAAACGACAACAACACAGAAGTTTAGGAAAACAAACTGATCCAAAGCCCACCACAACCTCTCCATTAAAGCAATCTGGATGTAGGATCAGAGGACACGTCACCCTCATTCAGGCTATTTGAGCCATCCGGAATTAAATTATGAAATTCTCAAGGAGAATCCCTGCCTGTTACACCTTATGCTCAACACCAAAAAGAGGCAGTGCAGGGCTGTGGTGGAACAGCTGCCTTTCCCCACTACGTTCAGGAACTTACTGCATTCCTCCAGCAATTAGGAACTGACCTGAAGTCCTCTGATTATTGTCCAAAACACTACTGGACCAAGAAGCAAGCTTCATAGTAAGACACTTGGAAAAGGCAAGCGGGAAGTGAACCGGTGGCATTCATTTACTCAAACTTTTCTTCTATTTCTGAGAAAAAAAAAAAAAAAAAACTTTTCAAAGACAGTGAAAGACAGGATCAGTACGTCAACTGGCCTTAAAAAAAAATATAACTAACATATTTGATTATTAATTTCTCAGTTTTTTCCTGAGTTCCTGAGGACTGGACTGCTCCAACTATCATAATTTGCAGCCGGTCTGGTGCCTTCCCTACGGGCAGCAGCTGAGGGCAATGCAAGAGCTTTGGGGGGGGGGCACAGAAATGGGGGGAATCCTGAGGTGTGCCCTCACGGGGCTGCTACGTCGCCCTGACCCAGCCTGCATCGCGAGGGTCCCACAGCCGGCACCTGCGGGGCTTCTGCCTGCGAGCTGATGTGGCAGGGTGTGGGGCCAGGTCAGATGGTCTCACTTTTATGTCATAATTTGCTTTTGTGGCTTATCATCTACGCGCTAGGTGACAAAACACAGTCCTGTCAGATACAAAAACCGCTGTAGCCGTCAGTAATTACCTAGAAGTGCCCCACAGATACACATTCAGGGGTTTTGCTCTCTGCTCTTCAACTGTTCCCTGTTAATACACACTAGGTTCCCAGGGCCTGTGACTGAAGAGGAGATCAAACAGGCAGCCACGACACCTATCTGTCACTGGAGAGCTTGCCAGTGTCCCGGAGGATGGGGGAGCTGGAGGTAAGTACCAAGCAGCTACGTCCTCTGCTGCCAGGGCAGCACAACTTCACCCCCACAGGAGCTGAGAACCCCAAGCGGGGACCTCAGCAGCTTCAACACAAGGTGTGTTAGGGTTTCCTTGGTCATACCCGTGGCGTGGATGCATACCCAGGGTGAACTCCTCGCGGCAGTACGAGTGACTTCATGTTGACTCAAAGGAAGGAGGGGGCTTCCCACAACATTCTCTCCCAGCTGCTCTTCCAACAAATCCCTCCGAGTAAAGCAGAGCCTACTCTGCAGCTTATCACAGCACCATTTGGGCTGGAAATGACCTCACAAGGTCCTCTGGTCCAACCTCCTGCTCAGAGCAGGTCAGCTGTGAGACCAGAGCAGGTTGCTCCAGACTTCGACAACTCTGGTCTTGAAAACCTCCCAGGGACGGAGGCCGAGCAGCCTCCCCGGAGAATCTTGTTCCACTGCCAGCCAACTGGCACGAAACCAAGGCTATTTCAATGCGTCTCCCGCACGGTCCCAGCAGATTACTCCTGGAAATCTGCCAGCTGCCTATGAAACCCTCGGTGAAGACGAATTTTCAAGTGCCTGTCTTACTGTCAGCAGTCCCCACGAGTACGGAGTCACTGCGCCTCACCGTTGTGCAGGGATCGTGTTCAGAGCTGACAGTGAAATATCCTCCTGCCTACACACAAGAGCCACACATTTTGCTTCTGTTTCAGACACCTTCGGTACATCTCCCATTTCACTGTAAGACTGTTACGGTACGTATCGGCGCTGTTACAGCAGCTGACAGCAGCTAGTAATTTCTAAGTCATTCAAGTTAAGATTGCAAATGACCTTCAGATAGCTTTGCGTTCTTACAACTTTCTGAAGTACTGTGGGGACTGCAGTCTGATAAAACTGCTTCCAATGATAACAGCAAGCACAGAGAACACACAACCACGATATAAGTAATTTATGTGCTTAGCTGAAGAAACTGGCAGGCTACTTCATATGCTTACAAATCAAATGAGCAAACTCAGTGTTCAATACACTCCCCCCCTTATATTTAGTGTAGCGTAACACATTTCTTCTCTTTCATCATCGTTCAGAACATGATCCTGAGCTGAATGCAACTGGGGCTGCTGCATTGCTTCAGAGATTTCAGCACTGAATCAGATGAACATGCAAAAATAGAATAAAGCTATTTTTACTCGCCAAAAAGCTGTGCGTGAAGTAATCTCCACTTCCAAGAGGAGAGTACTCATCTCTCCCTCCTGAACATGGAAGTGCAAGTACATACATAAATCCACGTTAATTTCTTGCACAAAGAACTAAATACAATTTAATTTCAGAGATGTATTAGAAACACTGCAAGTGAACGGCACAGAGCCTGTACCAAGGACTACGCACAATGCTGTCTTTCTGTTTATACAGGTTGAAGGATTTACCATTATTAATCATTGAAGCTCTGAGCTGGCAGTCAGCACAGTTACTCTCACCTCCAGTCCCCCTCCGACAGGGAGCCACTTACAAATGGTGAGATCTGCTTCTGGTTTATATCAATTGGGGATACAAAGGAGTTGTTCCTGCCTTACCTTCGGGTAGCACTGCAGAGCCTGTAGTTGAACCCACATGACTGAGGTTCACATCAGCTGGGAAATGCTGAACATGGAAAGAGGCAGGTTATCTTCCTGGGCTCCTCTCTGAGCTGCAGGATTTGCACCACACTGAGGAAAAGCTCCCTGAACATTCCTACCTGAAGTACCTGAAAACATTCAACGCTGGCAGAACAGCTGGTAAACTGGGCCCTGCGCTCCTTACGGCCGTTGACATACACTAGACAATCATCTTACCTTCGCTCTGTGAACCTGCACACATCCAAAGAAAAAAAAGGGAGTAATAGCAGCAATCAGCGTGATTAACTCATCATGGCCAAACCTGCAATGTGAGAAACTCAGAGCTTGGCTGCGTGGCTCAGGTGTGACCCCTTCCTACACTGCTGCATGGCCCACCTGGCTAGAGAGCATCACCAAATGTGTGACAAAGGAGTCGAGTAAACAGCACCATGTTTCAACAAGGCATCCTGTCTGCTATCGGGCCAGGGAGCAGGACAGGACAGCTTTGCTTCATTTGGTGTTAATTGTTCATACTGCCGAGCTGGCTGCCAAATAAATGTAACAGTCAGTGATCAGTGATCATAGGTTTTAAAACATCAATTATCATCATTATACTGGTAAAATCAGCAACGTGCCTGTAATGACACCAGTGTGAAGGTGCTCTCTGACCAAACAACTTCTTGCCACTTGGAGAAAACCACATCAGGCCATAGCGCACACACTGAGTTAAGGGCTGTACTGGTGCAATGGGAACAGCACACCCTACGCTGGGGAGGACTGGGAGGGAGTTAAGACACTAAAAGCCTCACATTTCTTGATTTTATAGTATGGCAAATATCACATTGCTTCCAAATTCAAAAATTCATCCTTAGAGCAGCCGAGTTCAAACCCACACACTGAGACCAACGCACGTGCCTTGCTCACAGGACCCCCGCAATGCCTCGTTTTTAATTAACGCTCACCATCCCGAAGGAGCCAAGGGTATCTTTGGGAGTTCCTCATCAGAACTACGGCCAGCCTGGGGGCCCAGCAGTTACCATTCAGCATCAAACAACGGGCCTTTTGGCTCGGCTGCCAGAGTCAATGCCTGTGCTTCAAGAAGCCATCACCTTTCCGTCAATCCAACACAGCTACCGTTGCATCTCGACATTATTTTAGGCATCGATCATTAATATAAAAAAAAGTTTCAGTCTGGCAGGCATTTTCCATCTTCGGTGAAAACCTGGCTGTATTAGGACTGATTTTTAAGTCCAAAGTCAGGGAGAACTTCATTGTTGCTTGTTTTTCTTTAGTTAGTCTTAGAAGTGACACATCATCTATATGATTTTTTGCTCCCAGTATTATATTTTAAAGCAATTAAAGACTAAGACTTACAGATGTGCCTGCGAGGAAACTGGCATCCAAGATGTTAAATGCCTGCGCGGCGCTGCAGAGTACAGTTCATATTCACAGGAGGTTTCCACTAACTTGTTTGGACAAACTGAGTAAATGTCAGTGGGAATTCTGACCCCGTGCATTACATTAATCTTCATAACTACTCGTCCAGATGTGTACATGTTCCTCGGATGGAGATGGATTTTTCTCAAGTTAATTTCTGCAGCCGAACGCTATTTGCAAGAAGAAATTGAGGCTCTGGCATCCAGAGCTACCCCCGTGCCTTGGCTCTGACAGGGACAGAGAGAGCTCAGGGCGGTGATGCCCACCTCCAGCACCAAGGAGCAGCAGGGGACAGAAGGCAGGACACGGGGTGCCGGCTGCCAGCCAGCTGCTGCCCTGCCCAGCGCTCCTCCTGCAGTGCAGTCGACACAGCTACATAAAGATACAGCAGCCGTAGGGGCACACACCCCCTCACAACGTTTGTGACCGGGTTAGAGACGGTTCTGTCTACCAAGCAGCCTCCTAAACTACGTTTCAGGTCAGATGCACTTGTAGTTTGTTTTGTGCTGTCCAAAAATAATGACCTATTTAAAAATACAATGGCCTGGAACACTAAGTGGCAGTGACACTCCCCGACTACACAAAGAACACACAGGCCCCTTCATGTGACACGTTCCCCCACCTTACTTCAGTCTGCCTGGGGAGCCTCTGCTGGATTTTCGTGAGAGCAGCATCCATCGGGGAGGTGGCAGCGTGGAAGCCAGAGCTGGTACCTACTGCTTGCTCCAGCACACGGCTCTCGCCGCTGGGAGCATCACCGCCAATACGAGGCACTGAGGCTTCATGAGCTACTTCTGCAAGACGAAACAGCAAAGCGTTGGTTTTATTCGTCAGTCAGCAAGCAAGAAGGCAGCCTTGGGTGCAGAGCCCCTCACACAGCCTTGGCTCCCCGCAGCCCAGCCCTATTTTCCCAGGGTGGCACTTTCTTCTGCTTAAGCCCAAACGACATTAACAGAACTAGCTGCTGCCCCAGTGAGTAGCATAACCCGGACTCGGTTGGACTCTTGCAGCTTTTCCCCTTACTGCCTCTGTCGATACAAGGCCAGCCTAGAGGGCAACAACTGCCCTGAGTTACCAGAAGGGAAGCCCTAAGGGGAAGTCCCACAATGAACATCTGAGTCCTCAAGCAGAAGCTGGTCACATAGGATTTGTAAGGTTTTTAGCTCTGACAGGGCTTATAAATTGCCACTACACAGGCAGAAGATTCATTTGAGTCTTGCATGGAAGAAGTCCGGGGTGTGTACCCTTGTGCTGGGCTCAAGGGAAGGGGAGCATTGCTGTGCCGCGTGCTTCTGCTTCCATCTGCCATCGCCTGGGTGCCGACGAGGAGCCTGAAGACGCTGGTGCATTCCAGGGCTTCCATGATCAATCAAATGGAGTGCACATTGAGAAGAGTCTTCACTTCATCGGAACAATATGCCGAGCTTCTTTTGTTTTGTTCTGAATCTCAAAGTGCCCCTATCAGCAAGATTCTAAGACAAACTGAAGGTACTGACATAAAGGACTGTGCTAGATTATCTGGAACTAATCGCCCTCCATTTCAACATGTGTCCTTCAAAGGGATGACACATGCTCAGTTTGCTATTTCAAAGATACTGTTATTTGTTAGCACAGACATCACTTTACCAAACAGAAAATGCAATGCTGCTCCCCCAGAAGGCAAGAGAAACTGGTGGTTTCTAGGCAGGCTTCCTACGGCTTTGGTTTTCGCTGGCCACCTCGAACGATGCCACCTGTAATACAGCACATGAGATTTCAAATTTGCAGTTCAGTGTGCTTCAGTCATGCCTGACAAGTACTTGGCATTTATTAGGAGTGATCCAGGCACTGGCCCTTCTACCATCTACCTTCTTCTCCGCTTGTGACTCATGAAACCAACAGGTTGCAATTTTTGGTTGATTAAAGTGCAATGTTTCAGAAATGGCAATAACTAATTAGATTATTCAATGCCGAATTATACAGGATTTCTTTTTCCCATAGCTTTCTCAGGTCAGCTCTTCCCAAGGCATAAAACCGCACAACTTGCAATAATGTTGTGTCGCTGTACCAGCTGCTTCTCCCTCCACTCTCACTGGAAAGTCTCCAAATTCTCTTTGCCACAACAGCCTCGGGTTGAAAAAGGGGGGACAGGCTCTTGGGGAGACGCAACCCAGAACGGAACTGCAAGGAAGGAGAGCTTCTGCGTAACCTAAGTGGGCTCTAAAAGTCACTGAGGGCGGGAAGATTTTCACCAACAGCTTTCATGTAAAATACTTGGTACAATAAAAATAATAACAATCAGTGTATTTGAGTTCTTTTTGCCAAAAAATGGTAGAAATACCCTTTTACCAGTCCAGTATTTTCCTTGAGTTCGTGACTGTACTTCTGGCCTCCCTTCTGCAGGGGGGTTGACGGGAATTCCTGCTCAGGCCCCTGTCCTTGTGCCAGCACCAGCACTGTAGGGAGCCTGTGCTGAGAGCTGGGACATATTTCAAGGTGGCAATGCAGGGGAAACAACGCATATGGCTGTTGGATTCATTTTCTACCAGCAAAATGTGACAGAGCAGCTCTGCCCAGGCCACTGAATCCATTAGTGACAATCCTGGCCCGTTTTCTTTTTTTCCAGACCTGATCAGACAAGTGAAGAGGTAACTGGCAAAAAAAAAAATAATTAAAAAAAAAGTAGATAAGCATGTATTTAACATGCCTCGATGAAAGAAATGGAAATTACACTACCTGACAGAATCAATAAAGACTCATTAACCTCAGTGAAGATTAATGGGCTATGAGAAGAGCTGGATATACAGCCATTAATCTTTCCTGAGATCTTGCATAAGTAATGATCCTTGTGACTCCCCTTCATTAGCAAATCTATACTGTGCAAACTAACACACGACAGGCAGGCAGGCTCGACCTAATATTTCAGCTTCTTAGCTTTTGGTTACTGTTGCAGGAATCGAAAGCGGATCATCCAAGGAACAGTGGTGCTCAAGGCTTTCTCCAGACACCTATCTGCAAAACACTTGCTCTTTTAACTCCTCGTTCTATATGAAAAAAATAAAATTAAAAAAAAAAAAATGACCTCCACTATGCACCCCCCCAGCTGCACATCTGGTGGTGGTACTGCACCGACCACCGTGTCCTCATACGAGCTGACAGCAAAGGCAGGAATTCAATGAAAACTTCTATTTTTTTAATTACTGCTGGGTCAACAAGCCCTTAGCAGCAAAAGGGCTGCAAACCCTGAACAGCTTCCACCCTCAGGTTGGCATGTTTCATCCCTTCTGCACAAGGGATCAGTGAGAGCTGCACGCACACCCTGGCACCAGCCGGCACGGCGCTGGGGTCGGGAGCACATCCGCACAGCACCCAGAGCCATCCTGAAAGGCTCCAAGGCATTTTTTTTTTGAGAGACAATTTCTCATCCTTGCTGTCCAGGTCAGTAATCCACTTCTCACGTGCCCACCTCATGGACTGAGCTTCTCCGGGCACGCCGCCCCCTTCCTGCCCGTAGTCCCAGCATTGTGCAGGGCTCCAGCGCCCACCGCCCGTACTGCTGCACCGCCTGCAGCCGTGCACGAGAAAGCACTCAGTGGGCTGCGCCTCCATTCCTGGATATATTCAGATAGAGGGAAGGGGAACACAAGAAGTAATTTCAAATTCTAAAGAAAATGATTTCTCTTCACAGTGTAACGAGGGAGAGGTCTAAGCTGCATGTCCTCAGCAATAAACAGAGAGGACCGAGTATTATGACTGCCAAGACCGTATCTCTGCATACATTCAAAGGTTGAAACAGATCTTGTAAGTACTTAACACTGAATGATATCATCCGTAACACTATATGAGAAGCTTTAAGAGCAGATTCGTATAGAAAATAATAAATCATCCGCTGAAATGGCTAGCAGCCAGAGTGACGTTACTCGAATACCATCTCCGCTGCGGCTCTTGCAGCTGACCGGGGCATTCCCCAGAGGCGTGTTTGTGTTTTGGAAGAGCTGCTGCTGCAGCCGTACCCCGAGCGCAGGCGGCCCCGCGCCAAGCCCTGGCACCCAGCCCGGGGAGCTGGAGCCCGGCACCGGGGCGCGCGGATCCCCCGGGAGAGCGGGGAAGAGCTGGAGCGCTGCCACGCTGCTCCGGACGGGAGGGAGGAATAGCACTGACCTGGAATTACTCTGTCTTGAAGAGCTCATCGGGGGCATGAGGTAGAAACTCAGCTATGCAAACTCTGGAAACTTGGAGTTTGAGTCCTGCTCAGGCTGCGGCTCAGCGCCTGCGGGTACGCGGGCAGAAGGGGACTGCGGGTGTCGTGCCGAAGGGAGCAGTGCCAGCACCCTCTGCCAGGGGGGCTGCAGGAAGCTGCTCTGCTATTCCACACGGAGAGATGGCCACATCCTGCAAAATGCCTGTGTCTCTGCGCCTCCAACATCCTTCCTTGTACCATACCTGTTTAATTTGTATACCCCCAGATTAGCCCATTTGGTTCTGAATTATACAAAATGTGTCATAGCAAATCAAACTTTTCAAGTCCGCATTTTGGGGAGAACAAATGGATGCAACTGCTGGGTTGGCAGTAAAACCCTCTTCTTTTCCAAGAGCAGTAACTCACAGAAGCCCACAATTTATGTGTTAGTAGCAATACTCTATTATGCCAACATTATTTGGTTTAATTACCTTTTTACTCATTGTCCACATCCTATTTTGCTGGCGTCCCGAAGAGGCTATTCCCACCAATGTATTTGTTTTTCAACTTGGTATTGCATCTAGAGAAACTTCTGCATACAGTGTGACCCTCTGTACTCTGAAACGTTAATTCCACAGATCCTACAGCATCTTTGGGGGATTTTGCCACTTCTTCTACAGCCTAAGCTGTCTTCCCTGTACAGTTATTACAGTTAAACTGTCACGGCCAGAACACCACTTAAGCTAAACCCCCCGGTCATCTGCAGGGCTCTGTTTTGCAGATTTCCCAGGGACCTGGTTATATGAAGGTCAGATGTGTTCCCCAAGGTTTTATTCCACAAAGTTCTTTATGCGCTCAGGTCAGGCTTCAGTGCACAGAGATTTACACGTGGACCGTGAGCCCATCTGCCCCACGTCAGACTTCGGTGCAAAATGTCACATGCCGAAGCCTCGCTGAGCAGGTTTGCCTTCACGAAGCTGCTGAGGTTTATTATGGGAACCAGCGCCTGCCTTCAAATCTCCATCTGAGGTCGAGAGACCCCAAACAACAACTGCTCGATGACCTAGTTAAAAATAATCCAGCTAAGGGGTTTTGACTTGGTCGATGGCTGCAGCAACAAAATACACTGGTTCTGCTGAAAACTATCTTGGTTACTACTAAAAACCTTAAATGCTTCTAATCAAGTCCTTTTCTATTTTCAACAACAGAGGCAGGGATTGGTTACAAAAACCCATCCAAAAATTATGTTTGAATTCTTGGACTTCCATGAATTGTGTACCACATGGTAACTTGCTTATAGACACATCAGCCCAAAGAGAAATCCCTTGTAGCTGTTCTCCTGAAACCACTGAGTAATACTGGCCATCTTTCTCAAGACATGAATTTCAGAAAGCCACCTCGCTTCCAACAGCCGTAATTAGAAGAGCCACTCAACTCGCCTTTCAGGAAGAAATACTCGGACGGATTTGAGCTCTCTGCAGATATGACTGTTTGCAAAAAATGTGGTTTCAATCACTTTCCTCTTATCCTTCAATTGGGACAAATAATTTGGTAAGGAAACTTAAGCACGTGACATCTATTAGCTTCATTTGTAAGGTCACAACCACTTGATCACAGGCACGGAGCTGCCTGCATGACTCGCACGGCCCCACGTGTCTCAGCGAAGGGCCGGCCGGCCAGAAACACAGCACACAGCCCCGAGAGCTGCAGCGAGCAGTGCGGGGATCTGAGGTCCTGCGTTCTCGTGCTCTCAACCACTGCAACTCCGCAGATATTCACAGAGAAGGTGCTACTCACAGAAGGATGCTCGAGCCATTTCCACTGAGGAGTTTTCCCATAACAGAAAAAAAAAGGGTTTCATTTCAGTTTGGTGTTTGTAACGAGAAATGTGCATAATTTAAGCAGCAAACCCACTGCTAAAGAAACCTTCTAGTGCACAAGCAGTGCCCAAATTGCACAGACTTTTTTGTTGTGACAGCTGGGCGTCCTCTGCCCCTCTGTCTCAGTGACCTGTGGGCTTCCCCGCTCTCATCTCACACCACGAATTTCACCAGCTCTTCCAGCTCCTGTTCCCCGGGTGTTTCCAGCAACCGTATCCAACTTTTCCCCCAAATACCACTCACTTAACACAAGATGGCACCGCTGACCATCTTAGGGGCTGAACTTGAAGCCAGGTACACCAGGCAGGTTTGTTCCTCTTCTTTCATGAGTCAAGTTCCCCTTGGTGCCTTCCTCTCCACCGCTCGCTCTGCTTTGCTGCACGCACAGCCCGTTCTGCAGCTTTGTCTTCTGACAGACACTTGGCCGAAGCACACACGAACTGTCCCCAAGGTGAAGGACATGCACAAAGTCTCCTCCCCGTACAGAATGCAGCCAGGCTCCTGCAGATCTCTACCTGCTCTCCAGCATCCTGAGCAAGGTTCCTGCCAGCACAGCATTTCTTCCCCCGTGGCTGGGAACAGCAGGGAAAAGCCACTACCATCGGCTTTTTGGGATGTCCCTCAAAGCAGCTAGGCATCACAGAAAACACTCAGGTTTTATTGGTGACTGAGGACGCAGCCTGAAGGTTTCTTTTCTCCTTACCACAGAAAGTTTTCTGTGGCAGCAACGTTATCAAGTACAAAGCCAAAAAGCCAAGGCGCAAGCTAAAGGCTAACGCTGGAAAGGAGGAGCCATAATAAATTAATAAGCGTAACTCAGCACAGTAATACATCTCTCCTAATTTGTCCAAGAAGCCTACAAGTTTTGCCCCCGTAAGAGGGGAATAACGTGCCATGAACCAAGAACCACGGCACGAGCTTAAACTCCAGCCTCTTCAGGGGGTGCCCGGGGCTGCCAGCCTGGTGCAGACGTACCCCCTGGGAACCAAGCCGACAGCCACCGGCCCCTTCGGCCCCGCCACACAAAGCCCTCTGCCCGTCCCTGCTCCAGCCACTGCCAATCTGGACCCGATTACTAACAGGGAAAAAGATCGGCTTGGAATTGCCGGTTTTGTCGAGTCCCTGGAAAGCAGAAAATCTGGGGGAGGGGTGAATTCCTTCCTTACACAATGGGGAATTACATCCCTTCTCTGGAATGTTTAAGTTAATTTGGGGAATTTAACAGATATTAATGCTCTCGCTGCACAAGCCTACACACCAGTCCGCAGCCTTAGATGAATGACTTGTGAATCTCGTTGCATTTCCATAGCTCTCTCCTGAAACAAAGGAAGTTTTATAGCACTTTATACTTTTTAACAGTAGATTCCCCAAATTGCTGACTTTATGTGAAGTTCATGGCATTTCTTAAACTCTTTTATAACCTGACAGGAATGAATTCTCTAGCTCTTCCTCAAGGATAAACTCTCACGGTGTCTCATTTCTCGAAGATACACAGGCAGAGCCTGCCCTGAAGGCATTCACAAGGCTCACGCTTTCCATTACCTTTCCCTTATCTTACCCTTAATGCTTCCAAGTGCTCCTGCCCTTACCAATCCTACAGGACAAGCTTCAGAGCTCCCACTAAGCATCTCTTGAATACAGACAGACAACCTTTAGGGGGTTTAAACCTCACCACGAGATGCAGCAACTTGGCTTTCAACGTTGCGAAGGCCACGGTGCCGCCGATCGCCCACTCGACGAGTGCCACCAGGCCTCGAGCCTGGTCCCTGGCTCTCAGCAAAAAGGCTCCTGTGCACAATGACCAGTCCCTCTCCGAAATGTGACACTTGTTCAGTACTTCAGATAGAAGCAGACGATTGTGTACGTGAGGGTGACCTACCACGGGAAGTCTTGATCCTGCCCTCAGCCAGGGGGCTCAGCAGTGCCAGAGGCTCACATGCACTGTTTCAATGCCCTCGCATAATGCCAGTTATTTACACGGCTCAAAATCCGCTCAAAACCAAACGGCTGGATCATACAAAATCAGCATCAGGTTTGCAATTGATCTTTCTCCGGCTGTATCAGAACTCCCTGCTTCACAGCACGGTGTAAGCGATCCCACCACGGGCACTAAGGCTGCCCAGCACAACACGCTCCATCACACTGCCTCGGGCATCTCTGCCTCCAACAGGCACTTTAAATCCAGCCCAGCCCAGACGTGCCCCCGTGCCCATGCACTACTGCGGGGGCTGAGCGCCTTCCAGCAGGAGCACGCAGCACGAGCCAGAGCAGGGCCCGGTTTCCCCACTCACCCTGCACGCTCCCCGGCCGAACTCTCCAGCCCAGGCTCTCGGAGGTAAACCCCGATGCCACACGACGACTTGTTTGCAAAGCCTGCATCACCTGCACTGGCCTGACAAAAGGAAACCGAAACACCACCGTTGTTTTCCTCCTTGCCTCCTCTTCCCATTTATATTAGATGCTGCAGCTCGCTGGCGACTTTACAGCGCTTCTGCCACTGTGAAGACACAGAAAATACCAGGGGGCTGATTACAACCTGCCAAAACCTCCGTAGGGAAGACAGAATATTAGTCAGCATGCTTGTTTTTTTGGCTTGATCTTTGTTCCCTTAAGAGAAATAATCATCCTGTTATGTAAACGTTCCCATTTTCTCCAATAAAATTCCCTCACTGAATAGTTTTGCTGTTATTCTTAGCATTTCTTACACTTGCAACTTTTCTACGCATAAATCCTGTTCTTCCCTGCCTCGTGCATATTTCTCTTGTACATTTACTCACTGATGAATGGGTTTACTAGCCCATGGATCTCTTTCTCTACACTTGTTTTACCTTTCCCCATAATTTACACACTTTACACCCCCA
Source organism: Nettapus auritus (assembly GCA_011076525.1). Classification (NCBI taxonomy): domain Eukaryota; kingdom Metazoa; phylum Chordata; class Aves; order Anseriformes; family Anatidae; genus Nettapus; species Nettapus auritus. The sequence continues at coordinate 6,366,379 of CM021777.1, forward strand.
CGCCCCCCACTCTATAACTTCAGTCCTGGTTAATCCAAACCTTGAATTTTAAGATTCAGGCTGGAAGTAACCTCTCTTCTGTGCTGGGGCTAGAACTGGTGACTGGAGCTCCTTTCCCTTGGTACAATCGCACTATCATCACAACTAACCATTGGGAACTTTGAAAATTAAACCTCTTTTCTCCCAGTAGCACGTGAACTCACTGAAGCTGTAATTCTGATGCAAACCAGTTTTACAAATTGCAAAAGTCACGCAATAACAACTGGTTTATTTCATTTTCTGTTAGATACAACTGAATTTCGATACTGAGGTAGATCCAGAGAAACCTGCATTCCTCATTTCCAGTATTTTCCACGTGCTGGTGCTGAAGGCCAGCCAGCACTGCCAGGTCCAGAAGGCCCACGTACCCAGTTTACCCACGTACCCAGTTTAAGCGCGTGCTTTGCAACCTGCCTATACATCCTAAGAGAGCACACATCTTGTGGCAGCTCTCTGATACATCCTCTTCCCCTGCAAATGAAGACGCAATGAATAAGAATATAAACTGCCTGGTCTAGAATTTGACCAAGATCTGAGTGAACTACTGCAAAAGTGGCTATTTTCTAACCTTGTTACAGTGTTGTGGATTAAATCTGGCTTGTAAACTTCAGAGCAACCTTATTTACAAGAGAATAACACCGGGAGCAAATTTATTAAAGCTGAAGGTTTTGTACCAGTGGAAGGGAAGGGTGCGAGGTTCATGGTTAAAATACAACCAAAGATCCTCCGAAGAAGTGCATTTGGCCTCAAAACCAGACTTAGTCTTTTTTCCAATGAGCATTTTCAGGATGCTTTCATCTCAACAGGAACCCCACTGAGTCAAAAGCTTTTTTTCTATTTAAAAAATATTAGGTGTAACCCCAAAGTGCCTATTTATCCAGAATCCAACCTCTTTGATTCCATTCGGTCCAACTTTTCTACTTGCAGCTATAACTCCTCAGCTTGCAGGCTCCGGTGCGGATGGCCTGCTCTTTGGCAGGACACGCTGTTATGTTTCCATCACAATACATACGTTCTGCTTCAAGAGGGTGAGCGGGCAACGGGCCAGGAGCAGAATACCTCTGCTTCGCGTTCATTCCTGAGCCAAGATATTATTTTTGCTTTTCAAAAGCATGAGTGGTCAAAAAGCACTGCTTGGAAATTGAAACCATCCTCCATGCACCTCTGCTTCTCTCAAATTAAGCTTGAAAAGCATTGTGGATTACATGACTCATGCAGCGCGGGGACTGCATTTTCCCAATCAATAATGGTCTCAGTTTATATTTCTCGTTTGCACTTCAGCGTTTTTCCTGTTTGCAGCTGAAGTGAAGAGCCGAGGCTGTGGACCCCTGCGAGGGGTCGCGCCGTGTCAGAGGAGCTGGCTGCGCTGTACGTCTTCATCGCTCTCCTCCACCTGGCCCTTATCCATCTTCCCGGTGAAGGGTCCCGCGCACCCACGCTGGAAACTTTGAGGCAGCATTTGGAGCTCGTTGAACAGCCCCAGTCCATCTTCCCTCGCAACGCACCGTGACACGCTTTGATTTGCCTGACAGTTATATAGCTATCTGGGGCTTGCTTTAATCTCAGTAGCAGGCTAAAATATTTTTCAGGCTGTTTAGCGTTTCTGTTTTATGGCTGGCCAAATACTGCAACATTCTGCTGGTATTACCAGACAAATCCAGAGGAAAAAACTTAAGTCGAATTAGTTCCGGGCAGATGGCGACTCTCCGCAGGTCGACTCGAGTCCCGGCGCTGCCTCCAGCACACGGGGCCCATTCTGCCCGCAGGCGCTGGGCTCCGGCTCCAGGCACCAGCTCCGAGCTTCAGCCAGGTTCTGCCCGGGGGCGATGCCTGCTGCTGCTTTTGAAAGTCCCATTTTGAAGCTTACCATAAGGATCAACAAGCCAACGCTGGTGGAATCGGCTCGCGACGGCAGGAGCCACCAACAGCAGCAAAGCCCAAGGGACCACACACAGACCGCGGCACTCTGACCAACCTGCCTGGAGGCCGAACCCGGATGGAGATGTGATGAAAGCTGCCACGGGACTGCAGGAGCCGGCTGGGTGTGCTCCTCATGCCCAGGGTCCCAAGGTCCCAGCATCTCCTCGCCCCTGCCCCAGCCGAACAGTGCCCGCCAGCCCCGATCAAGCCCTTGCTGTGCACGGCTGCCGCAGGCCCCGGGCAGTCCTCATGCACCGCACGGAGCCCTTCAGTGCCCCAGGCACTGGCACCAAATCGCACGGACCTTGACAGGTCCGGGTCTGTACCTCCCATCCCAGCAGGTCGGCTACAGGAAAGGAAGCTGCAGAGGGCCTAAGAATCCACGGAATAAGAAGGGGATGTTTTCATACATCCACAGAGCTGTTTCTGAGGTGGCACAGGCAGAATTATTACAGCCAGGCCAACTCCAAAGCTACACGGCCTTTCTCTCCAAAAACCGAGGGAATCGGCCCACAACAACTGCTGACAGAACTGGTAATTCAAACAAGCCAATATTTGCTGTTCCAGCTGAATCCTAAAACATGTTTCAGTTGGATAAAAGTACCAGGATGCCCACCTAGCAAGTTTGGACCATCTGCTCCTAAGCGCACGGCCACAACATTGCCAGCTGCAAACAGCTCAGATGAAGAGCTGCGTGCTGTGTTCTCAGGTAAGTTTTAACCTGTGTTTACTCCAGACAACTGCCCTCCCATCAAGTCCTGGAGATTCCCTGCAGAAGCACATCCCTTCCACACACTGTAAATGCCCGTAAAACAGCTCTGAAACAAGAGGAGGAGGCACGTGACATCGTACTGCTACTTGCAGGCTTTAACAAGAAATGTAACCCCAACACCTGAACGCTAGGAACGGCAAAGCTCAAAGGCAACTGGCAGAAGCGTTGGTTAATCACCTTCTCTGAAATGCATTTTTACTTTAACAAAAAAAATTAAAAAAATCTCTTACATCACTCGTCAACCCTTTGAAATTCAGAAAGAATAGCTTAGAAGAACAATCTGGTTTTCAGCAGATGAAGGTAAGAGCAACAGCCTGACCAGGGATCAGCTCCCCTGCAAAGGGATCGCAGCATCTATAGGGGCAAGGACAAAAACAAGGCAAACGCCCACCACTGCTTTCCTGATGTACTCTTGCTACTTCCCAAAACGTGTGGCTGTGGGACTGCATGGTCAGAGTGCCCCGCTGGATTTTTCTCACCTAAATTTGCTGACACGAAGCCCACGGACATACCTGGCACCCGCAGCACCTCGTGGCAGTGAAGACGGCGACCCCAGCTAGCTGTCCGTGTCGGGGCGAAGGACTCGGTGCTCCATGTGAAGCATATTGGGATCAAGCACAGGAATATCTATTCTCAGGTACCAAGAGGCACGCTGGGTTTGGTTGTTTCAAGCCATGCACTCAGAAGGCTGAACAGACAACATATGCTTTGTATCCAAACACTTAGCGCTTGGCGAGGGGTGAAAAAAAAAAAAAAAAAAGAAAAAGAATTTGAAGTCCTAACGAAACTTGGTTTTACAGCAGGTAAGTGCCATGTTAGTCTAGCTTTTTTCTAACTTCCTGTGTAAAATCTCATTAAATTAAATTTCTGGCCAACCTAGGTCCTCTGAGTATTAACGGCTTGCGCTGCATTTGAAGGAAGCTTTCAAAGGTCTGCGGGGGCTTACTACCGTACGTACTGGCACCGTAACAGCACAGAACAAGACCCAGGTACTTGCACTGAACTGTTCGCGATAAGAAGAGACAAAACAGTTGTAACTACTTACCGACACGTGTAGAAATAAAGCAATAAAGCCCACTTCCCAAACCATGGGCACTGCACGCTGAAATAACCTTCCGATGCAATTACCTCTAGTTTTGATTTTGCAAGTAATGGGAAAAGACAATAAAAAATTACAGTAAATGATGGTAAAACGTTGATTTAAGACTGAATTAGAAGGCCCTGCCTCAGAAATACCTGACAGCTACATATCCTTTCCTACTGCATGAACAGCAAATGAAGCGATGAGCAGAGCAGAGCCCGGTACACGAGGCAAAGCCAGGGAGAGCCAAACAAGGGCAAGGGGCAACAGGTAAGAAAGAGGAATATTCTCTCTCAGTTCCACTGCCAGCTTTACTCCCTTTATAACACAGAACTACAACGCTTGAGGCACATCGTCAGCTGGCATCTGCCTCCTTCAGTGGAGGACAGCAAGAGTACGGGTGAGCTAAAACACAAATAAGGAGCTAGAACACAAACACAGTCACGAGGCTCTTCTCACATCACGTTTTTCACAGCATTGCCTCTAACTCAGAATTTGGAAATATTAAATGGCCAAGCAACTTCTAGCTCTTACTGCAGCCAAAGAGATGGCAGATGAAGAATTGAGAGCAGGCCACTCCGTGTGCCACGCTGCTGGTGACAGAGATCCCAAAGGACAGCTCAGGACGTGCATCACCTGGGAGGAAGACCTACCAAAATTTGCCTTTCTGGAAAATGTAAGTTTGGTGCTTCAGCCTCCCCATTCCCACTCTGCTCCAAACCCCTACAAAACAGCTACTGCCACAAAACAAGTTTCAGCTCTGGGTCTGAAAGCAGCTCTCTGTTTTGAACAACGTTGCATCTTTTTGTTGTGCCAAATAACCCAACACAAACAGATTTAATGTCCCCAAATGCCAAAAATGGCAAAACAAGACATATTTTGTATTTTAGGATCTCAGCTTCAACACCAGTATTTATTGACAGATTAAAATATGAAGTCAGTAGAGATTCTGTCTCCCAGCCCCCAGGAATGGCAGGAAAGTTTGTTTTTTAAAAATATATATAAAATAAGAACATACAGTGACAATATTTGCATTTCTAAAAAGCCCCTTTAAGGTCTCCATCATGTCATTAAACATTTTTTTCTGTTGATAGCCAGTCTCTACTTCGGAAAGATATGCTTTGTAGGCTCTCAAGACCACAGCACAGAACACATCTCCTGATTACAGGACAACTCCATTAGTTTCAGGAGCTGCTGACATTATCCAAGAGACAAAAGCTTCATTTAATCAACAACAACAAGGTGGTGGACAAAAAAATGTTCAGGGCTAATTCTTGTACTTCTATTTCTGTAGCATCCACAGGAACACCTTCCCTCAAGGACATTTGAAGGAATTCTGAAGGTGCTCTGCCTGGTGGGTGGCTTTCTCATGATTCACTGATAACAGACGCTGAGAGCCACCTGCTTAGACAGCAAGGAAACACATCTCACTTTGCTCTGTATTACCAATGAACCAGTGAAGATACAGCCAGCACCTCCTGCCACGACCCACAGCCGCACCACTCCCTGGGCACCGCGGTCAGCTGCCAAAATCCAGGCAGGTCTCCTCGCAAAGCCAGCTCGTGGCCCCTGCCCCATGGCGAGCGGGTCCCCAGGGGACATCGCGGCACGCTACTGTCACGCTGTGGGGCTGCTTCTGTGGTCGGAAAGAGATGGAGCTAGGACTGCGAACACAAACTGTTGGGACTGATGTGAAAACGTACGCTTCTACGGCAAAAATAGCAGTGCCTTCCCCTAAGGTATGGATGCTCCACCCCAACGTACAACAGCCATGGTCTAGAGACACTGTGCCAACACACGGCACTCAAGAAGCACTACACGATCACAAGGCTGCAGATATATATACACATACATATATATACATACACACACACACAGCTTTAAGCTGTGTTCAAGCACACCCCCTTTGTGCAAGGCCCTGTCAGACCCTTAGGATGCGCTCAGCAGTACCTGCGCTGGGGGTGCTGGCGAGGGAGCCACCCGGCAGTGCCAGCGCGGCCCCTGCTGCTCTCTCCGTGCCTGCCAGGGATGGGGGTGCGTGTGCACCCACGTGCAATGTACTTCACTCCACAATTGATTCTGGAATTACGCAGGTATCAGTTAATCACTGCCACCAGCACTGGACTACCAGGTTACAGGGAACCTGCCCGAGTACATCCACGATAGCCCAGAGGCGAGGAACTTTTGCTGCTGCTGTGCACGACCACAGGAGGTGGCAGTGCCTCCAGTTCCCCGTGTGACAGGGGAGGCTACAGCCCCCGCTGTGTGCACACACGGAGCACAAGCCCCCGAAGCAGGCACGCAAGCTGTTATTCACATCTTCAAAACGCTGCTCTTCCTTTGACCATGCTGAATCGCATTACGATTTCTTCTAGAGCAGATGAGGTGCCTGTTTCTCTGCCACTGAGAAGCGAGAGCAAGATCTGAGCTCGCTCCTGCCGGGCGGAAAGGCGAGGTGTGCTACCGGCAGCAGCCCCCACGACGAGCTTCAGATGCTCGGAAGAGCCAGCAGCTGCTTTCCAAGGCATGTGATCGGCCCTACGCGCTACTGCTAATGAAATAATCTGAGGTCAAACCAATATTTGTGTAGAACAACTGTGTTTATCCCCATACTTAGAGATAATACACACAAACATTTATCTTCCTTGAAACCATTTTAAACGCTCTTCCAGGCCATTGGAGAGTTTCGCTGAAATATGAAACAGTCGCTTCCTGGAGAACCCTACAACTTGCAGTACAATTTCCCTCTATTGAGAACCGAATAAATCATTAGAGCAGGTCTCGTTCCTCACCACAGAAGCACAATCCCTGCTCCCGTCTGCTTCAAGACCGGCTTTCAGCACATATTGTATTGTTATTACCAGAGATGCCAAGTCCACGGACCTGCTTTGAATTTAAGTTTCTCTGCTGCAGCATTACAAAGGTTTCCACTGGAATGTCACTCTGATTTCCAGGCTTTGATGACGGTTCAACAGCACAATGAAAGGCAGGTCCTTGCCACAACAAAAGACAAAATACCGTGTTTGAATACATGGAATTCTTTGGCCCGGCAGAACATGTGTCATTCTGGATGGTTTTTTCCAAAGATTCAGATCTTTGTTGGAGTTCCGTACCATTACGGATCCGTAACAGTATTTGCTCTCATGCATGAGACCACTACATGAACAGAGCTAAAAACGACACAGTCAGGTACAAACGTGGAAAATGAAAAGCAGTAAGCTTATGAGGAGATCCAACAACTGACACAACCACTTGTTCGCACCCCAGAACACGCATCCCTCTTCCCAAAACTGCGGTGATGCTCCTAAGAACACCTTCTGGTTACGAAATCAATCTTCTGTATATATTTTCAAGATATTATCAGGCTTTTTGTTTTAAAGTATGCAAAGGTGTTCTGTGAGCATAGGCAAGTGTCTACTAGGGTACTTTTATACAAGCATATATACCACATACACAGTCTATATGTAGTGCACATACCCCTGGGTAGGGGTTTTTAGTGCACCCAAGCAAAGCTGGTTTTGATGACAAAGGAACAGAGTAGGAAGGGCTTTCTCCATAAGAGAACAGTGTTACAGCACACAGGAATGGCCACGCAACATCATCACATTGCCAGAGAACTGGCAGCAGCAGCACCATTTTCCTTCACACCTCCTGGAGCTCCCCAGGCTACCCCCTGCAAACGTTTCCCCGCAGTCCTCCCTCTTTGGAGCTCCCTTGCTTCTCTCTGAAATTCCCATCCACCTGCAACCTCCTCACCTGCTCAACCACAGCTTCTGCGAGGAACCCCACTCCCCCGGGAGGCAGCACTCAGCCAGGGGCCTTTGTGTGGCTGGAGCAGCCCCCCCGGATTTCCAGCGAGGTATGCCTTTTCCCATGGACTGTCAGCCTCGTTACGGAGGGTGCATCGCCCACAGGGACTTCCCAGGGCAAGGCTAAAAGGGGCCTTGCCAAAGAGTCAGAACTAAGTCTACAGATCGAAGTGGGAAGCAGCACGAAAAGCAGCAGCAACTGAAGCAGCAGCTACTAAAAGTAACTCCAAAAGGCCGAACCATTTGAGCTCACAGGACGTGTGGGGAAGCTGCTGCACGGGGGGCAGGAGGTGGGACCCCCGAGAAGCGCCCAGCCCACAGCGCCAGCTCAGGAACACCAGCCTGCCTTCAAGAGGCTGCTTCTGCAGCACTGGTGGTACTCACCTCCAAGCATACCTCGCCTGCAAAGCAGCCTTAGGATGTTTTATGTACCACAAGTTGTGTTTATCCTCTCCTGTCATTTCACCACATACATTTTTCCCCCTCATCTGGTCTCTCTCTCTCTCTTTAAACAATCTCCTTTTGAGCTACCAAACTGAAAATCTGTTTGCAGATGCCTGTGGATTGCGCCCGCTGTCAGACAGCAGCAGCCAGCCTTCACCGAGCTGAGACGAGAAGTCCGCTCGCTGCCTGTGTGCCCAGAGACCCCTCAGCCGCCAGCAGGAGCCAGGCTGCTCCGTCCTGCAGCAGCGCCCCGGGAATTGCCCCCTGCCCAGCAGCCCTCGGACACCCCCCAGCACGTCCCCCCAGCCCATTCCGGCATCGGAAAGCTCCTGGGGTCAGCAGCCCACCTTCAGGCTATACTCAAAATGACTTTTCAGTGAGTATTTCTGTAGACTTGCCAGCCTGAGGCCACCAGAGCCTTAATTTAGCTTTCCTCTCTTTTTTTTTTTTTTTTCCATTAAAACTAAAATCCCTTCTGACTCCGCTTTGGCATTGGCATTCTCACTGCTAACAGATTGCTGCGAGTGCGGGTAATAGAGGGCTGCACCAGCCACGCCACAGATGGGGTCTTTGCTTTCAAGGCCCTCCAATATAAGGCAGATTTGTCATACTGGAGCTGCTCTGCTGCTAGTCAGCCCTAGCAGACCTCCCCTTCACGAAGCAATGTCAGCAGATTTTCTGAGTGCCCAGTGGAATCCCTGGCCGGGGCTGTTCAATGCCACCGATGGCCAGTCGTTGTTGCCACAGGACCCAGGGGAGCCGTGCAGGCAGATCAGTGGCACGGCCTCATGGCCTGGGATTTCCTGCACCTTGAGAAGCGCCAAGACCTCAGTCTGCTCAGGGAGATCCTCAGGTGAACGGCCAGGGGGTCTCTCACATGGCAGGATCGGGTCCAAGAGGTCTCGTTACACCCAGGGGCAGTCACACAGCTGGTGGCGGACGCTGAACTACACCGAAATGTGCCCAGGGCTGGAGCGAGAACCACCAGCGGCTGCACAGGAGGAGGGGGGCTGACTATTCACCCATGTCAAACTGTGTAACTATCGACGTACTTCTGATTGCTCAACCTGCTGCAAAGAGCTCATGTATTAAACACCAGCTTGCACATTCCACAAAGTGTTGTTTTTTTTTTTCTTTTGAGGCTGTCAGAAAGGATTTGGATGAGGTCAGACTGAACACAGAACATTAAGTCTTAACTGGAGGACAGACACAAAAGCTACGTCTTCTACTGTACAGCATGTTGGCATATTGCACGTATCAGCCCGATTTGTTTTATTGCTAACAATTACCAGCTACAGCCAGGGTGACCTGGTGAACCAGCTCTCTGATGCAGTCATTAGTCACAGTTCAGCAGACACCGTGATACAGTCGGATCCCGAGCCCTGTAAAGTAATGGACAGTTATCAAACAGTTGAAAAACCATAGACTAAGCACAAGCAGCACTGTGGCTGCCAAGGGGGGAAGAAACCTCATGAAATCTGGAATGTGTTTCTACTTACTGTCCATCCTAGTAAAATAAAATGATCTCTCATTTGAGCATATGGTTCTGCTTAGACAAGAAACTGTATATATTGGTCTAAATCCAGAATAGCCTTTCTGACATATTACTCAGTATTAGAAAATCACTACAACCTGCATGCTCTGTAGCAATTCCTAATGCTAAGTGCAACAAATCTACACTGATCCTTCTCCTCCCCCTCTCCTCCCCAGCTTTTGGGCTGGGGCACGTTCCTTTTTTCTCTTCCCAGCTTTATACCATCTTCTACATCGCCTGTTGCAAATACCTCTCCCCTCTCTCTTTTCTCCACAGTCTTCCCCCTTGACACGTATCTCTGCTCCAGAAGAGATTACGACTTTTCCCCACACACGGCCTTTCCGCAGCAGCTCACCAGTTCCCAGTTGGTACAGGAACCTCCTGACAGCAAAGAGCAGTCAGGCTTCCAAACTGCAAGGATCTCATGGATAAGCTGCATGCGTACGTTACACGAAATACCTTAACAGACTGCTCAGCTTCTACCCAGGCGTGCTCAGAGGGACAGAGGAGCCTCCAAACCCTTGGGGTTTCCCAGGTGACAGTGGAGCTGAAGTCCTGGCTGCACAGCACTCCCCTCCTGCTCCTACCAGTGGTTGGAAGATCCCCAGGCTGAGCTCACGTCCATGCAGTTGCCTGGCCAGGGGTTAAAAGCCATCCGCTACGTCCACTGAGTCCTTACAAAGTGCCAAGAAAGAAGCAGCAAACTCCTCTGAGAAAGAACGAGGCTTTGCAGACCTTGGGACAATGAACGGGATCCTTCTGAAGCAGACTTTTTTCTAACTACACTTTCCAGTTGAAGCTGTATTTTAGACAAGACTCAAACCTACCATGGGAACACATTCATTTTCAGAAAATGGCACTGCAAAAGAAATATTGAACTGAAACATTTCAGTGAGATCAAAACATTTGAATGGGGAAAGCTCGCCTCGTAAGAATGGATATGGATAGGAAAGGAGACTTTGCCAGAAAACCACTCAGCCAACTGGGCCTGGGTTGCATCCAGACATGTCAAAGATAGATTCATTATTGCTAGGCTCTTCTTCAGTTTGCAGAGCTGTGCAGCAGCGGCAGGGACGGAGGAGTTCCAGGGCACCGTGCTGAAGAAGAACTTGAGGCCGGGCCCCTCTGGCCTCCCTGAGGTCTGCGGGTGCAGCACCAAGCCTGCCTCGCTGCAACAAGCTTTGAGAACGGACACCAGCCCCACACAAAGCACAGCCGAGAGCTGTACGCCAGCTAGCACAGCGTGAAAACCTAACTTCGACAGGGTTATGCAATCGGAGGCAGAAAAAAACAGCGGCGAGGAGCTGCTGCGGCACGGGCCGTGACTCTCCTGGAGGGCTCCCGCTCCTCTCGGTCGAGGCTGGAAGAGGGAAGCTGTCCTTCACAAGGCACCTGCTCAGCTGAGGAGGAGAACGTTTACACACGCCTGAGAACCTTTTACGTGCCGTTGCTGGAAAAAAGCCAAAGTCATTTTTTGGAAAGGATTTTTTTTTTTTATAGCAGTTCTTTCAACAAAGCGATGCAAAGAATGGCAAAATTCCTTCGCATTGATCTTAAGGAAACGGTTCCTCTGAGACTGTTCACCGCTACGGAAGAGAAAGTTGTTTCCTGAAATTCACCCTGGCCACCAGTACCTAGCTGATGTGTCACCTGCCAACCGAAGCGTGCTTGTCTGCAGGAGTGGGCAGTAACATCCTCATGGGGAAGAACAAAGGTCCTTTACATTTCAAACACCCCTGAAAAAGGAATAAAGGTTTTGCTGAGAAAATGTAGAAACTCGCCGTACCCATCTTTAAGGAGATCGGACTGTCCCATCACGCAGTCGGTGTAAGAGCAGCACGCCGGCCACAACACCCAAGTGTGAAGGCAAGAATCAGCTCCCAGGAGCATGAGAAGGGCTGATCTAAACAAACAAGACATCAAAATTACGGCAGTTCCCCTTCCCCACACTGGAGAATTCAGTCTGAGCCAAAAGGACAGATTCTTCTGAGTATGAAAGGTTCCCACGTACCTTGGCAAAAATAAAGGTTTGTGCCAGGGATGAGGAAGCCTCAGCTACTTGTGCATCACTCTGGAGCAGCTATGGTGACTTGGCAAGGCTTACACAGGGACTGTGTAACCTCAAAACATCTTCAATCGGGTAAAAAAAGTGTGTTCACGGGGAGCAGCAGCCACCAGACTGAAGTGAGACCCCAGGCTGGGACCAGGTAACGGCACCTCCCCACGGCTGCTGGTCCTGGAGTCAGAACCTGCCTCCGTCCGGGCAGAGCTACGCACCTGGTCGAGCAAGCACAGAGCAAGGGCACAGACAGTGCTGGGACAGCGAGGCCACCAAACGAGCGTAACTGCACACATACATACAAGAAGGTATGGAGACACTACGCACCTGGAAGGCAACCAAAACCCTTTGCAGAAGTAAGGCTGCATTTCGTATCGGGGCTGGAAGAGCCTCCTTGAAAGAAACGCACTGCGGCAGCCGCAGAGGACTCGTGCCCTGATTTGGCCTGCGAGAGGCTGAGCTGGACTCAGCGGGCTGCGACGGCCGAGGAGCTCTCCTCTCGCCGGGAGCTGTACAGCTTCTGTTGGTGTAAGCGGCTAGCTGCTCAGAGGGCTACGGCACCAGCCTGTGCTCCAGGCTCCTTCACCATGCACGAGAACATATTTCTCAAAAGCAGCTCTACAGGCCGACTGCCTCACCTGGCTTTACCAAGATTTTATTTATTTTTATAGATGTGTGCATATATATATACATAAAAGTGTGTATATAATATATATGTATATATACAAACACACGCCATATATTATATATACAAATACATATAAATAACCTTTGAAATTACCTAATAACAAGTTACAACGAAGAGAGCTTGTTTCATAACACAAACCCTCTGCTAAACCTTCTTCCCATAAAGTTCATAAAAGCATATGAGAGGACCAACAGAAATTTAAAAATAAGATACCTTCCTCTGCTATGTACAGGTCCACGTATAATTTGCAGTGCCAAGGGACTAATTCTGCAACGCAGTCGTACACTGCGCTGAGAAGCAGCAGGGTAAATGGAAACGCCAATTTTTGTTTCATTTCTTAAGCATGCTTCCAACAAGGAAAAGGTCTCGTGTATGATAGGGATAAATCCAGCTTAAGGAGGGCCTCATTTGGGCTCTGGACAGCTCAGGGACAGAGCACTCACTCCAGGGCTCTGAGTGTCTCTTGGAGAAAGCAAACGAGCTAATCACACCCACAATGAGGTAAGGGTGCCTTCCGGAGGTCAGAGAGCTTCAACACATCGGTCCTGAAGGAAGAATTCCCTCTGCAAGTTAAAATCATGGTTTGATGCAGGATTTTTCTGAAACCAGCTGCACTTCTGTCAGTGGAGGTACAGCCTGAGCCAGCAGTTTTTCTTACAGTTTTGAGGCACAAACCTTGAAAGATAAATACCTTCATTGCACCTACTGCAAAAAGACCCTTCCAGCGCTGGTGGTGCTGCCCCCTTCACCAGACCGCTCTGCAGCTGAGGACAAGCTGAGGTTACGTTCTTGCCACTGGTACAAGCGCGGTTTGTTGGGACGACAGGGCACTCCCTACCTGGATCTCCTGCCACTGGAATCGTAGCTCGACCCAGCAGGTACCAGAACTGCACAGCCCGGAAGGAACTGGAATTGTACGGCTGGTAGATAACATCAGACTTCTTCAGTGCGCAATGGAGAAATCCCCAGTGATTTGTAGGGAAATCCCCAGTCCCGCGGTACTGAAATCACTAATACCTTGCCATAAGTCTTGTGTGTGAACCTTGCCATTTACAAATCTTTAACTAAGTCGCTGTTTTGATTGTAGCAAACACTACTGAATTATTGTGTTAAACAGGCTAATGATTAACTGATCATTAAAGTGCTACTAAAGAGAAAAAATAGTGATTTGCCACAAAGGAATTAATAAATCTTAAATTGCTCATACATCAGGTCTGTGCAAAAACTTCATCTGCAACAAGCACACAGACGTCTTTACACCGCGACTGTGTTTGTAAGGATCTCACAAAGAAAAATGCTTCCTTCTCTAGGAAGCTGAAGCAGGGGTTTCTTTGAAAGAGCAACAGCAATACCAGGAGGACGCTTCGTGTGCAAGCTCCCTGGCATTGTTCTGCCATGCTCATGCAGCATCTGGCACAAACAGGCACTGCCGTACAGGTCGTGAGGGCTAACACTGCCCAAACAGCAAATGAGGAGAGAAAATGTCAGGAAGAGCTGCACGTTCATTGTGCAGCAATGAAGACTGGAACACGACTGAGACAGGTACTTTGCAAAGTACTTTAATTAGTAAAGAGTATTAACCTCACCCAATCAACTCTAAGCATACTGGGGAGAAAACGCAGCTTCCATGAGCAAAAAATAGTACTTTCTGCTGGCTTTGTTACAGTAACTTGTTTTCCCCATTTCCCACCCCCCCTTGAGGTGCAAATGATTTGTCAATTTATCGGCGGAGTTTGCATAGTCTCTATCAGATAACAATTTTTTCCAGCAGCCAGGGCTGAGATAAGCCCCTCTTTAATGGTGAAAAAGCAAAGCACAGCAGCCAGCCTTGATTCGATGCCGAGAGCTTTCTCCTCCCTCCTGTACCCGAGGCAGCACAGATTGTGCTGTGCCGTGCCATCCCACCGGCACAGACCTCACGTCTCTCCAAAACCAAGCGCATGCCCAGGATTAATCTAAGCCACACACAACCCTTGTGCAGGCACGCACCATGCGCACCCAGCCCCTGCATTTCCAACCTGCCCCTGGCACTCGCTCCAACTTGCTCAGGTTTGTGCCGTGGCAGCCCAGCAAGAGCGAGACAGGGCTGCCAGCGGGGGCAAACTGCGAGCCAAGAGCACGAAGCGAGGCAGCCGGGGACGAGCAAGAGCGCACCTTCTGCTCAAGGACACTGGTTCTCAAGGAGACTTGGAGCTGGGCACAGAGGCCAAAGCTCTGCTCCTCTCTTTTCATCCTATAGACATGTCTCCCACCTCTTGCAGACCGGCAACAAACCAAAACTTCACGTGACAGCAGCCAGAGCTTGAACAGGGACAACCAGAGGTCAGTAAGATGTGGAGAAAATCCCGTGGAGATGACTTAATGTTTCATGGTAAAAAGCCAACTAAAGGCTACCGACCACAGCAGCACAGTCTGGATGTTACAGCACCATTCCCCTCCACTAACCAGCGTGAATACCACCACGATTGTCCCACTGTATCTCATCATGTACGGTAACGGTGTCTTGAATTCCAGGTAACTGGCTAAAATAAATACAAACAACGTTAAAATCAAGCTCTACTTGTGGTTATTTCTCTTTATTTACCCAGTTGCTGTACCAGAGGTGTTGTAATAGAAGTAACAGGGAAAAACTTCGATGAATTTAGGGTGAGAATGCTATTGGGTGCTTAACTCCCAATGGATCCCAAAAGGAATGGACTGGGCCTGCCTGATGAATTTGGGGCAATTATTCACGAGGTGAATGATAAAAGAGAAGAGTCAACCTCAATTCTCAGAGCTCTTTCTGACCTGCGTGCATTGAGTCTCTCGCTTGTCTTTGCTTCTCTGCTTCTGTAACTTTAGTTTATTTTGTCTTTCTACTTAACAGGCAAACCTCACCACGAAGATGAAGACAGTATGCAAACCATGGGTGGAGTATGTATGTAGCCAAATTAGTACAAATTCCTTCAGTATGAGACAAAAAACATATGTGAGACCATACTGGCTGAATTGGAACCACGCTGATTTTTATATACATGCCAAAATGCTAGAAATTGAATTTTTACCATATTTGAGAATTTCCTGTTACATAACAAGAAACTTGAGCTGCGTGGGAAGCTCTGGGATGCCACACGAACCAGCAGGCACCTCCGACCTCATCCCTTGGCATTATGCAAAGAAAATGGAAAACAAACAGCGCAGCACGACAGATTACCCCTTCTTATTTGACTTAAGCATAAGCAAGAATATCCCAAGTTACTGAAAATCGCCAAGTGTGAGCTTACAAATCAGGATCTGATGCAGTACCCCTTGTCTCGAGCAACCAGGAAAGATAAATAGCAGGGGAGAGATTAATTCAAAGGCCTGGAAAAGAAATACTGACGTATGAAGAGCATCAGACAAATCCAGTCTAGTTCTGACAATGCTGAAAGCCATTGCCAAAGTCCATCAGTTACCAGAATGCAAACAAAGCTACATTTAATGGGCTGATGTCTTTTGGTTTTGTTTTTTAGTTAAAGAGGGTGCCTGGCATTAAAAAAAAGAAAAATCAGAGGTTGCTCGTTTGCATTAAAAAAAGGAGACAATAACTTAGAAACAAACCCACATTCACCATGTCTAAAACCATTTTGCTTTGAACAAAATGCTTGCAGCCATCCACCTGCCTTGCAAATCGAAGCACAAAAGGCTATTTGCTAACCAGCTACCTACCAGGAGTGCCTCACTGAAATTACCCATCAACAACGAGAGCACACAATAAGCTCCGTACTCTTCCAAGTCATGGAAAAGAAGGTAAAAAGACAATTAGAAGCATGTCAGCTGAATTATTTACTCTTTGTTTACAAGAACACTTCAGGGTATGAAGATGGGAACCATCGTAATGTAGTGACAGTGATGGGAACCATCGGGAACCATCTTAGTGTAGCGATGCTACCCAGCCAGCATAATTAATGCACACACAATCATTTTTGTTCTCTTTATCGTCGTGCTCACCAGGCTGGAAGCACTGGATGGAGCAGGAGGAGAAGGAGAACCATAAGCCGTGGCTTCGTGCAGCACTCCCTTGTGTAACCTTCCTAAACGCGTAAAAACCAAGAGTCAAAGGGTCAGAAAAAAATCCCAAAGATGGGCTCCAGCAAAGTTTGCCGCATGGGAGCACCACGACCACTGGGCACAGGAGTTTGGGACAAGGATGTGAGGAGGCACCATGCCGTGACCAGCTCGTGTCCTGCAGGCACACGTCTGTCCGTCTGTCCCTTCCAACACCGCTCCCAGCAACTCCGACCTGAAACATCAGTCTAAGACCTTGCTAAACTGAGCAAATACTATAGAGGAGAAAACCGTAAGACGAGCACATTTTATAAATGTGCATTATTACATTAGGAGTTATTTTTCAATCTAATCTACTGTGGTCAAAGGAATGGCTTCCTTATTCAATCTGGTGGCTGCACAAACAGTATTTATATGGCTTGCACAAAGTTTGAGACACCTCACCTGGAGCACAATAATTTCTTTGCCTTGAGCTTCCCCTCTGTGTTTAACAAGGTGCCCTCCTAGCTCGACAGCAGCAGCTGGGGTAAAGCTGCATCCCTAAATCCCCCAGGGCAGCCTCTCTCCTGCTACGTGATGATTTACTGCCGGGGGGGATCTGCGTTCTGCATTTCTGAGCTCACCTCTCCAGCAGATGGGAAAGACTGGTTTCATCAGCTGTGAAGCATCAGCCGGCTGGTGTGCTGCTTCATGTGCAGTAAAACTTCATTCTGGCAGAGGATTAATGCGAAACTTTGACTATTCTTGAAGCTGTCCGATGGTTCCTATGGACGGTAATAATAAAGTAAAATTCAGCAAGTCTCTGCCCTCAGTACAGGCTATCGGATGTAATGGCAGATTCCTCAAGAGTGGGACGTGAGAGTGAAAGGAATCCTATAGCAGTTAAAAGCTTAATTTTAGAAATAATATCCCGTACCCTCTGAAGTAGTAACAGGCAGTGCAACGAGCTCTACCCCATTCCCCTGCTCACTGTCCCTGCCCACTGGTGGTCAGACTGCCGCTGTGCAGGAGCTGCTGGAAGCTTCTTCCCACCGCCTCCACCCACAGCAGCTTTAACGGGGACACGACAGCACCATGAAACGGCCGAGCAAAGCCTGGCACCGAGGCAGGGGCATCCTGCACCATGCCAGCTGGGCTGCGTGGGGCCTGCCCCGCACCCTCACCCCAGTGCTACCGACGGGTACGGCTGCAGGACTGAATGAGAGGGGAGCAGGAGCGTCTTCTCTGGGGTTTTGCCCTATAAAACCTTTCGGAGCCTTGGCAGACTGGTACTCGGAGGTTTACATGATTTAAAGCCTTTCTGGGAGCCCCCCTCCTCAAAGAGCCAATTCCACAAGCCTGTGTCCCACGGAGGGTGAAGGTCGATGACAACCGGCACCCTGGAGGAGACTGCACCCTAACAGAGATCATGCTCCTAAAACGCTCAATGTAAGAGAGCTCAGTGTGGCAGAACCCAGCCTTATTTTCTGTATTTGCCTCGCTTTGGGGAGCTCACACAGATTATAAACATCAGATTCAGCAGCTGCACAAAGTCCTGGAGAACGAATGCATTTCATAAAGGGAGCAAGGAGAGCAAGCCCGGATGAAGCAGAGTGAGGGAGCCAAACCTGCTGGCCAAGCGCAGACGGCACGCGCTTACAAGTGGGATATGCTCCTGGAGACAGCATCCTATCACCTGTTGACAGAAGATCTCCGAGTACCCACGTGGAGGAAGCTACACCGACATTACTGGAGTCAGTTTGCATCAGTTCGCTCTTTCCTAAATTTCTGGATGCCTCTTCTTAACCTGCACCATCTCTTCCCAAGTTGCATTTCATTTTGCCTGTCCACTTAAGTGACTTCGAAGGAGTCTTTGAAGTAGCAATTACATGGCTGCTGGAATACTCTTCACACGTATTTGGACTTTCACCCTGAGTCATCCAATGCACTTCACTAAAAACACCCTAAGTACTTATTCCCTCAAGTTCCCACTGATATTTACACCACTTGCTTTTCGTTGTGACAGGCAGGAGGTAGCAAACAGAGTCAGCTGGGCTCTGGGAAGATGAGAATGGCAGTCAGATGACAAATAACCAATGCAAACAATTCACTCCTTTCTTTCCCTTCAGGTTTTAACAGCTTTGTCTCCTCCTCCCTCTCATCGTCCTCCCCCTGCTCCAGACACTACCACGTCCCCTCCAATGCCCCAGGCTGCTCGGTGAAAGGAAAACCAGACCAACCGTTCCCAACTTTGGTATCGTTTTGAAGCTTTTTGATCTAAAGAAAACCTTGCATGCCTCACGTTATTTTTTCCAACTGTCTCTGTAATTAAATCTACATTTAGTTATTTATATATTCTCTATCTTTATCAATGTTTCTTGAAGTCCCCCAAGGAAAGAAACACAGAACATTCTTCCTTATTTCTGCCAGTGCTGGGTCACTGGTTTGTGTTCCTCAATGGCAGTGACACCACAGGCATTTTCCTTATTGCTTCCATTTGAACATTCCTGCAATGGCTCTGTAAGCAGGCTCAGTGCTGCGACGTTCGGTTTGCAAATACTGTAGGGGACATCTATGTAGTGGTTATTTGCTGTCTTTCATGGGGTTTTTTAAAATGGAAGCTGCCATTACATATTCTGCAAGGCTGATTTTAGAAAACCTATTTAGGGTCAAAAACAGAATGGCAAAGATGTTCGTGTGTGAACGATGCGACGCACTGGAGCCCAGCACTGCTGTCTGCAGTAGGGTTTCCTCACAGGGTTTCACGCTTGGAGGTCTCCACATCGATATTACTCTCTTCGCTGCACGTCAGCCCATACAGAGTCCATGCCATGGAATTTGTATCTGCTTGCTGTATATCCAGCTTTTTCATACATCTTCTTATGGCAGGAAATCAACAGTTTGCTAAGAGCCAAGAATATAATATCCATTGAATCCCCCTTATGTGCTAAATGAGTCATTAATTGCACCGAAGACAGCTCTTGCATCCGTTCAGCACAAGCTAGTTTTTAGCAACCAGCTCGTTCCCCCCGGTAGCTCTGCTCCTGTAACGCACGGCCCAGCTCCCCGCGCACCAAACCGACCCGCGGTCCCAGCACGGTGTACGTGGCAAGGCCTCCTGTTCCACCAAGCTACAAGACTTGGAAAAAAAGTTTTTTTTGCTTTGTCTAGATAATGTCACCAGCTCCAGTATCCCAAATAACTGACCCAGCAGCGTTTTCTACACTGCGAGGACTTAGCGTAACATAAGCACTGGAGATTTCGAAAGCTTTCCAACACTTACGAAGCCCTTGCAGTATCTGAGACACGGTTGTACTCCTGGAACATCAGCAAGGCTCTGCTATATCCATTCCTCAGTGAATAAATCACAGCGCGAGTTGCTTAGGGAGCAAAGAAGGGAAGAGCCTCTAATTCTGCCTCGGCGAGGTCAGGAAGCTCTCCAGAGCACCACGTGCAAGCGGTGGAGCAAGAAGGATGCAGAGCTGGGATCCTCACTCTAAGGCCACGTCTGCTCTCTCCATACTGGGTGTTTTCTCTTCCTCCATGGGGATGCATTTGCTCAACGTTTCCCATGTTCTTTTCCAGTCACACGGCCTCTCCACTCTTCTACAAAGAGCGGACTGACTACAGCTACAAATGTGCGTGGCAATGAAAACAAATAAACCTGCCTCCCGTAAGGCAGAAATTCATGCATTTGTTTAGTCTTAAGGAGACACTGGAGTTTCTTTTCTGATCCCCGTCAAATTCCTTGAATACTTGGAAGAAACAGGGCCTGTCAATTCAGACCGATGAAGCTCGTATAAGGCCTGTGTCACAAAATACCCTACGTGTCCCTAGGGAGAAAAACGAGCGTGTTGTGTACTGCGAGATGCTCTTACTCTGGTCAGCCCGACAGGAGGAGCCGACAAAGCCTGTATGCCGTTCACTGGTGAAGAATGTGTTTCTCAGCCACTGGAAGCCCAGCCAGGACACATCAGTCCTTATTTAAATCATCCTCCTCAGAATTATTCCTAACCAAAGGATCAAAAAAATAATTTAAAAAAATTGCAGTCAAAACAGTCAATGGATCCACGCACAAAAATAATGTTTAAATCAACCACGGTCCAAACAAAGAAGGAACCGACTGACACAGAAAAAGCAAGACCTGGCCAAAACCACAGCCTAAAAACCGTACTGAACTTTAAGGAGGGTTCACACAGATCTGAGTAATACCTCCCAGCAGCGTTAGCCTGAGTCACAAGCCTCCTGCCCAGCCATCTTTACAATAAACACTTTTGCAAAGTCCAGCACAGACTTTTTTCAGCAGGACCGGCAGTATTTGCTCCGCCAGCTGCTGCGTTCAAATACCTCGTGCTCTGGAGTTTCTTTACAGCAAGCCATCAGAAGCCACAGCGCAGTGAAATGCGAAGTGAGATGGCAACATATTTCCCTGCAAGCATCTGTGTGGGATCGCCCCACTAACATCTAGGAGATTGTGGCTCTGTGGCTGTAGAGGGGATTAGCTGCAGAGAACGCTCCTGCTCTTACAGCCCACGAACGTATTAAATGGGTCAGATTCTGCTCTGCTAACCCAATACAAATCAGGTTGAATTTATCCCAGATTTACTGCCACGTTAACAAGGATCTGGTGTCATTAGTGCTTAGCCTGGGCATTATTGCTGCTGTGATTTAAAGGATGTCTGAGCTCTCAGAAACATACTGCAGCTCCCTCCTAGATGACAAGCCATGATGACAGGACTTAAATGATACCCTTTAAAAGACTGGGAGCCAAAAAAACACAATTCTGAGGGAAATAAAGAACGTCAGTTCTCGCTACTGTTGTACTTGCAAGAAAGAGGACAAAGTGTCAAACAGCAGCACACAAGCCATGAACAACAACAGCTTCCAGCATCTAAACAAACGATTCCCACTGCTCCCTGTACCTGTTTTTAAGAGGTTTTTTCTCTGTCACTTAATGTCAGCGCAGCACAACCCTTGCCTTCATGTGACGGGGCCTTAGAAAAGCAGGGGTCGTGCTCCTTCACCCCCCGACAGCTGAAGCAGCGCGGGCAGGGCCTGTGCTGGCTCCTGGCTCCCACCGGCACAGAAGTAACTTGGACGCTGCTGGCAGCCAGACCTCCGACTTCTCATGGCTCGGGTTTTAGGAGAGTTCATCCAGTAAGCGTTGCGGTAAGTTTAGGTAAGGCTGAAACTGCAGCCTAACTCATTTCAGAGTTTCACCTAGCTATGAATTAACAGATACAGCAATCAATTTTGGTTTACTCCTGGTTTTTACTTATTTACACATTTGTACTGGGCCGTATCTCTGTGCTCCCCATGGAAAGCAACAAGGAAAAACGATATTGAAAGGAAATCAGAGAATATCCCGAGTTGGAAGGGACCCACAAGGCTCATCGAGTCCAACTCCTGGCTCCATGCAGGACTACCTAAAAATTAAACCACGTGGCTGAGGGCAGTGTCCAAACGCTGCGTGAGCTCCAGCAGGCTTTGGATGAAACATGGCAGCAGTAACCATGACAACTGCTATTTTCCAGAAGAAAAAATGTTGACCCGGACACTTCTGAAGAACTCGCAACCGTTCAAATTGCCACGAGTACTGTAGTCACCAGTCCAGAACCTGGACCACGCTTAGTCCTTCCTAACCACTGGAACACGAAGCCCTCACCACCATCATCACAGGAAGGGCAGAAAGGGGCTTCTTGGCCGAAAATTTACCTTTCAAAGCCATAACTCTCCAGCAAGACATCACGACCTTTTCCTTCAGCAAGAAGGAAATTCAGCTCTGCTCCAGTAAGCACAAACTTTACTGTGAACATGAAGAATGTCCACTGCCACCCAGCAAGGCATTTCAGATGGTGATGCTCAACTTTAAAGGTTCACGGTTCCAGCAAATTTCCAGAGCGCTACCTACACAGCAAGACAGACACGAGCTGAGAACCAGCTCTTACACTCTGCTCGGCATCTTCTGCCTCTGTACCGTGTAATTTTTGGCCCCATCTTCAGCATCAGTTCTACTTCCAGTTTTAAGGGAGGAGAGAATGAAAAACGCGCAGTTATGTTCCAGCTCTAATGAAGACTTATGGCAAGTCCCTTTACCTTTTTATGCCTCTGTATCATTTAACCTGATGAAAGGATAGAATTTTTAGATGAACTCAAGGTTTTTTTTAGCATACAAAACCTCTTGCACTGTGAAAGTCTCCAGGGCTGAGCATCTCCCGCTGCTTCTTTGGACATTATTTAACGTAACTGAGTCACGTCAGGAAGGATTTCTTTGTGACTCTGGAGTTGCTACACAATGTGGAGCAGAGGTACTACAACCTAACTTCAAGTACTATTTACTGGTAGGAAGAGTGATGTGCAATAATATAACAGCATTTTAGTTCATTTCCGTCTACATTTGTCGAAAGAAGTGCTGTTGAATACATTTTCTTCCTGTTAATGTAACATCTTTTCCTCCTCCTGGCACCTCACTTAAGATGTCTGCGTCGTTCTTTTTTCATCTCTGCAATGCTGCAGAAATTTAGCCAAAGCGCATTTCAGTCCCAGCCGGATCTGGAGCGCATAGACAAAGTGGGGTAACCCATGGCAACAGCTTAAAGATTATTAACTGCCGTGCAAAGTTAATCATTCCATATTCTAATTATTCAAAGGAAAGAAGCTGCAAGTTTATGTGGGAAGATGGTTCATTTTATGACCTCCGTCTTCCCAGCGATTCATAAAATTTTCCTTATGGAGCTGACAACGCTGCTTCTCTGGCACATCCCTCCATGTACACCTGGCCTAAGAGCAAGACTCTGCCATGAAGACTCAATCACGACACAGCAACCCATTTGCTAACACAGCCACAGGACCAATCCTAACAGCTCAAATTCTGCCGATCAGTAATTGGCAATTCATCCCGAAATGCCTTGAAGAAAATATAAATCATTTTCTTCACTTCACAATGAAATTATATCACGATCCTTTCTTGGATTACCGGCACCAGTGTTTTTATACAGAGCTGTTATCACTTAGCTCACAGTGCTGAAAGTTGCATGCTGGACTTTTTTTTTCAAGGAAGAGATGTCTCCTAAAGCAAAGAGCTGACAATGTTCCTGATTCACTTTAGAAGCTTTGTGTTACTTAAAAACTCTGCATTCCTTCCTATGCATGAAAGAGTTATGTGCTCCTTCCCATTCATTAAAAAAGCTATGCATTGCTTAAAAAAAGAAAGAATTGGTAGTAGGCATCCACGGCAGGTGTATGGGGCACCGAGAAAAACGTGCCATCTGCTTCCAGAGCAGGGCGCTGGGCAGCGCTGCAGCCCTGGCCGGGCACCGCAGAAGCCGCCTCCTGCCCACGTCCATAGGAGGTGTCTGCGTGAAATGAAGGGGCAGTCATAAAAAAGTGTCTCTGGAGGTAAGAAAAAAAAAAAACCTGTAATTAGGCCTCAAAGATATACGTGGGTGTTTATCATCACCTTGTCGAAGAGATGGCGTGGATGGTGCAGCCAAAGGCAGATGAAGAGCAAGGTGGAAGCAGTATGGAAGCTGTATGGTCTCCTGGTGTCAAAAGTCCATGCTGCTCCAAGTACGAATACAGCAAATCGAGTCCTACATGGAACAGTGCTGAGGTAAAGAAAATACTGACTAATACACTGGAATCGTTTTATCAGGAGATCTATTTCTGTATAAGAGGGAAAGGCATTTGAGGATGAGAAAAATCCCTGTAAAATCAAAGCACAAAGCTCTCCGACATGAAATCGCACAGCGTACCAGTAATGTCAGGGACTATTGCTACAAATAAACATTCAAAACAAACTTCTTCCAGGGGGAGGTGACTGCCAACTCCTAACCATCCACAGTGGGGTTTTTAGTGTTGTTTTATTTATGCATTCTGCAAACCGCCAAAACCAGCAACACACGTCGATAGCAAGAAAGAACAAACAAGCCAAACGTCAGATGCATTTCCTAAATCCAACCAGCAAATGCTCCTTTCCTGGCATGGTGTCCTCCAACCTACTTTTATTAAAAAGGCATTGAAGTAGGTGGCTTCAATTACCACAGTGTTCTGATTGAGATCTCATACACAGATTCATCACTGGTGCAACTGCAAACATCAACGCCAACAGCAATTCTGCTGAATTATGCAGGTGGCAAATCAGAAATCTAGTTGCAGGAGACCAGAACGTGGAGCTGAGATTCGCTGTGATCAGGCATCACTCCCACAGTTTTAGTATCTCCAGCCTTAATAGCTTCACTTACCTTAAAAATAACCTCAAGGTTGTTTAAACAATGGATCCTGCTGAGTGAAAGCAGACAGCAGGAAGCTGTGCGTTCCCTCCCTCAGCACAAAGACCCTTCCGGGGCAGGGAACCCAGCTTTGAAGCCGGGCTCCGTGCTACCTGCACGCCCCGGCTCTGAAACGAGCAGAGGCGAGAGCTTTCTGCAGAGATCCTTCCCGGCTGGGGGCACGAGAGCAACTCAAAGCTCGTGGAAAGGTGTGCTGCAAAAGGACAATGCCCACCTGCCCGAAGCCGTCTCCTAAGAATTATTTGCATACAGCCTGCAGATAGCAGCGGTCAGCAGCTGTTACGGACATTGTTGGGTATAAGCAGTAAATATTTAGATAACAGTCTGTTACGTGACGTGTACTACTACATGTGATGGATCTGTCATGGTCTCCTACAGAGCACTTACCACTTAGAAGCATATTTGTAGGATACATGGTGTATCATAACTATGTGCTAGATGCACTACGTTAACAACTGAAGATACATTGCTCTGTAATTAAGGTAAGGCACACAGTTCTGTACTGTATGCTGCACAGTAGCTATATAGACATTACAATATCAAAAACTGATGTAAATTACTAATCATACCCATAGGCATAACGGAACAGGTGCATTACTGTTCCTTGGAAGAGGTGCAGCACCCAGTGCTACAGCACTACACAGTGCTAAACGGGGGGCACATTTGCTTTTTGTTGTTTGAGCACAAAGTATGCCCAAAGCAGTCCCCCTGGGTAACTCCAGGTCTTCATTCGCCAACATGCTCTTTAGCTTAATGGCCTTAATGACCTACTCTCCGTTATTTTGCCCTTCACTTCCTCCATTTCTGTAGCAGCTTAGTCCTTACACGTCCCCCTGACAACCCAGAGACCACTCTCTGTGTATTTCAGAGCTGTTTTCAGCCACAATTAACTTTAACAACTTTTCACTCATCCACATTGGCTTTCAAATTTTATGTAGAGTTTTATGTAAAGATGCATTCGCTCCCTGAGCCAGCTCCAGCACCTCTTTAAAGCTCAGCCAGTTTTCCTTCCTAGGCCATTTTCTCATAAATACTGCCGGTCTGCTTCACTTACCACGTACCTCACTTTATCCAATTGGAGGCTTCTGAAGTTTAACTCACCTGGTTTTATATCAAGCCTCCTACTGCAGCTGAAACACGGACCAGCAATCCTTCCCTACCTTGGATAGGTTGTGCAGCGCCTTTCCCACGCACCAATCCCACCCATGACCTTCCCTCGTTACCTACTGCTTCCAGAATGACGGTTCTAGCAGTTCTTGACCTACTCACTCCAGGTAGTAAGCCCAATGCGGTAGGAAGTTACGCACAGGTGCAGCACAGGCTGTCTAAAGCTGACAACATCTTCAAGCCACAATTCCGTAGATTTTTAATTCATCACCTATGGGTTCGACAACAAATTGTGTCCCATAAAAAATCCCCGTTGCAACGCTGTCTCTAAACGCCCCGTAAACCCCCACTTTGACAACAAAACGCCCAGAAGGCGACACGCTGCCCCCAGCTCTGATTACAGATGTTCACCACTACCCTTTCTATAGACAAAGTAGGGCTTAGGCAGAACCTGCTGGGCACCCCTGTCCTGGAGCACCGCACGGAGATGCCCAGGGGGCAGGAAAGGAGCGCAGCCCCTCGTGGGCAGGCCAGGCAGGAGGCATCAGGCCGTGGCCCTGTGAGCACAGCACAGAACTGTACGCCAAATGCTTATGCAAGGGGGTTACGGGGCTGCACGCAGCAGGTGCCTTTTTTTGGCACACCCAGCAGTTAGTGCTGGACTCTGAGACTCCTTCAGCAGGGAAAAGAGCTCGTGTCAGGAAAGAGCATAAAGGGAATTTCAAAGTTTGTACGTTGGCTTGCACCGAGGTGCAGTGGGGGATCAAAACTCCTCTGCAACGCGAGCAGCAGGCGTGGGGCTCTGCAGCGCCTGCTGCAGCCGGAGAGCTGCGGGGTTTGCCCCACTGCGGCAAGGTGCATGAGCTCACCTACTCTACCGGCAGCTGGAGAGATCACTTGATTACGCCAGATGCTGGTTTCCTTCTTGGTATCCTGATCCACCAGGAGACACTGCTCGCCCTGCCCTGGGTGACAAACGTCAGTGCCCGCAGCCACCTACCCACGGCGCGGTTCTGCAGCGCGGGCAGGACGTCACGAACACGTTTGAACTGAAATCCCGTCTACCAACAAAACAGCTCCCTCCTGTTATCACTTAGGAGGGTCTGCTCCAGCCGGCTGAGATCTCTGCTGTCACCAGCTCCCCTCTGCGGGATCGCTTCCAGCCTGCTCTGCGGAGGGACTCGGGCAGGCTCTCAGAAGGCAGTGCCCACGCGGGCAGACGGGCTGACGTTTACTTTTCTTCTTATTGTACCTAAGGGATCCACTGGCAGCCAAAACAGTTTCGTAACAGAACTAAATACACAAACCAGCTCGGTATCTAAGCAGCCAGAAGAGTTTAGTAAATATATTATCAAGCCTTACCACCAAACGCAGACATCTACTTGTAAAATGAAGTAACTGGTAAGACTGGAGCATAGGATAAATAAATAAGAAAACCATCAATTTCTGCATAACCTGCTTTTAAGAGCAGCACATTGTGGATCTCTCGCTACACAGAGCAAAGATCTGGGGCCTGCCTCTGCTCCCGGGGGAGGACGTGGGGCCCTGCAGCAGCACAGCTGGGAGCAGCCAGCTTGGCGCGTCCGTCTGAAACCCAGGACTTGAAGGGAGCGATGGAGGGCGAGCTGCCGCCGTGGGGTGAGAGGCTTCTGTGTGAGCGCCGTCACCCGGTCCCTGACCCTGTGCCATAAACCAATTTTCACTTCAGAAGTGCCGCAGGCTCACATACTGACTGGCTGGGCACTTGAACCCCGGTAAAGATTTGTCTCAACTTTTTTGTGTGTGCTTGCCCAAAAACTTGAGGACCATCTAATGTATGATCCAAAAGTAATTACAAAATATTAAATACTGATGCTTTATACAAAAATAAGTAGGAGTGCTGTCCAAATACAGCCCTGTATGACACCAAAATACAATGTCTATTTTAAACACAGACCAAATTTCAAAGAAACAAAAAACTGAGGCAGCTTCCCCAGTATCAGTAGGGGATGAACACTCCCAGCAGTCCGGGGGAGCTTTTCCAAACATTACAGCTTTTGGTCCTTTCACTGTGTTAGCAAAGTCAGCACTAAGGAACTGCCCCTAAGCACAGGGCTTTTCCCCAAGTAACGAATAAAGAAGGAAGAATAAAATGTCATTAAATCCTCCTGCTCTCCTTTGCACTACCAACTTCATCAAGGCCCCGAGTCGTGTTGCTTCATTCCACCACTTGTGTGCGCAAAGAGCAGAACGAGCAGCCAGCTTCTTCCATCATCTCGTACCTTTGTACCTGCTGAGGCTCAAACCTGGAACTTGCATCTAAAAGGTATCTGCGTGCCGGTCTGCATGCAGGAAGTTCTGCATTAGCTAACTTACTTGTCATTTGTTGATAGCGTAATTTCATTCACTTAATTACAGCTTTTTATTAACAGATAACGCGTTTTTTGCTTTCCTCTCAGCTATTCCCACCAGCCTCTCCATGTTGCGCCCACAAAGACCCATGTTGTGCTCTTCTTTACTCCTATTAAAGCACATTCCCTGATGCAGTCTGCAGGGCTCTCATACATTTCTCACCAGACTCCCGTGGCTCCAGCACCACAGCGGCACTGACACGGATGGGTGAAGGTGCTGTGAGCCCTCCCAGCACGATGGGTCCTTTCTTCAAGGAACCAGCCCCAAAACAACTCCTGCTTTGGCCTTTTCTTTTTCCCCTTCCTGGGGGAAGGACACTGAAAGAGGGTCTCCAAAACCCACGCTACGAGTAGGCTGCCCACAGGCACAGACCTACCAGCCCTTCTCTTCGTGTTCCTCGCAGCGCTGTGCCGCAGCGTCTCTGGCTCGGGACCATCGCTGGCTTGCGATGTTTTCTATCCCATAACCTAATTTCATTTGCACACAGAAGCTCTCTGGGCAGCACGCACAACCTTTGAGGGAAACATATGTCTTCTAATCCCCCCAGGATGTGCAAGCACATAAAATCATCCCCCAGACTTGTGCAGGCCCATAAAAATCACTTCAACAATGTGTTATTCTTAATTGCTTCAGGCAAGCTAGCCAGGACTGCTAGAGCCTAAATACCGGCTGTCTATAAAAGCAGAAGAATTCCTTACGTTGTCCAGCAGCACCTACCCCGTGCGCTCTAAGGAAGCGTGCTGCTGGCACAGGCTGGCACATCGCGTCCTCCTGGGCTAGGGGACGAGAGGCATCGCGGGGGACTGCAGCAGCACCATCCACCAGCGCAGACGAGGAGATACCACTCCTGGAAAGACAGGCTTTGAAACATTTTTCTTCTGTTTTTACTATTTTAGCTCCAATACCAGTAACTACGAAGTTAATGTAGTTATGATTTCAGATTCTGTCTACTCAAAGCTATCCATCCCTGTCCTCGCACGGCACGTTTTCTTTTTGCAGTACTGGCACCGCCCCGTTTGCGCAGCAACACCGCACCGATCCCAGCCACACAAGCGGTCACAGAGAGGACGAGCCTCTGAAAAGTGAATTCTGTCTACAGGTTACATCCAGGGACAGCAGATTTTCACTCAAAGCTAAGCACAAGGGAAAACAACTGCCTTCCCAGCACTGATGTGTGGGGTGTAAGAGCTGCTGGTAACTCGGGGTCCAGCACAGGGCCACGTGCTGATAAGGGATCCTAGCAATGGGAGCTTACAAACACCTGGTGGGGTGGGTGGCAGTGGAGGAGAGGGAGCCAGGCTCTTCTCAGTGGTGCCCGGGGACAGGATGGGAGGCAATGAGCACAAACTGAAAACCAGGAAATCTACTTAAAGGCAAGAAAAAGCATGTTTTGGTGGTGAATGTGGTCAAAGAGTGGAAAGGCTGCCAGGGAAGCTGTGCAGTCTCCATCCCCAGGGACAATTCAAGACCTGACAGGACCAGCTCATGAGCAACGTGCTCCAGGGTGCCCAGCCTGCAGCAGGGGCTGGATCAGGGACCTCTGGAGGTCTCTGCCAGCCTCAGCTGCTCTGGGAGCCCATGCGTGGATGATGTAAGACCTGGCTTTACAGGAGTTTAAGTCCCCTGACCCTACCCCCTTCCATAAATGTCAGATCCTAACCCACAGACTCACCCTGCACCATCACCTTCCACAAAACTCGCCCCATGGGACGATCAGGTCGCTGGGAGCCAACGGCCACACAATCTGGCTGAGAGACCCAGTCCAGGGGAGAGACTTGAGCTATCCCAGCTTCAAACCTGTGTGAGGGCAGTGACAATACTATTAGAAGCTCGTATTTCTGATAAAAAGCTGTGACATGTTATCTTTTTCTTTTACCAAATCTTGAGGAGCGATTAGAACAGACTGTCCCGTGCAAAGCAAAAGTTCATCGCTTGCCATTTTGCAGGGAATTAAATCCCACGACAACGTTAAAAAGAGCTCATTTATAAAATAACGGCTATCAGATCTATAGTCTGCAATGCAATGAGGGAAATGGATGATTTACAAGGAGCTGTAGCGACAACTCACTTAGAAGGAACACATTGTGTGTCAGCCTGAACCGCTGGCCAAGGCTTGCTCCTTTACAGCACCAGGGAGAATCGGGAGGAGAAAGCACAACAACTCGCCGAGAGGTTTCAGGAACGATCAGGAGTGTGTCCAGCTCGCTAATCCTTCTGTCACCTCCCCGTGCACCTGCTTTCTCAGCACTGCGTGCGCTCAGGTGTGTCGGCTGCCGACCTGCATTTTGTCAGCTTGGTTTGGGCCTGGAGAAGGAAGATCCTGTGGAAAGCACCGCCAGCACTCAGCAACAACCGGCATCGTGTAGGACGCGTGGCGGGTGAGAAAAAGGGGGGAGGGAACTGGCTACAAGGAAATAGATAAAAAGGAGAAAAACTGAGTCATTAAACTGTGCTGGAAACTTCACAAGAACAGAAGATATGATAGAGAGCTTTAAAAAAAATGAAATATGCAATTTGCAGTACCTGGCTGTGGTACTTCAACAGTCATCTTACCAAGAGTGGGATTCTCCACCTGACTAGTCACCAGGTCACACTGCAGACAGTGGAGAGAAATCATTTTCAGGGAGGAATCCTACTCACCTAAAAGTAGATTTCTAAAATAAATCTATGACCACGTATTGACATTATGTTTTCTTTCTCTCTTAACATCTGCAAATGAAGGCTAATGGGACTAGACAAGATGCAGACAGCTGAAGTTTGGGAAAAGAAACCCCACTCTTAGCGTCTGCTTCTTAATACCGATACTACTTCACAGACGTGAGACCTACTTGAGACACGCAGGGACTATACACTTTAAAAGGGAACCAATATTAGGCTCCAAGCCAGCAGATTTGCCTGCGTACCTTGAAAGAAATACTGTGCAATGTTCCGACTTGGAAATATTTTTATCCTTTCTTTCTGAAGAAAGCTCAAAGGCTTCGGGAGATGTCAGCGAAGCACCGAATTTACTCTCCTGGCAAGGCCTGGGCAGCAGGCACTGCCCTGGGTCAGCAGCGCCGAGCACCAGGAGCAGAGATGTGCCACCGCCTCTTCCGCCTCCACACAGCGCTGCTCGGTCAGACACAGACACCGAGAGGAGTTGTCTGATTTTCTCACTGTGGAGAACAACACGGAGGTCCAAAACAGACTGCGGAATGGAACAAACAAACTTAGCCCTAACACTGCAGTTTGGCTAAGGAAGCAAATTAATGCCTCATGATGAAGGTAGGTAAGACAGACACTACGAGAGCTTATAATACACAAAAAAGGAGAAAAAGACCTGAACCTGCTCTCTGTGCGATGACCCGTGCCAGGTCCCAGGGGGTCACTGAAGCCCGGCAGGCAGCGTGTCTCTAAAACATCCCCTAAAATCTCTGATGCCCCCCCGGTGCTCGCGGCAGCCTGCAGCGGCTCCGCGTGTGCTGTAGCAGCCTCTCGCCTAACCCCGCCGCGGCTCGCGCCTGCAGCAGACGTTCTGGAGCACCACCGGCTTTTTGCGACGTGTTAGAGAAGCAGACAGAAATGTTACAACGTGCGACAGGGTTACTGAGGTGTGATGTCCATTAGAAGCCACTTAGCTTTATGACACAATCCGATTTGGCACTGGCGTGTGAGGCGATGCTGTAAAAGCCAGTATGAATTACATTATGATGTGAAGAGGGACTCATTAAATTAGGAATAGGAGCTCTCCTAGAAGCCAATAAGCGTCAGACAGAGCCGTGGAAAGAGTTCATTACATAAGAATATAAAAAGGTGGGCTGTTACATTTTGATTTGTTAAAAAAGCCAAAAGGCATCAGACGAAAAGGGCCTATCGTCATGTTACAACGTGCAATAAAAGCCAACATAAATTGCATTATGATTTTAATGAGGCAGTCATTGAGTTACAACACGTAATTGAAGCCAGTAGGTCTTACGTAAGGACGTGAAGCGGGATTTGTTATCTTCGTAACACCGCGTGCCAACCACGAGACTCCGCGCGATGATACGAAACGGGACGTCTCGGGACTGAGACGCGAAGGGGATTCTTCACGCGCGTGTTGCGTTATACAATAGAAGCCAACAGAAAAGTGAATTACGGTGTGTGGAAAAGGGACACTTCCTAACCACATGCAATAGCTATGAAATAAAAATTCCAGCTAAATGGGGCAGGATGGATGTAAAATTAGCAGCGCTACAAAATCAGGCCTAACAGTACAACGAGGAGAGGGATTCACCGCGGCTGCTCGTTCATCTGAGGGCAGCACGCGAAACGGCGTGGTGCAGTGCTCCAGCCGTGCTGGTGCTTTGTTTTGAGGAAAAGCTGCCAGAGGAGCACCCGAAGATACTCTTTGTAAGGACGAGGCGTGTTTTCCAGAATGGAAGGCAAGGAAACACTGCGATACCCAGCAGAGGAACGGCGCTCACTCCCTGTGCCGGTAGCCTCATTGTTATAGCTGTGACCTTCCAAACGCACCTGAAGGCAGCAACAATGCGACTGCACCCGCTGTACCCACCGCTGACGGCCAGCATCTGCCCTCACAGCAAAGCCCCAGACCTGTGTTACCTCCCCGTGAAATCCTTCCTTTCTGGGTGCGTGCTCTGAGCCTTAGCGGGGCACCAGGCGCGCACCAGGCCGGCAGGCAGCCGCTGCTCTCCAGGCAGCCTCCGGGATGCGCTAGCAGGGGGTGCCAGCCACAGAGCGCCTGCTCCTCCCGGCCCTGCCGCACAAAGCAACACAACACCGGATTTTGGGGAGCTGGAGGGGCCCATCCCCAGCACGGTGCAGGGGAGCCGGGCTCTGCAGCACAGGAGAGCGGCTCTGGTACCTCCTGCCGGGGGGGCACGGAGTAGCCGAGCAATTATTTGAATCAATTAGCAAGCTCCGTTTCCATTTAGACATTTAGCAACGTCAGGAGCTTTCCAAGAGTCTGTTTCTTCTCATGCTCTTTTTCCCCCAGCATGTTTTTAATTACGGCCAACGCTAATTTTAACGAGTTGTCTGCCTTCAGTTCTGCGTGACTATAATGTTCTCCAGCTGATTTAAAAAAAATAAAATAAAATAAAAATCAGGTTTTAACTTCTCAGGCCGCCTTTTCAACAAAAACAGCCGCCCGTTACACGGCTTGGCAGCCGGCCGCGCTCTGCGAGCTGCACGGCGCCGAGCTCCAGGCAGGCCTGGCCCAGGCCCGACTGGATCCAGGCTCCCGGTGCCTGGGCCGTGGGCAACGCGGAGGGCGCAGGTGAAGCTCCCTCGCTGCCTGCACCCTTGAATCCAGCCCTCTTTGGCTTCACGGAGCTCGGCTCTCCTCTGGTTTTTGCTTACTTACATTCATTCAGCTTTCAAGGCTGTTAGCGCTTCCCTTGGCTTGAAAGCCGAAGAGGAAAAGCGGCGATCATCCAGGTAGCCGCCCGCCTAACGCTGCGGGCAGAATTTCTTGTATTATTCCTGTGTCAGGGCAAATCCTCTTGGCTCAGGTGAGGCACAACTATAGAAAAAGGCCGGGTCTTGATGTGAAGCATCCAAGTCGTCGCGAAATGACGTAGCGATTTTTGAGCCACGTTTTCCGTTTTTCCAATAAAACACAGCTTTCAGACGGGACCCCCCATCTCTTCCAAGAACACCTTGGGATTCATTTTGTTCAGAAAAGGGGAGATTAGAAAAGCTGATGCTCAGACCTCCCTACGTCCTGCTGTGCTCACAGGTGAGGTACAGGGAGGGGCTGGCAGGAGATGGCTGCAGCCTCCCACCACTGCTTTGCCCCAGAGTTGTTAAACACTAAAAATATCAGCACGGAGTGCGTCCTTGAAACATTACCCAAATACTTGGCTTCAGGCCTGAGATCCTGATCTGAGGCTCTTCTAACCATTCGAGAGGACTCAGAAATCAACTTGCGCAACAGTGACACTCGCCTGTTATCACCAGGCAGACTTCTCCGCTCCTCGAATCTGCACAGCACATGAAACCTTCCACCCCCAGATGCACCTCATCAGTGCTCTTATTTTTCCATTATTACATCACCCACATATATCTCCTCAAGAAGCATGAAAGGAAAGATTGTGAACAGGTTAACGTACTTGACAAACTGTTCAGAAGGCCTGCACAGTTCCTTTGTCACTGCAAACGAATGTGCTTTCCTGCTCGCTTTGAACCGCTACACCTGCTCTGAAACTCAGTTTGGTCTCTGCTTATTTTAGTGACACTTGTGCTAACCCCCTGAACCTTCTCTTCCCCCCCCCCCCCCATCATAAAGTAAAACGTAGCTTTGCTGAAGCAAATGCAATTTTCAGACTTTCCACCTCTTCAGGAATTTTATAGTTTGTTTCAACAGTTCTGACAAGCCTCTAACTTTGACAAATACGTAGGCGGTTTTTGCCAGGACACAGAATGATGCTCGGCCCTTGCTGCACCCACAAATAAAATCACGCGCACGCAAACGCCGTAACGCAATAGAACGGGTCAGGTTGATAATAAATGGAGCTGCTGGCTGAAAGAGGCTCAGCCAGACCTATTTCTGCACTTCATAACTGCTAAGTGTCATCCAAAGAGAAAGGAGGCATCCCTGCCAAACCTGTAGGTCATCCGCCCTGCACCAGTCGTACAGAAAAACACCACGTTTATTACTACATTCGAGTGAAGAGTGCCTCTTTCTCAGACCCGCTGTATATTCTCCCCTGAACCTGTTCCATTTTGCATTTACCCAATATTGCATCGATTTGCCAGGATTTTGTATCAGAATTTAGTGCTTTCTGTTTTGTCTTCCAGACCAAAGGTCAATTCACGGTGTAATGAAATCCCTCGATTCAAGCACACTCCCAAAGCATGCCATGTACCACGTGTAAACGTCCTCATATTCAACACTCCACATCCGTATATCACGAAGAACACTAAATACGAGAAACAAGATTTTCAAGAGCATCACAGGTATTTGAGAGCAACCCCGGGCGACAGCCAAAGCAAGGCCCGGGACGGGGGAACACGGGCAGCGCGCTGGGGAGCAGCGATGCGGGGACAGCCAGCCCCCAGCACGGCCGGCACGGCCTGCCTCGCTCCCATCGCAGCTAACGAGCTGCGACGGTTTACGAAAAAGAACTAATTGTTACACTCCTCGTTGTTAGGGCGCAATTTAATTCTGTACATGACTTTTTAGTACCGCGGTTATGAGCCCACGCTAGCTTGGCCACGGCACCTTCACGGGAGGTGTCTCGGTTTGAATGGGGAGCACCGTCCTGCCCAGCTGTGCCTGATTATCACAGGGAGAGCAAAAAGGTGCCTGCATCGAGGCTCAGGCCCGTGGAAATCCCGCAGAACCTACCCAGAGCTGAGCCAGCCCCGTGACACAGGCAACACGCGCCCGCGCTCCCCTGCAGCGGTGCCCGTGCCAGGGCCGTTCCGTGCCATTGCTGTCTGACAGCGCAGGGGGAAGCATCCAACGCTGCAAGTTCACGAGTGACTTAGGCACTTGTCATTATTCATGGCTATAAAACATTATAATGCTCGAAATAAGTAAAAACATTTTTGCAGCTGCTGCAAATGTCTCGTTCCTAGATGTAAGCTTGGCCGAGACGCAGGGATCGCTGCACAAGCGCCAGATTCGCAGTGAAGTAATTAGCACTTGGAAACACATCCACCTAACGCGGGCACTCTCAATCCAGCCGCGTTTCGACATGACCAACGCTGATAGCCAGCCGCAAAGACAAATGTTCCCCAGGCTGCTCTCCTCCAGCCAGGTAACTTTATCCCTTATCCCAAAGGTGTGGAAGAGCAAGGATGAAGTGTTACAGACCTGGAACGACGTCCCGCGCTACAGATGTGTAAAACAGCTGGGCAAATGATGTCATTAAAAATACTTTGCCACCTCTGCTACTTGCTCTTGTTATTAAAAGCAGACATTAACTTGCTTTACCTAATCGCACTGTGTAAACCTGTTGTGTCAAGTCCTCGGCACGTTCTGTTCCCAATTAGCAAAGACAACCCACAGCTGCTTCCCATAAACTTCTCCGGGTGGCTTTGAACTTGCCGGGCTGCAGCGCAGATGTGTTTTGCTTCTGAAATGCACATTTCTGTCCGAATAATAGAGGCTTCTTCTGGAGAATCCATACACGCTCTATTCCAAATCCACGGCCCGTGGAGCATGCATGGCCCATAACTCAAAAGGAGATGGAAATAAAGCCATAATGCTTTTTATCCATCTTTCCATCGCAGACGGATGGATCTTCAAGTCGTCTGCAGACAAGCTTCACTCAACCAAGCATCCACTGAGCTGCTTGGAATACAACAGCTGGGTCCAAATTCCCCTAAAAACCAATAAGATCTCAGTGGCTTTTAAGGGTCCCAAAATACAGTTCCTATTAGTAAAGAGGAAACAGTGTGTGCTTTAGAAAATAAGGGTCTTAAGAAATATTGGTATTGTTCTACGTTCTGATAGCATCACCCCTCTGACAGAGCAGATCTAAATATTCCCGTGGTCCTGCCAAGCTAAGCTTCCGTGCTTACTGGGTTACTAAGGAGCAAAGTTTTCGGATGTCCTCACCATGCTTCAGGCCATGCTCTCGCTGCAACTACTAGAGAAACCTCCGGTGATTTCAGCAAGAGTAAAATCAGGACGGCGTCAAGAACCAAAGCCCATCGCAGACACGTGCACTTTCTCCTCGTTTCATTTTATCGTGGCAGAGCCCCACGTACCAGTACTGCTGGCTACCTGCTCGAGCCGTCCCGCCGTACCACGGGCACAGCGAGAGGCCGCACGCAGCTTTCCTCCCAAGAACTCCATCACTCTCCCAGATCGCAGCAGGAAAAGCTCTGACTAGGTATTAGTAAACATGGATGAAAAGTCGGTTATTTGACAATCCTCTTAAATTTCGCTAGGTTTTAAATAACTCCAGCTGACAGCACTACAGCCGGTTTTCTCATCTGTGCAGCAGGACAGCGAGCCAGCAGACCGCTCAGGGTCTCTTTACAGTGACGGGCAGCGAACCCCAAAACACACACGTAGGAAAACGCATCCCGTTAGCCCGCCTTGGGCCTGCCTCCGAATAACACACTAATCACTGTCGAAGGAGGAACAGGTAGGTATATTCCCTCTGCTTTAAAATTAAAGAGATGTTCAGAATTCCTCCTGGATTCAAGAGCTCGTGGCTTTTTACAAAGCTTTGTAACAGCCTAGGGTCACGTCTTCTGCTGGCATACCTCACTTCAGCTAAAGGAGAATTCAGCTCCCACTGACATGTAAACAGAACAGATCCCTGAGGCAGGGGCCTCAGAGCAGTAATTGCAAGCGTAGCGAAGGCACCGGGCCTGCAACCCTCTCAGGCCAGTCCCAAGCAATGGCACAGGAGAAGCTAGCTGTGCTGGCTGGAACCCCACCTCAGCCCGTGTCTGGGGGTTTTGATGTGCTCGGATTTACAGCAACATCTTCCTTTTCCCTTCTTCCAAACCCTTTACATCAATGGTTTTCTGCAGGTGCTTTTTTCCCCCCCCCCCTTTTTTTTTTTTAGGAAAAAAAAAATATCAAAACAAAGGATAACAGGATCAGAATACTGGGATCATTTATTTCTTTGGGGGAAGTTTCACATGTGCAGCTCACTCTCCTAGAAAGCTATTGCAAACGAGTGCTTTTTCCTATCATATTCAAGGTGAAAACCTTGAATATAACCTAAGATATAACCTAAACAGCGAGATAAAACCTAACAGCGTGAGTGGCCTTGTCAGAAGGAGATTTCTTGCCACTTTTTTTTTAATCCTTCAGTGAGTCTAGCAAAAGGTGTAAAATGCTTACTGATAGATCATTTCTAGAGTGAAGTCACAGGTCTTTCAGCATAAGAGCTGAAGACTTTTACTATTCCTGGTAGAGTCACTATAAAAATGGAAAAAAAAAGGTGATAATGTTCCTTACTAGGAAAATCTTCAGAGCTAGGAAGTTCGGAGCTCCCAGCAGAGGACATAGCCACCTAGAGGGAAGAAAGGTGGGGATAATTCCTGATCCATCACGTTCCCTTAGCTGTAAAGCTACCAAATATTAAGTTTTCTAGATTTACTTCTGCTATTAATAGGAATTGCCTAGGCTTCTGTATACACTAGAGATAACCCTTTTCATCACTTCCTTGCCTTCTACATTCACGCTAAAGAAGGCAGAGATGTTAAAAGTACCATTTCCCTCTCACTTCCTAGCAAAACCTTTAAGGACATATATATATATCTACAATACAGTCAATATTTTATTGAACTCAAAACTGCACCCTCCCTTTTCTGAGCTCTGGGGCTGATTTTACAGCAAATAAGAGACGAGGAAGGCAGCAAACTGCAGGTCCCCTGGGAGGAGCAGCGCAGCGGCGGCGGCCCAGCACGGCCCTCCGCGTATGGCAGCGTTCTCAGTTACGGAGCAAGTGCAAGCCAGTTAGTAGGCTCAGCTCCTGCGAATACCTGGTGTGCTGTCAGGATTAACTCGACAAGTTCATTTGACCTTGCACACAGATCCTCCGTGGAAGAAGAGATTCTCTGCCATGCAGACTCAGAGGAACAACATATCCTGACGGATGCTGCTTCTCACGTTTCCTAATGCACAACGCTGGTGTTTGGCTGTTGTGCTTTCTGCTGAACAATGAGAACATACTGATGTTGGGGCATGATTTACTATCCAAGTACTACTTCACTCATTCAACTCACAGGATACATGATAGCAGAAAATACAGTTTTCCAGAGAGACAATTTTTCTACCACTTCTCTTATCACACACCTCAAGCACTGAAACTCTTGAAACAGTGCAGGCCACGTGCTTTGACTGACAACCAGACGCTGGGGCTACAAGCAGTAAGAAAAAAAGAAGAAGAAAATCCATGTGTCCACCAAGAATTCCTGGATCGGGTTGGGTTTTCTGGTGCGTTTTTTGTTTTGTCATACCCCCACCCTCCCCACGTAACCATCAGGGAAAGCGTGCTCACAATAATAACTCGATGCTTTGGTTTTAGAGCGCTTCCTACTCAGCCCAGCTGTACTTCAAGTCATGCAGTGTCTTTCTGTGCGAGGCGTGAGAAGCTACAGGCCCGCCTCAGCTCGGTAATTTAAAGGAACACCTC
This sequence comes from Nettapus auritus, assembly GCA_011076525.1. Taxonomy (NCBI): domain Eukaryota; kingdom Metazoa; phylum Chordata; class Aves; order Anseriformes; family Anatidae; genus Nettapus; species Nettapus auritus. The sequence continues at coordinate 6,405,612 of CM021777.1, forward strand.
TTCTTCGTCCTAGGGCCATGGGATCTGTCCCGAAGATAACCTGCAGATCCTCCGCCCGCACACAGCTATGTTTCACTTGCCAGGAGCAGAGTTCAGGGCACTGGGTTTGTTTAGGTTAATGCTACCACTGCTGGTGGTTTAAAACAAAACAAAAAAAAACACCTTTGGCCATAAACTAATTTGACAGGAAGAAACCATTAACATTCTTGTCTTTGTGACCACCCCGGGTCTGTAAAACTGACACAAGCAATTTGATTACAACTGACTCAAAAAATATGCGAGTCAAAATTCAAGCTATTCGACGAACGCACGCTTCAGCGTGGCTTTCGCTGACTTTCTTCTCAATAACCCCCATCAATACCAACAGCTTACAGCACCACGCCGCCCCTTTGGCCACAAGGACACCGAAGTGACCAGACCTGGCAAGCCAGGCTCAGCGGGCAGGCACGGCTGAGGAGCAAAGCACAGACGTGGCCGCAGGGCAGCCCTCCGTGGGGCGACCCCTTCATGCAGACTGCAAGGAGAGAGCTCGGGATGCGCCAGGCTGAGGGACAGGAGCGGTCTGTTTCTTGTCCCCAGATGACACGTGGAGTGGGTGATGGATAAGGACACTTGTAGAACAGCTTCAGGACGGGCTTTTTGTTTTGTTTTTTCCCCCTCTGTTCACTCCTTTCAAGAATAAGGGTTTTTATTTCAGTCTGAGGTTGCCGGGACAGCAGGCTCCTTCAGCGACGGGGAAACAAGTTACACGGTGGCTCGGGCAGAGCTGCTAGCAAGCAACCACGCACAGGAACCTCCTGACGGACAGCGCAGCTCCGAGGGCTGTACTTTGCTTATGCACCGAGCAGCAAGGGAAAGTCTACTGGTCTGGTTTGGATAACCTCTGAAACATTCAGATGCTTTTCCAAATCCCCTTGGCTTGGAAACCAGGCTGGCGAACTCCCCAGCAGCCTGATTTTTTTTTTTGATTTTTTTTTTTTTTTTTTTTTTGGCGAGTTTTCCAGTGCTTCCTGTTTTTGGCTGGGATGGAAATACCACAAGAATGGTCTTCCTCGAGTATTCCAGAAGTTTCGCTTCCAGTCCCACCTCAAGCTAGGGTGTGCCGAAGCATGCGGAAAAGACAAAATGTGAAACCCCGCCTGGTCGCACAGCAGTCTGGATTTTCTCCCTGTATATACTGGCTGAAGGGCTCGGGCGCTACGGAGAGCTGCTGGGCTGCTTCTGACAGCAAACCTGGCTTTAACCACCAAGCCCACAGAACTGCACCATGTGGCTACACATTTTTCGCGTTCCCGCTACCAAGGGCTCCGAGTCCCGTTACAAACAAGAGAAAACAGAACTGGGGTTGTTTGTAAGGTCTGAAGGGGGGAAATGAAGACCTTTCTTCCCGTAGGTGAAAGCCCCTCCACAACCCTCAAGAGGCAGACACCGCGTTCTGCAGGAGCGACGCGGCGCACAACAGCACTCACCTCCAGAAACCCCAGAACTTGGTCATCAGCAGATCTGACGGGACTGCATTCCCGTTAAGAGCAGCCACTCCTCAATTCAGGGACCAGCCCCAGACGCCTGAGTTTCAGACGGAGCATGGGGTGCCATGAAGAGCAGTGCATCTCCAGGCGGAGCACGCCGAGCAGCCGCTACGCCCGGGTGTTCCCGGCCAGCCCCAGCCCCAGGAGCTGCGAGGTTCAAGCCCAGCACCTGCTGGGGGCCGGGCAAGCTCGGGCTGCTCCAGCAGGAGCAACAAGGCCTCACGTGCTGCAGCCATCACCCGAACTGCAGGCATGGTTCTACAGCCAGCAGGTGCATCACCTTTATCTGGAGAAGTTGGATTTTGGACTTTCAATCCTTTTGTTCACACCAGAGCCATTACGCTGGCATGGTGCCATCTAGATCCTCCCCCAGCGGCTCCACTACGGGGGCACAGGCCCAAGATCAAATATTTTCAATAATTATTAGCACTAACAGAGAGCCTGAGAGAGGCAGATTCTAATTTCTGTGGAAGCAGAATCAGCACAGAGCACGCACAGACCAGCTGCAGGGGTGACAACGAGCACGAGGCACAGGACGGTTTCTGAGCACCCCACACGAGGCAGGGGAAGCCTCCACCACTTGTGTGACAAGTCACGCACCGATTCACTGACTGAACACCTCACTGGGAGGAGGGTGAAGAAATCCCAGTGTATTTCTCCACTCACATTGGCCTGTGCATCCCATGGTATTTTGGGGTCATTTTTTCAGAATTCTCATTTAACAGTTCCTCACCACGGAGCACCACTGTGTCAGGGAGCTCCTCATACAATAACGTTCTGGCTGTGTCCCCTTTTGCATGCTTTCAGTTCTTTGTTCAAGCAGTGGAAATCACCATCTGCTATTCACTGGTGCTGGCAATCCACATGTTCTCATCATATTTGTGTTTATTCTTTGAGTGCTGGAATAAAGGCATTCTTTCCACTAGCATAAAACAGAGCATGGGTTTCCCTCTCTCCCTGCCTCCCGCAGCATACATAAACTTGTTGGGAAGTAGCTGCCACCATTACGGACCGGTGCCACGAAAGCAGTAAGTTCTTCAAACTTCACCGTATTTTTCAAGTTAAGGAGATTTGGTGAGACCCAGAAGCAGTTCTCAACACTTCATGTGTTTCCAAGCTGACCCAACAACTGTCGTTCTGGATCGGACCGTGCATTTCCGCACAAACTCCACGAAGCGGTAATACCGAACGATACGGACTGAGGAACCACCGATGCAGCAAAGCAAGGGACAGCACTTGCTTCGGGGGTCAGTCCAGCTGCATAGCTAGACACACAACCCTTGACACCACGTTTACAAACACCATTTCTTCTTATTGTCTAGCTCTGACTACAAAGCTGGAAGGTTCCGCGGGAGGGAAGCGCACCCTGCTACAGACGCGTGGGGCAGCAGTTGAACAAGCACAGCGACACGTGCCTCTAACTTTGAACGTGTGTTCCAAACCCACGGACTTTGCTGGGACTGAAGCACATGCTTAAGGGCTTTGCTGAACAGGGAACAGTTATGGGATTACACATCCATTTCGGGTTGATGGATGGACGTGCTTGAGCATTTTACTGCGCAGATAAAAAAAATCAGATAGCTCAAACGCAATCGAAGTGCTGAAGCTTTGAGCTTAGAAATATTTGCCACAGCACCTGCCACTACACAGAGGATGTCGGTTTTAATCCGTTCTCGTTTTCTCTCAGCCATCTATTGCGTTTTGGATTTCAAACTTTTAAATCAGACCAATAAATTAAGGCAATTCTGCCCTGTTACCGTTAAGGCTTTCAGCCTTATCTGAGGCTTTTCACCTCCGTTAGCACATAAAACCCATTCCCATTATCTAAATAAGCTCCATTTTCCCAGTTACTTCTTTTAACCAAAAGTTAAATTGCATTACTGAGGGCGCTGTCCAAATGTCTCTTTAACACTGACCAACGTAGGGCACCAACCGCCTCACCAGGAAGCCCGTGCCAGCACCTGAACACGCCCATGGTGTGAGATTCCTCCTTTTGCCTTCATGTGGGTCCCGCGTCTCCTGTCCTTGGGCAGCAGAAGAGGCTGGGCTCTGCCTCTCAGCCCCCTGGAGACAAGCCCACGCGCCCTCACCTCTCGTGGTGCTCCTCGCTGCAGAAGGACATCACTGAGATCACCTTGTTGTCCGTGGGACAACAACCTGGGCACATTGTTTTGTTGGAACCGCGCACGGAGATGAGTCTTCCTCAACCACTGCCATTTGAAATGGAATTAAATTACACCAGCACAATAAGCAGAGGAAACCTGAGGACCTCCTGGTGTTGAGCAAGTGTTTTGGACCTGTCTTTTGCAGACCCTGAGGCATTACGAACGCAGCCTCACGAAGGCTGTACTGCCTACACACCCTCTGGCACCCTGTGAATCCACCAGCCCACAGCACAGGGTGAGGGTCACTAGCAAAAAGGGGCACAGGTGCGCCTACCGAGATGCCTGGAATTCAAGCAGGGCTTGTACAAAACTAGAGCACTTCTAACTTGCTTCAGAAGCTGGACTAGTCCCAAGATCAAGCAATCAAAAATAGCTCAGTCGCTTTTATTTCCCCTCCCTGGTCTCGTTTCAAACACAGCTTGGCCAGACCAGAAAATCTGGGCCACATGCTTCTCCCCAAGCAACATCTGCCTGGGTTCCAGGGGACGGACAGTTCATTTCCCTGGCATTTTCTAGGACATTTTGCATTTCTGACAAACGAAAGAAGTTGCAATTAGCGCGGTAAAAAGGACACGTACGTGTTTAAGTGAAAGCGCAGACTTGAGCATTTTCACTGCAAGCAGTGGCACGGGGCCACGGTGGGAAGCGTTGACAGGACTGCCCTGCGTGCCCCTTACCTGCACGAGCGTAACCCTAGGTCAGCTCAGCTGCACCACCAGAGCGGCTCAGTGTTCTGGGAAAGGCTGTCCTGACACCCCAAATCCACCAGATCCTGGCGGGGCAGCCAGTAACGCAGCCCGCAGCACAGCCAGCTCTGCTGGGCAGCTTCCTGCTCTCCAGGAACGGCTTGGCTTGCAGTCATTGACAATGCTGCGTGGTTTTCTATCAAAAAAAAAAAAAAAAAAAAAAACAACACTAGGATAAGCTACTTTGACTTCTGCCCTTGCCTTGAAAAATCTGTTCTGAAAGAGTCCGTCTGACTTCAAATGACGGCATAAATGGAAAAACTATATCGATTTTCTGCCCCACTGAGATATGCAGATCATGCTATTAAGATGAACGCCACCGCTTCTCTTTCAACACTTGTTATCGAGCCAGTGCTACTCTTCATTCTGCCTGTCACCATGAAATGAAGTCCTCTGCAGCTGAGTAGCGGCAGACAGAACAAAGTCCTCGCGCTTACGGCTGCCCTTTCACTGCCGTCACGAGCAAGTGTTAGGGAAGAAGCGTTCCCGCAGAGCCTTGGTTGACTCTTTCAAGTGACAGTGAATAAATTGCTGCTCGGCTTCTTCACAATATTTTACTGGCAGGAGAATTTAAGGGGGTGAAAAACAGAAACACTGCGGGATGCTCATGAAAAGGGAATTTTGCATTTGAAATAGTGCTTGTGTTACAAGTTTGATTGAGAATTATGTTCTCAATAAACACAACAAATGTGTTCAATCAGCTATGCATTGTGAATAACCAAAAGAAAGCTACTATAACGAACTGACAGACTAACAATTATTCCACGAGCCAGTGAGAATTCAAAACTACGGCTGAAGCAACTAAGCCTTCCTTATGGGCACAGCAGAGGAATGAGAAAGTGATTTTCACAGGAAGAATACCAAGTATTACGCTGAAAAGACCAACACCAACGTTTTCCAAAGCACCTTCTGACTCTGAGATGAATGCTCTGCGTTTTAGAAATGAATCCTCAGAGCTTTCAAGTAAAATTTTGCTTTATCTGATGGGAGATACTTTCCAGAGGACAAAAGGAGGACTAAACGTGAACCAACAGGAGCTCCACAGTCCAGGCCAGTCCAGTGCGTCCATCCCTCTGGTCCTGCCTTGGGTTTCTCGATGCCTTCGTGGTATCAGCAGGAGGGGTTTGTCCTGCCGAACCTTCATTGGGAAGAGGTGCCAGCAACACCCATGGGATGTGCCGCTACGAGAAGCACTGTTTTACTGCCAGCACGAACAAGTCTGACCTGAACTCACTGCAGAGAGCTCAGAATGAACCCTACCGTGTGGTACCACGTTACAGCCTTGCTGAGATGACAACAGCATTTTCAATTAAGGCTTCATGTCTTTTTTTGACTTCTCCTTTAACAGCTCGTGTTCACTAGCCCTAACTGCCTGATTTACTCCAGAACAGCCAATTGAAGTGACCACATCCAATACAATGAAGCGTAACAGGGAGAAAAAATGCCATTTTTGGGGTGGTCTGAGCAGTACCAGTCCTGCCTAGCTAATAAAACTTTCTCCACGAAGCAGGAGATTGCAGTATTATTCCCACCAAAGACTTACTTGAAATAACACTCCTGGATGGAGTTCATCACAAAGTGATCTCTCTGATGCAATGCATTTCTACTCAGCAGTGCCAGCGCTGGACACACCATACACGTGAGTTTTAGTCACGCAGACCAGGGCTCAGCTTCGCTTTCTTCCTCTGCACCAGCCTGAGCACTGTCCAGCATTCATTTCATTCATAGTCTGAGGTCCAACATGAAGTTCTGAAATATTTTTAAATGAATCAGACGAAGTAGACAGGACAAGAAATTTCAAATCTCAGTTATCCCCTCAAAATGTAACAGATTTCATCTAAAATCACTGTCCATAAAGGGTAGAAAACCACAGATTTCCTCTGAACACATCTCTGCTCAGGTTTCCACTGGTGACCAGTTTTGGCCACCCCACGTTAAAAGAGAAAGACTAGGAAAAAACTTTGGAGGGTCTGGCATATGAAGAACCATTAAAGATACTTGATTCAATGAACACAGGAGTAGAACTATGACACTGCTGTGTAAATAGGCTTTAAAAGAGGGTAAAGTTGGCCAAAGCTGAATTATCTGAAACTGCCATAGGTCTGTGCAGGTGAGTTTGACACAGCAGATACCAGGCGAAGAGGCCTAGCAGAGACACAAGTTGCAAGTGTTGACAAGCAAGGTTAACAAGGGGGAATTGTGCAGAAAACTACCTAACGCTTCAGTTGAACCACAGAATCACAGAATCACAGAATTGCTAGGTTGGAAGAGACCTCAAGATCATCGAGTCCAACCTCTGACCTAACACTAACAGTCCCCACTAAACCATATCCCTAAGCTCTACATCTAAACGTCTTTTAAAGACCTCCAGGGATAGGGACTCCACCACTTCCCTGGGCAGCCCGTTCCAATGTCTAACAACCCTTTCGGTAAAGAAGTTCTTCCTAAGATCCAACCTAAAATTCCCCTGGCGCAACTTAAGCCCATTCCCCCTCGTCCTGTCACCAGGCACGTGGGAGAACAGACCAACCCCACCTCGCTACAGCCTCCTTTCAGGTACCTGTAGAGAGCAATAAGGTCACCCCTGAGCCTCCTCTTCTCCAGGCTAAATAGTCCCAGCTCCCTCAGCCGCTCCTCGTAGGACTTGTTCTCCAGACCCCTCACCAGCTTCGTAGCCCTTCTCTGGACTCGCTCAAGCACCTCCATGTCCTTCTTGTAGCGAGGGGCCCAAAACTGAACACAGTATTCGAGGTGCGGCCTCACCAGAGCCGAGTACAGGGGGACGATCACCTCCCTAGCCCTGCTGGTCACACTGTTTGAACCAATTTGTTCAAAAATAAAACGCCAGCTCCAGCTTGCTCGTGCTAGTGCAGGGCTACTGGCAATTTTTCATGAATATTGAGAAAGCTACTGTTTACAAAAACAGTCTTGAATTTTGAAAGCGTACTCAGGAAGCGTTATTTTTGTTGATTACGTGCTCTGAATGCTTTTGGTCATCCGTTTAAGGAAAGAGAACGCTGTGTGAGAGCTGTCACCCAGCTAAGCAGCAGGCAGCAAACAGCAGTACGCACATCGCTGGATTCATTCCTCTGCTGACGTTCAGCGGCAAAAAAAAATCAGCACAGACTAGTGAAAGAAAACTGTTACAAGTGGAAGAAAGCATTATATTTCCCAACAAGCTCTCCCCCAGAAAACAACCACTTGACCAACAATGTGATATTATAATTATTATTTAAACCCCAGTAAAGCTGAACATCTCTGAGACCTCACTATAACACAGTGACCACCAAGTTCATGACAGAAATGTACGAGGAACATGTAAGACATGAAAAAAAGCAAATCCAGAAGTGGGGAAAAAAGCTAAGACTGGCTTATGTTCCTACCTCGTTAGCGATGAAGTCAGAAACAGGACAGCAGTGGCCAAAAAGGGATAGGGCACAGCGCTGGGCAGGCACTGGCAGCAGCTCACTCACGGCGTATTCTTGCTCTCGGCAGTTCTGGTACCAATTAGCAAAATAAGCTAGATAGCGATGCACATCCCTAGCCTGTGTCCCACTGAAACCTGGGGAAGATGGCAGCTCTCAGCATGAAAGGCCGGGTGCTTTGCTCAAAGAGCCTGAAGCCACTTGCTGCTTGAGTCAGTGGAAAGGAAACTCAATGGGATCTGGAGGCCTGATGCCTGCTAATACCAAGAGCACCACGTAGCCCTTTGCTATTTGTTACACACGCAAACAAGGGGGAGATGGGGACAAACCCATGACGAACTAAGTGGTGTTAAAGTGTCAGGCCAACCCCCTCCTGGCCCCGTCTTGCTGCCAGCTGCGACAGGTGGAGGCGAGGTGCAAAGCTGCCAGCCCCCACCCTCCCCCAAAACCATAAAGCAAACAACAAATAACTTGTTATTTTTAAAGCTTCCTTCCTTTTTGTCTTCTGCAGTTTCCACACACACGCAACTGGCTCTGAGTAACAACAAAACAAGTGCGACGTGTGTTTTGCAAACAGGACAAGCAGAGCCTAGATGCTGATAAATTAAGAGCAGACCCACGACTCCGAGCAGTTATCTCCGCATCGTGTTTACGCTTTTTATTTTCGTCAGCAGTCAGTGCATTCGTCAAGGTTTCTCAGCAGTAACACGGTATTTCATAAACCCCTGGCAGGCTGCTCGGAGGCTCTGGGTCTTTTACATGAGATAATGTAAGCTTTCTTTCTGCTTGCTTGGAGCAGGTCGTTTTGGGAACCACCCAAACTCACTTCAAAATATTTCGTCCGTGCGCCAGAAATTGCTTTTGAAGTCCTCTGCCCAACCCACAGGCGTTTCGGTGCCAGGATGCTCGAGAGCCGTACCAGCAGCCCATAACAGGAAGCGTGTCAGCACTATCTTTTCAAAAAGAGGGTGGAGAAGAGACAAGGGAGTGGTGCAGACACTCATTGAGTGGAAAATCATCTGACATGTCCTAGGTCTAGGATCGGATCGTGGATGGGTCAAATGACACCCATTCAACTCTTGAGATCAAACAAGGCTTTATTCTTTCATATTTTTGGCCCCTGAATGCGAGAGCATGTTGTAACATCATGCTTTTTAAAGTGCAATATGCAGGAAATCGTACTTGAAGGGTCTGGCATGTATGGTATTTTTACGAAGTTCACTTTTCCCTTTTGCTTTTCATCTGTTTTCTACATTTTTTTCAGCGTGCTTTTCCTTCTGATTTATTGTTTTATTACTCTATTTTTAAAGTAAGAAGTATTTCAACTTAAGAGTTTTTAACGTAGTTCATATGAAAATTAGCAACGGACAAGCCTCAAGCTTTTTAGAGGTTTCATCTGGTGAGGAGAAGGATCCAGAAGTTCAGAGGCTTATCCAAAGCTAATCTGAAAATTTCCAAACCTCTTCGGTCTAGACAGAGGCATAGGAACCCGCTGGCTCAGGGCTCCCACCACGAACCGGGCTTGCCTCTCGCGCTGCTGCTCCCTCACCGAACATCCAGGGCTGGTTTTCCGCAAGTCCTTGCTGAAGAGCACGCGGCCCTCGGGCATACCCTTTTCTCTGGGCAAACACAGGGCTCCTGGGCATCCATTCTGCAAAGCACTAAATGGATTAATTCTCGTTGGAACCAGCGAGACTGAAAACGCGTGCCCAAGGACTTTGCTGAGCAGGGATGTTTTGCCAAACTGGGGCTCGCGGTATGATTTGAACTTGTCACCTCCATCCCTCTTTGTTATGCTTTGACAAACACGTAACGCCCGTTACACGTGCATATTGATGAAGTACCTGTTTCGTCAAACAGAGGGTAACGGGTCTTGGTGCTGCACGCCATGCGCAGGCTGGGCAGGTACAGATAGGGAACTCTCCCCTGACAGCTTCATAAAAACCTCCATCTAGGAACCTTAGTATCACCTCGAACCTGTGCCAGTCACTGTTCCGAGGGACCAGACCCTTCACTCTAGAAAAAAGACCACGTCTCACCCTGAAATCAGATCTACCTGGTACAACCACACTGGTGAGGTTTCTTCTTCAAATGTTGGTGGTTCCTAATATTCTCTATAAATCACAGAATCATCGAGGCTGGAAAAGACCTTCAAGATCACCTGGTCCAACCATCCCCCTACCACCAATGTCACCCACAAGACCATGTCCCTAAGCACCACGTCCAACCTCTCCTTGAACACCCCCAGGGACGGTGACTCCACCACCTCCCTGGGCAACCCGTTCCAACACCTGACTGCTCTTTCTGAGAAGAAACGTCTTAGAATTTCCAACCTGAACCTCCCCTGGCACAACCTGAGGCAATTCCTCGTAGTCCTATCACTAGTTACCTGCGAGAAAAGGCCGACTTTTGTCGATGTAACAACAGCTCTGCTTTCTCCCTCTTTGGGCAGCAGGACTGAAGTCGCAGCAGTACAAGCTCCAAATTCAAGTTCTGTAACTTGGTGGTCCCTTTTCCTCAGGGCTTCCAGATCAGAGTTCAGTAAAGGCCGGCTAAGCACAAGTCAGTCACGGAGTACACTTGCAGGGGCTCTGCTATCACCAGCATCTGCCGTACATCGGAAGAAGGATGTGGTGAGGAAGCTGAGCACAGCCGCATGCTGTGAATTTCTTGTGGTTGTCAGCACTGAAAAGTAAGCAGGCTGAAGAAAAACTCAAATAAGTCAATACAGGGCAGCAAGGCAGACAGGAAGAGGGGCACGTACCGACCCCAGGCTAGACACAAAGAACAACCACCTCGAACAGAGTAATTGATTATTAGTCAACACAGAAGTGCGAGGGAACTGTAAGGAGTAGTCTAAAAAGGTTATTTCTGCAGATGACTTGGGGATGCTTCTCATCCAGAATAAGGACAACACATACAGAATCAGGAAGGAACCAATCGAAAATATTTCAGTGGCCTGGCATGCTGGGGCAGACAGAGGACAGGAAAAGACACCTGGACAGCAAGACAGGACTGACTGCAGGGAGGTACCGCGAAACAGGGGTAGCTACATCCACGATCAGACACACACCGCTGGGTATGGTAGAAATTTGATAGTGATACCTTCGGCTGGTGAGGCGGCCGGCCGGGAGGGTAAGGATGAGGAAGAATTTCACCTACAACGCACACACACACGTCAGAGGACATCGGTAGCCCACAGCTCAAATCCCAAAGTGGTTATGAGGTTTTATTCAAGCATTCTGTACAGGATGATGCAGGTACTTCGAGCTCTAGCAAGTCTCTACTGATAATACATTGATACAAGGGACCTCAACAGATGACCATCTTTTTTTATATATATCAAAAAATCCATCCGGCAGTCCCGTGGGCCTCTTCTGTAATGGCACTAGGGTATTTTTTTATGAGCATTAGTAACAATTCTGGTTATACATTAAAGCACTAAGACCTTTTACCACCTGGGTTCGGAAGATCGTCTCCTAGACTTTACCTAGAATTTCCAGCCAAACTGGGGAAGAAGAGGAAAAACATATCATACACGTTTCTTGAGGCCTTCACATTCTTCCAGATGTTCGTTTATCAGCAGTGCGACCAGTAAGATGCCCGACTCGGCAGGCCAGCAAGACAAAAAGCTGGAAGTCTTGCTCCCACCAGGTAAGAGAAATGCCATATATTGGATCATACCATGGCCAAACACATATCCAGAGTGGCTAAATGAAGATCTTAGGACTACTTCTGAATTCATTCACATCCACTGGAATTCTGAGCAAGCAGACTGGTACAACAGATACGGGAACCTTCTTTTTTCAGGAAAACATGAATTAGAAGAGGGCAAGGGCAGAAGGCTGGAATCCTGATTGTTATTCTCATGCTGTCACACGTAAAGCACATTTCCTCCCTGCTCAGCGCCAACTCCTGTTTATCAAAGGGATTTATTCAAGCTTTCCTGGGAAAAGAACTCTGCCTCTAAAAGGATTTTGGTAGTATTTAGGGAGCTTTGCCCCAAGAATCTGACACTCAGCGTCAGGAGATCCTCATGCAGGTTTTGATGTTTTGTCCACAGGAAGATAAATAGATGCTCGAAATGGCAAACTGAGCCCATTTTCATATCGCTGTTGTTTTGCTCTGATTATTTTCAAAAGAACAACAACAAATCAAAATCCACTGGTGTTTTTTCTTTTTTTTTTTTTTTTTCTCCTATTTTATAAGCCTTTTTTTCTGGCTGTGACCTCTTTGAAAAAGCAGTCAGGATTAATTCTCCAAGACAGCTTCAGTACCAACAACAAGCCACGCTGCGAACTGCACGACACTGCAGGTTTCTTCCCTCTCCCGGGAGCTCTGAAGCGCACACACCCACCTGACTGTACCCCGTGGCGTAACGAGGTGAGGTTTAGGAGCTGCAAAGTTTTCCGCTCTCTCCATCTGCAGGTGGTGTCTGATGCCCTGTATAGAATAGCGAACGCGGCTGCAGAGTTCCCAGGATCGTGTCATGATTCATTCATAGGCAGACGTCCTGGAAGAGAAGCCTCTGAGACTGGCCAGAAGCGGAGTGGAATGACTCTCTGCTGAGGGCTTTTTTTTTTCTTTGAAAAAAAATATTTTAAACATTTTTCATTTTTCCAAATATCAGTTCAGCTTCCCACTCCCTTTTCTAAAGCTTTTCTTCTGAAGCGGATAACAACATTTACGTCTGACCCTGAAATTCCAAGTGAAATGAATTATACACCCAGTGACATGAGCTTCCCAGAACAATAACTGAAAGACCATTTGGCCTTCTTCAAAAGAGGCGATTTGGATGCCTGGATACATCCAGAAGTGCCTTATAAGGCAGCCCCACCAGACCTGCTTGCCACGCAGCACAGCGCCCGGGTGATCACGCGCTATCTTCCTTTTTTCACATTTCGCTGTTCCGAAACATCAGCTGGCCAAACGAGATGATTTCTGCCACGAGTGGTGACAAATCTCAGCACCTTCCCTACAGGCAGACCCCTTGCTAGGCAGCATGGCCATGAGGCTGGAACTGACCCCGTGCCAGCACGAGCCCCAGCCCCTTTGCATGGCTTCAGGCAGAGCTGAGGCTCGAGCCAGAGCTGCCCAGCCCTGTGGGGCAGGTGGGAGCCACCCGGTTCCCACATCTTCAGGCAGAAAACACATGCGGTCCCCACCGAGGAGAAAAAATAAAGGCAACTTCCCCCTACCCTCAGCCAACTCCTCTCCTAGTTTTAGAAGCGAAACTAGGAGTCCAAATGCCATGAAAAATGGGAAAAACACCTCCTCCGGTATTTCCCAGGCAAACCGCAGAGATCTCCACGTCTGCAGCAGTCAAGTCCGACCTTTTGCTGCAGACAAAATACAGCCACGTCCAGAGCACGAGCAAACCCCGACATGCTCGGGAGAAGCTCAGTGCAAAGCATCAGAAGCCCCTGCTGATGCGGGAAGGAGAAGGAAAAGGGAAACGAGTAAGCCAAGGGAGCTCATAGGCAAATTAATGATGAGAAGACAACATCATTTTGAATTTAAAAGCGATGCAGGAAAGGCATTAGACGAAAATGGTATTTGATCTTCTGCAAAGACAGGTTCTACCAAGGAACCTACAAAATGCTTGCCCAGCTTCCCTCGACTCGGCCCAAACCTGGTTTCCACTCAGTCAGTAGCAACGACTTTTTCTAACCTCAGTAGTGCAGGGAAGTCAATGTAGAGCTCCGAATCCAGTTCCCACAAGGACTGAAATCCTGGCCCCATTGGACACAGGGCAGATCCTTGTCAGGGACTGCAAACCGTGCAGCAGGGCCACACGCTGGGCAGTGCGCTATCGCAGCATAAATACTCACAGCAATACCGTGTTCGGCAGGAATGTTACCGCTGTTCTAGGCGACTTCAGGCAGCCTGGCACAGGAGTCCCACACAGAAGAAGCTGTGCCAGTGCTCACTTGCTGGCAATCTGACCTGAGATGATCTGGGCAAACTGAGAAGGTTCCAGGCTGAACCAGTCCCTCACACTGCAGTGCAAGCCATGTGCTTCAGGTCAGCTCTCAACTGCAAACCTGGAACTGTGCTTCTCAAAGGGCCCAGAAATGCGCTCAAGCCTGCAAAAAGTTTGGTTCACTGCGGTCGATTGGAGCTGCAGAACACGGAAACTACAGATGGTACGGGTATCAAAGTAAATTAAAATGAGTGCATAAATTAAAACCCAAGGGTATTGCCTGAGAAGGTAAAAACGTGGCCTGTTTTAACCAAAAGAAGGGAAAACATACAGAGAAATACTACTGCTGTGAACTCCGCTTTACTCCTTCTACCCATTCACTCGCACAACTGAAAAAGAAGAGGACTGCCAGGGAAAGGGAAAAGGCCCATCTGTAGGCCTTCTGACTTCGCAGAAACTGACAGCTCTGACGGACAGCACGTCAGCAGCTAACCTTCCCATTCAGCACCGGTGTCGCCCAGCCTTCACTGCACCATAATCTCTGCCCCTTTTGCTAACCCAGGGCTCCATCGCTCTTCTTTCCATGCACCACTCAAAAAAACACCGCTCTTGTGCCCAGGGTACATTGAATTAATTTGTTTCCTTCTTCTGGCTTATTTCACAGCTACATCCCCTTCTGAGATCAAGTGACTGGCAGTGAATGTAATTAAAATCAACTTCCACAGTGGTACTGAAATGAGACCAAGAACACAATCCCCAGCGAAGGCCAGCACAGCCTTTCCACCACCTTTTGCAGGCTCGAAGCTGCTCGGTCGGCACAGTGGAGCGGCTGGAAGCACGACCTGAACCACAGCTGACCTCGGGAGGGGAGCCTGCAGCCTCCAGCACCGGTCTTCAACTCCGCTTTGTGTTATTCTACTATCAAGCAGAAAGAATGGTAACTATTTTAGAGCGGTACGATTCAAAACAGTTTTATGGGTATAAAAAGGACCATAATTACATTCATCATGGCTATGTAATTTATTATTTCAGCACACCTACCAGCAAGGCAAGGTTTGTCAAGCATTAGGGAACAATGAATTACATTAGGCCACCCAACCGATGGCTCCAGGGCATTGCTCATTTAGGGGGGATAATAAAACCAGACAGAAAGCATAAATCAGGCCTGTGGTAAACTAAAGGAGAATGCTTTATATCTTCTTCTGAAGCACATTACAACAAACAGTTCCTGATTTCTGCCTGCAGTGTCCACCTCTGCCCAGCCCAACCACCGCGCGTTGCTCTGGCTCCAGCAACGCCCAGGCAGGGGCTCGGACCAGCAAAGGCCAGCGTCAGCTTCAGGGAAGGGCATGCCTGCTGGGATCGGGTTTTCAGAGATCTCTTGAAAGGCTCTCAGGAAGAATACAACACCCACATGTTTCCATGCACTAAAACCCCCACGGATTGCTGGCTGTGGACAAGGAAATCGGTGGCCAAAGGGCAGGTGCCAATCGCAGCCAGTGAACGAAGGCCCCAGGAACCACAAAGGAAGCAGCACTTGGGTATCTGGGTTCTCCGCTAGTGAACCTGCGCCTGGCTCCCCGCAGCTCCTGCACTGCACGTACAGATCTGAGGTTTTCTTCCTTTCCTTTTTTACAGGGGACAGGCCCACTGTCTTGCCCCCCTTTGCAAGGCACTTCCAAGCGCCTCCTGCCCTACACGCACCAGTGGCTCTGCCAAGGCCACCAGGCTTCTCACTGCTTAAGGCAGACAAGGGGACTGCTCCTGTGCTGCTTAAACCAGGCCAGAAGTTCTCTAGCCTAAAAGGCTCTCTCAGACCTTCTTCACAGCATCACTTCTCTTTACCATACTTTGTCCTCATTGCATGTCCCGAGGCCCAGCTAACTCCGACACTACTCTCAAGGGACGGCGTAGCTAAGTCCCCTCCCAGAAGCAGTGCTACTCAAGCGAGCGGCAGCATTGGTCTTAGCAAACTGAGCAGGATTTGACGCTTCCAATTATCTAAATTTTTTCAAACTAAGATTTACCTTACCAACCGAACCAAAAGGTTGCCAGAACAACGGACTCTTCGCTCCCCAGAGGAACGGCCTCCTGCTTTGCCAGTTTTATGACCGAGACGGGTGCTAATGGAGCCCTGAGCGACAATTACGGAGGTCCCAAGCACAACTTCCTGCAAATCCTCCCAAGACTAGCAGCGATGTGACTTCTTTGGAGAAGTTCTGCATAATCTACAGAATATATTGCCATTCAGTCCAGCACCCACAGCTCTACAACCACCATTTGCTATTAACTTGGGTACTGTGATGAAGGGAGTTGCTGTTGTTGGAGGTTTACAATAAAAATAGTTCAACACATTCCATGGCAGTTGCGCTTCCAGTATTTTAAAGGCCATGCTCACTGATGCATGCTTTATCTCTTGGGGTGGAAACGCTCTGGCTGATACCCCGAGTATCTCTCACCCTGTGCTTCTTCCCCAGCGCAGACGTTTGGGTGACACCCGCGGCAGGAGAGCCAGTGCAGGGCAGGACACTATAACCTTAAGCCGCACACACAGCAGCAGGTCTTTCAACTCATTTTAGAGGAGTCCTGTAGCTGGGGAAGGCTTCTTTCATTTCTCTGGCGAATCCCTGTCTTCACACTGAAGCACCCTTTTTCAGCCTGCAGAAGCCTTCCCGAGGATAAGCCTTAGCAGCTTGGTTCTGAATTGACAGTTTATAGCCAAGACAGGAATCATTATATGGATATTATACTGATTATTACAGAGCCTGGTTGTTCTTATTCCAAAGAGCACCATGCATTGTTTAAACAAAGAAAACTCACAATTTGACTTTAATAAAGAAAAAATTATCCCGCAACCCATACCTTCCTGTTACATTAGATCCAGCTGTCTGAAACGGATCCGTGTGCCAGG
This sequence comes from Nettapus auritus, assembly GCA_011076525.1. NCBI lineage: Eukaryota > Metazoa > Chordata > Aves > Anseriformes > Anatidae > Nettapus > Nettapus auritus. The sequence continues at coordinate 6,422,311 of CM021777.1, forward strand.
AGAACACGATCCAGGAGACTATTTCAAATGGAGGGGATATCGATTCAAACGGCTTTGCCATTAAGCACTTCACTGAAGCTGTGCAGTCTCCACTCTCTTCCACGAGACTGACTGGAGACCAGATCCTGGAGAACCGGACCGGCCTCCTGCAACAGCGAACGCGCTGCACAGCTCAATTTCTAATGGCAGTTACATCAGAGGCGTGGAAATGCTGCCCTTACTAACTGCCCCCACATTAATAAACCCCAGAAAGGGGCTGCACACCAGGCTCGGAGGGGTTCTGAGGAGCTGAGCACCCCGGTGAGGTATCGTGGACTTACACTTGAGGGACAGGTATTCAGAAGATTTCAAGACTCTGCAGGCCTTTTGAGACTAAAAGGGAAAATAATTCACAGCAAGAGCTGCAGGCTCCAGAAGAGTGCCGAGTGCTGGGAATCTAGCTCCGTGCCTTCGTGCAGATCTCTGCAGACATCCACGACTGTATCTCTCAAATACAGTTTGAGAGATACAAATGCAGTTTTCATGCACATTTCTAGGGTTTGTGCCTTTTACTTGCCCTGTGAAGTATTAAAAGCGAGTTCTTTCACATCAACTGCAAAAATATTAAAACTGACAGAAAAGACATTTGCCTAGAGAAAATCAATGCTATCGGATGAATTAACAGCACCAGGGATATGCCCAACCTTAGCAGGTACAAAATACCCCGACACAATCCGGCTATTGTTTTGAAAAGCTTGACTGCTATCTGCGGTGATTTATCCCAGGTGGAAAAAAATCCACACTAATCTCCATCTGGTACAAGTACGGTCAAACAAATGTTAATGAGGAAGAGTTTTTCCTCTGAGTAGTGCACACAATGGAAGTGTAATTATAAGCAGGGAAACGTGGTACATCCAAGAGAGCATATGTTCGACTTGTGATGAATTGTCTGTGACACTAATCTCTGAATAGAGCAATCAGACTATTGACTAATTATTGTAATATAATAGAAAATGAAACAAGCAGAACCTATCTGGTGGAGTGAAATCATAGGCTTTTCACATAATCTTGCAATTTGCTACCTTCTCATATTCTCCCCACTTACTTGCCAAGATAAATCAGTTAAAATCAACAGAACTGGAGTAGTGTAACAGAAGTTTGGTGTGTTCTTCCTAAATGTAAAATTCATCGAATCTTTTGTTTTGTTTTCAATATACTGACTCCTGAGAACTATGAAGCGGGCTCTCCAAACTGGAACCCATTACTGCATGTCTGAAGTTTAATCCAGCTTCCCAGAAAGGTGCAGGCTGTGCAGTCATTCTCCATAAAGAAAGGACAGAAGTGGGAGACAATATAAAAAACAAAAATGCAAGTGCATACAGAATTTGTGTTTGGGGGAATGGTTTTCAATACAGATTTTAACCCACCTTTTCCTGCTAACTCCTGGTATTTCCAGTTCCAAATCCTCTTTGATTCAGCCTGCTCACAAACACTTCATAGCAGACTGTCAGCCCTCTGCCTCTTCTGCCTAATTCTGATCTGTATCAGTCAGTTCATCACAGTCCCCACCCTGACACCATAACTACACACTTTGGTATTTTTCATAATACCCCTCAACTTATTTAGGAAACTTTAAAAAGAGAAATGATTGTACATGCAGAGGGTTCCTTAAGGTACTCTCTCCATCAGGTGAAACATCCACAGTTATCATTAAAACCCACTTGGATATTCATGGTAATAGAAGTGAAAACCAAGTCCCCTGCCTGAAAAATCTGTACCTCCAGTTTAATGTGCCTTCCTGTACTGCTGCCAACAGCGGAGGCTGAATTTGGTAGCAGTCTGACCCCTACGCTTCCCGTATCACTTGGCTTATTAATGTTTCCTAGCAAATAATTCTGCTTGACCAGAGAGTTCAGCAACCAAAATGACTCTTGCAACCTCAGACTTCTAAGTATTTTATTTCCTGGAGCAAGCCACTCGTTTTTTTTAAGATGAAGGCAGACTATTTCAATAATTATGTTATTTCAGCTGATCGTTTATCAGTTCCTTAGCTATAGTCATGAACCATTCAACAGTGACATTTCAAGTATTTCACTGAGAAAGAAATGCCATAGCGGGACGTCTCCCAGTTATTTTTCAACCGTCTTGGGAATCTGGAGCGGTCCCAGTAGACTGGAAGCTGGCAAATGTTGTGCCAATTTTCAAGAAGGGCAAGAAAGAAGACCCTGGCAACTACAGGCCTGTCAGTCTCATGTCAGAGCCTGGTAAAATTGTGGAGAAGATACTCCTTGAAGTTACTGAAGCGCACCTGGGGGACATTGCAGTCATTGGTCCCAGCCAACATGGGTTCACGAGGGGTAGGGCCTGCCTAACAAATCTGATTTCCTTTTATGATAAGAATCACCCATCCAGTCAATCAAGGAAAACAGCTGATGTGATCTTTTTGAACTTCAGCATGGCTTTTGACACGGTTTCCCATAGGATCCTGCTGGACAAAATGTCCAGCATACAGCTTAACAAAACCATCAGCCGATGGGTGAGCAATTGGCTGACGGGCAGGGCTCAAAGGTTGTGGTAAATGGGGCCACATCAGGGTGGCAGATGGTCACTAGTGGGGTCCCTCGTGGCTCCATTTTAGGGCTAGTCCTCTTCCATGGCTTTATAAACAATTTGGATGTAGGACTAGAAGGTGTTTTGAGCAAATTTGCTGATGACACCAAAGTTGGAGGAGTTGTGGACTCTGCTGAGGGGGGAAAGGCCTTGCAGAGAGATCTGGACAGGTTGGAGAGCTGGGCGATCACCAACCGCATGAAGTTTAACAAAAGCAAGTGCCGGGTCCTGCACCTGGGACGGGGCAACCCTGGCTGTACGTACAGACTGGACGACGAGACGCTGGAGTACAGCCCCGCAGAGAGGGATCTGGGGGTTGTGGTTGACAGCAAGCTGAATATGAGCCAGCAGTGTGCCCTGGCAGCCAGGGGGGCAACCGTATCCTGGGGTGCATCAAGCACGGCATCGCTAGTCGGGCGAGGGAAGTGATCATCCCGCTCTGCTCTGCGCTGGTGTGGCCTCACCACGAGCACTGCGTGCAGTTCTGGGCACCTCAGTACAAAAAGGACGTTCAGCGGTTGGGGAGCATGCAGAGGAGGGTGACAAAGATGGTGAAGGGACTAGAGGGAAAGACGTATGAGGAGCGGCTGAGGTCACTGGGCCTGTTTGGCCTGGAAAAGAGGAGGCTGAGGGGAGACCTCATCGCAGTCTACAGCTTCCTCGCAAGGGGGAGGGGAGGGGCAGGTGCCGACCTATTCTCCTTAACCACCAGTGATAGGACCCGTGGGAATGGTGCCAAGCTGAGGCAGGGGAGGTTGAGGCTGGACATCAGGAAGAGGTTCTTCACCGAGAGGGTGGTCGCACACTGGAACAGGCTCCCCAGGGAAGTAGTCCCTGCACCAAGCCTGTCGGAATTTAAGAAGTGTTTGGACTGTGCGCTTAGTCACAAGGTCTAAACTTTTGGGTAGACCTGTGCGGCGCCAGGAGTTGGACATGATGATCCTTGTGGGTCCCTTCTAACTCAGGAGATTCTCTGACTTTATGAATGATCCAATGCTATCCTGGGAACACGGCAAATGCGACTTCTGAACAGGTCCGGTAAGGTGCGAAGGAATGCTGCTCTGTGTGTTCCCACACTACCACTGATCTGCAGTACGGACTCAGGCAGCCAAATAACTCAGAGCATGGATCCCAGAAGTGCCTTTCAACTCTGCCTGAAATCAGGGATAGTTTCTGATGGTCACCGGTCTAAGAATTAGGCCATCCCCAAACCACAAGTACAATGGAACTTCACAGATGTCTGTCTGCAGGAAGAATAACACATCAAAATGTGGAACAGAGGGCACAAGCTCTAAAGAACGGTCTCCATTTACAACAACCCTTCTGGTGACTCTCCATCTGCAAGTACCAAATAGCAAGATCTCTATTGAACAGAAGGCAATGTTTGTCACGCGTGATTTTCTTTCAACTGAAACAAGAATTTCAGCCAAAGCCACGGAGGTGTTCCTTGCAGACCTTGGTACGAATGCAGCAGTAACAAGGATGAACATCTCCTGTGAAAACTGGGCAACTGACATCAGCCATGTGCAAGAAAATCTGGGTTTGCTTTTCTTAGCATCCTCTACTGAAACGTGATACGGAGAGACAGCGATGAGTAAAGGTGCGAGTGACACAACACGTCAGCACGATGCCAAGCTACCCTGAGTCATCTAATAATCACGCGGGCCCTCGATCTGAGAAATCTGATCAAGGTCATGAGATTCACAGTGCAGCAAAGTATACGCTTTCAAACGCGCTGAATGAAAAATACCGTTCTTCCTCTGTTGCCTTAGAACTGCAGCAATGTTTCTCATTCTGCAGAAACCAACCCCTTATTTCTTGGTAATGGATGACATTTGAAGAAGGAATTCAAATCTGACTGCAATATTAGGCACCGTTCACCTATAGCACTTACAGCTGGAAGAATCCAGCAAGACTTTCAGGGACGTACTCTTAACAGTTAATTTTTTTAGATAGCGGCTCAGGTCTAAAGTCGTGTCTGGATCCGAGTACCGCACACCCCATAACTCGGAGCACTCGTGTATCCCAGGCTTGGGCTTCTGCCAGTTCCTATTGATGGGCCAGTGCTACTCGAGCTCAGCACACAGCAGTCCACGTGTTGAGTTCACATCACACTGGGCACACCACACCGCTCTTACCCCATCCTGCAGTGACATCGAGTGTCTTAACAACCTCTGCATTAAACCTTAGAGGAAACTGCACCCCACCAACAACTTTTTGACAGCCGCACTTGCTGTGGAGGTGGCAGTCATCTGTAAGGCCACAAAACCACGCGGTGAGCAGACAGTAAACGAGCAAGCACTGGTCCAGACTGGTTCACAGGATACAGCCAGGAAAGACAAGACAGGCTGAGCCACAGAGCTGGTGAAGATTCACACAGCAGATGTAGGACCACGGGCTCTCTGTCGAAGGAGAGCAGGTCATAAATATGTACTGGAAGGTTGCTACGACTCTGCCTTTCTCATTTCATCAAATACAGGAGGTCGAATAGTCGAGTAACATTTTTGGCTGTCTGTAAACAGTGCGTGTACAGAAAAGAAAAAGGACAGGCATATCCCATCATACTGCTCGGTATCCATAGGGGGATGGCTCCCAGGACAGAAATGGAATGCTCTGCTGCCAAAAAAAAAGCCGTGTGATTAAAAGCCTGAGCTCTGCACCACTCCCTGTTAGTCCTCAAAACAGACCCCCATGCTAGCGAGCACAGAGGTACCAAAGCCACAGAGCTCTGGATGAAATCCAGACTGCACGTGCTCCTCCCTCCCTCCCAAGGGGACGGCAGGGTTTGACCCATTCTCACATGGGGAAATTTTTGTGCCTCTCCACTAGAAAGCAATTTATCCCTATTTCCTGCTATTTACTCTGAATGCTGTTTATGCTCGGTTTTCCCAGTTATCCAGCCCTGCTCTCCTCCTTCTGATATGACCAGTCCCTACCAACTGCTTACTCTCAGTTCCAGGGCCACAGAGGGATTTTGCTGACGTCAGCCACGCTTGGTTCCTGGGAGTCATAAGCATCTTCAACGTGCAAAGAGCCCACCAGAGAAAAGCAGGCCTTCAGGCCCCTCGCCCTGTGCCTGGCCAGCTGCACCGATCAATGCACAAACGCTCCTCTGAGGACACAGCAGCGAGCTAGCCACACACCATAAAGGCTAGGGGGAAAAATGAGAGATAATAAATATAAATTTAATACATTTAATAAATAAATTTAATAAATGAATTAATAAAAAATGCCGACCGCATTTATTCGTTTCCCCATCTGCACAGGGGCAGTAGCACCACTAACCACTTCTGCACAGCTAAGATGAAGCAAAATATCTGAAGAAAGATCAGCAGTGAACCACCCCTGGTCTACCAGCAGCAATACGTGCGGCAGCTCAGCCACAGGAACATATTTGTAGGGTGGGCAGACGGAACTGTGAGCTAGGTCCAGATGGGGTATAAATCACCTGCACCCTCCCAGAGGCAGCAGGTGTACTGATGCAGACAAGCTAAGTATTTGCATCCTTTCTGTCAGGCACTGCAGCATTCTGCAGACAGAATCTGGTTATTATCTATAAAAATTGCCTAACATGGATGGAACAAGTCCTTGTTTGTTTTTAATCAACAAGCGGCTTTAGTTCTAATGAGGTTTTTCTCTGTTCAAAACCTGAAGTTTTTAAACATTAGCATTAATGAAGCAGTAGTTGATGTCTGTCCCTTCCCGCTACACAGTTCTCTTGACCATTTTGTTTTTAATTTAGTAGTTTTGAAAAGCACCAGAGTGACAGCTCTCAAAACATCTCCTTTATCTTCACAGGCAGGAAGATAAAAGCCCTCCAACCTACCTCAGCCTTCAGTTCCAAGCACTTCTAAAGGAACTCAGGACTTCTGCCGCTGTGACCTGTTGCTTTTCTACTGAAATGCCAAAAAAGAAATAACACTAGTGGGAATTCTGAAAAACCTTTACAGCCTCACAAACAAGGAGCAACCAAGACATCCAAGCGCAGAAGCACCACCCTGCAACAAATCCACGGGACCTGCAGGTGATGCAGAGAACAGCAAGAGAAGCTGGCAAGCTCTGCTCTAGTGAATGGCTCTGCCAGCTACTAATTACCTGTGCTTTTACCCCTTTTCTTCTGATGTCATTGCCCTCTTTGGGTTTATTTCCTTTTCTTTATGGATTTCCTTGTGTGATTGCCTTCTGTAAATATTTCGCAGTGTACTGAGTGTTTTCTCCAAGTCCCATGTTGCCAGAGAACAAGTTTAAAACAAGACCACTTCGCCCCCTAAACTCTGAAATACACAAATCGGGGTCTTCCACCAAGCAGGCGGCCAGCTGCCCTTGTTGCTAAAAAGATTTTTCTTCTACACAAACCTCCGTTTTGGAGATCTCCACCTCATTTTTCTTTCGCTGTGCACTCTCAGCTCTTTGCTCCCGTCAGTGGCTCCACTCTCTGTGCAGGACAGAGCGCTGACAAAGCAGAGCCCTCCTTGGAGGAAAACATCCTAAGTCCATATTTTTCCATCTTCACTATCTTCAATATCTTCCAGGCTGGGGAGACAATTATAATTAACTCAGGTAAGTGGCCTCTTAATGGAGACCGCACAACTGGGCCAACTGGGCATGTGGGTGGAAAAGCAGCAGCAGAATGTACTGCAGTCACACACTGGGAAGCCCAAGCAGGAGCCCAGCAATCGACAAGCAGATACAGGGGTGTTTTTCCTTGCAGAAAACATTGAGAATAAATAACTATTCTCTCCAGGTGGAAAAGAATAATGCTAGAAGAATGATTTGTATTTAAATTTCTGCCATCTGGCCGGTTTTACTGGAACTTGTTTTGATTTTCCATTTTAAATCAACAGTAGGAGCTACCAACTCCTTCCATCTTCATCAGGCATTTGCTGCCACATTTGCACAGCAAGGCTTAAGTCCGTGCCTACAGGGAACCAAAGCCCCTTCCCGCTTGTCTAGCTGCTAGAGCCGACAGAGCGCAGACTTCCTGCCCCGCAAAAGGTCGAGATGGCAAACATTTCTTACTCTGAACAGCGGTCCGTAAAAATTAAGACAAAATAAATAATCTCTAGGAGTGATTTTACTAAGAATAGATGAATAAGCAGCCACGCAGCGTAGCCCAGCTGCCTGCCAGCCGCAGGAAAGCTCTGAGCAGCACACCCAGCACCAAGCTCCTGAGATGAGCTCCGGCTCCATGGCATTATGCCGCCCAGCCTGCCCGCAGGTGGGAGAAGGGCAGGTACTGGAGTCTCTCTCAGCTGGGAGATTTGTTGTTTCCCTCCGCTTCCCCCCCGCAAATCCACGGGTACCCGAGAGGTCAGAGCTGGGGAGGCTTTGCCCAGACCTCCGTGCATATTGAAGAAACAGAGCTGAACCTCAACCCCAAGCAAATCCCTCTGCACCCCGGCAACTGAGGATTCAAACGCACACCTTCCACCTCTGATACCTCCCCCTGGGTTCTAGGCTAATATAACAGTTTATGGTGCTGTGCTTTTAGGTTGCTATAGAAACCTTCAAAAACGACACCCTGACCTCCGCACACCACAGACCTTGTCCAGAGCCTCGAGAAGCCCCCGGGCAGGCTGCCACGGGCTGCCCCCGGCTCTGCACCAGGTTCTTTTCCAAGGACTCGCTGCAGGAGCTAACCCTGCTGGGACGGCCCAGGCCGAAGCCGTGCCTGCTCAGCAGAACGAAGATCGAGCGCTGGCGCGGTCCTGAAGCGGGGACATCACGGCGATCCTCAATGCCGCGGCACAGCGGGCATTTCGCGCTGAATTCTGATTTGATTCAGAAGCCTGTAAAACATACCAGAGCCCTGGTGAAGCACATCCGTTTGTGTTTGGACCGAAGCACACTGGCTCTCTCCTGTATTTTTTTGGGTGGAAAGGGAAACTCAGTGGGTCATGGCAGGGTAATCTCTTTTTAATGTAGTGCTCTGTGCAAAATCCACACAAAGGCAGCCAAAGGCAGACAGATATTAATGATATTATCTTGCCCTAAGTTGTACAAAAATAAAACATCTACGGTGTTATTAATCTGCCTCGATGGCTTTCTCAACACAGAAATATTCCAAATCACTAGCTCTGTTAAAAAGGACAGAAAGAATATTGCTAGAATTAAAATGCGTTTTCCACCCCTGGTGTGTGTTTATGTTAGATATTTAAACGATCTCCACTCCATCGGTATCCAGACTCTGTACATTTTTAACATGATCTTTCTACGTGGTAGGAAAATATTTATCCCCATTTTGCAGATGGAGAACTAAAAGAAAGAGCAACTCATCCAGCAATGGCAACCAGAAGCAATCAATTGACATCAGGTTTCAAAACATCCAAAAAGTAGTTTTTACAGCCATTAGTTTCAGAAAATGAAGAGTATATTTTGCTCTCATCTTTTGTTTCCTCAACCCCAAAGGCTTCTTTGGTTTGCTGCCAAGCATCTCTGACGGACCAGAAGTTCTTTTAAACAAAGCAGGTGCACACGGGCACATAGCTTCTGAATGCGGCCTTCAAATAGAAGGAAAACGCTCTGAAACCCACAAAGAAGTCACCAACTCCTTTCTCAAGCTACAGCTGCAATGGAGTCCTGCTGGAACCCCAGCTTTGGTCCCAACCCCACGTCCTCAGAGCAGAAAAACTCGGTTCTGTCCACAGCTGAGCCTCAAGGCAGACCTGAGGGAAGCCATTGTGAAGAAAGAACTTACTCGATCTTTATACTTATTTCTGCTATTTTATACTCTTTATTCTTATTTTTCTACTTTTATTTCTATATATTCTAAAATATGCTATATTTTTGTGTGCGTACAGCGCAAACTGACCACAAAACAAAGAACACTTTGAAAAACAGGCTTGCTGATGCCCCCGCAGCGCTAGCCACAGGACAGCAGCCAGAAGCCGTGAGACCCCCAGCACACCCCAGCCTCCGAGCTGCTAACTGCAGGCTGGCCATCGGCAGGAGACCAAGCCCCACTTCACCACACACTTGTTTAGCACACCAAGCGTGAAGCTGCCTGTTGCACTCACCACGAGAAGTTCTGACTTGGGCAGATGGTCAACGTGTGCTCTAGTGTACGGGATGTCTACCTGCACAGGTACAGCAGCGTGCTGGATAATCCTACTGGGAAGTCTGAGATGCCTGTAGGTTGCCTCTGGAAGCAAGAGAAGCACAGAACCTTCTTCTATGAAACCTCACAAAATTACCTGGAATAAATGAGCACACAATCCTCAGCCTCGTGCCAACAAGTTCCCTGGTGTTGCCAGAAATAGGCTCACTTCTCAGAACACAGTAGTTCCACAATCAGAACAGTGAATCATTCGGTGGCAACATGACTTCAGGTCAAAACATAAAAGTGAGAAGTCAATGACAAGCCACAGTGGGTTGGTGGGGATGGTTTTAAGGCTCAGTGCAGAGTAGGTTGCTCTGACCAGAGCAACAGAAATATTGAACAGAAATACCTGCAAGACACAAGCCCACTGGGTTCTTAGTAACGACCCAGAAACAAAATGCAGTAATGCTCAAAATTTTGAATTTCTTCCTTTACAAGGATAGCCTGTTCCTTCCACTTGCTGCCTGACAGTTTGGAATCTCTCGGTGTGCACGTCAATACCCAGCGGACTCAGAGAGTGTTGCACAGACACACGCGGCCGGGTGGCACGGACACACACCCAGGAGCTGTTATCTCGTGTCAGCCGGTGGGACTGCAGTAGGGATTTTTCCTGGGCTGACAAAAAACATACCTGCGTGTTCACATAGATGTTTGCGTTTTCCCACGTGGATTACTGGTTCTTTGTACAACATGGTTTTCCACTGCTGGCAAAACATCTACAAACCCAACAGAGCTGGGACACAGAGTCACCTGAGCTGCTGTGTGCCGCACAGAAGGTCTGGTAACCCCCGAGGAGTTATTGCACCGGGGCGTCAGCTGTGCTACTGCCAGCCCCAACAGCTTTTGGGACTCTTGCAATGCTTGGGATTCTTTCTTACTTGCTTTTTGCTTTCTGAACTCATGTCACATTGTCACGGCCCATCCGGCAAATGAAAGACACCTTGCTTCTCAATGAAACTTAAAGATTTTGATTAATTTTCTTCCTTTTTTAGGCATTAAGGAGCGGAAAGGTTGCAATTAGCTTGGAATAGAATAGCTCGTGCAGCTGGAAGGGACCTAACGAAGATCATCCAGGCCAACCACCTGAGCCAACAATTTGGAGCTGGTACCACAGAGCCGTACCGCGACACAGTAAGGCACGATCACCCCAAGGAACGCATCTAAGAAAGAGGAAACACACCCAGGGCTCCTACCTAAGGCAAACTGCTCGAACCAGCCAGTGCTTTCCACGGAGGTGTGCGAATAGACTGGTACCCAACACCCTCCTCGTGGGCAGCCGCTGCCGCCTGACGGCCTCCTCGGCCTCGGCCCACGGGACCTGCCCCAGGCTGCGGCGCTGCTCCTGCCCCGCATCCCACCGGGCACGGTGACCCGTCACCGCAGCACTGAGAACGGCCTTCTGCTGCACAAGGCGCTTTGAAAGGCTGGATTTTTGGCGTTGGCTTGCACAAAATTATTTAGGGAGTGACTGAGGGCACAGAACAAGGAGGGAAGAAGGAGGCTAGAGGATTTTACAGATCTTTCCACACGCCAAATTCAGCTTACCAGTATTAAGTCCCACAGAAACACGTCCTGCTTCGAGCATCAGGGCAGGCTTCTCCCCGTCCCGTTGCACACCTGCTCAGCCTTGCAGGTGAACTGAGCCAGGTGGGACAAGCAGCAGGCTGCGCCTTCAGGCCCTAACAACCCCGATTTTACATCCATGCAAGCAGTTTTTTTCACATCCTGCATTGCAACGTGGTCTTTATGCGCTTTAAAACAGCTGAATCTCGGAATGGGGAGCTGGCAGGAGCTATTAAATCACCTCGGGCACACTTTGCCGAGACAAATACTGCCCAGCTCACACTCCCTGCTTCTGTATGCTCCCAGGAACGGGGCTTCGATTTTTGCTTGAGATACCCTGGGCCCTAACCAAACTGAATCTAAGTGTGGTTAAACACCAGTACCGGTTCTGCTTTAATAACAAAGCTATTGAATTCAGAAATGAAACACTAAGGCTGCTATCAGTCACTGAACTCGTATGAGGCGAGATTCGTGTCACCTAGAGCATGCAGGAATATTTTCATTGACATCAGTGTGACTGAGCACAGAGATAACATTTCAGTTTTGAAACCTCAGTTTCAAAACCTATTCAATAGCTTAAATTTCAGAACGAATCGCAGACAGCTCCTCACCTTTTTTTTTATCTATCACTCATCATTTCTCAGAGCATGCTGCAGAGAGAAACCTTTCCCTGAGCAGGGCTCAGCATTTACCAAGAGGAGGTACGTTGCTTTTGCTGAGAGACAGCCAGCGTTTTCCAAGCATATGGTATCCAAATGCCCCTTGGAAACAGCGCTCGCTCTCCTGGGGCAGGCACACACACACACCTCATAAAAACAGACTTACAAGTCAAAATCAGCTCTGATTTGGAATGCAGGTCCTTTCCTATCGATGCTGCAGAGCACGAGGTGCTCCCCAGATGTGCCTATTGTAATAAAATGCACACTTGCAGGAACAACAACCAACTAATTCATTATGGCTTCCCACTTATGTGATCAAATTATAGGGCATAAAATCATTACGGCCCCGTTCAAAGGGAAGGTGCTGGAGGCACCGGTTAACTCTTTGCTCTCCCTAAGCGGGGTGCACATGGATCGTGGATACAGCCAGATGAAAGCGGCTGTTGGACACTGTGCAACTCCAGGGAAATACAAAGCAACTGTGCACCTCGCTCCAACTTGTCGGTAAACCATGACATTCACTACTAGGACAGAGATGTCATTCACTCGGGCACACAGGGCCAACAGAACTGTGTGTGCAAATATCAGGCATCTTCCTCGCGCATCACATTTCCAAGTGGTTTTGTAAAAGGCATGAGGCTGTTTTTATGGGGCTTTGTGGTGGGGTTTTCTTGTTGGTTTGTCTTTTTTCCCCCTTCTTCCAGCTGTCTATATTCACTTCATGCGCTCGTCAGACTGTTTTCTGCCTGTGGGTCACTCCTCAAGTTTTACCTTCAGCTAGAAAATGTTCACAAGTCATGCCTGCTCCAGTCAGGGTTTGACCTCTGACTAATCCCCTGCTCCTCACCCTGGGAAAGAATGACTTGCAACCAACCTTTCTGTAAACACAGAAACTCACGCGCAGAGCAGTCATCCCTGAAGTACTAGGACAAACAAAACACACTTGCGTAAATTACTTCCATCGGTAAATAAGGAAGAGACAAGAGTTGTCAAAACAAAGTGAGTTGTAGTAGGTTTGCTAAGTTTTTCTGCTGCTTAACTCTGCCCTCAGCATAGGGGGGGATATTTTTGGAAAGTCTGATAAATCCATTCAGCTGTTTCTGAGGTAGGTGAATGTGGAAAGAAAACCTCACAGCTGTCAACTTTATGTTTCAATTTTATTTTTTTTGTGTGCTTGGATAATTCAAAAATGGCCTTGATTTAGAACTCCAGACTTGGCAAGGGCAAATGGTAGCCTTGACTGGAAAACGAGTGCTCTGCTCCCAGTTCCGAAATAAGCAGCTTACGGACGTTTAGAACTGGCTCCTGAGCCTGACGACGCCAAGAGAGCTCTGCACCTTGGCAGGTGCTTGAAAGATTGCATTCGTGCTTGTATATCTGAAGTCAGAACTATACAAAATACAAAATACAATACGGGCTATTCAAAAAAAAAAATCTTGATTTCTGCTATCTCCACAAAGTCCCACAATTGCAAACACACAAAACAGCATCTTCTGGAAAGTAAACTTTCTTTTTTTTTAAATCTCTACTGAAGTATAGCATTAACAGTCTACACCCCAATAAAGTTAACTAATGCACTAATCAAATTGAGCATAAACGCTCACGGGCATGATGAGCAGAATGTGGAAACTGATCTTTGGCAGTCTTTTTGTCGGTTTTTCACTGGATTTCCTTCCAGCTTATAAGTGTTTGAGTGTTGTTACTTACAAGGCATTGTGTGTTGAACGGTTATCCTCAAGTTCGCATCGCAGATTGATTTTCTGTTTCTGTAAATGACCACTGGCTCAAGACGCACAACTTTAGGTTGAGCACAACTGCTTCAATCCATAGGTTAAACGCTGAACTCTGACACCTTGCGATCTTTTTCCTGAGGCCAACCCAGTTTAATTCACAAACTTAAATGAGGAAGAAAAAACAAATTAAAACAGCTTTGGTAAAACAGAGGGCTTTTAGTAACCTCCATTCGGTAGCCAAGAATTAGCAAGGAAAACACCATTTCCCATTTTTTAATTGATGCTTACGCCAAAATGCCTTAGGTATGTGCAATCCCAAACAAAAGTCTCTGGGGAACCGCAGCCTCAGGAAACGTATTCTCCTGGGCAAGATGTGGTTTCCTGGAGCCAGTAGTTCTATTGCAGAATACTGGATGTTAACTTTGTTAATAAGAAAACATTTTTCAAATGAAAAATGACTTGTTAAACCACTTTTATGTCACTTTTTCAGTAACACATTAAAGTAAACAAACCTAAGATGTTAAATAAAATAAAAAACCCACTACACCTGCAGAGTTTTACCAGCTCACATTACAAAGTCCCCTCTGAAGTGGTTGGTGAGCTATTTCCATTACAAACAGCAAGTGTTCTTGAAAGTAATTCAAAGAGTCAAATTAGGCAGATTACATCAGAGTTTATTTCCCCGCAGCATAAGGACTTTTGAAACACCTGCCTGACATATTTCAACCACTGCAGAGAAACACAGCACCGGCTGCTCTCAGGCACTGCGGAGCTTGGAAAGAAAGATTATTCTGGGTTTATTTTCTAACAAAACAATTCTGTTTGCTATTTGTGCTTTTGTTGTTAAACACAGAACACCACCACTACAGCGTGCCAAAAGCTGAACTAATTAAAACGGCAATGAAGTTTTGTACGCTTCCTATTAAACGTTAAATGCCTGCTTTTAGTCCCAGCATTTTCCTGTAGATCCTGTTGCCTGGAACATGCTTTCACTAATTGGCCACGCTGCCAACAAAACTCAAGCCACAAGTTCGAGAAATTATAAACAGAAATTATAAAATGATTAAACCCAGCAGAACGCAGATAAAATGTCCTGTTAGCTTCGGGGAAAAAAGTGCGTGTGTACAAAGAGATCCAGCGGTAGCCATCAACTGCTGCAGATGCGTTTAATCCTTGCATACTCCGAGAAAATGTGAAAGTTTCAGAGATTGCAGCAATCGCCTTTCCACTTCAGTTCTTGGAAAAAGACTGGAACAAATCATTACACAAACACTAAGCAAGAGACAGATGACTAACAGCCAACATGGGCTTCTCAAGAGCAAATCATGTCAAAGCAATCCACTTCCAAGAGCAGACCGACAAACTTTGTAGACTGGGGAAAAGCAGTAGATGCAGTCCAGGCCCTAAATTAGCAAAAATGGCAGACAGGGCAACGAGACCAGGAGGAGTGACTTGATTTAGCAGCGTTTTGATGCTGTCTTTCTGAGCATTTCTTAGTCTCGTATGTGCAAAGCTGGGTGGAAAACTGTGCTGACCAAGTTGGTATGACTGATTGCTGCACTGCTCGGCTTCAGTCTGCCCTCGCTATGGTTTATTTAGTATTTTCCTGAATAACTCAAATGAGGAAATAGGTTTCTTAAGCACACAGCCAACACCAGGCCAGCCAGGGCTACAGAGGGAGAGAGGATCAGAAACCAAAGCACGCAAACAAACTGCACAAGTGGTTTGGGGAAAATTAGGGATTCAAGGTGGAAAACGCAAGATTTAATCTTAGTCAAGAATAATCAAATTGCACAAATCAGAGGCTTGGAATATCTCATATCTGATACCAAATACACAGCTAATGATGGAATTACCATCAGGCTCTGGGCATCAGATAGCAACTTCGTGGTGCAGAAAAATATGTGTATAGAAACAAAAGAACAGCCTGTGAGACACGAACTGTTTGTAGCATCAGAGGGACCTCAGCTCAGCACTATAACCTGTTTTCAAAACTTCTCTGAATCACAAAATCACCCTAACTACACAAGTGAGCAACTGAACTGAGGCCTCAAACAAAATATCCAGAAAAAGCCTGGAAATTTTGAAGTTGTGTAGAACAGAAAAGATTAAAAGATGCTGTATTAGTCTTCTAGTAGATGTGTGATGAAAAAAGAAATTCCCTACTTTGTTTGCTCTCTGGGTATTTAAGTAGCATGCAGAATGTGGAAATATAGCGGAATCACCTCAATAAAGGCAGCAATTTGGCTGAGACCTGTGAAAACCAGCTTCATTAAGACAAACTGCTGACTTGCAAAAAAGTGTTGCAGTTACATTGGGGATTCTCAAAATGACAGCATAAAGCTACTAAGAATCATAAGGAAGATGTACAAATTAGGAAAAGCTTTCCAACTGCAGAGACAATTAGGCACGGAATTAGATTGTCTGGCGAGGCCAGAACTGAAGTCAGTTTTTATGATTAAAAAAGAATGAGCCATCATGCCTGCGTTCTTCCTAACGAGGCAGCTGGAGAACTGTTATTTATAATCTCTGTAGATCCGCCATTACCTGAGCGTGCAGAAGTGAGCAGCAGCAAAACGTGCTGCACAGATCACGAGGTGACTTTCCAAAGCAGGGAGCTGGAGAAACTAACTGTTGATGTCTCAGCTCAAACAAGGCTAATCTCCAAGTCTCAGAACATGAACCATGATTTCTGCAGTATATTTACAGACTGTATACATTGTGTGTATATATATACTGTATATTGTCCCAGAAATTGCCATCGTAACTCAGAAACATGACTCGGTCTCCTAAGGAGATCTCTTGTGTTTGTGGCTTTGTCACTACTGTGCTGCCCGAGAACAGACTAAAAAAAGACAGTAAGTCCCCGCTCCCTTCTTAGTTCCCCCCTTTTTTGCAGAACCACGGGCTTAAAAAAATTGCTCATCCTGCTCCTGTAGGCTGATCAAGTCGCTCAATGCCATGGTCTATAAGCAGAAGCGTTTTGGTTGTAGCCTGTGTGTGTAGCCTTCCGCTGGGTGGGATTTCAACCAAGGAAAGCCAGAACTTTACACAGATGCAGAACACCCATTTGCTCTGGAAGTCTGCACTGCTCCATCCAGCCTCGCTGCTAGACATTTCAGCAACATGTACTGCAGGCTGCAGGAGAGGAGATGGGTGGAGTGCAGGGCCTCATCCTCTGTCTCTGCCTTTGTTGGAGAAGGGTGAGGTGAATTATTGGGGTTGAAAACATCCCACTGAGGAAGCTTTTGCTTGGACTTTGACAGGACCCACAATTGCAGCTGGCTAGAGAGCACCTATATACAGCAAACATGAACACAAGGACCTTTTGCACCATTTCACATTTAAGATCTGCTTTAAGTTAACAACATGGCATCTGAAATTGAGACGAAAAACATTTCCTAGCAGATTTCTCGCTCTTACTTGATTCGCTGATATTTGGAAAGATAAATTTCAGCTGAAACTCAGCACCAGGTTTTGAAGTTTAAGCTTCCTTCTTTATAATGGACAGAATCTCCTTCTATCAGCAGCATAAGTCAACATAACGTAATTCCAGCATTCTTTTAAAAAATCCGTGAAAAAAAACACCACTGAGCCCGTTCGTCCCATTAGCAACCCCAGAAGCCTCTAAAGATGCCTGTGCCTTCGAGAAGCACGCATCCATCTCAGCTACTCTTTCTGCCTTTTTAGAAGCAGTGTTTCAACCCCCCCTGCAACACGACAGTCTCTGAGGAACACAGCTGCCAAGCTGCACGCATCTGGCACAAGAGGAGTAATTAGTTAAGCCTGGTGCGTTTTATTAACAGCACTGCTGAAGCTTTCTAAGGAAAGATGGATGCCAAGTTTGTAAGAGGTAAGCATCTTTCATTAAACCACCTGATACAGCATTATTGAGGACCACGTGCCAGGTTGCTTTTGAAATTGTTGAACTAGAAATCAGTTTAACACCTTAAAACGTGAGGTTTCGCACCTCTTATTTCTACCCCCAGCAGGTGTGCAGCACTGCAGATTCCGTGCACTAGCATTTTGGATGAGCAGCTTTGAGCTGAAGATCAGAGGCTGACCATCGGCTCGCAGTTACCACCTCCAGCTCGTTTCTTCTGTAAGAAAAAGGCACGAGGTGAAGAAATGCCTGTGACTATGTAAGAAAGAGTGACTCGCCTGTTCTCTTTCCACCAGAAGAAAGAACAAATAATCACAAAACAGAAGCAGCAGGTAAAATTTCTAGTGATACCCAGAAGCCAAGAGGCACAGTAGCATCCTTCAGAGCACACGCACGCAAGGAAAAGCAGCGCTGGGCGGCAGCGTGCTCCTGCCCTTTCACACCTGCTGAAGAGCCCTCATGGGAGGAGGAGGAGAAGGCCAGTTTGATCAGTTCTTACCTTTTTATCTCCTAAATTTTAAGAGCCGAGTAAAAGACTGCTGTCAGCAAAGCTGAAAGTTTTTCGAAGTATGTAACGGATCCCAGCAATGTCTAAATGCTTGCTTTAATCCTGCCACAGGTACGAGCTGGGGATCGTTACTTCGGAAGGGAACCTTGCACTTGTGCTACGTAAGGCATTGCAGCTCACGCATAATGAGGATGTCACGGTAAAAATGTCATTTTTTATGTTGCACGAGCTTTAAAACTGTAAAACCAGCACCGTGTAAGTCAAACACTAGTTTTATGGAGCTAAGAAAAAGAGTTTATAAATCCAATAAAGCAGTTCTTGGGAGCACAGCACGTTGGTGTGTCAGAGCAGGACCGTGTAACGCTCTCTGAACGGGGATCCAAGAAACCGCGTCTGTGCAACAGAAGCAGCTTGGCAGAGGGAAGATGCTGCGTTTCTCCATCTAATTGCAGGTCTTGTGCCCTTGGCACAACCAACACAATTTCCCTCCGTACAAACTATTGTACTAGGCAGTTGCAGGAACACCAAGTCCAAGCCTGAGGAAAAACTGAATCAGTGTGGTCAAGTACGAGTTATCGCCACAACGATCTGTTCTCAGTTTTCCTCCCACCACAAACTAACTGTTGTGAAGCATTTGAAGAATATGCTATTCTTCAAGCAGCGCATTTATTTTACACCCAAAGCGTTACTTCTCACTTCCAAAAGAAATTACGGACGAGAAGTACTTTCTGACACTTGCGGACTTGCTACTACACGGAATTGCTACTCAGCGAGCAGGCAGGTGCGCTTCTCTTCAGCTTCTGAGCGATGGCATGGTAGCCGGTGTTTTACACAACCTTCATCACCTGCATGACAAAAGCACACGACCTGTACAGGCAATCAGTTCCTCAAGGATCTAATAAGTTGCAACTGCAATGATTTGTAGCCAAGAAAGTACCGGCATGAGAATACGTGACTAGTAAAAGCTGAACCACTTTGCTCTTTTTCGAGGAGAATTGAAGATAGAAATAATGTTGAAAAGACAACTTCACATACTACAAAAGAAACGGTGAAGAATTAAATAGCATCTCCCACTTGTGAAAAAAAGATTACTTCAAGACCACAGAAAGCTTCAAAACAGTTTCCACAGTCGGACACGTACACAGTTTGCATTCATCTTGATGGGATACCTCCATTTTAAAGCAGTCCAGAATTAGTGATAGATTTCGGAACGCTGCTGTTCCACAAGCTGCCATTCCTCTATATTTAAAGGAAAGCTTGTTCCATCTGAGCACCTTCTGCTGCACACCAGTATATCCCACAGCCTTCTGAACCTCCCTGCTCAGCACATCCAGCAAGATCTCCGAAGGCTTCACACCACACCGAGCATCATTCAGCTGTGAATGCGCACAAGGACTATTTCTGGCCACAGCTACAGCGTGTGTGGCTGGATATTGTAGCAGATACATATATATACACTCTTGTTTTGCTGTTCTCATCGTTGACTCAATCCCTTTTCCTGCTTCCTGCAGCAATGACTTCCACCTCTAGGTCCCGCGAGACTAGAGCCACCATCAGTATCCTCCCACGCCATAATAACTGTGTTTACATAAAACCTTCCTCTCATTCACAAGGCTCTTAAGTTGCTGTACAAGGTCCGTAAGGCACAGAAATCATTTCCACATAGCCAACAGCGCACAGGAGCCTCACTCAGATGAACAGCCCAGAATCCACTTGAAACTGCACACGCTGGAGGCTGAACACTTGTATTAGCGATAGCTTCTAGAGCATGTAACTTCAGCCAGGACTGTCACACCCAGCATTACACAGACACGGTGGTAGAAATTATGTTCTGAAGGTCTCTGGAGTTTCTAATGCACACAGAGAAGAAGTGAGACATGAAGAGCTTAAGCAATTTAACAAAGGTTGTTTGAAAAACGCAGTTAATTCTGCAGGTGCCAGCCATGAGCTCAATACCTTGATTATAAGGGTAGCCAACGCGCTCAAAAAGAAAGTAGACCCTAAGCTGGTGGCATTTAACAGCTGTTCAGCTTTACTGAAAACAAATCCCCTACCTAGAGAGAAGCTGGCATCACCATTTTTACAGACATTTTATACCAAGCCCATCATGGACACATCCCCATGGGGCTGGAGTTGCATCAGCACGAAGACGTGTCCGCGTGCGCGCTGGGTGCCCCTTGGTGCACAGCACGAGTGCGGCCAGCCAGCCATAGTGCTGCAGAGCTCCTCGGGTCCTCGCTGAATACATCCTTAACGTCCCAAAGTACTTCACAGATGTTATTAAATGTTGTCAGCCACTTCACAGATAATATAAATATTGTCAAGTGTTTGGCCTGCATTACAGCATTGGTCAGTGCTTGGCAAGCATTGTCAGCCTCACGAGAAATATGGCAATGTGCGTTAGCAGCTTCATGGAGCTGAGCGTGGCTGCCTCAAAGTTGTTATTCAGAGAGTATAACTGGCCTGCTTCTTATGCTAAAGAAGGAGTATAATCTCTCATTTCAGACTTTTTCAGATCCCAACACTCAAATACTCTAATTCAGGTTTAGCCCCCCCTTCTGGGATCATAATCCAAAGCAATTGAACAAATTATAAGCTGAACGAAGATACAAAACTCCTCAGTAATTATGTCACAATGGGAACATGAATGCTGCAATTGCTTCTCCACACTCTGAAGGAGCTCCCTTGGGAAATCAGTGTGTGATGTCCAACCTGAACTCATCTTCGACTTCCGCAGTGCCTTTTTTCTAGCGTAATTTTTAGCATTATGTTCCTGAGAGAGGATAACTGCACTTAGGTGCACTAAAACTCAAAATGTGGCCCTGCCTTGAACTGTAATAAAGGAACACTACTTACAGTTAAGTAATTGCCGTAAAAGAATATTGCAAACTCCCCTACCAATAAAACGTACAGAAGCCAGTTTCCCAAAAGGAAGGTGAGCAACCAATACTCCTAGAAAGACTCAGCTACAGAAGCAGGACTTCGTTTGGAAGCCCATCACAAGATGATAGATATTATTTACATTGCTGCGGTTTTCCAGACCAAACATACTTGGATGACTGTAGAAATAAGAGTGAAAGATCATTCCTGTGCTTAAGAGCCTACAAACTAAAGAAAAGCCCACTGAGCAGCTGGGAAAGGCAAGCAAGGGCTACAACACAGAGGGACCACGGCTCCACACAGTCACTCTGAAGCTCACCCTCCTGCCATACTCTTTCCAAGAAGTATTCTTGAAGAAAGCCTAGTTTTGTAAGGCTCTTGCCCAGCACATCAGATTTTCAGTTATATATTTGAACCTCCACCAGGAAAGGTATAGAATTGCCTCAATATTCTGTTGAATTGAGAACAAAAGCTGTACAACGAGGCCTGATGGCTGTAACGGATACATGTTGGAGGCGCAGTTCCACATGCACAACAAAGTACCTTTCAGGTCGTCTGCCACACAGACAAAGCATTCCTCCGGAACCTTGGTCTCGAGCGATCCCAACAGCGTCACACAAGCTGTCTGCCTGCCCAGCTGCCTGAGCCACGCTGCGAGGGCACCTACCTCTGGAGCAGAACAACGCAGCCGGTTAGTAGCACGTCAACACCCGTTCAGGGGAGGAAGCGAGGGAAAATACCACATCCATTGAAATTTTATTTGAAAGAATGCACACGTGGTTTAGGAACAGAGCGAGACAGAGACAACATTTCAAGAGAAATGCTATGCAAACAACTTCCCCTTCGGTATATACCACCACTCCCATTTTTGAGGGACCGAGTTCAGAGACATAACGGGGCCAAGCTTGTTAGCTGCTGGATGGAGCCCTTCAACAGGAGAGCATTCAAGACAGAAGTCTCATCCAAGTGAGCTCTAAAGCCTTTGAAGTGGGAATGAAGTTTATAGTCCTCTGGTAATTCCTTCCTTGATAGGAAGGAGCAAAGGTTTAGTGTTTTTTTGTATGTCTTTTTTTTTAAAAAAATGGAAAATGACCACCATTGGAAGAGGGAGAATTGCACCACCTCTGAGTGCAGTTGTTACTAGCCTGAGGAGGGAGTTCAGGTCATTTACAGAGATGCCCGCTCTTTTGATCAAACTACATTCATCTAGAATTAATTCTACTTAGAGTTAAGTACAGACAAAGCTGTGAAAAGCAAAAAGTCTCGCCTTGGGCCTGCATCACAGAGACAGAAAGTGATTTCATTGTTGTCACAGCTCCTGCCAGTAACACAGAAAAATGTATCAAGCTGGCACCATCTTTTTCAAAAGAATTTCCTGGGCAGTGCAAGTAAAAACCCCTGGCAATAATAACGTTAAGACAACAAATGATATAACTTACACACCTGATTCCCCAGCAACTCTCCACCTTATTACTTTACAAATACTTCAATCAGAAACTTACTCTTTATTTGAGAAAAATTAAAAAGATTTCTATCCAGTAATTAACATCAAATACGCAGCAAAAGTAAGAGCTTACCTTTACCACCAAAACAACCATTCCCACACACGTCAGATCATCTGATCTGTCCGGGGCCCAAAGACGCAAGGTATGTTTTCATTACCGGAACGGTTTCCAGCACAGACGAGCCTGAGCACCTGTGTTCTGCAGAATGGCACCATACAAACCTGCATTCTCCAACTAGTTTTGTTTTCCCCCGTTGTTAGTGAAACCGGCTGTGATTTGGCTCCAGTTTACCCAGTGAGTTGAACAGCTAACCACCCAACGCTGCCTGCAGCCAGCCTCAGCCTCCTTGCTCCACAGTGAAGGCAGGGCAGCGGGGAGGGCCCCATTCCTGCCATGGCCGGGGAAGGAGCACTCAACTGGCCGTTTCGCTTTTGTGCTTCACCATCTTCACCCTTTGTCTCCTTTTCCAACTCAAGTGTAGGAATTTCAAAGACTCTTCTCCTCCAGTCCAGGCTAATGGAAAGGGTCCAAGAAGCTTGATGTGGTTTTTAGGAGCCACCATACCAAATACTCCTGTGATTTATTTTTTTCTTCATTTCCAGACTGTAACCCAGCAAAGCTCGATTGAAAACATGAAGGAATCCAACCAAGTCTCAATTAAAAACTCTGCTTCAGCAGAAGATACTATTCTCTGAAATACTTCAGGCAGCTGAACAATGACAAACAAACAAACAATACACATCTGTGGTAAAGGTCAGGAAATGTGAAGAGAGCCCGAAGTTCCCATCACCGGTACCTGTATAACTGAGTATCCTGGATATGAGATGAGAGTTTTTGAGGACTCTTTTGAGGGATCACATGGCCATTTCTGAAGTGTGGGTGTGCTTTTGATACTGGCAGTGTTTGCAGGCAGCACCCCTCTTTCACAAGTTACCAATGTAATTTCTCTCAGGTAGCATTTACCAGGCTTGGACTTCTCCCTGGGACTGACCTGCATTTAAGCAAGAGTTGTAATTGCTTCCTTCGCTTGCTTCACCTTACGTTCTGCCAGAAAGGAAATACGAGGCATGAACAGAAAGCACCGACATGTTTCACTGCAGGACTACGCCAGCTCTCAGTTACAGTCAGGAGTAACCAACAGGGGTGAAGATAAAAGGGAAGAAAGCAAAGCTGGGATGCAAAAAGAGCAAATACAAATACATGACTGGGCCCCAAAGGCTCCGGCAAGGTTTCCAGCTGCCCTGTGTAGCACTTGGTGTGGGTATGGGCACACTGTGCTCACAGCCCCATGGAGACTGCTCACGGGGCACACAGGAAGGTGCCAACATGTTTTTAGCCCCCAAGTATTTTCTCCAACATCTAGAATCCTCCTCTGACATTTAGCAGCCATTCAGGGAGCAACGTGGCATCCAACCACGTTGCACTGGCTGGGTATCACTTCACGGGGGCAGCACAAGCAAAACAGTGCCAGCCAGCACGGGAAGCAGGAACAACAGCTAAGCTGCCTTCCAAGCAGGAGAGCTCAGCCTTGCTCAAGATGTTTGGAGCCAGCACAACAAAACTTCATGTAAATGCACCTTCTGAACCACCTCGTACATGCAAGCTCGGTGGCTGATCCCTTACCTCTCCATTTAACATGCATCCAGAAAAGTCATCTTTCTCCTAGAAAAATAATCATTCTCAGTATCCGGAGACGCGTGGACTAGTGCATTGGTACCAAAACCTTGCCACAGAACCCAACGCAAGATACCCCACTTGAGCCAGCTAACGATTAAGCCTGCCACTTAGGCAGATTTGGGTGACATTGGGGAATATTCCAACAACTCAAATCAAAATGCCCCGTAAACTTTAACTCAGCCTGACAGCAAACGTGCAAAAAGAGCATTACTTAGCTGTACTGCACATGCAAATAACCAAAGGAAAAAGACTGAGAGACCAGCTTTAAAGCTTCCCCACAGTCCAGTCCCTTCTGAGAGAAGGGCTTGCTGAAATCAAGTCTCAATTTGCCCAAAGACAAACAATAAATCGATATCATTTGATTGTTTCTAACGTAAGTTAATTATTTACAGTTTTCACATCAAATTAAGCATTCTTTGGTTATCCAAATACGTGCATGTAGGCATTATTTTATGAACTTTCCTTTCCTAAAGGAAACGTAAATATATATACACAAAAACATCGAGGCTACAGACCCAAGCACTCAAAACTCAGGAAATGCCAGAATTAAGTTTGCATGGGCAAAAGAAAATATTTTTCTCTTAATTTCATTCCCAGAAATGGTGAAACCATTTTTTGTTGAAGCTTTCCAAACAATTCATCTGAGGCAGACATTCAGCATGGAAAGTTTCAGCCCAAACAGTTAAAATTTGGCAAAGTTATATGCCACTGAAAACAGGGTCTTATAATGGGAAATGTGAGGCAAGCTTAATTACAGGCAGCACTACCAGCTTCACTTCTAATACATTTAGGACTACAATTTCATCCTGGCTTTGCTAGGTCTGTTTTTCTAGGAATACTGTACAGAAGCATTTAAACCTTCTTATACGTGTCTAAATTTCAGACTGTCTTCGTAGGTCTGGGGTCTTTGGCAAACTTGGCCAGAAGCGCAGCACGGCAATTTACATCAGGCATCATGAAGAGAAGTCATTACTCACAACACAAATCTCAGTTGTGTGTCACAAAGTAGAGGAAGCCACAGGTTTTCACAGGGGCTCAACACACACAAAAGTTTCCACGAGTTTAAAGATGGACGAGTTTGTAGTTTGTGTATTCCAATCAACTCTGCAGCTGCCCAGAAGGTGACACATTTTTTTTCTGTGAGAAGTTAACTACAAAATAAAATTGAATTAAATTTCTGCGTATCGGCTGAAATGAGCAGATCTGCTTGATGGTTACTACCTAGAAACGAACTAAATCCAAGGCAGACTGTTTGATATACTGCTGCCTAGGGAGCTGGCTGGCATCATCATTACAGTGCTCTGCTTTCTTGCTGTCCCAGCTTCCTCCACACTCTTTTGCAGCATACACGCTGCGTGTCTCCTATCTTTGATGCAATCGATAAATTTCAACATTATTTTTCAACCCTGGATTAATTGCATTCTTCCCAGAAAACTTTTCCCTCCCAATGAATGTTCATATTGTATTTGGTGCTTCTTCGCTTTGCCCCTGTTGAGCTAAGCCCTCCAAAACTACATTTTAGATTTTACTCAGCCAAACATACAGCGACTTTATTCACTTCAGTAATAAACAGAATATGGACAGAATGACATAAAGGAAACCTGCGAGGCGAGGCATCCATGGCAGAAAAAATAGAGGCGACCTGTAAAGTACTTAACCAACTTTCCTAAAGACGTCGTGTTTGTAACTTATAAATCACGGAGGTTTGTTCCGTGCTGGCTTTGCCAATTGTGCTGCATTGCAGTGCACATCTGTAGGAACCCAAGGTGACATGATGGCTTCTTGATGGAGTGCATTTACACAGAATTTCCTACCTCAATCTTGCAGCACAAAGGGAGGTGATGTAATAAAGCTGGGAAACAACTATCAACTGTTAAAAAAAAAAAACACCTAAGGTTGCTTTCAAGAGCTAAGCACCACAGGCAGAGGTTTGAAGCTGTGTATGCAACATCCTTATGAAAACAGCTGAGGAAGACCTTTATTTATGGCAGCCAATTTCACATTGTGCCTAAATATAGCTGTGCCCACTGGAGAGAGCCACTGTGATCAGCAGCATGTAAGCATTTCCTGCAGTTTGCAATGCAACCATAACAACTTGTTTCTGACTTGTACTTGACATGGACAGGCTCAGCTTCGGCAGCATATGCTTAGGAGAAAAAAAGGGCACGAGTTGTCATAGTGAAGCAAATCCTCCACTTTATATGATAAATTACAGAACAATCCTCTGTTTCTCCGGGTTATTTGCATCACTGTGGGCCAATATGCCAGAAATGCAAGCAATTTCTCAGAGAAAAGCTGAGCTTTCAGTGCCACTGATATATTGTTATACTGATAAGAGCTACATCCAATTTATCTCTAAGCTCGGAGTATTTCATCTCATATGTACGTACGTTAAATAAGTTGCTTTTACTACTTTTCTAGCTTGCATATTGATATACAAGGTCCATACATATGGATCTTCGCTGGGTTGACACACATATCCATTAGCATCTCTCCTGAAAATCTAGGCCATAAATCCAACTAATCTTGTTTTTATTAAAGAGCCCCAGCACATTTGTTGCTCGAGGCACTGCCCTGAAAAATTTTAATGGTGATCATTTCGCTCCAGCTATAGACCCCGGGGAAAATGTTGAAAGGAATGAGACTCAGCTCAGCTTTGACATGACTACATCTGGTGAAGCTGCAAACAAAGCAGAGAAGAAGCTGCAGAAACGAGCTACGCACTCTTAACAGCATCACGGATTCCAACGGCTGCGGCACCAGCAACAGAACAGCCACCCTGAAAATGCAAGACGTGGAGGAACAATCTGTGGGCATGCTGATGCGCAGAGCGTTGTCTTGGAGGATGAGGCACCACGTTCTCCTTCAAAAGCCTGCAGTCAGCTGTGCGCTCAAACCATTCATTCCGGTGCTGCAGTAATAAAAACCAATGTCTCTTCTTGATGCTAGCTATATAATAGACAGCTGGCAAGTCTTCTCAATAGTACAAGACACTAATAAAGTGTCTGAAGACAAAGCATTTAACTAGATTTTACAGCTGGGTGACAGAATCCCATTTCACTTGTGAAACCACCCTATTTTAGAATATTCCCACTAACTGCCTCCCAAATGAACTAGCAGTAGTGTCATGTTCGCCCCACAGGAACCCAGCCTGATGAGAGTGCCTCCACCCTCAAACCTACGTTCATGAAGAAGTTTTTACCGTAGTTATTCTAGCTCTCAGTTGTGTGAAAATACCCAGATTTTCTCAGACTTCTCTTGCATCAAACACCGTGGGAGTACAAAGTCCTTATTCAGGTCAATCAAACAAATTTGCACAGCAGAGACTTAACAAAGATGAGATCTTCTTACAGTCACATTTTCAAGTAAGGTGCCACATCACATGGCAGAAAAGGGTTTGTGGAACAGCAGAAGGGCACGCTGTAAGCTGTACAGTAATCCTGAACTACTAACAGGCACTACCATGGTATCTACAGTAAAACAGGCTAAGGTCTGGAAGATCGAGTCATAGAAGAAACTGTCAAAGGTGTGTTTTCTCCATTAGAAACAAACCAGGATGCCTGCCAGCGTTGTGAGGCACTAGGGGTATTACAGCATTGGCCTCTCTAAGCAGAAGAACTCTCGCCTCCGTTGTCCATCCCTGTTAGGGCAGAGCAGCCTTCACCCTCCAGTCCCCAAGCCGCAGAGGCGTGTGCTGCAGCACGGCTTCAGGGGAGCTCTGGAAATGGCCAGCGATTTGGGAACGCTGACCTGCAACTCGCATCTGCCAGCAATTACACTCGCTCGCTGAAACACAAAAGAATTCTGCTTATTTGTATTAAGCTACAAACGCAACGCAGCACTGGCTCTCAAATGCAGAGATAAGCCTGTCGGTACCTAAGCTCAGCACTGGACATGATCACAAAAGATGGATTTCCCAGCAATAATCTTATTTCCAAGCTCTGACCTGGCTGCATACAGGTCAGTATTGTTTGCTATTTCTTAAGATTTATTAGTTCAGTAAGAGAGATCCCCTCTCAAAACCTAGTAATGCACCTTTTCATAACCATATTCGGGTACTCATAACACCTGGGAATTCTTCCAAGCCTAACAAACAGTCCCCAGAAAAAAGCAACCAACCACTAAAGCACAAAGGGAGAGTAGAGTGCTAATTAAGTAATAAAACAAATACTTCCTGTAAGGTCCATCTGCCACTGCCATCCGCTTTCATGGGACGGTGCTTCAAGGAGGACTCTAAATACCTTGCAGCTCTGGAAAAAGCTGAGGTAATTGCCAGGACCAGCAGACCACCAGGGCAAAGAGAAGCACAGCACAGCCCTGCGGAGGTATTTTCACCTGGGATCAGTTGCAGTTGCATCTGCTTTAGCAGCAGGCCACGACAGTCTTGTATCCTCTAACTCCCTTGGAAGAAACTTCCGTCTCACCTTCCCAATGACCGTATCGCTAACACTGCTCTGTCAGCAAAACTGAGCCAAGATGGAAGAAAAGCTCTTGAAGGCTGGCAAGTACCAGAGAATTGATCAGTGTAACAGGCAACTTTATGTTGGTAAACGGGCGAATAGATGAAACCAGCATGACAGAAAGAAAAAAGGTGGGCATGTACATATTCATTCATATGGCAATCTCTAGAAATGTATGCTACAAGTAGTGTACATTATTAATACATATTATTACTCATTAAGAATACAGCACACAGCTCTAGTATATATCCCGTATGCCTTGTGGCCTTCATCATCAGGTCCTGCCCCCTTCCAAATTACCTTCCTCAATGGCTGCCTCCTGGAGCCTGGCGTGACCTCACGGAAGCTGTTATCCAAGGCAGTAACAGTCACACAGATTGAACTGCAGGGCACTGTTAGCCCCTGGGTACTGTCTAAAGCTCAGGAAGTCAACAGAGAGACTTCCACTGAGCCTGTATCACTCCCAAGGCTGTCAAGGACTTGGCAATCCTACTGCGAGAATGCAACAGCCTCGCATCAGCCAGTGCAGCAGGGCTGCCCGGCAATACCGCCGGGACGCCACAGACACAGGGCTGGTGGTTACAGAAACAGCATTTGAATGGTTTTGAGAAACATGGAAAATGCCACACTTAGGGAGACCGTAGATTCCTTTGGTAAATATTTGTCAGATGTCCTCCCATACTGGGAGGCGTTTGATTATAGGCTTGTTTTCTTAGGGAAACAAGGCTTATACAACCACAAAGGCTGCGCGCCCTACCCAGCAGCCTTGTCATTCATTACTACAGCTCTGTCAAATTTATCTGAAACTGGCAGTCCTGCAAAAGTCCTGAGAACACATGGTGGGACAGACAAGAAAGATTACTTTCATGACTGAGAAGGATAAACTCAACACTGCAGCCTTTTTTACACACTGCTCGTAGGTCACTCATATACCAAAGATCCCAACTATGGAAACAAATCCTCAAGAACACAGTGTCGCTAACCCTGCTCCCCGTGGAACAAACTGAGTTGCAAACAAGGACAGCAGAGGCAGGCTCATCTTTTGCACTCTGCTTCCCTGTAGTGAAAGGCAACCGCACAGCTGCAGCCTCAGAGCATGGCCAGCTGTTTGTGGCAGCCAACTGGTGCAAGCAGTAGGACGGGATACTGAAAGCAACTGCAGAAGTCGCAGGAGTCAGCACTAAAGAAGTGCCATCTTCAATGTTAGATGATGTATTTGCATCCAGACAAGCTACCGCGAATGATCCTACTATAGACTCCTAACTGGAAGAGAGTTTTCCCCAGTAAAGGTCACCAGCAAAAAAAAACATTTGCCATTTGCCCCCCTTCAGTTGCCCAGGAAGCATCCCACACCGGTAACAGAGCGAGGCTGGGTGGAGAACGCCTCACTGCGTCCCCCTCCGTGCAGCAGGCAAGGAACCTAAACATGATCCGTGCAAGGCGCGGAGCGGGTATGTGACAATGCGGTGAATTGGAAGCACATGTGCTCAGGGAGAAGTGTAATGTAATTGGCATGCTCGAGGCGTGATTAAAGCAAGACATTGACTGGGAGATTAAATTACAAGGGTGTCTAATTCAGACAAGGGTTGAAGGCAACAAAGCAGGCATAGCTGGCAACGTGGGGAAGAGAAACATTACATCAGAAAAGATTAAAGAAAATTGCAGGTTTTATTGACACCCTAGAACCCACTTGGATTAAATAAAATGGGGGAAAAATGAAGAGGTGGTATTTGACAGTGGCTGAAACACCTGAAGTCCAGACAGGGCATTGTTTTATATGTAAAGTATGTCAGCAAAGCAAAGAAGCAGAAGAAAAGGGGGAAAAAAAAAAGTGCAAGGCCTTAAACCTGCTTATTCCTTAAGCAGCAGTCTGGAGAGCATTCTGGGCATCCTTCTCGAACAGGAAGTGAAACACAGCCTTAGGCATTTGTGAACATGCAAACATCAGGAAGCAGGGTGAACACACAGGATTGCTCTACGGCCAACACTGCATTAGCATCAGCGCAAGGAAACAGCACCTGCTAGAAAGTCAAACAGGAAAGCACTTCTCTGAGAGAAACAGAAACAAGAAGGTAAGGTATATCCCTTCTCTAACCAGAACGCTACCTGAACATCTACTCCCATGCTTCCCACACAATCTTTCTGCACTTTGCTTCTGAACCACTTCTGAGTTAGTAAACAGCCCCTTCTTCACTTCACCGGACCCTGCTTTGCATATTGCTCTTTGACTGAACGTGGATTTCACGTACGCCCTTCCTCCTGTTTTGGCAGCTGGTGTTTGAGCTGCATGTTCTTCAGACTGGCAAAACAGGATTCTTATTCTCTGTGTACCACATTTATTGAAACTGAAAAACTACCATTTCTTTTGAGGATTTAAAAAAGGTAAAATGAAAACACTCTGGGATTAAACCATCAGATTCAAGATCTGAAGAAGTCAAAACAAAATAAAATACCAAGTCAGAAAGTTTCAAAATCATATTCCAATATCTATGTTCTTGTCGTCTTCCTATGAGATGGAAATGTGGTAAGAGAAGCAAATTCTTCAATTACTAACTTCCAACTGAACACACTTGGATACGTAGCAAAGTAGCAGCAGTTGTCAAAAGAGCATCAAGGGACTGAGCCCAAGACCTTGAAGGGGCATCCTAAAGACAGCAACTCCACTGGCACTCAGAATGCTCCCCCAAAATGGTAATTAAAAAGCTAACAGATTCTTGCCACATTAGGGAAATTACCTAGCTGATCACGAACTCACTTGAGATGTTGCCTGTGATGAACACGACTTGAGACCATACAGTCACAGTGCAACTTCTAGACTGATCTTAAGGAACTGCAGAGTCGCTCAATTCAGATGGCAAAACCCCTTCAGTAAAGGAGAAAGTGTTAGATATTCTACACAGAGTATCAACGCCAGCACAGAGGATAACCCACTCACACACACAGTTAGCCACCAAATATTTACTACCTATCAACTTTTCGTAAATGTTAAGATTACTAAGTTAGCTACATGGAAACTGTACTGCCAGAAAGCTAAGTTTTAAAACTTTTTAAAAGGTACTGAGACACCATAAAAGAATAAATAAATAAATAAATAAATAAATAAAAATAAGCCTTGGTTTCCAAGACAAAAATAGAAAGCTATTTTACAAAGCAAAGTAATTCATGTAAAAATCAACTGTTGCACTTACCCTTCTTCAAAACTTAATGGTCTACTCAACTCTGTGTTTACACACATTAGTTGTTTTATAACCAATACTAGATGGAGAATTCACCAAATCCAGAAGTCAAGTTCTATGAACCTGAACTGGCAAAAGCAAGGAAATCCCCAAACTGACCCATGCTTTAACAAAAGCTATTGGTAGAAAAAGAAAAACAAGGGGAAAAAAATTATTCAACACATTACATGGTCCAAAAAGCTACTCCGTTGTAATGAGTACTGCTCTTACCTAGCATACCAGCTTGCTGCAGGAGGCTAACGACAAGCAAAAGACATGAATAAGCATTTCTTCACCTTAGCTTTTAACTCAGTCGCCGGGCAAGCGTAACAGCCCTTGGTTAAAGAAGGCATATCAAGTGTTACCTGGAGCAAGGACTAAAGCTGAGCGCTGCATCTCAAGGTTTCTCCAAATCTTAACCCCACATGTAGCTCACCCACAACCTTGTTTCTGATCCACCTGCAGTGTGATTTGAGCTATGCACCGTCCTCTCAGCCCCTGCAATCTCAGGCCAAAGAGGAAAAGCAAGCCAGCCACATGGGAACATTAAAGATTAAAGACACTGACTATAACATCTCACGAAGACAGAAACACTTCTCGGCACCTCGCCAGCCACCCTCACGGCAAATAATGGTGCTAGAGCCAAAAAATTCAAACAGAATTCACTATGTAAGCATTTAACCAAAACAGAATCTACATTAACTTTAGACAGAGGTTATGCCCCATGAACTGAGCCATGACACTATCTGCATGCAATACTAGTTTGCAGTCAATAGGCACCAAGAGATGACATAGACCTTCAGTAGGTATGGGGAACTCTCATTTCTGATGTTACACAAGGTTAAAGCAGATGTAATCAAAAAGAATTTCCAGTCTAACACCTAGTCTAGAAAAAAAAAAAAAAAAAAAAAAAAAAAAAAAAAAAAAAAATACATCCCAAATCTCTTAGGTCTACACAGAACACATGATTTTATTTTATTTTATTTTTTCTGAGAGGGACAAAAGACTTTATGCTTACCAAGACCTGAGCTGCAAGCTTTGTGCTACAGTCAGACAGAAAAAAAGAACGTGTTCCTAAACGTGTACAATCACATCACATCCCTTTTACCTTATGTAATCTCTCTCTCTCTCTCTGTTACCTGCCTTCAATTATTTGCTCTTTAAAAGTAGACCATCTTAAGTATTTTCAATGAAAAACCCAAGGCATCAGAATCTCTGAACTTTCAGACACGCTTGAAAACAAAAAAGCAGTTTGGTGACATTGAAGTTTATTTATTTAGATCACATTTATCCTCCAGCAAGAGCCATATTCATACATAAAGCTTTTAACTTCATTTCCTCATTTAATGCCCAACAAAAACTGTTTATTGCCCCATATAGTTTTCTGCTATGAACATTATATCTTTACTGCTACCATGAACTACAGACGATCTGTGGTTCTTGCTGCCAGAAAACACTGTTTGACATAGCCTTAGACCAGCCATACATAATAGCACCACAGATCAATGATTCTTCCACACTACTGTACGTCAAGCTCTTACTGTTTACTAACGTCCTGTTCTAACACTTTATCATAAGATCACTTCATTGTTAAGTTACTTCCCCAAGCACTCTGTGTGTCTTCAGCCAGAAATACCACTGTTGAAATCTGTTCTGCCGTGAATACTGGTTTCTTTGATCAGACTGGTGGGACAAATCTCTTTGCCATGATGCTTCATTGGCACCAGCTCCCAGTCCAACAGTTCTTCAGCACCCTAAGCCATTGTTTCAAAAGCACAGGGAGATGAATAAACTTGCTTTCAGAAATTCAGATCTAGGCAAGAATCCCTCAAGAATAAATACAGAGGTGACACTGCAAGGGCTATAAGAGGGAAACACGAGCAAGTAAGACTAACCAAGCTCTTTGTTAACACTTGACTTCTGCGTATTATCAAATAAAAATTAGAGCCCACTACCACCTCAACATTTTTCTCCAAAATAAAGAAGATAAATAGACCTGGGGAGGACAAGGCATTTGGAAAACACAAACGGCAAGTAAATGAAAGGGGAGAAACCTCAAAGTCCTGTTCCTTTTTCGTATCATTTTACTCTATAAACAAACATAGACAAGCACTTTTTCTCCCCCACCTCACAAACAGACAAACTAGAGAGCCACTTTTGGGACCCTGAATCGACAGTCCCTTCACAAGACCGGTCTTTGGAAACATCTGTGTTTCCCATAAATAAGGCCCCAGGGGCTAACTTTTCAACCAAGGATCTGAAAAAAAAATGTCACACCAGAAGCCACGGAAAGCACTCCTACAGCACAGGACTTGAGCAGATCATCATCATCAGATCATCATCAGCATGCCAGCTTTTTAGAGCATTCTATTCCCTGTTTGACAGTTGATAATATAAACATCAAAACCTTGCCACCCCACAATGTTCCCAGTGTTATTAGAGCACGTGTAAGGTGATGCATGTGGCACATGTAAGGCATGCACATAGCAGTCATGCACAAAGCTCATATATAAAGCTCTGTTGCTTATAAATGACAACTTACCATTCCAGTGCTCAAATGTGTCACCCAGAGTAACTTCAGCAATTCTCCTGCAACTTATGTTGTCTAAAAAGAAAAGAAAAAAACACATGCAGGGTCAGGAAGTATCAAAAGTTGCTTGTCATAAGTAAAAACAGAAATTACTACCCATATCCCCCAAAGCCTAGCAAGGTTCTCTGTAAATCTCCCATAGGAAATAACTAAGTAAAGCTTAACCCTGTAGAAATGAGCACAACGCTTTGATACCACAAAGCCCATGGCACCACTTACAAGCCACTTCCTCTATGCAGCTGTGCTGCCTTGGGCAAGTTCCCCTCACCCTGCGGCAGACACAGGGACAGGCTGGACGTGAGGATGGTTAAATGAACAGCATTCAGGTGCAAGGCCAAGTTCTGTAACACATTGTGCATACATATCGAGCTTGATGTTTAAATCTTAAAATATCCCATCTTTCAAGAACAACTCCAAGCCAACACAAAAATTGAATTACATTTTGTTTGGTGTGCTTGTTCGTTTTTAAAACATCACAGAATTCCAGAATCATTAAAGTTGGAAAAGACCTCCAAGATCACCTGGTCTAATCATCCGCCTACCACCATTATCACCCACTAAACCATGTCCCTAAGTATCATGTCCAACCTTTCTGTCCAGGTTACTCAATCCTCCACTCGGAGCATCCTTCAAATGGCTTCAGTCTCTGAAGCAGCACAGCAGACGCTGTCAGGCTAACAGCCCATTACTGAGCGTGGCAACGAACCTCATCATCTCGGCACAGCTCCCAGCCTGCAGTCTCTGGACAGTTTCAGGATGCACAGGGGGAAACCTGCTTGCCTTTTCTGTCACTCTGGGGCTGTGGTAAGTGAATTTGCCCACTCAGGGGAACAGCAAGCAAAATCTGACAAAGTCACTGAGGACTTAGGTACTGTTCACAGTATAAATGATGATTCTTATATTGATATTGCTTACTCTAATCAGCTATTTAAAGATTGCTTCGCATGCATAAAAGTCTGTCACACTGCTGCTCCAAAAAGCACCTGAGCTCTTACCATATGCATTCTCCCCTGTACTCTTGCACTACTTCAATAAGAAAGTGCAGGTCACCCTCAGCAATTCCAGCCTCCTGGCCGTATGCTGAAGGTGTTTGGGGTGTTTCTTTTTGTTTTAAGACTAACCAAACAAGTAAGGGAACAATACACTTCAGATGGAGTTGATTATGACAGGCCTACCATTTCAGACCAAACATCTACCTAGACTTGTATCCTGACCAAGACAGTGACCAGCAATAGTTGCTCAAACAATAACAATAACGAAGAAAGGGAAAGCTTCTTCTAATGCACACTCTCATCTTTTTTTAATCCCTAGAGCTAAGGAATTCAAAGAAAAAAGCTACCTAGGGCTGTTGGGAGCTCTCGCAGTGAATGCTTTCTAATATGTTTCTGTTGCCTGGAAAAGTCAGTTAAACGCAGTATCTTCTTTACCAGATTAGAGAAATGCAGGAAAAACAAGAGTTCCCCCACAGCTGCAGTAAGACAACTTTTCAGAAGCAGCATCTGAGATAAAACCCCCTTTCGGCAGCCCAAGCCTGGGACAACAGGCCACACAAGATGCTGAATTTGGACAGCCACACAGGAAGCTGCATGGAGTCAAAGACTTCCATTTTCTTTCATAAATCGATCCATATAGAACATAAAGCTAAAATAAAAGTTTCTATGCTAAGATCAGGCTCACCAGAGCCCACAGTCCACTTCTGGAACAGTCCCATGGACTCTACAATGCAGACGAGTAAGAACTCATCTTTGCACTGCCTTCCTCACTGCTTAGATTTATAGCCTATTAACACTGACTGGCAGGCATCTGAATTTTCCATCCAAAGGCCAATAGATCAGACTGTCCTGGCCACGTTCATTTTCCTGACCAGTGTTAGACACTTTTGTCACACCTGACTGGGACCACACACACCCTCAGCAGGAGCGGCTGTGCTGCCACTCCAAGGGACCTCAGCAACAGGCAGATGTGACTGACCTAGTTCAACAAAGGGAAACATCAAGCAGGCAACATAGCCACAACCTGAAATATGAGTACTTACACTTGACGGAAACGTTTTTTTCCCCATGAGCTGGATCTCACACACGCCTGACCCAGCTGCCCTGCAGCACCCTGGCCTCAAGATGGAGAAAACTCTGGGGAAAACCCGAACCACCTGCTCCGCCCGGCCCTGCCCGTGCCACCTCCAGAGGTCCCAACTCACCTCAACAGCTCTGTGACCGCCCGTCCTGTGAAGGAGGGAGCTGCGGGAGCTGCAGGAACGCTGCCCCATGTGACTGCACCCCTCTTTAAGGTGCAACTCCACAGCACGTTCCCTCTGTGCTGCATTTGCCTTATCACTCACACTGAAACATCCATGTGAAGCTGGCAGGATTAAGCAGGTCGGCCATTTAATGCACCGGCCTTGCCCGGCGGCCCTTCCCCTCCCGCCTGTTGCCACAATGGTTTGCGCCAGGCACTGGAAGCTCACTCAGCACTGAGGTACTGTGAGGGGAGCTCAGTAGCACAGGTTGCCTGGGCAGCTCTCACCTGGCTAACTTTCAGTCCAAACTGATAATTAAGCAAACCTGGCTGGGAGCAAACAATTAAGTGATGCAGAGGAAGGTTTCCCTCAGGAGAGAGCTGGCTTCCCTCAAAATCAGGTGTCTCCCAAAGGTAAAGGGAGGTAAAGTAACAAAAATAATAAAATGCCCCTCACACAAGCCATGCAGTTGCACATCAGAGTGAGAAAAATGGCCTGAAATCCTCCCTGTTGGGGCTGATTACTTCCCAGCCAGTGGAACCTGATGTGTGAAGCAATCGTGCTACACCTGCTTTGCTGACAGGAGGGTCTCTGCAGCAGCACAGCACCCAAAGCCAGTCCAGTGCAGCCTCCTGGTGATGGCCTCTACCACCAGGCATTTTAAAAATAGCTGTTATCCCACCTGTTGACATTTAAACTTCTCTCCTAGTTTCCTCCCTAGTTTGACAACCTCACCAGCACTCCCAGACTCTCTGAAACTCTCACTAGAACAAAGTAAAGGTTGTGGTTTGGCACAAGATGCTCTCCGGTGATACACAACCCTTAGCTGTCCCCAAAACTCATGGTTGCATAACTGATCTTCCCTCTTTTGCCTACACACCTCTGTTTTCCCCAGGCCACTGCCCTTCTACAGCTGCAGATTTTGTTTTCTCTCTCACCCTCCCTCCTGGCTTTGCAGCTGACAGGAACATCCTTCCTCTGTTGTTCAGAGCAGGGCAAAGATATTTTATGACCCATAAGACTGGTTTCTTCCTTTTGCCCCCTTCTTCTATCTCCCAGTTCCTCTCAGTTCCTCATGGGATGGACTGAGCATTGCCTGCTCACCCCAGCACCCATATTTTGCTGGAAGAAATGCAAGAAAGGTATCCAATCCAAATAGGCTTTTCCCCCAGGCAGGCAAGAACAGAGCGTGATGACTGATGTGTTTCATCTTAACGCAAATCCAGCCCCAGCAGATTTATGATGAAACTGTAAAAATTGGCAATGCTGGAAGGAATTACTATCATAGAAGATCTTGCAGTCAGAGGAGTTTTGGACTTGGGGAGATAAGGACTAAGAACCTCATGGGAAGACAAATTCATCCCAGTCGCACTTTTGCTTTTGCTGCTGTGAACTGAGAGTAATTT
This sequence comes from Nettapus auritus, assembly GCA_011076525.1. Classification (NCBI taxonomy): domain Eukaryota; kingdom Metazoa; phylum Chordata; class Aves; order Anseriformes; family Anatidae; genus Nettapus; species Nettapus auritus. The sequence continues at coordinate 6,460,314 of CM021777.1, forward strand.
TCAGTGCAGTACCTGAAACATGAAGTACATCTGGTTTACCATCATGTAACATGAGACCAAACTTTGAATTTTTATGAACACGGAGAAACAGCTGCAGAAGTTAAAATTCACATTAATCCCCTCAGTAAAGTATTTGGCCCAAAAAAGAGTATATAAACTCGCAAGCTTTGTGCATCGTTTCTCATATATGCTATTCAGGTCTGTTGCTTCTCAAGACACACAGTGCAATAGCTCATTCAGCCACGTATGTAACATTAGATTTAACAAAAGGATACAATATGCAAGTTACTTCAGACATTTACATCAATCACACCTGAAATAGCAGGTGGCCTTTCAAGGCACCTGCAGTTTATTTGTCATCAAGATAGCCTAGGAGGTCCAAAATGACAAATCAGGGTAGCATCGAATCACATTGGAAAGAAAAATAGACCTTATCTGTGAAAGAGTTCTGCATTTTCAGTTGTAACTTTCATGGTCGTACTTCTCAGGCTGTCACTGAGCCCTGAGAACAGGCTGCAGGCTGTCAGAGGCCCGAAGACAGCCCTCAGAGCAAGAGCTAATAGGATAACCTTCGCTGAAGCTATGGATGGGCTGAGGGGATGATGCAAACTGCTGAAAGTACCCTCGTTAGTGTTAGGACACTAAACACTGCCAGAAAAGCAGTTGCTGCTTGGCTCAACAAAAAAGTATTTTGTAAATGGGAGACTGGGCCCAGAAGTACAGAAACATGTCTGATTTCATTTTGAAAGGAGAGGGTGCAGAGAATTTGATTTGTAGCCTGCATCAGGCTTTAAGTTACTACATGAAAAAGGCTGTTATTATATTTTTAGGGTCCAGTGGCAGCAATCTTTAATTACACTGTGCAACACTTCATTATTTAAATAAGACCATGGGGTTCAGCAGGTCTGTTTGTGTGAAGTACTATTCAGATAGAGAGCTGCAGTTTGGCTTCAGTGCTAATTGCTTCTCCTATTTCTTCATATAACATGAGAGCTCCTAAACGGTTTTCCAAAGAAGCCAGAGAGAACATTATATGTCTGTTCCTTTTTCATCTATGAGAAAGATAAAAGATTTCAACACTGCCCTTTCTGATCATTATCAAAGTCGGTACTTAACTCTGACACTGGCATAGTCAGATTTACTGTTTAATGTATTTTGGGCTACTTTCAGCTTTGTCTGAGTTGATAATTTGCACAGTTGCTTTGTTCTGGCCTCTCCTTCCCAGATACATACTGTGAGAACTGGCCATTGAGTCTTTTACTGAATACTTGGTTCAAAGAACTGGATGTTTTAGTGTTGGAAAAAAATCAAAATAGCAGCTCCAGAGGGCAAATTTACTAGGTCAGAGCTTTGAGAAGTGTTAGGTAGACCTCATCACACAAATATAGTTTTAGGCAATTGTGAACAAGCTTAATCTGGGCAATTGAGGTTGACATGGATGTGAGTAAACATGACTGAAAATCACTTAGAGGCCTTAGAACAAGAAGATGAGTCAAATCTACCTCTTGAAATATTTTTTTTTTCATATCTTTTATTGGCAATACTATAAACTTCTAGTTAATGGAGTACTAGCTGCAAAATGTCCAGATCACAGCTACAGTTTGGTGAAACACACCAAAGTTTAAGTTGTTACCCAAACAACCTGTGACTCTGATATGTTTGCCAACATATTCAGGCCCACGGGCATTCCTGTAAAGCACGCAGTACTGTCATTTCTGGAGCTGTTTCCCATTGCAAGGCTGGCTGTGCTACATGACTCTTCAGGGTGTGAAATGAGGCCAATGAGACTAGCACAGCAAGTTTCATCAAGACTGAACCAAGATCAATGTAAAGGGACATTTTTCAAGGCACACAAAAGGCGTTGGGTACCACACTCCTATTGAAAGGCCAAGAGTATTTAAGTAATGAACTCCTCCTTTGCACTTTAGAGGAGTAGAAAAGAACATTAAACTCCTCTAGTAATGCATTACCTGAAAATAATAAAGCTATTTTAAATGAATACCAGTGTGCTTTCAAAGTCATTGATAAGAGCTCTCCATCCTGGACATTCATTTGAAAATATTCACAGCCACATACAAAAGCCTTTTAAGTCTCATCTTTATCGTCAGAGAGAAAAAGCACACGCCGCTAGCTCTACTCAAAGGGCATTCCTGATGGACAGTTACCCGAACACGTTCCAGCTCTTTGTGAAGTTGTCTCCTGCAAAACTTGCTAAAATGTTTCTGCAGTCATGAGACCAGCCTGCAGGAAGCTAATCCTTGTCATCACCTTTGTGACTCACCTTGCAGTTTCAATTGGACGAGTTACTCCTCACATCTCCTCTTCAGAAAAATAAACCGCTGTGTTGTTAGCACAGAATGGCTGCCACGTTCCAGTCTGGGCAGATGTATTACAGCGGTGAGTCATCAAATTGAATGTACAGGCACGATGGCTAACATTTGCAAAGAAGCCTACGCCTTACTTAGATTGCTGGAGTTAAATATCTAAACCATTAACATTCTGCTAAAAGCCTTCAGCAATGTACCTGCTACCTATGATGAGCTTTAGGAAATAGCTGTGTTATGTGCTGCAGAAACTTCAGTATTACAAACCATCAGTTAGTGAGCAATAGTGCTAACTGCCACGCAGTCTGCAATGCAAATGTGTTTAGGAACAGGGGAAGAATCATTGTAGATAAAAAATTTTGGATTGATCTCATACCAAACAATGACAATGTTCAGACTAAACATGAAGAAACAGAAGTTTTATTCTTCTCATGTTACTGTCCTTAAAAACTGCTTTCTCGAGTACTCTGATCCATAAAGCCAGCTGGAACAGAACTGACAACTTCTGTTGGTAGTGGCTTTGTTTGTTTGGTTGTTTTCTTACAAACCAAAAACTCCAGGGAAAAAAGTTATTACTTTGAACCATATCCACACAAGCTGTCTCACTGATTTCCAGGCAGATATTTATACAAATATGTATGTAACCGAAGTATGTAACCTAAGCAGTGGTAGAGCTGAGATGCAAATTGTCTTCCAATTGCAGACCAAATTATCCAAATGAAAACTAAATTATCTCCTATTGCATTTTTCAGATTTTGTCTTCCCTCTTCAACATTCTTATCAATTATTTTTCAGTCATGGTCCCTAAATAACCTAATGAGAAAGAAGATGAACATATTACAGCAAAAGATATTGATGTAATGACCAAATGAGATAAGCATATGAAAAAAAAAGAGAGCAGGTGACAAAATAAAAAAAAAAAATGAACTCTCTCAGTGTAAAATAAATGATTTTGGCATCAGAACTGAAAATCACAAAGAGAAATCCTTACAATAGAGGTTAATTTTCAGTTAAATTACTTGTTGAACAGCCTCAGTTAGATGGCTTCATATTGCTGTATCTGTTTAGATTCCTGAAAATACAATTCATCCTGTCCAGCCCCTCCTGTATCCCTTTTAGAACATATTTCTCCAGTGATTTCAGATCTGCAAAGTTATTTCAAATGTTTCCTGTAAGTAAACAGTTAACCTATTGCACCCAAAGTCAGACACCATGAATTTTCTTCATATTGCCCAGCAGATATGGCTCTCTCTGTAACATGCTTCACATCGAGAGTGTCACACGCTCATAGTGCTTGTTTGTTGAAAAAGGTGTTTTCTGAGAGGCACTCTGCAGCACAGACTTTAGCCCTTCAAGTTGGGCATCAAGCAAGCTCCATCAGACATACCAAATGGCATCTTCCTACCAAATACACCTTTTGTCCTTATAAAACTTGAAAAATATCAAAGAGATATAAAATTATTTATCATTGGTAAATACGAGCAGCATATGCCTTGCTCTGCTACAACCCTGATGATTAGGTAAGGTAACAGGAGTGCAAGTCAGAATTTTTGTTTGTTTTTAACCCCCAGGGAGTAAGATCCCAAACCCACAGAGACTAACATTTAATTGGTGGTAAGGGGGTGGTTGCTATTACAGCCACATTTGAGATTATAACACACTTTGACTTTAAAACTGAATAAGATTTCAGTTTATCTAATCCCAAAAGACTCTCTGTGGAAGATGCCAAGTCTTTTATTTTCTTCTTTTTTTTTTTTTTTTTTTTTTGGCAGGAAAACTAAGAATTTAATTATATTTCATCAGAGTAAGATCTATCCTTATACTCTGAAGTTGCATGATTTCATTAAGTCACAGATTTCCTAAATCCATGTAACCCACAAACAGCTCCATCAGCTCTCTAGTTACAAATTATCTTCACTGACACCAAAATCTATCCTGAACTGGATGAAGACTGTTTCCTGGAACTGTTTTGCTATTTTCTGTGCCATCTTTTCAAGTAGCAATGATATCCACGCTTCAGCTCTCCCAGACCCCTGAGTGAAACAAAATGTTTGAATTACTGTCTCTAGCCCCTGTTCAGTGTTTTACTAGCAGAACAGCCAACTGCTTTGGTGACTTTGGAAAAGACTGTACCACAGGATCCCTGCAGCTGTGCTGCCTCACCAGCAGAACGGAAGCAGAAAAAAAGGGCACAGTCAGCTTCATCGCTAATCTCAACACACACAAATCTGGATGTGCACCTTGGGATACATGTTTTGTGAGAAAGATCACAAAATTATAAAAGCATTAAGGTTGAAAAAAAGCTCTAAAATCATCCCCCTGCCACCAGTATCACCCACTAAACCATGTCCCTAACATGAAGTGACATTTTGTCTGCTACTGCATATATCAAGATGGACAGGAAGATTTATTAAAGAACAAATGACAGATCATTTGGCGACAAAGGTTTCCATTACCCTGCAGGCTGTGATCAGAAAAGCAGTCTTCAAGACCATTCACATAATGGATGGACATACAATAGACATAAACAAGATAAAAATAATTGGTCTATTTTGTCATCACAGTGCCAAAAGCTTTTTACTTGTTTGTTGCTATATGAATAATTAACTGGTTTAATTTACTTTTCTTTCTAGGTAAGGAAATGTAATTGGAAGATGGTGAGATAGAGGTCTGAAAGCCACCAACTGCCTTCTGGTGAAAGTGAACTTTGGCAGAAGGACACAATAAGGAAACTATTCATAGGAAGAAGCTGAACCCAGCCTGTAATGCTTTGTCAGTGGTGTCAGTTCCTTCAACTCCGTAAAGCAAAGCTACCCACTGTAGTGGAAGATGGCAGAGAGCATCTGCAGCAGCAACTGGCAGGAAGCATGGTAGCCTTATGAGCAGATAAGCAGCTGATTACACCATCCACCTCCTCCCAAACCTTCTCTGTACCCATGTCAGGGACTACCAACAAGGTACAATCCCATGCTGCTTACTGAATACTAAAGAGTTTTGATTTCCTGTGTTACCGTTATACCTGCCCAAACATGGTTTCCAGATTTAAAAATTTAAAACAAGGTTTGGGGGCAGCAAATTAACACCAAGATGGGATAGGAAGCGAATTCAGAACTACGAAAAAGCCAAGCTAGATGCTAATTTAAACGGACAAGATTCTGGGCTAAGTTTATATGACTTGTTTCTGTTTCCAGTTGACCATACCTCTCTTAGGCAGTCTTTCTAGATTTGCACCTGGAAGGGGAGTCTTGAAGAAAATATGAACAAAAGTAGAAAAAATTAAAAAATTACTAATACAAAATCTGGATGAAATTCTCAAACAGTTGACTGAGGTAGAAAGGAGAACAAAGGAATAAGGATGTTGTAAGAGAACACCACAAAAAAGGTGGGTGGTGAGCACATGAAGGAGGTTTATGAGGAATCGGGATGGATTGGCTGTATTTGAGTGGGACTGGGAAGGAGCAGGCACAATGGGCTATATTCTCAGTCTGTTTAAACTGGCACTGCTGCTGTGACTCAACAAAGCAGTACAATTTACATCAGCTGACAATCTGTCCTGATAGATACAAATTTTGGGACAGAGCATATTCACCTCAAGGTCATAAACCTTCCCCACCCTGAGAAAACAAGCAGCGTAATCTGGTTCCTGATCTTGCTGTAGCCAAGAGGAGAAGGTGCCAAGCACCTGAATATCCCATATGTGAAGCTCTTTATTTGGGGACGGGGGGGGGGATAACAACAAAAACAATTTTACTGCCAAATAAAAGTGTCCCTGATGCTTTCCTATAGAGAAACAATGACATCCAGTGGTGAGTTACATCAATCACAGGGGGCTTCGGATTAGCCCGATCTCAAGCACATCTCATACCTGTTACAGGAATAGGATCCATTGCTGTACCCATGAGCAGTGCTATTCCAGACAATGGAGACTTTAAAAAACTTTTATTAGTGCTTTCTTTCCAGGTAAGTAAAGCACCTCTGCATTTTTCTGTCAGTTGCAGTTCTGAAACCCTGCTCTAGGTCCTCAAAGTGTAATGTGTGTAAACTGTTTTAACAGTTCGTAAGAGAAGCCTCTCCAGGCATTGGCAATATTATTTTCATGACCAACTGAAGGCTTGCAGCAGCTGAGGCAAAACAGATGTTTGCAGCGGCAGCAGAGCAGACTACTCCCTGGCACCGTCCTTCCCATGCCCGTGGTGAGTACCCACGTCCTGCCTCACCTAGATTACAGGCTGCCAGGAAGCTCCAGCCAGGGAAGACAGAGGGGAAAAAGTACTTGAGGATACAACTTCTCTGTCCTGGTTTTGGCTGGGCAAAAATTTAAGTGCATCATGAGCTTTCTGAAGAGAACAAGAAGAGGCACTTAGGTAATGTAAAAGAAGACAAACTTAGCAGCAAGATATTCTACCCAGAAATGTTCTTGGAATAAATTGTCACACTGCTGCTGGTCTGAAAGGTCTGGATAAAGAGCCACTCTCCGGAACTGAGAGGATTTCTTTCCCAACTTTGTCCAGAATCCAATCCTTCTAAGCTTTATTTCTTTTTTACTATCTAGGCATCTCAAGGGCTGACATATCTACTGCCACAAAGCATCATTATGAGGAGGAGGCGCCAATAAACCTGTTGTATTACTCAGAGGCACAGTGAAAGACCACCAGAACTTTTTGTGCATAAGGTCTCGGGATGGAAATAATTAATCTGGCAGAAGTTTCAAAAGGAGCTCGAGACTGGATTCCTAACAGGATTTTGTCAAGTAGGTACTTTCAAAAATCCCATCGGACACCCAATTTCATCGTTAAGTGTCTGAACACAGTCCAAAGTCTGCCCCTGCTGTTTCTAGGAAAGCTGTACAAAAACCTGTGGTAGATCAGGTACCAATGAAAAGCTTAACATGCACCACCAGGACTGAAGCCCTGTTGAGTGAACAGCTTTACAAGCATATGATTAGGACTGATTCTCCATTCTAATTTACTTATAACCTTCATGAACAAGTCACACAGAGGAGACAAGGAGGCAGACAGAGGAGAGAAAACTCTGCTTAGGGGCACACAAGTCTCAAAATCAGCCCTATTTCTGATAAATTGTGCTGTTTGTATCCATTGCTTGCCTACAGCCTTTAGGGATCAGGACTAAGTTAAATGGTTCACGTTGAAATATTTTCCGTTTCATTTTCACTAACTAACCCCTTGCTCTCATATTAGGGAGCAATGTTAATTTGAGGAGTGGATTAGTTTTCACGGTATCTTTCTTAAACACCTCACTCACATACTCTCTAGCCCTTTCTCCTTCCAAGCTAAACAATTCTCACTTTTGCACTCTATCCTCAGACGTAAACCCCACCCAGCCTTCTAACCATCTCATGACATGCTTTTGGTGGACTTCCAAACCAAAGAGGTTTCCAAACTGAACCTCCAAAATGTTTGAGGTTTCCCCATCTCTGTATAGTACTTTCCAAGAGCACACTCCCATTGATTCTGGAGGCAGCCTTGAATCAAAACTAACCATAATGCAGTCAGGAACAAGTCTGGCTACTTTTTAATGAGGAAATGTGCTCTTGGGAAGTATCGTGCAGTGATGGGCAAACCTCAAACACATTGGAGGTTCTGCTCATAAACCTCTTTGATCTAGAAGTCTCACCCAATGGCAAAAAAATGATGATCATGCATGCACAGAAGCATGCCAGCCGTGACACGAGAGAGCTATTATCATGGTGGGCAGGCAGCGTAGCGTACTCCCCACCACACACCCAGGCTGCTGACTGGAGAGCAGTCGTAAGTTTTAGCAAGAAAAAGAATTTCATTACCGACAATAAAAGAAAAAATAACCCAGAAGTATGCAATTCAAGTTAACAATCACCCCTCCCCATCCTATAAACTCCCACTGCAGTCATATCTAATAGAGCCAGTTCTAATGTTGCTCTCAAGTCTGCAGCTGCAGAGAACCCTGGCCAAGCCAGGTTCAGATAATAATGTAGCCTTAATTGCTCATTGTTCCACAGTGACAGACAAATCAAGCTCTGCTGCGATGCACCACCCTTTCTTCATTAATCTAAACTAAAAGAATTGAACTCTGGAAGAGCAAAGCTTGCTTTTTGAGCGTGTCATAGTTCTCCCATTGGGACAAGCCCATCCACAACACAAAGTCATTATAGTCTCAGCTTCAAGGCCAGCTTTTTAGTTCAAGCTGCAGATCCTCGTGCCTTCTACATCAAAGATCTGTAGTATTAGGTATGTAACCAATGCTGGAGAAACAAAGAACTGAAACTAAGAGATAGAAAACAAAACAAGGAACCAGGTGCTCTGTGGGTATGTCCTGTCCTTCTGCCTGCCTCTTCTCAAAGTCCTGCGTGTTAGTACAAATGAAGAGTGTTTTTTATCTCACTACAAACAGAATAGAGAGTCCTTCTGTGCTACAAACATGAAACTTTAGGATATTACCATCTCTAAGCCATTCGTTTGTTATATTAGACAACTGCATAGTACACCAAGCTCTGCTGACCACTTTTCCCCAGTCTGCTTGTCCCCTTTCTTTACATCCCTGTCCCCAGACCAATGTAAGTGAAACAGATGCATCTACCTGAGAGTTTCAAAGCACTGTCAAAACAGGCTTTTTATAAAAAATTGACCCTTGTTTCTTAAGAAGTTGAAGGAAACAAAGCATCACTGTTTCATTGTTACGGACTCCACACTGTGCAGTGCTGTAGCCTACCGCATTAGAAGAGAACAGTGAGAGTTCAAAACAGGGTCAAGTCCTGCACCCTCTGGAAAGGAGGGGATGGAGTCAGCCCTAAACCTGTTAGAACAATTGTGAGTAAGTGTGAGCAACTGCTACGATTGTGATATCCAACTGAGTAATATCTTATTTCTAATTTTAACATTCAAGAGGAACTTTTTGTTTGGCCTGGCTTGGCCGGAGAGCCATTGGCAGTAGCCTGCGGCTCGAACGCTAACACGTCAGGAATTCAGGCTGGCATCCCGCGCCTCGGTGCACCGACACGGATGTGTTGTTTCTCAGTGAACTCTCACTTCCCGTCTGCCTCTGTGTCGGCCCGTAGGAAGGCCACTGACCGGGAGACTTGCAGGTCATGTGGCTCAGTTCCTCTGCTCTGGAGGCTCCTGAAATCTTCTGGTTGTATATCTCCGTGGCTCCTACTCAGGTGAAACAGAGGTCACAAGAAAGCAGAAAACTTCTCAAGTTTTTGTCTAATACCCTGCGTAATAAGGAAAGCTGTGCAAATAGGCTGGAGAAAATAAGAAGTGAACCAAAATGAACCTTTCACTGTCTGAAAAGATCCATTAACACTTTACTATCAATAATACGTAACTTCAAATTTTTTCATCTCTGATATTGAGCCAGAGCGGGCACAGTAACAAAACAGAAGGAAGCTTGTGCGTACTTTTGTAACTGTACGTTACAGATTTACCTTGGTTAACTAAATAGGGTAGCCTTAACTCAGCATCCACAGTAGCCTTGAGGGTATAGCTCTTAGTTGCCTAAGACTGAAAGGGTTGATGACGAGAGAAAGTTCTACCCTCTGTTTCAAACCTTTGAGTAACTAGGAAGCTTTCCAGAGGCAGCAACCCCTTATCTGCCCCAGTTTAAAAGTTCACAGCACTTCTATGAGAGAACTCAGATAAACTTCTCTAAACTTGACCCAACCTTTTGATCCACTGATGTTCAGACAAGATAACCCCAAGCTCATTAGTGAGATGAGACTGAATCAGTCCTGAAATTAGAGATGTATAGTCTGACCTAATTTCTCCATTCTTATCCCTTCTCCCTGCCTCCTGCCCAACTGTTAATCAAGTTGTTTAGTCTAATGTTTCCCAGCACTTTAATGTGTTTGGTTTAAATAAAATGATTTTTAAAAAAAAGATATCTTGAGATGTTCCACTCCTCTTTTTCTATTTGACCCAAAATTTTCTTTTCCCTCACTTCCAGATTCCATCTCATGTTGCATCGTGTGGTTCCTCTTCCCTCTTAAGCTTTTTGTATATTTGAACTCCTTCACACTTCCTTGTGCCATCACTTAGTCAAATTCTCAATACTTGCTTTCTAATTAATTATTCCATCTCCCACACCCCCTTTTTTAAAAAAATCTTCCTCATCTGATTATTTTTAAGGCTATTTAATCTTCACCAACTCATTCACATCTTCCCCCCAACTGGAATACACACAACTGAATATAATACCTCCAATCTCACGACGGCAGTGCCATCTCAGCAGAAAGCATAATTATCTATTAAATATTTGATATTCTGTCTCCCCATTTATCACAGGTCATGTCCAATAATACTGCTTCCCAAATTTCTCTCTGTCTGATTAAGTACTTGCATTTTCCTTTAGACATATTAGCTACATTTTTCTAAACTGAATCATGTTTGTTTTCTTCTTATTATGGTGCTGATCTCTTGAGGCTTCTTTTGTACAAGTGGATGGAAAGAGCTTTTTTTTTTCCTTTATTATTGCACAAGAAGGTTTTATGTCTTTGGATGTGTCATAATAAAATGGTTTTGGTAGCAGCAAACCTAATTCCTGTTGTTATTAAACCATAACACACTTCAGGACAACTTAGTCATTGTGGAATAACACTGTCTTGTGAACACCACATATACCTAGCAGGAAGTGCTGAAGTAAGATGAAGTGGGCTAGAGATAGACAGAGAGGAAAGATTTACAGTCTGAGTAAGAAATTAAATTCAGCTACACTTAATGAGTTCGTTTTTTTTAAAAAAGAGATCATTAACAGCTAAATTTTTATGTTACCCAAAAATGTTTGTAGTCCCCTCCTTTCATATAACTGAAGGACAGCAAAAGCATTGTAGGAGAATCTTGCTTCTTAATTGTCTATGTATTTTTGATGAAAAAATATAATACAAACTTTGTCTCAGCAAGAAAGCAGTAGATGTCCTAAAAAAACTATTAGGGTACTTTATAAAGAATCTTTACGCACTGCTTGACTTAGATGTAATCAGTATACTTTCTGTGTAAAGACTGGTTTTGAAGGATTCACAGCCAGTCATGGACCATTTTGGAAAAGTATTTTCTTCACATTCAAAGCTGTCCTGTCTTCCCAGCCACTCTGTCCTCCTGCCATTTAAAATAACTGCTTTCCACCTCAGAGCTGGTAGGAATGGGAATGGTACATTTCTCTTTGGGACAGTAGGGCAGCTCTCATGCACACAGCCAGTCTTGGGTATTCCCAGTCTCCCCAGCTGTCTGGGAGTTAAAATTTTGTCCATTTGAAGATACATACATATATATACAAACACATGCACATTAACATCAAGTTAGCTTTGACTACCTTCCTGAAATACTTCTAGGTCTCTGCAGTGGCTGGTCTACTGTACATTCCCAACTAGACTTGCCAAAAAACCTCCTCTGACCTTGACAGTTTGAATTTCATGTTTGATTAGAGTGTAAACTGGTCAGCAAGGAGCCTAAATTGGCAGGCTCACAGAACAGAAGAGAGAGCTCCCTACAGCTTATTCACAAGACTGAAAGGTTATACTGCTCAAGTCTGTTGCAAATCCCGTATCATCTGACAAAGCTGAAAGATAAGACATGGCTGAATGACAATTCACATGTGAAAAAGCATTGTGGTAGTGAGTTAGCCCAGAAACATTCTCTTTCATTCAAGAGCCTTGGACAGATGCTTGACTCATATAAAAACAACACAACTCAGCTCAGAAGCTGACAACATATCACTTTATGCCTCTTAGCATGTTGATACCTATGAATTTACATGATCTTGAGGGAGCCGCATGTACTTATGCACCAACTAGACGTAGCTATACACAGAACCTGCTTTAAAGAGCCTTATTTTGGGATGTATCCTTCAGAAAAATACTGCACTTTGGGAATGCTCTGCTGTTCTTCCTGCTTTGGCAACGAATAACTTGGGAGATAGTTGGAGAAGAAAGGAGATGTCACAATGAGAGTGGGGAGCTCAGTGCCACCAGTGTCTGCCGGGCAAAATGTGGGCAAATCCTCACAACACAGACAGCTGAGAGGTATGGTAGTATGAGGGGAGAGAAGCAAGTAGCAGTAGGAGTGGGAAGAATTAACTTGTCCCAGAGAAGTGAAGTGGATCAGGAGCAAACACATAAGTCAACAAATGGAGGGATGGAACAAAGACGAGACAAAAATACTTGCTTAACAGTTTATAGCAACAAGTCCTAGGAGAACTCTGAGTTTGCATCCCTTAGAAACAAAGCCATCAATAATGCAATCCTGGAAAAGCCTCCCCACTCCAAGTTTGAAACAGTATGGATCCAGGAAATATTAAATCCATCTGCTGTGGAGAAAATGTTTTATCAACAACAACAAAAAATTTGATTTATTCTCTAGACACTGGGCCCAGACTCAGTCACTAAGCTGTGCTATCTAATGTGGTTAGACAACTTCTAGGGAACTAACCTCTTGTTGCCATTACTCACAGTATTTGCTTTTCCCCTATTGCCTTACTCATCTGATTCCTCCCTTCTTATTATGACTCTGGTTGAGTTGATAGGTCATAATTTATACTACAGGCTGAGGCTTTCATGCTTTTGTTGGTAACTTGAGCCTGGGAAGTGAGTTATTCTTGCCTTTGCCTTGTTTCTGTCTCATTCCTTCTTCATCTGGGAGATTACCTAGACCTAGAACATACAAACTCTAGAGTACTAGTCATGAGGAGAAAGGCCGATTGGCATCCCCTCCAGTTTTACTTATGTTGTACATCTGTGAGTGTCTTTGGATGATTCTTTGTCTGGATACCAGGTATTTAATAGAAGCCTACAGTGATACAGCACCTATAGCCCCAAACCATAGATTTATCCACCTAAGTCATTCTAAGTAATGTTAAAACAGCATCATTAGAGAAGAACACACGGTAGGCAATAACACCAGAATAACACTGGTTACTGAACTGCACAAAGATGTTCGTATCACTTACTGGTAGACAAAAGGTGGCAGATTCACGTGGTGGGGGGAACTCCTCCCCACCACCCCCACTCCATCTCATTTCAAAATAACCTCGCGTTCTTCACGTTCAAAAAAAAAGTTTCCACAGAGAGAGACATCAGAGAGGCCCTACCTCAGCTGAGGATTTTCTTACTACTTCAGTTTTTCCACACAGGCAGAATTTAGTACGTTCTCTGCATCTTCCACCATTGGGATTTCAGAGTGTTCATTACCTGTGGCAGTGTCAGAGCTGGCTGGTTCTTGCCTAGGTAACATCAAAAAAGTATAATGATTCAGTAAGGTACCAGTAAGGGATAATCAGATGGTCACTTGAGGCCCATAAAATTTCTTCACAGGAACAGTTAAAAAGTTTGGCTCACCTGCCAACTTTTCAATAACCAAAGTTTTAAAACAAACAAATAAAAAAACCAAAACACCCTCCCCCTCCAGAGGAGAGAAACACATGAGATAACTTGGCATAGCCCCAGCAATATGGACAAATACAAAGCTCCCCCATTAAAATACACTTTACCTGTTTCAAAAATGCCCTCGTGATCTTTCAAATTGTAGCAGTAATTCTTAATGTGCTGTTTGACAGCTGCCATGGCCTTGCCAAGGGTGGTTCCATGTCGGTGGCGAGTGAAGTGATTATTGTATCTGCAGTCAGCTAGACACTGCAGTGTGGAAATCTGGGAGATGAAAGGCACCATATAAATATACAATATTATTACTGCTGTTACTATTATTTCACTGGCCTTTTGCCTCACTTTCTGGTTGAGCAAGAGAATATGCGTATTCCTGAATGTCCCCAACCCTACATTTAGTCAAGCCTCGTCTTTAGCACTGTAGACCTGCAGATATATTTTTTTCCCATCATTTCAGTTCTCAGAGCCACAGACCATGTTTCTTTACTTGGTATTAACTTCAAAGTATTTTTCCTTTTAAAATACAAGTCAATGTTATTTGTTAAATGACTGTTTTGAACTTGAATCCAATATTTTTAGTTTTTTTTAAAAAAAAAAAAAAGTTTTGTTTTGTTTTTTAACTGGAAGGAATCCAAACTATCCACAGCTTTTATAACCCAACTTCCTTATGAGTCAGGACATTTATTGCCAGAAAAATATTATTTTAACTTTATTAGTGCTATATAGTAGTGACATCTAGTGGCTTTCATTAGTGTCACGATGAGCGAGGGAGAGAGATGACTGGCAAGACCTGCAGGAACAGATTCAGTGCGGGTAATTATGCCATTGTTGAGAGTCAATGGAATTTGGATGAGCTCTTCTAAGATATCAACAGTTTTCTAAATTAGAAAATTCTGATCATGTAATGAAATTAAACTCTAAGATCCAAGCTGAAATATTGCATTGTTTGCATCAGAGAGCTGCTTCCTTCACCATGAACTAAAGAAATAATATTCTCTAAATTCTAAACCTCAGTTCAGTACAAGGCAATTTACTGACCATGTAACCCAAACATCATGGGCAAGGCCCAGTTCCTTTTGAAAGAAGCAGGAGCTGTGCCACAATTTTCCATAAAGCAAGATCATGTCTCAAACATTATTTTTTCACAGCTGAAACTCCTTCTCAGGCCTTCAGCCAGGACACACTTGCATGCAGACTTAATTTTATGCTCAGAAATACCAAAATATACCAAAAAAGGTTAAGATTTGGCCTTTTAGTCACAGAATTGAGTCAGTACAGTGGCAGAGGCTGCTCACAAGGCTCCTGAAGTAACACTGGCACGAGAGTTTGGTAGAAATGTAACACTTCCATTGCTGGCATGAAAGATTATCATTAGCTTGATAGCTTCAGATTATGTTTTGTTAATTGTGGAATATCCTTAATATTACAACCAGCTCCCTTTCTTCCTCAGAGGATGCTTACCACAAAATTCAGGTGGGCACAAAATTTGCCAGATTTTCTTCAAAGACAAAATATATTATACTGGTAAAGTTTGAAGAACAATGTTCAACTGGTTTTAGGGCATTAGGTTATTAAACTTCTCTGCTTTCAAAGTCTACCGTGGATCTTCTATTTTTTCCTGTCCCTTCAGCTCAGAAAGTTTTTATCATTTAGTCAAACTTTCCATGTAGAAGGCCCATTCAATGACAACAACAACAAAAAAAACTATAACTGAGGAAAAGCTATTAATAATTGCTTTGTTTAGTTGTGGACCTTATCTATGTACAGGAAAGCAGATGAAATATTGAAAACCTTATTTTTTATAAGCTTAATACCCTGTGCTGGCCGCAGCTTAGATAAACCACGGGATCATCATTCCATAAGGGACAGAACTCTTGCGCTAGCTTTGCTGAGAAAGCCTGTGTTATGCAACGGTTGCGTTAAGGCTCTGCAGGTGTGTGCCTGGGTGTGTATGTGTATGCATGTGTTTTATTATGAAAGGATTTACTTTTCCATGTGCAGCAGAGACAGCACCCCAGAGGAAGTCATAGCTGGGAAGTATCTAATATAATATTTGCATTGAGTCTGCAGTTTGCATCAGTGCCAGCGTTGTTGCTCTGCTCTCCCTCCTCAGGATTATTAGGGGGGTTGTAACATTAAATATAATGACCGCCTTTGAAGTTTAGACTTAAGAACTGAGACGGTTTTTCCATGTTGGCAGTTAAGTTGCAGCCTTCTTCCACGGATGCCAGGCCAAGGAAACAAACGGTCAGCTCCACATCTGCCTGAAGCACCTCCACAGAGTCAACCCACTGCTTCCACTGTGGATGAAGCCTCCATCCCAGATCTCACTTGCTGCTTGGCCACACTTCCATCATGCTCCTAGAGTCAAGGTCAGACCGAGGAGCATCCTATGGTGCAACCCCCCATCAGGACGACAATCCCACGGCCACAGCCGATGCTGGCTGCAGGAACTGGACTGCTGCTGCCCACAAGGCAGCATTCCCCACATGCTGGAAAGTGGTGAGTCAGAGCAGCGGCTTGAGGGAGACTTCAAATACTTCATCGGGTCTGGCAGAAATATTTATACACCTGCATTTTCAAATATGCTCTACTTTCTCACTTTATAAATACAGGGGATCCAGTTGAACACTTGGCCTAACAGAGCCAACATGCCCTTTTTATTTGATGAGCCAGCTGTTTTTCTGGCCTGTTCGTATAAACATATTTGTGTGTTGATTTTGCAGTTCATTGGGAAAAAGAAACAGATGACAGGTCATATGTGCATTTTTGTTATGTATACAACTACCACCTAGAAAATTCCCTTCAGTCCATTTACTTGTCTACTCTGCATGAAGAGAAGCAGCACATAAAACACTTCAGAGAAGGCATGGAAGGTGGACCAGTAATGCTTTTTCTATGAACAGGCAAAGTTGGTTAGTTCATACAGGTAAGATGCTGGAGTAGGTCTGTTTACAGATCACCATAGGCTGCAATATCATGGGGTATCAGTCCACACCTAGGACAACTGCTCTAGCCTGGACAGTAGGCTCATGCTCAGATTCATTCCTTTGGTTTTGGCTCCCACATCTGCATTTCCATGTGTGGACTGGTGCTGGCATTGAAGGTTCACATTGGGATTTTCAAGGATCTGAGATAGCCCCTTGTGACAGTAGGACACAACAGCTGGCTGCTTTGTAGGTTGCTTCAACTGTCTCCTTCTACATGGGTAAATGAGACAAAAACCTACCCACCTATCTCTGGCATTGCACATAGGTGGACAAAATACACGGGCTTGTGCGCCTCCCTGCATGGAGGCTCGTCAAGAGCTAATGCCATATGACAATCTCAACCAGCTCATAAAATTATAACGGGATGTCAAGGAATTTATTGCCAAGTCTGAAAAAGAAAAAACATTTCAATATCCTATTATGGTCTCTCTACAGTCCTCCAACCTGCCGAGAACTAGGCTTTAAAATGCTGTACTAGCCAATCCCTGTGAACTTTGACTTCTATTTGGAGGCATTGTTGGTTTTTTATTATTATTATTTTTATTCAGCTATAAATAAGCTGAATTATGGGCCTTTTTGAGGGGGATGTGCATCTGGAACATTACATGGAAAACCTCAGGTTAATGCTCTGACAGTTTGTCTAGGCAGTAAAAGGTAATTGCATGTAACACCACAAAAGTTGTGCAATCCCCCACATAAGGAACTTTGCTTCACACAAATCATTGGAATTAGACAAGGGATAGGATATGCTCCCTGCAAGTGCCAGATTTCATCTTGCCAGTTTTATTCTCTAACCTTACCTTAAGAATGCATTTATAATTTAATGTTTTGCTCTATTTCTATGTGTCTTTGGAGCCAAACTGGAGAAGCTAAAGCACTATAAAATGCTTTGTCCAGGTAAACATTCACATTTCACCAGCCGCTTAAAATAGTCACAATATATTTTCACAGCTATCTTCCCCCTCCATTTCATCAGAACTCCATGCTTTGTGCAGCAGATTAAATTTTAAAGATCTTATTTTCTGTGCATGATTTTATTATCTGATTTCACAGCCAAGCCAAAAGGGAGAAGACAAGTTAACAAAGAAAGGCCATTTCCCAAAAGAAAGGCTTCTATTCTTGATAACATCAGATGTAACAACAGCAATGTATGTGTATAAACCAACATGATAAAGCACTGGAGAAGACTAGCCAAAACAATATTGGTAAGTTACCGTATTTCATTTGAAGTAAAAATAATGCTTTCTGCTTCCTTTGGAATTTTACAAAACACTTTGTTTCCACACAAGATTTTGAAACAAGCATTTGAAAGCTCCCAAGGGGACGTGCTGCAAGGACCGGACACCTATCTAACATACCTAAAGTCATGTGCTCATTACAAGTAAAGGGTTTCTCACTAGCAATGAGGGAGACATGCCTGGTCTCTGTAAATGGTAGGAGTTCCTTACACGCGTGATAAGCAAACAGGGACTCTTTCATTCTCTTTGTCAGAAAGACAACCCTAGTTGGACTGGCTCCAAAAATAAGCGAGGAGAACAACCTACTTAATCAACAGTTGAGCCAGGTGGCTGAATATATGTGAGAGAAATGATTTCCAACTTGTGTGCCAAGCTCATGTTCTCTGCAGTGGGGCCCCATTTTATGCTGGGAAAGAGTTAGGACTCTGAACCGCAGTGTCATGGGATGCTTTGGGCAGAGAATCGACTGCTGTTGGCTGGAGGTGCTGAGAGACAGTGCTGATCTTGCTGTAGCTCTGAAAATAGATCTGCACCTGTTATTAGCGTCAGCATTGCCATCAAAATCCCATCCAAGGGTGTAAATAACTTACAAATAAGAGAGATTTTGAAAATAGACTCCACTCTTCTTCCCTGTCAAGGAAACAACCCAGACAAGCAGTCCAAATCTTTCTGACTACTTAAAAGTCAAGACAGAGCCTTCCAAGCTTTAGAAAGAAGGAAGCCTAAAACAAACCCCCGCACAATTAAGAACTGTGCAACGAAAGTGTGCAACAAACTACTCCAGATTTGATTGAAAATGTGATCAAAGGTCGAAGTATTGACTTGAACATACCTGAAGAAATACCAGGCCAATTAAATGCACTTGCATGGGCCGGCTTCTCTGCTCCTGTATTTCCTCGCTCTACCTTGCACATTGGTTCCAGGCTTCCCAAAGCCAAGTGTCTCTTACTGTCTTCCTGTCGTACCTGCCGCCGAGGATCACTGTCGCAGTTGCATGGAGCTTTTATTCTGTGAATGACAACATAAGATGGTAATAGCAAATATCATAACTAAAAAATTAAACACCAGCTAATCACTTTTAAGATATTTATTATGGGGTATGACTTGAACTGCTTGAAACTCAGTAGCTGGATTGCAAAGTGGTTCTGCAACTCCTCCAAGTTCATCTTCACACACTGTGATTTCAAAACGTCATACCAAGTTTATCCAAAATCTTTTCCCCTTAGTTTAAAATGGGGACAAAAAAAAAGTTACTATAGGAGGCAGAGGATCTTTACCCACAGAGAAAGTTGGAGGACATGCATTTGGAAGAGGTTCTTTTTGAAGGTGCTCACAAGCTAGTTATAAGCAATAGATTCCGTGATGAAGCTAAGAGAGCTGTGTAATGAACAGGTATGCACATAAGTAATAAAAACTGATTATACAGCGAATATAAACCCCAAGAGAGCAATAGCAACTCCACTAGGAGTCTTTCCTAGTTTTACTCAGCCATAGGCTTGAGGTCACTGCATCACATGCTTTACATCGTTTTTCATCTTGTATGTACAAGAAACACTTCAGTTCACACTAATCTCCACCTTGCACCCAAATTTTCCTGTTTGACAAGCCAGTTTGCTTTCCCCAAGCTCATCCAAAGTAGAGCATGCACCAGCCTGTAAGTGACCTGGACAAGCAGAAGGTCTCAGCTGAGAAGAGTTCTCATGCTGTCACCCCATCTAACAACACACATTTCCTAACGGTAGGGGTTTATTGTTGGGAATCAGGCTGAATTTGTGCTGACCTCTCCTCAAAGATGGGGAATTAAGGCCGCTGAGTTGGCACAGGGGGCTTTGACGGCAGCTACCTCAGAATAAGCTAAAATAAGCCTAAGGGCCGTGTCCCCAGTTACCTTCAACCGATGGCCCTGCTGGTCATATGAATGCTGACGCTCTTCTCACACCACACCGCAGAGCTGGCTGAGCAAAAAGGACACACGTCCAGTCCACTAAGTTCTTCCACACAAAAAAATATTGATTTTCCTTAAAAAGGAATATCATCTGGAAGACTGCTCTATCACTGCAGTAACTGAGAAGGAGCATGGCCCAGCATATTTGGATTGTGTCACATGGGACAAGTTAAAAACTCAGCAGCGGGCTCTGGAATTGCCAAAATGTCACAGAGGTAGTGGAAGAAGTAAAAGTCTCGCCAGCTCTTGCATGAATGTGTTGGCTCTAGCATTCATGCTGGACGTCTTTATGTGGCAACTTGAATTTCCTTATTTCATTGCTCTTGTTTCAGTTATCCGGTCATGGAGTGAAAAAGCAAAACAAAACAAAAGCACCCAATGTACATGATTAATCGCTCACTCTGCATAACTCACAGTAAATAGCCAAAGGCTAGTCACGGCAAATAATTCACCAGCACTCTGCAAGCTGAAATACATTTGTATGGAGCGTTCAGCCAGTTCTGACTAGCAGCCTCTTAGAAATGGGTACTTGCAGGAAACTCACCGACAGGGAAAAAAAAAAAAAAAAAAAAAAAAAAAAAAAAAAAAAAGGTATTTATTACTGGCATCTTTGTCCATTCTCTTATTTGCCTAATACAGCAGAATGTGGTGAGGGTGAAGAAGAACGTACAAACAAATCATGATATGCTCATCAGAAAACCAGCTGGGTACAAGGGACACATTCAACCTGCAAAGATGCTCAAGTTTATTGACTTGTGGGATTCAGACCTCTGAGGAAACTACAAGTGGGGCACAATTTTCAAAAGCTTTGCTTAAAGCCAGCCCCTGCACACTGCTCAGATTTTGAAAAGCATGCGAGAGCAAACATAGAACCCTTTTGAAAATCCAGCTATCCAACTTGGTCCCTAAATGAGGGCTGAACTGTTGGAAAGCACCACTCAAAGCTAAAATCCTGGCTTCAGCCTTGCTATTGTCTCATAGTGGTCATCAGATGCAGGAGAAAAATGAAACCTTGAGGGTGAAAGATCTTATCCAAGATCATCAGTAGAAAGGTCTTGTTTTCTGAATGGGCTTCCCTCCCAGTATACCCCAAGTGGCACATGGCCTGAAACACAGATGGATCAGCACCAGCACATATACAGCTGTAAATAGATCATATATAATGGTGTTTCATTTTGTATTCCCAGCTTGCCAACAGATATTAGGCCATGTGTCTGGTCGTGAGAGAGAGAACTTAAGCCCTGCAATAATAGCTACAAAATTTTCCTTTGTATACGGCTGTGGAAGAAGGGCCCCTAAGCAAGATCAAGGACCTGTTGTGGCCGAATGAAATGATTCATGTAAAGTCATGAACAAGCAGATGAGTATTTGAACTGAACCCGAGACAGGGGAGGCTACCCACTGCCCATACTCACTCTTGCTGCTCAGAAACTCTGCCCCCACTCCAGCTCTTCCTCATGATTGGCAAGTTTACCTCACCCTTCGATTGCCATCTGAATTTCTGTTATGACAGTTTATATTTAACAAAGCCAGGCTTTCTCTTGTGAAAAGTTACCAGAGAACACACAGAACCCCAAAACATTAGTGCTGACACAAGTCAGATTTCAGGTTAACAGCAGAGAATAAACAAAAAAAGACACAGAAAAGAGAAAAGGATAAGGACGCTCTGCTCCGAGTCTGCTCTGCCGCCTCCCTTAGGTATCGCTCCTCAAGAAAATGGGCTGCTTTAAGGTTTATTGCCAAATACAACTTCTATATTTTCTTTGCCTCTTGCATCCATGCAAATCAACTATGCACCCCAAAAGAACCACAGCAAACAAGCAAACCAAGCAGTTCGGGCAGGTATTTGTCATGGTGACAAAAATGTCACTGAGCAGCCCAGGGCACTTTGTTCACACGTTTACATCCTGAGGTTGTGTTAAACGGGATCCCCATCACATCTAAAGCACAACATTTCTAGAGCAATGTTGGAGGCTTACTATTTTTCCCAGGAATTACACAACATGTGAATAAGCAGGAGGAGCAGTATAGAAGAGGCAAGCCCAGCACAAGCAAGAAGTTCATATTTAAGGACTCCAAACTGCAAATAGCCATATTTTGTGACTGCATCCATCCTAGCAAATACACTAAGAGCAACATTCAAAAGGGCATCTAGTCTATCTTCTTGCCCAGTAATGGGACCGAGAGATTTTCTGCTACAGAAATAATTCCCCCGCTCCCTCTGTCCTGGAACACCTGTCCGCTCACCAACATCTTCCAAAGTAAGCTCATGCAAAAACATGGAAAAACTGATCAAGCACAAGGCGTTATGAGGAGGGAATGTGAGCAAGCACATGCTTGCACATAACCTTAGCTCAGGCACCTGGTAACCCCGTGCCTGTGACAGCCCATTTCTGCAGCAAACCAGACCCTGTAAATATGGCTTTGAAGGAAAGGTGAATGAATTCTTCACTGTCGCTATGTGCCTTGCTAGTCATGCAGGGCTAATTTTGGTATTCTTTCATTGCTGCTCCTGCCCTGAATATATGATTTTTTCTCAACTCTGTTCCAATTTTCTTTCCTAACCCTGTCAAGACAACCAGTGCAGGCATTTATGGCCTTTCCGTTCTCTGAAATGTGATCTTTAGCAAAGCAAAGTTTGACCTCTCTTGCCTTTCAGGCCAGTATAGCTCTCTCTTAAGACATCACTAGCAGCGGGCACACAGTAGCTTTTTCACAGAGCAGTAAGGATGCTGCTGAATGAAAAGAAAACATTTTTGCAAGGCTAACAATGCAGCCCTCCTCCCCCAAACCTGCGCCTTTACCACGTTTCCAGATGGATTGCTAGGTGTGACCCAAAATCAGAACTGGGAGGAAGTGAGGACCAGCGCATCTCCAGCAAGCAAGGGACTCAAACTGCAGCTCAGGGTCTCTCTCACAGCCTTTTTTTTTCTCCTCCCCCAAAAGAAATAAATACACGGGTACCTCAGTACCAGGATTTGCCCTGACACTCTGCTTAACCACATGCTTGCCTAAAAAATCCCACAGGAACTCAACTACTTCCACACTGATCCTTTTCCAAGTCCTGCTCATAATTAAACTCTCTAGCGTAAGATCATCATCTCCTAAGGTCCTTTCCCAGTCTCCTACTCCAGCAACAATCCCCAGAGCTTTGGCAAATATGTGAAATAGTGCAGCTAAGCTAGCTACTTGGCAGCTGCATGCTGCTGTCTCTTGCTCCTTGAGTTGGTTCATATTTCCACCCAGCCTTTCCCATACTTGGGAAGATGCTGAGCAGCACGCTGCCCTGTCTTCTCCACTTCTCTCCAGGACCCAGAAAATTTGTTCTTCCTCAGCTTCACTAGGAAATTTAGAAGACTTTGTTGTGTGTTGAGGATGGGATCAGGAAGCACATCTGTGTGTCAGCATCTCCTTCCTCACAGTGCCTGCCTAGACTCTCCTGACCACTTTTCATTTGTGTTTGGGCATTTCATTTGTGAATTTGTGAAGTGTTGTTGGTTTTTGACACCAGCAGTAAGAAGAAACAAACCTAAATGAATACAACATCAGCTTTGTTGTAAATGCACAACTGAAACAGCCAATAATTCCAACTCCAATAACTCTAAGATGACCGTGTCCAAAGGCAAGCCTTGCTGTACACAAGGCCCGCACAGAGGTTAAAGCAGTACACTGATCTGGCCACGGACTTTCTGCAAGATGTAAACTACCTTTTCTCCTCCATGCTACAGCTCCTTAGCACTGGACAGGGACAGTAGCTCCTCTCTTGCACCCTTTTTTGGCCTCACCTGTTTAGAAAAATGTGGTCTTTCAGGTGAGCATATACAGCATTTGTTCCATTTTCTAGAGACCACAGATCAATTCTTCCTAAGGTAGAAGATTTGCTCAGACAGATCAGAGAACTCAAGCTAAAAGGCTGGAATGAACTCACCGACTGAAGCTATGTAAACCAGCATGTCAAGACAGCAGGAAGTCTTGGGAGGGTGGTAAAATTATTTTTTTTCCCAAGCAAAACATTATTATTAATTTGATAACCACCAGCATTTTATGTTGACATCAACTGGGATTCCAATCTAGATAATGGGAAACGGCAGCTTTCTGTTAAAAGCTGAGGCATTTTTTTTATTATTCTTTTTTATATATAACAACATTCAAACAGTTTGGAAGCATTTGCTCCATTTCTGATGGAGAGTTTCACCTATAAGCAGCATACACTGGTATGTGTTTTTAAAAATATTTCCATATGCTAAAGGAATGCAAATGGTTGCCAAAGAAAGTGGCTGTTACAGCAGCAGGCTAGGGCTGTTTTTAAAGGAAAAACTGCTGCAGAAACGAGGTATCCACAGAGGTGCACTAAAGCAACACTAACTGCAGTGACCTTGAGATGACCTAGACCTCCTCATATTACAAAAATGAAAAGGGAGTTAGAAAATCTGAGGCCAATTAGACGCTTTTTTTTCCTGGAGACATGATGAAATTTCCTGAAACAAAAACTTTAGCAAATTCTATAAAATACTTCTAGCTTTGGTGGAAAAATAAATTATTGCCTTTTTATCTCCTCATTCCTGAGGCACAGAACTGGCCCACTTCTGTTTGTGCAGATGGATTGGAGGGAAAACACCCAGAGAAGGGCCAAGTGGTGAGATTCTTGGCACGAGCAACTAAGTGTGAAGTTATTCTCAGGGCTGCCTATTTGTTATTGCAGCAGGAATCATTAAGATTATATGGAAAGATATTGTCTGGGAAAAAGTGTGAAGTAAGGATTATGTGTCCTGAAACGCAATTAGCGAGCAAAGCATTGTCTGTCCTGGACAGGACCTCTCTGGAGCAGCAGCGGGAAGGAAGCGGCACGCAGGTGGCTCCCAGGACACGCAGATTTACTCCTCAAGCACATCCATGGAGCAGGCCTAGAAGCAGGAGCCATCGCTGCTCTGAAGAAGGTTGTCTCTTCACTGCCCTCCAGTGCTTCATATTCGCTCACTGATGCTCACTGATAAAATGCAGTTCCCAGGGAGTTCAAGGCCCCATGTTTTGTGGGCAATCACTCCTATCACTGTTGGTGAGCAGCAGCAGATCCTGGAGGAGAGCCTGGTGTTCAATCGCTTCCTCTCATCACAGCCAAGCAGAGGTGGGTGAGGGCTCGGCCTCCTGTTGGTAAGTCCCACACCTGGTGAAGGCTCACAATTTGGGACAGCCTTTAACTCCCACAGAAGAAACTAGATGCTCTCAGCGAAAGGCACAACTCTGCCTGGCCTGCAGAGGCTGCTGCCCGCAGTGCCTGGACACTAAGGCAATGGCCACACGGCTGGGAAGAGACCTCCCTTCCAGCAGAGCTGTGCTTTGGGCTCACAGCTGAAGTCAGTTCAACTGTCCAGAGGGCATCTCCTCTCCAGGGAGGCAGATTGGCAGGGCCAGGAGTGCTGGTTCAACTCCATGCAGCCCAGAGCACAAGCTCTGATGCAGAGTTCAAGGACAATACTGTCATATCTGTCACCGCTTCCCTGCACCATCATCCCTGCTAACACCACCAAGGCTGGAGTAGCTTTCTCCACCCTTCCCTTGCTAAGCACGACAGCTCATTCGCTGAGGAAAAAATAGCCCTCAACAGCACAGTGTGGGTCTTGCACCTTGCTGTCCATGTGGCTAGAGCTGGGATGCAGCTTCTGAAATAAAGTTCCCAGTAAAGGACAGGTGCCATGAAGACCGTGAACCCCATGCTTTTAAAGCTACCCTCCACATTCTGCATGGGTAAAGCCACAAGAGCAGAGGGGTGGTCTGCACGGGCGTCCATTGCTGCCTTCAACCAGGGGGTGCTGAGCGAGGTCCACATTGGTGTTGCTAAAAAAAAGTCCAGGTCTAGGACTGTGACCAGAGGGGCCGCAAAGAGGGACAGGAACACTCCTTGCATGGGTTTCATGCCAAGAAGCACCAGTTCGGGAATTAGGGAGTACAAATGGGCCTTGGCAGAACTCACCTAGACCACACAGCAAGACCATGCCCATCTACACCTGCACCACTCTGCACAATTGAGGGTCCACATGCAAAAACAGTCATTTTGTATCCCACCCAAATGGGAAGTAGAGGTTTGGGGCAACAGCACTCTGGCCACTTGCCTACATCTCTCTTCCTCAGTCAGTGCGATCTCATTCAAGAGGGAAATGTTTGTGTTTCAGTCCAGATGCTGGTGGTTTGGACTTTTCCTTTCACAGCTTGAGACTCGTGGCATTTGCTGTAAACTGTGACAGGGGCTTGCATGCTAGCCAGGAGCGTGTGTGGAAATAAACGGATGCCTACAAGCACTAGGAAGGGACCTGCAGAATGTCTTTGCATATCACTTGCCAAACCAGTTTGGGGAATTTGGGGTCAATGGTGCGTAGGGCTAATACTCCAAATGTCTTTTCTCAATCAATTCCCCCATGCCACCTCTAAAGAGCCACTGAACCACAAGCATACTGCAGAGGGAACAGTGCAGACACGCAAAACTAGTTAGAGACATCATGTTTGGACCTGCAAGATCATTGGGTTCACCTGCTGGTGAGAAGCTTCATCATGCTGATACCACAAATCCCACAAACAGGAACCTGCATTCCTCTGACACGGGAGGACTTCCTTGCCAGAAGGGCTGCTTCAAGTTCAGAGCAGCAACTATTGGTAGGAAAAATGATGCAGGTATAGAGGGTGGTCAAACTCCAAACCTTTCCAGATGCAGCTGCAATTAAATACTATTCCCACAGTGCTGGAGGTGCTCAGATGAAGCAGTATTAGCTAATTATTAAAGATGACAAAAAGCAGCCCTTTTTAATGCCTAATCAGGTACCAAATACATTGTGCAGAGATGCGTAAAATCCATCAAAAGTTCTGTGGGATCTCTTTTATTCAGTTGTAATTTTGACTTGTTAAATTACTATTTAGAATATTTTTTCAAATGAAAATGTTCTAAGGACTAAATAGCAGTACGACTTTCATAGCAGCGTTCTTTCCTGGTTTGTATGCCATTAATGACTAACTTGCATCCAGCTTCAGTAACAAAGAGCATAGCACAAACAGTTGTAAAGTATCCAGGGAAAAGCTGGAGCTTGGAAAAATCAATGAATGCCCCAAGGCCACCCCGCCGCAAGGCAGTGGCTGCAGGAACACGAGGTCCGACGCTACCCAGGGCCGCAATAAAACCTGCCACTGACACAAAGCACAGCAGTTCCCTCAGCAGGCCGGGCCTGGATCACAAGAAAACCCCATCAGGCTGTGACAGAGCAACCAAAATGCACCTTTAGCATTCCCAAGGGATGAGTCAGCAGGGTTTTAAACTTCACTGATGATTGCAGCCTGCACTCTGAGCGAGGCAGCTTGTGTCTGGCATGTGGCGCAGCACACAGGAGGGCCGCGCTCCCGCAGGCTGGGCCTGGCCTAGCATTTTTAGAGGAAGCATTGTTGGAGCTGGGGAGAACAGTATCTTCACCAGACTTATTCTTTGCATTATACCTGGAGAAATGACCACAACACCCCCCTGCTCCTGGTGCTGGGCATCCCCCGGCTCTCGGGGCCGCGGCCTGCAGGGCCGTGCTTTACCCACCCTGTCAGGAGTTCCACGCCACCAGTGACCTGTGTGCTTAACTCCGGCTGGAAGCTTTTGGCTGTCAGAAACCCATAGTCCAGACCGCTACACACCTTAAAAACGAGGACTAGCGCCTTGATCTTGATCCAATGGGATGTTGTGGTTGGTGCTGTAAAAATACAGATGCTGAGGGCGTGAATCTGGACTCACTCTCCTGGAGAAGTGCTGAGAACTCAATCCCGTAATGTGCTTTCCGCATTAACCAGAGGGCTCCCATGGGAAACTCAGCCTCTCTCAGGATTAGGCTAAAGGTGCACAAAGGCACTGGCTCCACTGATTCCAGGACTTCCTTCCAGATGAAGGATTTAAATTCTGAAATCTCTTCTCAGCTTTTTTTTTTTTTAAATACACGATGATTTCACCAACTGTATTAGAGAAACATACTTCCCAGAAGTTCCTGCATATCCTTAGCAACAGACTAATTACAAAGATATTAAAAAACAATTAAATAATAAAAAAAATAAGACTATTTTGAATTCTTTTGTGACCTTTTTCCCTCTATTAATCTTCACCTACAGGAAACAAGCGAGCATGGCTGGTAGTACAGGAAGGCCCAGGCAGTGACCACTGGAGCATCTTCCAGTGGATGCAGGTAAAACGGGACCCAGACCAACATCATGTGGCACACATGAAGCCTTACTTAGAGAAGGCAAAAAAACATCCCAGCAAATCCCAGGGGAAGCTTGATAGGGAGTAACTGCTGCAAGGGTTCACTCCGCTAAGAGCTAGAGACAGAGAACAAGCCTTGTGGCTGCTTGCCACAGCGCTCCCCAAAGAAATTGCGTAACAACACTAACAGCCATGTGGGACTTCTAAAACAGTCTGTTCTGTCATTTAAAAAAGCACAAGTGTTCACAGCAGCTTCTTTCCCACTTCTTTTGAGCAGCAGCTTGCTTATTTGAAAGACAAACAAGTACACATGCCCGTGAAACCCTAAGGAGACTCAATGACTCTAGACCTTTTTTTTTTCTTTTTTCTTTTTTTTTTTTTAAATCATGAACACATCCATCAAAAACATTCCCATTTGCAAGTTTTAATAAACTGCCACAAAGGACTGTTCAGATTCTGAAACCGCAGCAGCCACATCTTACCACTGCATGCCCAGGGAAGGCAGTTGCCAGTCACGGCTGAGACCTGCAAATCCCCTGCTACTGTTCAAAGCAGAGGTGCTCAGAGCCCACCAAAACCTTGAGACTGAGGAGTCTGGAGACCTCGGAGACCTCGCCCTGGGACTGACCCCCACATTACAACTGTAACTGAGAAAAATCCAGGCTGAGAGCACTGTTATAGCGGCACCTCAAGTGCCACAGCTAAGCGCTCGCTTTCCAGAGATGCCCTAGAGAAGTTTATCAAATTTAAGAAGTTTATCAACTTAAAACAAAGAATCCAAGGCAAAAGAGCACAAATAATTGAACAGAAAGAAGGTAAATCTCATGGCAGGAGAGAAAACCCTGAAAAACACATGATGCAGAATGGCAGTGTGGTAAACAAACCAATGCAGCCCTGCAAAGACAAAGACAACACTTCACGGGCTTGAACTTCTTCCAGTCTCTCCCCTCCAAAGCACTTGTGTTATTGCCCCCAGCACAGGTTAAAGCACCGGGAGACAAGTCTGTTCCTGATGACAGCTCCCAGAGGGACGCTGCCCACCACATCGTGTGCTTAGGGCAGCCCCAGCAGCCCAGGGCTGCCCAGGGCTTTGTCCACGGCAGATCAGCAGCACACAGCACAGGGCTGGGGCATGATGCAGCCAGGCACAACGCTCCTCCTTCTTGTTCATCAGATTTGGTTCTAAGCAACTTCAGCATTATCCCCAGCTCAGGGATAATCCCATATCCCCAGCACTGAATTCCCACCCTGCTGCAGCCCCAGCTCTGCAAAGCAGAGGAGGCATGGGATAACCGTGCTGCTGCTCAGCCACTCCTGCTGGGAGGTGCCACTGGTTCCAGCAGAGGCTCTGCATCAGGTCAGAGGCTTTGCTGGAGGGATGCATCAGCTCCCGAGCAGCCTTTGCTACCAGCACGGCTCTGTGGGCACCCTGTGATCTCCTCCAACCAAAACTGCAAGCACCACCTCTTCACCCATTGCCCTCCCAGCCCATCTGGCAAAGCTAAAGCCCCAGGTCTCGAACTCGGCTGCTCCCCAACATGGAAGTCTGTCTCAGTGGAAGACACACAGAAAAAAAGTGAACTTCTCTTCTGAGTATGTGTTTGGAAATTAAAAAATAAAACCTTCAAAAGATTGCTTCAAAGGAAAAAAGGGAGGAAAAGAAAATAGAAGATTTTAGACTATGGAAAAAAAGTAGTCAAGAGATACAAACGCATCTCACTTTATTTGCACTGTGCCGTGCCAAGGAAAAGATGAAAATGCAATTCTTTAAATTGTTCAGACAAGGAAAGCTGTTTCTACTTCAGACTGAGACCTGTCTGCAGATTGAAAAAAAGGAAAGGGCCACCCAGTTAGGGCTGACTTACCACACCGGCTAGCAGGAGGCTGGGTGCAGCTTTTGGCACTTGGCAGAGCGGCGGCCTCGCGTGCGCTCCCAGAGGAAAGGGAAGTCGCTCACTTCAGTCATCCCTGCACTGACACGTTTTGCACGAGCGTGCTGGAGCTGAGCAATGTCCGCCTGTGCGGCAGATCCATAAACACATGGTGGGAACATTTTGCAGCTTGTTCTCCGCGTCCAGAGGCAAAACGTCTCCCAGGAGCAGGAGCTCGCTCCCATCCATCTTCTCCCTCCTGCTGGCACACACAGTCACTGCTATTTGTGGAGCCTTTCCAGCAAGTACCTAGAATAAACCTCCAAAAATATATATCCCTCTCGCCTCTCCAGAAGGGAAGATTGCTGTTTCCTATCCTCCTGGAGGCTTTTGCCTTGTAGAAGCAGCTGTTTGCATTGCAGCTGCCTCCTGTGGGCAGGGTAAAGGCAGAGCCAACAGCACCGACCTCTTCTGCCCAGGTGAGGTGGTGGGTGCCAAGCATGGGGATCCACCACTCCATGCTGTGGCCACTACAGTGGCAGAGCCACGCTGCTGTCCCCAGCAGGCCATGGAAGAGTTTGGCCAGGTAATTTTGCTCTTTGAAGGGGTGAGAGGGATCTGGGAAGGAGGTAGCACTTGGCTGGTAGCAAAGGCATGGCGTAGGCACAGGCAGCGACAAAAGGGACAGGTGCTTGGAAGAGGCAGGAAACCTCCTGCTCACTGTGCAGACAGGAAAAAGGGCAGGGTAAGAGGCTCCTGGATGCAATGAACAGCCCCAAGCAGCTGCTGGAAGCACCCACATTTGGGAACCAGCTAAAATCATCACCAGACGCAGGTCTGGACCACAGGTCCCAGTCCCCCATAGCCTCCCAAGCCCTAAGCGCACAGTGCTCAGCTCCAGCCTTCCCACTGCCACCCCAAGGCCGCTTCAGGTCCACCTTAGCCACATCCACGTCCTGCCTGTCGTGAAGGGGTTGGGGTGAAACGAAGCCTCGCCCCCAGCAGCTCCGGTGTGTGGGCCTTGGGCTGCCCCCTCCCTCCCCAGCACCACCTGAGCCACCCCCCGCCTTAGCACCTCAGCAATGGTTTCCATCTGATGCCCAGAACAATTCTGAAAGCTTCCCTCAAATAACACACAAATGACAGATCTAAGATCCCCCTGTAGGAGCTGGGCCATGCTGAACTGCAGTTTTTGGAGGACAAACACCGCCAGCCCTCGCTGTGTTCCCTGCTGGGATTTCAGCACCACAGCCTCCTGCTCTTCAGTAGGCTTGGCATTACTCATTTTAAATCTATCACCTGCCATTTTCTGTTCCCTGTGAAGAAGAATGGAACATCCAACCCTTCTCACGGGGGTTTAAGCTCATTTCCGAGCCTGCAGCCAGGGGCAGGGCCTCCCGAGCTGCAGGAACCCAGCAGCTCCTCAGGAGGGAGGTTTCCCAGCCCATTCCCTCAGACAAACTGACTCTGTCCCTCCCAGGCCCCGAGCTGCTGGTGGACATTCACACAGGAGACCAAGAGCACCGCAGGTCCCCAGGGGAAGGGGTTGGCAGAGGGCACCATTTCCTGCACTGGGAAGACCTTGGGAAAAGAGAATCCTGGGAAGCAGGGCCTCGGTACAGCAGGGCCTCAGTACACACAGCAGTGGCCTGAAGACAATTCTTCATGAGAGCCCTCCCCCCTCCTCTTGTATTGCTGAGTGACTCCACATGGCACGAGAGATCCCTTTGGTTGGTTTAGGTCAGGTGCCCTGCTTGATGGCCCCTCGCTCGCCCACCCCCCTGCTGGCTCTGGGGGCTTGGAGGTGGTTTTGATGCAGTGCCAGCAGTGCTCAGCCGTAGACACAAAGCTGGTGTGGTACCAACGCTGTCCTGGTACCAACGCTGTCCTAGCTCCACGCACAGAGCCCAGCGCTGTGGGGGTTCACCGCAGCCCCCTACCCCTGTCGGGTGGCTCCTGCAGCACCCCCCAGCCGGGGGCATTGCAGCATGGGCTGGGCATGCCCTTGGTGTGCACAGCTGGCTCACAGCACCGAGCCTCCACCATCACAAATAGGGCGCTGTGAAACCCAAAAAACCTTCAGGTCAGCCTCCAACTTGGAACCCGTCTCACTCAAGCAGCAAGGAGGACGTAAGCACCCAACGCTCATCTCCTGCTCTCCCTTCCCTAAATCCAGGGCCAGTCAGGGCGACCCCTGCATCCCCCTGCAACCTCTCCCAGGCTCTGCCTGAGCACCCAAGCAACTGCCTGGACACACGCAAAGCCCTGGGCTCTGAAAGTTGCAGCTCCTCAACCCATAGGGGGCTTAAACCAGCAAAACTCTGAATGTGAGAACTCAAAAATAGGAACAAGTGAGAAAACAGCCACCGAAGCCCTGCCTGGGAAGCACATTTCACCCACACAGAGAAGGGTGCCAAGGGAAGTTCCCCTCTGCACACCAAAGGAAATCTGCTCTAAGCTGACCCAAATCATTTTGCTCTTACTTCCAGCCCAGGGAGCAAGCAGGCT
This sequence comes from Nettapus auritus, assembly GCA_011076525.1. Classification (NCBI taxonomy): domain Eukaryota; kingdom Metazoa; phylum Chordata; class Aves; order Anseriformes; family Anatidae; genus Nettapus; species Nettapus auritus. The sequence continues at coordinate 6,492,773 of CM021777.1, forward strand.
CGTCCCTGCTCTCATCCCTGCTCCCTGAAACTGCAGAGGGGTAAGATCTAGTAATTCTTTTGACCTAGGAAGGTTTTGTAATGCTTCCCGCACACGTTTGCACACTTAGCTGTACAACTTTGGGAAAAGATGCCAAAAAAAAAAAAAAATCCAGGTGCTTCCTTAATTCAGTCCACAAGATGATGGTCCCTTCCAAAAGGGTTATTTGTAAGAAGGCAAGTACTTCCAGGGTCACCTTGCTGCTGATAGGCAATTCCTGCTCTGTTACAAGTAGCATTTTTGCAGCTATCACCCTGCACTATATCCACTGACCTGCTGCAGCATAAAAGCTACAGAAATGGCACTGAGACAACATGAAATAAAATATCTTGAGAAGGGAAAAGAGAGGCCCCCCCAGAGATGGTGGGCCACGCTGAACACCGCCAGGTCCCATCACTCAGCCAGGCTGAGCCCCAGGGCTCCAGGCAGTCAGTGGGACAGCAAGGTGCAGAGCTTGGCAGTTACCCTTGGAGGCAATCCTTAGCTCTAACAATATTTTTAAGAAAACCTTTGGTTAGCAAAACTTCCTTACAACAGCTGAGGACAAGGTCATACCTGTGGTAAGCAGGCAGCTTAAGGAGCTGTTCATCCGTACATATCCCAAAAGATCCATTCCAGAGGCACCTGCTATTTACCCTCCAGCTTACAAGTCAGGAACTGGAGAGGCTTCAGGACAGTCCTGTTACAGTCACACCAGCCCCTTTTCCTTCCCGGAGCCTGACTAAAAGCTCCCAGCTCCAGACTAGCAAAGAGGTTTGGTGCCTGCCCAGTATTTGCTGCAGGATGGTGCTGGGCAGCCTCCACCCCTGATCCAGCAAAGTGAGCACCTGAAACTCATTAGCTGTAATTGCTGCCATCCCACATAGGTGATGACCCACAGCAGGAGATCTGGCACAATCAGGCTCTGCAGAAATACGAGCATAGTCATGCAGGACAGGAAAGCAAGGTGTTCCTTTGCATCCAAGTGCTCTCCGCACACGCTGTTCCCTTCCAGTTATTCTATCTGTGCAAGTTTTCCCCCTGGGTAACCACCACCCTCCTTCCCCAAGTCCAGGCAGCGCTGCTCACGCTCCCCACTTGGATCTTCTGCATCTCACAGCTGCTCAGGAAAAAAAAAAAAAAAAAAAAAAAAAAAAAAAAAAAAAGATTTGGGAAATGGTGGGCAGCAGAGGTAAACGAAGAGCAGACATCTGTGAAGGAAAAAAAAAACCCACACTGCAGCAGAGAGTCAGCAAAGTCAAGCAGAAAACTCAGGCCTGGAGTGCTCAGCTCTGTACCTGCCAAGGGGAAAGCTCTGGGCCGGACAGTTTATAGCATCAGGCCCAAACATCTCCTGCTCAGCCCAAAAACACATCTCGCCGCTCGCTCTCCCACCACGTTCTTGAACCAGGCTTTCCACTGATTAATTAGACTAAAGTGCGTTTGTACCCCATGAAACACATCAACGTGGCTCTGACCTTGAAAGCCAGCCCAGGCTGAGCTGGATCTCTTTAGCAGGAGCCTTTTCTGCAGGCAGTAAGTTCGTTGTGAAGCTGCTATCTCAGTGACAAGAGGAAAAGCCCAGGGCGACCTCCTGCGCGCACCAACACGCAACAGCAGCCACAAGCGGCCACCTCATGGCAGCGGGGGGTTACCAGAGGCAGGGGATCCACCAACAACTCTTGCCATAAAGTCACAACAGCACAGCCCACTGAAGCCTTTCTTCAGATGGGACTTCTAAAAGACTCACACAAGTTATTTGTAGTTACCTGTCAAGCACTGGCCTCTCCAATCCTCTTCACAAACTATGCTCCTGGTTTGCTGAATCAAGCAAAGCCATTGCTGCTCAGAAGAAACTAAGCACAAATTAGGACACAGCTGGCTGACTTACAGGGTAGGAACACAGCTGTCCCCCCACACACAGGGCACTGAAGGACATTACACACACCCATTGCCTCACTTCTAAGCACAAACCTTTCCATCACCTGGTTACAGCCATCAGCAGCCTGGGGTCCCTCATCCCCTGGGAGCATCGAGTCACAGCACGCAGCCAGCGAAACCATCTGCTGGTGTAACGTGATCAGACAACGAGCAGGGTAAAACCCAATTCTCCCGTATATTTAACAGCCACGGCTCCCTCAGACCTTGAAACCTGAGAACACTCAATAGCCTCCTCTTAGCCGTGCCCAGATGGCCCCAGGTTCGCTCTTCTCACCTGGTGCTCGCAGGCTGGTTGGCAGCAGCGCAGCTGCATCGTGCCCATCATGCGCCCCCCCAGCTTTGGGCAGGAGACAAAAGTCAAAAGGGTGCCCCAGACTCTGGCAGGATGAGTGTGAGCACCCGGCAGAGGAGCCTCAACTTCACTGCAAAGCTCTCCAGTTGGAATTAACAGAGACTGTTAAGAATACTAAGAATACAACTCGAAGAAAAAAAATAAAATCTGAAGCCCACCCAGGTGAGATGGATTTTAAGTTTGATCTCAAAGTTTCTACTCCAGATTTTCACATGGCCCTTACGGACAACAATATTCAGAAAGACATTCAAAAGGGCATAAATAGTTTGATGAGGCTGCACTTTTTACAATACACTTCTAGCAGAAAAATACGTGAAGATTTCACTTGCTTTCCTCTCAATGAAGTGCAGCTAGTCTGAACAAAAGGGAAGCTTCTTTGAAATTCTCCAGTGTCAGATTAGGCCAAGAAGAATAAAAGTAATCTACAGAGATGAATTTTGAATACTGAATTTGTTAATACTTCGCCAGAACTTGCTTCATAGTCTTAGCAGTGTTTATATGACCTTTAAAAACATTTCAGGTGAGCACATCCAACTTACACCTTACCAAAAATAACACCTCCAACAGAAGATCACTGGTGAGCCCCATGGTAGGCACGCAAAGTCAACCCAGTTACCAAAGATGCCCAAAGCCACAACAATTTAACACCAAGCGTGCCTGTGAACGGGTTTGGCCACCACACCGCCCTCATTCCTGTACCTTGACCAACCAGCAAGACCCTGGCCAGACCCCTCACGCTAATGGGACGAGGCAGCGCCACAAGATCTGCACGATAAATCACTTCTGGTCGGCCTGCTCTGAACTGAACTGTCAGAACTCGTTAATCAAGCGGCAGCAACGATGATTTCTCAAATTCTTTAAAAGCAAAGCTTTCTCACAAATAAAACTGACAGAATACCAGGGCACAGAAGCTATACCACAATCATACAGCCTTTTTTGTTACTGATGTGATGCCACAGAACACACCAGTGATTTTTTTATTGTGGTTTTCTAACATAAGATCTTTGAAGGACTTACGCACCCTGGTCACTGCACATTAGCAAAAGAAAACCCAAGAAACAGTTTTTAAGACACAGCTAGCATCAGAAGACCCTTTTTCTGCACAGGGCTCAGGGCATGAATTGCTTTAGCAGCCCAGGAAATGGGCAATACTTTGTAAAGTCTGTCTGCATTCTTGATAAAACAATAATTCTTGCGATGTTTCTGCTGATGCACAGAACAGAAGTGCTGCAGAGCAAAGCACAGAAGTTTCTCCGAGGTCGGTGAACTAGCTCGGTGCAGTTTTTCACCGTGTCCTTACATGAACTAATGCATGATACCAACATTTAGTTAGATGACGTTACTGATCCATTTATTTGACAAATTAAGTTCAAACTTTTTTTATTAAGCACATTCCACGGTACAAAGCTTTAGATCATGAACGATATCTGTACAATTTAACAGTTTCAATAAGCTGTTCATACACCAACTTTCCAAACAGATAATTGGCAAACATAATTACAAGTTAGAATTAGACTATCCCAGTGCTTTGAAACATTAATATAGCAGTAATGTACAGTTGCTCATTTATGTTAGCAAAACAAAGTCCAGAGTGCAGCCAGGATCACTACCATTAATCCCAGGAGTCGAGTTCCTTGGGTGCCAATCACGAAAGTCCACTGCTATGTTACACAAAGCACAAAAGTTTAGACCGCATGTTCAAATACCATTACCTCCCAAGGAAAAACAGGAATTTAAGTCTTACACATGCATTTAAAAAAGGACTCCATTTTTCAGAAACAAATACCTTTTTCTTCAGGGCTGCGACAGATTTTCTTTTTAAACAGTTTAATATTAAAGCTATTAGATGAGAAGGGTAAAGTAAGACACTTTCACAAACTACTGTCAAGCTTACCAAAAAGTGATCTTAATGACGCCTAGGAGCGTGTTTTTAACCTTCTGTACTTCATCACATTCGGTCATCTTGATGAAATAAATATCGTTGTAGTAACACGTAAATGGGAGTTAAGTTTAACTTAAACACTGATCCCAACACCTCTCTCAATGTGAAGGGTGAAGAGGAAAAAACCTTGAGTTGCACTTCTGTAACGTTTCAGTAATGTCTCGATGAATGCTTTCTCTGAACTTGTCTGGCACAGAAATGCTGCGTCTAACCATAGCTGTTCTGCTGGTAAGCTCAGGATCGATCCCTCGGCAATCTGACATCCCTCAGCCTTTCTGATTGTAAAAGGGAAAAATTCAAACCCAAGAAAGTGCTGCCAGAGGACAAAAATACACGACATACAATGATCAAAGGAATGACAACACACTTCTGTGCCAACACACATCTTCCCCAGGAAAACAGGTGTATTTCACGCCGGTTTGACTGAAGCATTAAAGAAAAGCCACCAACAGGCGTAGTCACACATGGTAATGGAGATAAAATATTCAAATTCGCATTTGTCCATGTCTTACTCTGACATAAGAAAAATGCAGTAGCGTTTATACGACCACATAAATTAGAGGGGAGACTATGACAATGTAAGAAACTACCGAGGTTTCCAAACCAAAGCATGCTAACAAAGAGAAACCATGACCAGGACATCGCAGTATGGTTACAGCTGATAGCCACAGGTAAGAGAACTAGCATGGTAATCAGAACGTCGACCTGAAGGGACCTCCGCTCCACCGTAAGGAAGTGTTACAAATCAAACATAAATAAATTTAACTTTGGCCCATGGCACCTTCTCCACTGAGCAGACCAACTAATGCTAAAGGACATCAGCAGGCAGTCGTGAGAACCTACTGGTGTTAAAAGAAAGACATCCGTAAATACTGCGGCACAAAATTAAGATACAGAACATAAATTAAACATTTTTTAATTTTTAAAAAGTTTAGACATTACATTTTAAAATATGTAGTTCCCATTAAAAAAAAAAATCCTAATGAATACTGAAAACCTCCTTTTGCAGAGAAAATGTCTAGGTAACTCATATTAACCCCTACAGTGCCAGTAGTTAGAACATCCTGCTGCCAAGTGCTACCACGTTTTGTATTAGTGTGTAGTGTCAGGAAATCCTGACTCCTAGCACCTGGAGGTTACACTGTTATGTACATTATATCTACATGCTTATACAGTATTTGAAATGAGGCAAGCACACATGGAAAGGTTTTACTATACCAAACATTAGGAAGCATAGGACGGCTGTAGTACAGAGCACAGTTAAAAGGAAACGACAGTGCTATACAACTAGTTTAGATAACCTAGCCTGAATTACAGGTAATTTTTAATTTAAAAGAAATTATTGGTGCAGAAACAAGTAAACTGTAATCCAAAAATATTACTGAGCAATTCAGAAATTTTTCTAAGAGTCCAACGTACACTCCTATCAAACAAAACAGGCTCTGAATCTGTCATGAGATTAAAGTCTAAAGGACAATGGTGACTTTGAAAGCAAAGCTCTGTACATTCTGGGTATGTGTTTGGCACCCAAATTTCATTGGAGAATGTTTTTTTCTTTAAAGTCAGACAAAAGTGCAAAGCAATATAAATTAGGCCAAGTCCTTTCTTGACTTCTGATTTATTTCTGAAAAACAAGCCATCTGAGTTCAGGTTCTACGGACAATTTACATGTGAAGCTTTGGATTTCTCACTGCAGGGAAGGATAGGCTTCTGAAATTCATCTACTCCAAGTCAGTGAATTTGTAGTAAATTCAAAGACGACCACTGAGCAGGAAAGATTAAGAAATTTAGATATAGATTTGTGCTGCTTTGCATCTACACAGCATCTAGAACCAATTCTGACTTTAGATGTCGATCAACATCTTCAGGCATGTAGTAGCCAAAATCCAGTAGTTCAAGACTGTGAAACCCTGAAAAAGACAAAAGACAAGCTGAACTGGCAGAACACAAGCGTCCAAAAGCAACATTTGGAGACATCTGGAGAAGGTTAGGCACACACCACCACTTGCACACCAGGCTGAAACTACAGGAACACAATACCTGCAGGGAGCACACCACTTACCGTGACGCGTTCGGGGGACGCTCACCTTTAAATAGCTCACTGGGCTACAAGTACTTCCCTCAAGGACAGACACCTCCCCGGGACACCACCCTCATAACTGAGGTCAGAGCATATTCTGCAAAAAGCAAGATCCTCAACGGCCCACGTTATTGAGTGGGAGGTCCCTTCTTGTTGGCACTTTCCTTACACGTCTGGTTGGGGATCAGCAGGTGAGCCACCCGCTAACCTTGCTCAACGCCACCCACTTCGCTGAAACAGCGGCCTCCAGCACCTGAACCTTTCTCCTCCATGCTGCAGAGGAGCAGTTTGCACTGATACAAAGTTCAGTTCCTTCCGCACACGGGATTTTAAGACAACAGACAAAATCAAGTAGTTAGTTTTACGTCTTGTTTACATTGCCGAGTCACGTGGTGCTTACAAGCCTGGAGACCGAATTCTTAGCATAATTAAATCTGAACTCAATTTTACTTGCCACTTTCCCAAAATCACTTTTGTGGACTACGGCGAACTACCCTGCTCTGGTACAGAAATTCCCATGAAAAGTTAAAACATCTTTAGGCACTTCCCCCTTGACTTCCCTTCCCCCTAGCCCAAGGCCTAGTGCTTAATATAAGAATATTAGACTATCATATGGTAACAATTTTTATCATGTTACAATAAACAACAGGAATTCAACAGAAAGCAATAAAACTCTTGCAGCCAACTGCCAGGACTGTCAAAAATGATCCGCTTTGAAGAGGCATAACATTGCAAGCCTTGTTAAAAAAAAGCAAGGGCACAGGGCTGTTTCAAAATTCAGAAAACTATAATGTTTGAAAGAACATAAAACTGTTTCATTAAATGTCATAATGAAATATTAGCTGTTTGACCATAATTGGATGTAGATTTATGTTTTGTGGATTCTGAATTCAGAGAAACCTGTCATAAAGTGACATCACAGCATCTCTGCTGTATAGGAAACAATTATTAAGGGACCATCGTTACCAACACCGACAGTTCCCAGGATACGGAGGCCTGCGTGTTTTCAGTTCTGCATCATGGGACAAGTTAGACATAAGCCGTTCAAAACTGTCAAGTGTGCAGAATTTGAAAGGAAGAGCACACTGCCAAGGGTTCTTCATATTTCATCGACAAATCTCCATGACAGTGGATCTTATGGGCCACATATGGCAAGAAAGAAAATAAGAACACCAGCATATTGCTGTTCAAACAAATTGAAATACATTTTATTCAACTCCTCATTCCTTTTGAGCTTAAGACACACTATGTATAGCTTTTCCATGAATCAAAGCAAATAAGAGAAACCTGCCAAAGGCACTGTTCTTTCTGTACAAAAGCATTTGCCAATCTCCACCTTACAGGCGAACAGAAGGTACTAGCAATTGTACTGCAAGATGGATTAAGTTTGTTCCCAAAACTATTGTCAGCTTCTCACACAGACTATTCTACATGACTGAGAAGGCGTGCAAAAATATTCTGAAAGAAGAAAAGCTTTTCCACAGAGAAGGAAAACCAACTTCAACAAGTTTCCACACAAACGTTCACCTAGGTAGTGACCCAGGTGGCACAGAAGGCAATTGCAGCCTCCCTGTCTTAGATTAGGGCAAAATCCCTCGGGACATGACCAGTGACAGCATCAAGCTTTCCACAAGAACACAAGTGTGCACCCTGGACTGAATGCAATTCTGAAGTGGAAGTGACAGATAAGCAGTGCTGGAGGACCTGCCTGTTTGGGTCGTTGCAGGATTCATCTCCCAAGAAAATGCATCTTTTAGCCGCTTCCCCACCTGACATAAAAGCTAAGTTTAGCACACTACCTTCTGCAGAGGTCTGGTGGCCTTCCGCTGCACACAGAATAAAGAATTTCTTATTCTTTTTATAAAGAATAGTGAGTTTTTATTAGATTACCCTTGCAGCAGTGCTCTTGATGTCAAAATTTCTTTGGAGCTCTTAACTGAACTGTTCAGTATGTTTTATTCAATACTGTAATAACTTTTGACACTAAAAACTACGCTCAGATTTTGAGTTTTTCGCTTAGAAAGGGAGCATAAGGACATATGCATGAAATACTGTAGGGAAGACAACTGATTCCCTAACACTCAAGCAGGGCAGAATTCAAGTTTGTACGAGCAACGAGAGCTGATTTAACTGTTCTTCGCTCGAGATCTAAGAGCTGGATATACACATTTGGTTTTAAGGAAAATGAAGCAGCCAACACCTTCCTGAGGAATCCTTACAGGTGAAAGGAAAGTGACTTTTAAGAACCTGCATCCCAAAGAAGCCCAGTGTGTCTTCACAAGGCAAGGTACTTCCTAGCCCAAAGATGCTACAGAAGGAATGGAAAAATCTGAGGAACTCATTGCCACAGCAGGAATAAACACAGATAGATGATGAAAATCTATGCTAAGACGAAGACAGAGAAAGCATTTCCCACAATGATTAAGCCAACTACTAATTACGTACTTCAAATAAAACAAATCCTTCCTGTTGAGGCAACATTACTCCTAATTCCTTTTGCTGTGGTGTATCCACTTCCTTGGAAGCATCCAGTATCAGCACAGGCAAAGACAGGGCACTGGAGAAAGGGGCAACTGCTCTGCTTTAGTAAGGCAATTTCCGTGCTTCCAAGCCCCGGCATTCACAGCTATTTATAGCACAAAGTGCAATTGTTGGCAGCAATGTAGATGACATAAGGAAAAGAATCCACCATTCTGACAAACAGATCTACAGCAGAGCTTTTACCCACCGTGCTCTGAGAACTAAAGCATGCTGACTTGCAGAAAAACGGAAACAAAATAGGCTAAGTCCATGTGCATCGGTTTTGACAGCTTGAGTTGCCACGTTGCCTAACGCGTCATTTTTAGTTCTGAAAGCTTTCCCTGTTACTTGTGGGGATCACAGAACTGCTCGTTTCTGATGAGCACTTGTCCAAAGATCATACACATTTTCAGTTTGCTAGAGACGCTTTACGATGCTTGTTACAAAGATTTCACTGGGAGTGAAGAGGCTTCAAAAACTCTAAATGACCCTGATTTCACTGGGTACTCGGAGTGCCTGTGTAGTATACCAAGTTTCCCTCCATCTCTAAGAACATCATGAATGCATAACAGCTTTCCATATTTTACCTTAAGTACACAGCTACAAACAGGAGAGATTATAGAAGGCATGGGGTTAAGATATCACGACATGACAAGTTCTACAAGCTGAAGCATGACCACAGGCTAGATAAGGCAAGAAGTGGCACAAGGAGGTTTTATTTTCGTAAGGAAAACAACAGCTTGTAGTTTTGAGTAGGCCAACCTGCCAACGGAGTGATAATTTTATGAATGTGTTATATGTGAAAAGACAAAGACTTACCTTCTGAGGGTAGTAAAGTGCAGACTGTTATCTGGAGATGTAAGTGTATGTTCTAGATGGAGAGCGAGTCTCATTCTGGGCACTGGGTGGCACATTTAAGAAATCCCAAATCAGAATCGTATCGTCATGGGAACTACTAATGATCTGAAATTCATCAAACTGGAGTCTAAAGACACGTCCTGAATGTTCCTGTGAGTAACATGAAATCAGTTAGCAGGCCAAGAAGAGGGTAACATTTCATTACACTTGTACTCGCACGTGTATCCGGACACAGAATGGGGTATTAAAATTCTAGTGCACTGGTTAAGAAGCCCTCAAGTTATAATTGCACTTGAGTTTAGGAAAAGCAGATTTCATGCTTAAGCTTTTTTTTTCAGCAAAACACACAGCTTTCAAATCAGATGCTTGTAAAAACGCTGCATCTCCCCTAGAGGGGCCAGCTGGAGATGCTGAGGTTGTTAAAGACAAAAGCAGCCTATCAATCAAGAAGCAGCAATTTACAAGGTTGGCTGGCACTGACGCTCTGCCAGGGCTCCTCCTCTTACATCAGATCTTGCATTCAACGCTGCTGCTAACCCACCACCACCTTGGTGTATTGCCCTAACACACCACATCACAGCTCCATCTAGGACACGTCGCTGAAAGGATCATCATGGCTCACTTACTGGTAAAGACAGACTGTGTCCAAATGCTGCCGTATAAAAACGAGGTGTAGGAGTACACGCTCCATCAGCTCTTTCAAAGAACCTCAAAATGACACTAAGAGGCCCAGAGAAGGTTCTCCTCTTTGACCTGCTTATCCATTTTTAAATCAATTTTAAAGGATTGTGATCTTTCGTAGAGAACTAAGCGGAGTTGTCAAATTCATCTCCAAACTATAACCTGAGCTACAGTATGCTCACTGAAGGGAAAGAACCAACCTTTTACTGAAAAACTAAATATCCTGCATTCACAGGGAACACAAGAACAGATAAATCTCGTCTCCGTGCAAAGACTACTGAAATGAAGAAAAACTAGAAGCATTTCTAGCAATGTAAGCTCTTCTGCAGGTGTTGGAAAGACCAAGCACAAGCTAAATATGCCAGTCACCATCACATACAGCAATAGCTTTGGGTCACTACTAGCTTGGACAAACGTCAAACTGACTCCTGAAGTAAAATTTCATGCACGTTTCAGTGAACAGAACAACAAAGTCACTACCCCAATATCTATATTTAAGTCTATCATAAATCAAAACCTTTATTAAAAGGAAAAATACAGCTTAAGCAACAGCCTTAACTCTGGTAGTCCCCTGACGTGATTACAGTTCTCTGGCAAGCCTTTCAACTCATCCCCCTTTCTCTTAACTCATCTCTTCCTTCCAAACAGTTTGGGAAAGGCTCACAGAATTCCATCCCCAACCATCTCTATTAATAATGGGAAATTCAAAGCCAGCACTACAATGATATTAGGGAACCACACCAATAACTACAGTGATCTGACACACTGTCAGGATGATTTATTTTTGGAGTATTTGAGAAAGTAAAACTAGAAAACCTTAACTTTTTCATTTAAGCTTTGATCCAAGTAATACAGAATATCGTGATATATACATTTTTTTTTATTCTTAGCATAAGAAACAGAGTAGGCTTTACAGAGAACATCCTGAATTTCTCACCTATCTCACTACAAGGGAATAAAACACCTCTCAGGCTCAAATAAGAGATTTCAGTAACTCCAAAGGAATTAGTTTTACATACCACTAATGTACGTAAGCACAATGTACTTGCTGGGGCACGAGGGTCAAGAGCAGCTTGCAAGTCCCAAACTTTAATTTTGCTATAAAGTAAAATAAGAAAGTTATAAAAGTGTTTGCAAGTATAAGCATAGAAGAAACGTCTAGAAGCAATGGTAAGAACCCCAGATTTTCCCTTCAGCTAATTTATCAACATCAAGCAAAACGTTCTCATTTATGACATACTACTGTTGAATCTCGTAAAACATAAATAGGTTTGTACTTTTTAGCAGCAAATACAACGATGCCTTTGTAATGGGCCAAGTGGGTTGCTTACATTAAAGACCAATGAACTATTTTTATATATACAAGCCATTCTGGAACTGCAGAACAGGTCAAAAGCCCACAGCACTACTGATCAGTTGCAAAGATCCAACAGGAATTAGGCTGAGCCCGCCAACCCCAGTGGCACAATAAACGCAAATAAAAGGCTAGAGACAAACAGCTCAAAAGTTGTTTTTAACAGCTGTACTGTTCACTTGAAGTACAAATCGGACAGAGAAAGAACTGGAGAATTTGGACACGGTTGTAAGTTGTCCTGAATCTAATCAGCAGTGAAAATACTTCTGCCATGCAAGAAGTGCTCATGGTGGGGACACCTACCTTCAACGTATCAGAAAGAGCAACTGAAGAGTTCTGAGAGCCCTACAAGGTATGTTTACTCTTTCAATAAACATTTTGTCTTAAAATAAAAAACAAAACAACAACAACAAAAAAGCCTAACTAATCTGAGTACGTGGACCTGGCAAGGAGCAATTCCTGAGAGAAGAGACAAAAGAATGCACACTTTTTTTAGACTGGTGGTCACTTCGGCCAAACAAAAGTTTATTTTCTGTGAAAAGTCAAACTTGAGTGATAAAATAATTTTGGTGTGCACTGAAGAGTGCCAGAAAAGCAGTTTCTTGTCTACTTAAAACTGCAGCCTGCTGTGTTGAAATGCTTGAGGTGAAGCCACTCAGTTAAATATTGATCCATCACTCAAATCAGAAGAGAACCCTTATTCTGCACCCAAGACCCAAAGGCTTTCAGAAGATGCTTTGTTAAGGCAAAACCTTTTGAAACTGCTTTCAAAAACATACCCATCATAGGCTCCACTAACAATTCTCTTGTTGTCGAACCTGATGCATCGAACCAGTTCTTCGTGGCCTTCTAATACTCTTAAACAGGCACCGCACTCAATGTCCCATAGCCTGAGGAGAACAGAAGAAAAAGTGAGTACTTCAGGTTCAGTATCACTCCTTAGGACTTACATGCAGCGATTTAAGCATGCTATCGAATGGTTTTCTGTGGAAAATATCACAATTTGCTAAAAAAAATGCAGCTGGTAGAACTAGAAATTTGTGTTGCAGCTGCAGTATATCAAAACTAACCTACTCATTCAAAATTACATGCAATTAATTTTTATATTGACATGGTTCCGTGGGTGATATTGGCGGGGGAGGGGACGACACGACAGTTGGACCAGATGATCTTGAAGGTCTTTTCCAACCTTAATGATTCCATGATTCCATTTAGGGACATTGTTTAATGGGTGATACTGGTGGCAGGGGGACAGTTAAGACCAGATGATCTTGGAGATCTTCTCCAACCTGGTTCTGTTATTCTAAGTGTTGCATACTTGCTGAATTATTTTAGGAAATCATAATACACTTCTTTCTATTCTGCATAAACCAGTGGTTACTAGAGGTTCCGAAAGTCACTAAGAGAACCAGTGACCAACATCTTGCTCATCTCTCCAATCAGGAAACAAGGTGATGAACTACAGGAAGAGACAGTTTTGCTTACCTTTGAACCTCACAGTCTCACTTTTTCATGAGGATGTGATATGTTTACTCTCTCACTGAAATATCAGTTACACATCATCTGCTCTAATGGCCAGCCCTACCAAAGATGCTTTTGCGCGGGTAGGGCAGCAGCAAAGGTGGTTGGTGGTGGTGGGGAATCCTGTTATGTACAAACGTGCACTGTTACATACCGAGAGCAGCTCGTTGCCACCCACCTAATGGTATTGTCAGAAGATCCACTGACAACTAGTCGATCCCTGTACTGCAGGCATGCAATGCCACGCTTGTGCCCATTTAGAGTACGAACAAACTCACACGTACTTGTGCTCCAGACCTGTGAAACATGAGATAAACATTCCTCTGAGACTTATGCTCAAAGAAAGGCTGTTTTACTTTTAAAAGAAGCCGTTACGAACTCAGAAGTTTGAGGCTGACCTTTGCTGGGCAGCAGAATGAAAACTTGCTTATGCGGTGTGAAAGGAAGACCGGCACTACGGGGCCTAGCCAGGACAGGAGCCAGCAGCACTGCTGTCCTACTGTACACCGAGTCAATGAGAAGGACTTGGGGGTGTTAGGGGAAAGAGGAGGAGGGTGATAAGCAAAACATTCTGAAATGGTAGATGCCGCTCCAACAATTTCAAAAACTTGATGACACTTGAATCACTTGGTGAGTTAGTAATCGTTTCTACAAGTGGAAGTTACCCCATCCATACACAAAAATAGCCCCTATTTTGTACCTAAGAAATTTCTAGCAATCTACTTCTAAGAGAAGACCAAAGCCATAGCCTGTAAAAGTTTGGTGGCTGCTGCTTCTTTAAGATTAAATTATTTGACCAACTTTGCCCATTTCTGGTGAAATGTAATTGAAGTTCTAATCTGAAGTATCCATGTAAATAACGTGGCTCATTTTCCAACAGAGTGCAGCAGGATCTTTGGCAGATATTTGGGCATGGGACTGCCAAGAGCTTTTTGGCACAATCTAGGGTAGCTCTGGTTCTAGAGAGGGAATGGGGAAACGCCTTTATTATATTAATACACTTTGGGTAACTCAAATCTTCTGGTATGTAAGAGTCTTCAAATACAGCACTCTAATTCTTCAAACATGGCAAAGTCTGGTTTAGCTGCTGGGAAGGTGTGGTGTGGAAAGGCAACTGCTGATAAATTTCACGTCTGGAACAGGACTGCCAATTGAAATAAAAAATACTGTTTGGAAAAAGGCACAAAATGTGCCACATTTAACAAACAAACCGATCTAAAGACTGGAGTTCAAACAGTGAGCAGGCTTTACTTTCTTGCAATTGTACAACAGAAGCCACAAAAATGTTACGAGCCTAGTTATGTGCATACAGACATTAGCAGCTAGTACAAGGAAGCAGCTAGCTGAACGGCAAAGAAAAAGGCACAGAACTTTATGAAAACCTCAGCTATTCAGTCTTAGATTGCAACACTCCAGCTTTTCTGCCTTGGTAGACATTCAGACCTAGATGAGAGCTCTGCCAACTTACTTTAATGGTCCTGTCACCTGACGCTGACACAATGTACTTGTCGTCGAAGTCTACCACGTTAACAGCAGCACGATGGCCAACTAAGACACGGCGCAGGGTGATGTCGGTAGGCGATGCCATATCCCAGACAGCAATGGATCTGTCCTTCGAGCACGTCACCATTAAGCCATTACTGAACCTCAAATGAAGCACTGCTTCATTGTGATGAATCAGCGTGTTCAGAACTTCACCTGTATTTACATCCCAAACTCTGCAAAAGAAAAGAATTTTATCCCAAACGGAGGAAGATGACTACGTGCAGTATATAGTGCAAACACACAAAGCTCTGCAACCATCTCTAACACAGAGCTCTCTGGCTACTTAACTCCTCTTTGGAAGGGCAGGAAGACAGGAACTGGGGAAGTATCTGAGTTCACTTCCTAGAGTCACAAGCGACAATTAACAGCAGTGAGCAGTTAAGCCAGGAAAAGCCTAAGCTGGGACCACTGGTAAGACGAAGGGCTGCGTAACAATGAGCACAACTCTACAGCTCCTTCTAGGATGATTAGAACCTATATGATGTATAAATTTAAAAAATAAATAAATAAATAAATACTACCCAGTGTGGGTTTTTTCAGTTTTATGCCATTCATTCAGTTAGCACATACCAGTAGCAACGGTTTCCAGTCCTGATACTCAATTTTTTTTTTTGCAAACAAATAACACTCACCTCACTGTAGAATCTGAAGAACCAGTTACAATGACTCTTTCATCATACTGCAGACAAAGAACTGAGCCAGTATGTCCTGTTAATACTTTCAAACATTCCAAGCTTGTTTTGTCCCAAATCTGTTAAAGATAAAAAGTATAAATTACTTATCAAGATCAAGAACATGGATTCAGGAAACTTAAATGCTGCTGCTGCAGAGAAGGGAGGAAGAAAACCAGAGAGTGCCTGTCCAAACAGTGTCTGTCCTGTCCTCCCTTTTAACTTGAAGTCTCTTTGACACAAGTTTTTGGCAGAACAGTGAGATAAGCAATGATCATGAAAAGATAAAAGCCTGTTTTGCAAAAGGAAATGCCATGGCACTCAGGGAATATTAGCATGAAAGCAGCCTATTTGCATGAAAGCTAAGAATTAGCACGGCAGAAAGACACGGCTAAGGACAGCAAGTAGTACACCGCCTTCATTTGTGTACGTGAACTCTGATTTCACATCCTCAACAAGCGTTGCTCTGCATGCGTTGACTCTGAACAAGCATTTCTTTGTAGCCAGCAGTACTGATTTCCTGGGTGGCAGTCCGCAAAGTTCTTGGAGCAAAATGCAGGTGAAGACTTTGCAGGGCTACAGAAGACATCCTATCTCAAAAACCCTGCACAGACAAACACTGCCCCAAGAAGAGATGAGAGAAATCAAGGAAACACCAACAGCTGTCCCTCCAAAGCAGATTTACCCATCGATATCTATGGAAAAGACTGAAGAAGTGATTACCTTAATGGAGTTATCTCGTAGGCCACTGATTATCTTTTCATCATCGTACTGTAAACAGTAGACACCTTTGCTATTTTCGGAGCGGCACTGAATCCTTTGCAAATTATGTCGCCCACATCGCCAGTTCGATTCTATAGTCTGACAAGAGGGGAGACAAGAGGAGTTAGGCACGAGGCTGCGTGCTCAGCACCATCGCTCCAACAGATGCACAGCAATCCTCCCCACTGTCACAAAGTCCACCCTTGAATTTTAAGCCTAAAGACTTAAATGTTTCCTTCCCCCCGCCCATAAAAATGCACAAAACAACGAATTAGGACTATCTTCTCATGACAAGAGCTGCTTGAATTCAGTTTCCCCCGTATTTACACCACGATCTGACAGCAGCACCAAAGACCAAACTGGAAGTTGTATGACACCATGCTCAGCACCACCTGAGTAACACAGCCCCACAGGGACGTTGTCAGCAGAGCTCCTGGACCGTCCTGTCCCTTCCCCTACCCAGTCACTTCACCTGGTAGCTGTTTTTATGCATCCTAGGGATTTTGAGACACGAAAGCTCCCACTAAGCACCTTAAAGCCTGAAAAAAATGAAACTAACAGGGGCTATAAAAACGAAACCATCTGAAAAATAACTAAAGGTTATTTTTTTTAAATCCCCCCAACTCAAAATCTAAGTGTAACTCTCAACATTTTCATTCTGAAATACATTTTTAAGGTAAGAGACCTGACACCTTCAGAGGATGCAAACTATTTCATAGCAGAACCAGAATTTCCATCTTTTCATCTGCTGTGCTACTTGTGCGAAGACCAACGTTGGTTTCAAACAAATGTGGGATTTTAAGAAATACAGGGTTTTGGTTAGATTTTGGTTAGAAAGTCTGAAACGAGCACAGTAAGAGAAGCAATGCACAGAACTCTGGGACAAGAGCCGCAGTACCCAGCGTGGCTGGGATGCCTCCCACCTCCCAGTGCGGGCACCAGAACACACCACAGGTCTGACTGCTTCCCTGGTGCCACCCCGGTACTGCACGGAAACCTGGGGTGAAGCTGCTCAACTGTCAGTTTGTTTGACAAAGCATGTTTACAATCAAATCCTAACTACAAAAGCAATACCAGGCACCTCTGCTGTTCCACGCAGCTCTTTCTCTCCAAGATTGGAAAACAACTAAAAAGATAATTAAAGGCAAAAGTACAGTGCAAGCGTGACCTCCCAGTTCTAGGAAAACATGCCCGGTTGAGGGGAAAACAGTCTATCACTGTTTTCCATGTGTTTGCTCCTTCAATTATCTCCCTTTGTGCAACTTGGAGACAATTATACACAGTCATAATACAAACCTGATGTGCCAAGGGAATTGGTCTACATTATAAGAACTGAGAGGCTTCTGGAAGAGCACGCTGACAAGTTATTCATCCCTTCTCATTCTCTTCCAATTTGGTGGGGAAACTAATTAAGATAGAAAGTCATCTTTCCGTTCGGGATCAGCTTTTACTGGCCAGCTGGTCGTCAGACTGAACTGGGCTTAAGCTCTCTGGATCTGGCACTGCACTGGCTCAGCGCCGGAGGCCTGCCGGGAAGGCAGCAGGCTGCTGCTTGTGCTGCCTGCTCGGCATGGGATGGAGGGCGCAAGGAGGAAGGCCTCTCGAGCTTTATCTGCAGCTTTATCATCTGTGCTCGGAGGGCGGAGCTGCAGCTCATTAACTGTTACAGAGGTGACGGACTACCCTTGGAAACAGCGGCGAATTTAAGAGAGCAACAGCATGAAGCGATATAATTAAACACCTGAAGGCGAGGTATTTAAAAATGCAACGCTAACACCAAAGACACTGGAGACAGAGCATCACAGATTCAAGTCAGCCAATTTAAATAGCTTCAGAAGCCATATATGTTCCGACACTCAGTTCTGAGAAGTCGTCTAAGGGAGAGTTTCCCTAAAGCCCCATTCTTGGAAGGGCTGAAACTCGCACCGCTACAGAACGCACTGGATTGCTCCAGCTGCCGGGCGCCCAAACACCACTCGAGCGCCTTCACACCTCAGGTTCCTGTGACAGCGAGTACCAATAGCTACAGAATACATTAACAACACCACAAATCAGTATTATTTTTATTTAACGGTGTTTACAGAGAACAGCAGTCGGTAGAAGTGTGCTGACCAAACATTTCAGGACACTAGCTGGCTTAGCTCTTAGAAGTGCACTGTAGGAAGCTCCATAATCAGCTTTCCATAAGAAAATGCTGGCTTCGAATAAAAGGAACGAAGGAATTATTTACACGTACGTGAAGGCACTATAAAGCAGTAAGTCACATGCAGGTGCACGTTTTAATTCTGCGAGTAGATGTCATTTCATTTAGACATTATATAGTGTGGCTACTGTGGGAAAATACTTGATGTTTTTTGAGAACTTGTAAAATCCCCTTACACTGCGTAAATTTTCAATACGCTGGGAAAGTAGCCACAATACACAGAGAATATACAGCAGCATTTAAATTGGCAATAGAGTGAAAACAGATGTGTACGTATAGAGAAATAACATTATTTTAGATGACTAAATAGGGCTGAGTGGGTGGGCAACCTGGAGGACCCTCTAAGAAGGAACATGTTTAATACAATACTGGCAACCACATAAAAGCTTCTCGCTATAGGAAATTTCTGGTTGTTACTGAATAGCACAGTTAGTAAAAGTTTTCATCTGCAGCCTCCTTCCAGCAGATATCTCAATACGCTCTGCACACAGCGAGGAGGTACGTGTGCGCGTACAAGGGAGAAGGAAAGCGCCGCTTTTATGGGCTGTTAAAAGCGGAGCGGAGTCAACGGGACGGGAGGCAGCTTATCTGCGCACTTCGGGTACCAAACCTAGCACTAATGGAAGCAATACTCACTGCTGCATTTTCTACTGATCCTCAAAGCCTACAAGTTCACAGCCTCTACACGTGGGTTTCCCAGCTAAAAGGGAGATGGGGCAGAGCACAGCCCCATCGCTGACGGGCTCAGAAGAAAGCTGCTCTCACTTCAAACGCTCGGTGGAGCGGCCGACAGACGCTGTACACCCACAACAAAACGTGGACATACAAGGGATAAAGGATAAATCTGAGGCCAAAGCATCTGCCCCAGCAGGGGAGCCATTTGGCAGCTGCAGAAATGGGTGACTGGATAAAAAAAGGCATTCAGAGAAAATCACACAGAGTAGCCCAAGATGCGGAGCTATCGCCAACGCCGGGCTACGCCAAGGTAAATTCACTGGTACAAGGATGCACAGTAAGAGATGCAATCCATCTGAACTAACAGTTGGAGTATTTTCTGTACCCTGGGTGTTAAGAATAATCTAAGAGCAGTTTTTTTTCCCCATTTTACAGTGTACCCTGTGTTCAGTTCCTTGGTTTTTTATCCTTGTGAATGTTACTGCAAGGAGGGCTCATCTTTATCCCAAAACACTAGGAGCCTGTTCCCTCAGAACACACAGCTTTCAGGATACAAGGGACAGAAAAAGGAACCCACACATTGTACTATAAACAGAGATTCTCCTCAGACATGAGGGATTTACAAGCGCAGTTAATCCCAAACTCTTGTTCTTCACAGCATTTAAGAGATGATCTCGTGTCACCAGGGCGAAGAGGACTTACTGTTTCATTCATTATGAAGTTAAGAGGGTTTGACAGGCAAAGATGAAAGGCAGGATCGGCCGTGGCACCAGGCTCCTTGCATCTGTGAGGTGTTTCCCCTTCTGGATCCTCTGAAGACGCTACAACCATTAGGAAAGAAAAAGCACGAGGCTTCTGAAGAGTACTGATTCCCCAAGGTCCCAGTGAGAATCTAGACTTCACCATTGGGTTTCCAAGCTGCTGTTAGTGAAGGCCAAAGAACTTCTCTGTCTCTATAAGAGCCATAAGAAGAGGGGCTACGTGATGCAGACTCCCAAGAAGGCTTAAGCTGGTCTTCCAGAGCGATCAGCAGGGCAGTAGCTGTCCTGTCCTTACCACAACAGCCTAAGCACGAGGTTTCTGACCGCAGCGGGATGACTGCCTCACAGTAACAGATGACAAGGCGTGCCAATAGCAAAGCCTCCTTCCACAACAGTTCACGGAGGGATAAAGACCGTACAAGTAAAGACCATCACCATCTTCCTTGTAAGTGTGATCGCTTCCCAAAACCCCTGGTAAGGAGTGAAGCGCCAGTGGTGGGCACAGAGCTGCAGAGACAGCTAAAAAAACTCGAGCAGCCCAGGAGCTGGATCAGCACCAGGGAGGGCACTGCACATGGGCACCGATGGCATCCCCCTGCCAAAGTGCTCGCCCTGTACCCAACGTCCCCTTCACAAAGCACCTCCTGAGAGCTGCCGCAGAAGCGATGCCATGGACACAATGATCACGATGATGCCGTCAGGGAGCTCCATGGAGCTGCCATCTCAGCAGAGGAGCTGAAGAGTCTGGCTGCAGGCCTGGCAGAGTTAATCACACACGAAGACATCAATGCCCACTGTCACCTGAGCCAGGACCTGTCTTTGGAAGCAAGCAGCAGGGCATAAAACTATGTACTAACATCTTGAACGTCAGCTGGCACAGCTGTTAGAAGGGACGAGACCAAGAGCTGCAAACCCTTCCCTGCTGCATCCCGTGACTCACTGTCCTACTTTACCATTTTGTTTATTGTTTCCCTATTCATTCTCTTACCCTTTTCAATAAGAAAGCTGAAATAACATGACTCACGATACACTACGGGACTCAGAAGAACAGCACCAAGTGACTAATTTGCATTTTATTCTCCGAATGCTTTGAAATGTCGAAGGCAGCAGCCATAAAACTGGGAGCGGCACGACACTCGGCCAGTCCTATGAGAACCGTTCAGTGCCTAGGCTGAAAATTTATATACTACTGATGCTGAAAATGCAGACACTACTGCTCACTCAAAGAATTTCCTCTATGACCAACAACTCTTCATATTTTAGAGATTGTCCCCGATCAAAGCTAAATGTAAGTCGGAAAGAATGCAGGGAATTACATGGAAGGAACTGTTGCCGTGCTACACGGGAAGATGCAATAAACAGTGACAGAGTAAACAAAAGCAAGGAAGCAAACCTAAGCAAAGACTCCTTAAGAAACAATGGTAGCCAGGTTTGGGTGTTTACCCGAAAATCCATCTTCGTGAAGAATCACAGAAGCAAGACTAGCAGTTAGAGAAGCAGGGCTCGATTCTATCTCCATTAACACACACTGTACTTGATTATTTGTATTATTGGAAATTAAGGTTCAGGGTACATGTGTTTAGTACAAGCAAAACCCATTTTCACAAAAAAAGAAAAAAAGGAAATAAAAGAAAAAGGAAAAACTTCCAGTAACTGAAAAGTGGGTTTCTGGCCTGATTTATAGAAATCACAGGATACTCAGGCTATATTGTTACACTGCGAAGAACAGTCTGAAATTAAAGCAAGGCCAAAAAGCTAGGAGTGTACTACTGAGAGCCAGTCCAAGTCCAATATTACACAGGCTTTCAAATCAGTTTGGGGTAGAACATCACTTTTAGTATGAACTCCAAGACCAGAAGACGAGCCATGAACACTGTCGTCCAAAAACCTAAATAACTCTAGAGAAAAAAAGGAATGGGAAGCTTTTCCTAGCAAGTCTTACAATTAAAGCATAATGCTTTGGCAGAATTAAAGATCCAAAAATTAAGTTCCCATCGTTTACAGCTGCTCAGATAAGATCCAAATGTGAACAATACAAACTGATGAAGTGCTGCCTCTCTCTGCGTGCGACTGATCCAATGTGTATAAAGCTGCCTGTAGGTCCACCAAGTAAAACCACTCCTGAGTCTACTGCAGCTTTGCAGAACCCTTTTTAAAGCCCCATTCAAAAAAGAACAGATGAAATTCATGATCCTGAATGAGATCAAACTGAACAGAGGAATATGCTCATTTCTTACAGAGAAGGACTTGCAGAAACTGCAGTAAAGGCCCCTCACACAGAGGAGCCATAGGAAATATCCTGGGAAGAAGCTGACAGCACAATACAGACCGTTTCATCAAGCATAAAGGAAAGGCAGTGTGCTCTGAGTGGTGCTACACACCGGACAGCTTAGACAGATTAGGGGAAAAAAAAAATCCCCCAAAGGAGATCTGGGGGCAACATCTGATGGAAGAAAACCCTTCTCATCTTGCAGTTGCAAATAACCATGACCAAGGTAAGACCCACGGATGGCTCCTGCTGGTTTCCTCTCAGACAATCCCCATTTCTGCCCGACTTCCACCACCCAGGTGCAGCACACTTCAGAGGCACAGTACAGTTCCAGGCTCCCAGGTTACAGAGGGAGCACAGAAGTTCACTAACTACAAATGGACTCCTGCTTACACCCAAGTGAGAGGAAAAGTTCTGCTGCAACCACCCAAAAATCCCTCCCAGACCTAGAGAGGAAGCCTTACAAAGCACAAGCCAACATCGGCGAGAACAGAGCTCCTCTGAAGTACCCCAAGGACACGTCTGCCATCTACACACCTGACAGAGACCGGTGCTGTCAAAATACAGAATTATTGCACCTTTTAGTTTCCATTTGAGACAGTAACTTTCTGCACAATACTGTAAAAATGGAGTTGTATTTAAGCAGGTACTTATCGGCCCCTACCAGAGCACGGGGGCACGTGAAGAACCCAAACAGGAAGGATAAATCCCTCTTTCAAATCCTCAGAAGAAAACCAGCCTTGGCTGCCTTGCTGTGAAAAAGTAGGTGTGACGTGGGCAGAGGGAACGAAGAAGGCCCAGACAAGGATCTGTCCCATGCTGCAGAGACCTCAAAGCATTTTTCTGCCCCTTTCAGAAGGGGGAGCCCAAATCCGTGCCACGTACCACGAGAACTGCAGTTCTGCTGCTCGAACACCTCATCTCGTTGGCCAGGTTCATTTTAAAAACTTCCAAAGTCGCATCTTAAGGCTTTGGAAACGTCCTAAGGCGTGACTTTGGAAGTAGCTGTGGAGCAGACTCCAAGGGCTGGCTGAAAAACGTCTAGGTGGATATTGCTGACCAGATTCTCCCCACTCACTCATGTAAGATTTCTCCAGCGCTGTAATTAGAACAATACTTAACAAAGCTACTTCCTCAGGAGTACACCGGAGCTCTGACAAACAGAGACCTCCCGGTGTCAGCAGAGACTCGAGGTGACAGCTTCGTTCCCTTTCCAATTTTTCCCCGAGATTTTACAATTTCACTTCTAGTTCTCTAATCTCAACTTTCTCAACATTCAGAACAACACATGCCGTTTATTTCACTGCCTGACACCAAGCTTCCCTGAAGTCTTCAGCAAAATCCCATTTTAACCTTCTCTGCATCGGGTGGACCTAAGCCCCCCGGAAGCAAGGCGAGGCACTTGCCATGCGCTCGAAGATAAGGGCAACGTTCATGAAACAGTCTTCTCAGCTCATCACAAGAAATAGATACTTGTGCTCATTCTGCAGGGAAAACTGAGTAGTTGGCCATACTTCACAAATAATATGGAAAACATCCAGGGACTTGGGGTTCTGGAAGCAGCAGTATTGAGCTTCCCATGCTGGCACGCTGCCGATTAACACAATCCACTTCAAGCTGCTGACCTTCGCCGCCGCGCTTCGGGACTGCACCCAGCCGCAGGACACCCCGCAGCACAAAATTCTCTCTATAAACAAGTCTTGCAAACAGATTTTTTTTTATTATTTTTTTTTATAAGCCCCAAATCAGGCTTCCCATTAAGAAAAAAAAAAAGACTCCTAAAGGAGGTTGGCAATTCAACATCCAACTTGGAGACATTTAAAATTACTGGACCACCTCTCGTGAAATGAAACCTAATTAAATATTTGGCTTCGCAGTGGAGGTGGAGAGTAGCTACTTCTTTCCAAGAATTCGTTTTCAGATCTCTAAATGTCCTCTTATTTTCAAATCCAATGATTTCAGAAGTGACATTATGTTCCTAAATGCGCTTGGCACAAAACAAACAGATACTGGCACTAATAAACGTTCAGAGAGGCTGGGGAACCTCCCCGGGCCAAATCACAGCCTGGGCTACCTTGTGGTTAACACCACTTTGTGGCTGCATGGACTTTTGACCCAAAATGCAAATAGAGCCCCAGGGAGAGAAATCAAATTTGCTATTTATCATTCCTCAATTTTCCTTCCAATTGTTAATTCGGTTTTTGGATTACTTTGCAAATTCTGTCAATCAAGTGAAAGAATAGAGGACGTTCCCCTTTGAGCTGATCTCTACCCACACAGCCCCGTTCAGCACCAGCTGCTGAAAAGGGGGAACGCAGCGCGAGAAGCAGTCCAGCGGAACTTGGTGAACCTTTGTCCTCCACGGGACAAATCCTGAATGACGAGATTTTCAGCTACATCAAATAGACTTTAATGTACTGAGAAAATAAAAAGAAAATCAACTCCTTCAGATACAAGATAAATTTCTTGTAGAAACGCTAATATAATCATATAAAATGCTAATCAGGTAGCCTTGGTAGGAGGATAGTGTGTCTGCATCCTTGGCTCATCACTAGCTCCCTAAACACCGACCCTCGGACAGAAACAGGAAGATCCTATTCCAGATCCAGGCAAATATTTGAAGAAAAAACATTTTGCTATTCAGAGATAGAAAATTCTTCATCACGGCTAAGATGAAAGTTTTATTTAAGAGCTTCTGCACAGTGCTTTGAAAGACGAAGGAATGGGGAAAGGGATGAAACTGAGGGAAACTCTAATTTCAGGCTTAAAAAAAGCAGAGGAAAAGTTCGGAAGCGCTCCAAGTCCTACAGTTAAGTTTTGTTGCTATTGTTACCCACCATCTACTTTTTTAAACAATGTTAAAAGCTTCTTTTGACAGTCCTTTAGGGAAGCAATTTGCGAAAAGTGCTTTAAAGGGTGATTTATAAGAAAAAAATCTAATATTCTTTTGGAAGCAGATGAATTATTGGACCCTTGGCTATTAGCAAAAACACCAACCCCACTCCAGGCTGGAAACCTGCGTACCAGCAGTATTTCAAAGACTGAAAGAAGCATTTAAGCAGGGAGAACTTTGACATGGCTCAGCACCCTCGTCCTTCTGCCCTCCCCCTCCAGCCGAGCCATTTTGAAGAACCGGGAGTGGGAAATAGGCTGCCTGCATCAACTGAACAGTGACGGCTCTGGAAGAAGCCGTTGGTTTTCAAGGAGAGGCTTCACCCCTCTACGATGCATTTGTTTCAGAGGCAAGAGCCCACAGCTGACAGCTCCTGGCTCCTTTTAGCCTCACTTTTCTACAAAAGTATCCACAGGTCACCTACAGCCCTGAGTTTAGCTGACAAAGCCTGAAATTCTACCCAAAATGACTGGCAACCAGCAAAGACCAAAGGTTGTTCTTGGATTTACAGGCACAAGCACGGGATGGGAGGTTCAGAACTACAGGCGGTTTCCCCCGAACAGCTCTCATTTTGCTTCTATTTGCCTTGCTCTAAGCTGGAGATGCGAGAGTTTCCCATGTGTCTGCGGACCCTTAAACATGTAATGGGTAAAAGCATTAGCTAGAACCTGCAGAAAGCACTTGGAAAGCAGCTGGACGGGACGGTGGCTTGGAATGGGCACAAATGATGGCAGGAGCCTGGAGTTTACTCCTCGCGCACTGCAGAAAGGACAGCTTTTCCCACGCTCATTACCCACGTTTCTATTTTTAAGTACTAGTGGCTTGCCATCGTTTACGTACACCACGCTACAGTTCTAACTCCCTTTCAAAGCCTGACATGAGATAACCCCTTACTCAGCATGCTCTACGTTTGTCGCATCATCCACGTGAGCATCACATAATGGAAAATAAAAATGGAGGAGCTGAAACCCAAAGCTAGGGTTCAGAAGAGTAGTGGAGGTTTGTGCTTCCCGACTTCCCAACACTGATGTGTTTTCTGCCTGTTTTGAATACATGAACGCTCTTCAGGCAGTACAGTGCAAAGTTCTCTTAATTTGAGGGTCTATTTTAACAAAACTCTTTTTTTTTTTTTAAGAAACATGTTCACTAGTAGATTTTTAGGGGTACACCCTTTCTCCGCTCCCAGATTTTGACATATTTTACTTTTAATATCAGTACCAGTAACGGCAATGAGTGAAGCATGAGGATTTGTGGTTTTTTTTCCTTCCCTATTTATTTCTTACTAGCAAGAACTGTCCATTTCAGGAGTACCATTTCTGTACACCTTACGTGGGTCTGCAGCAACTAAAGAATCAAAGTATTAAAAACAAGACTGAAGTTCAAAGGTTACGAGTCGTCATAACATAACATCTCCAAGGAACACTCCATCTCTAAAAACAGGAAGATTTCCTATACACATATTCCACTTGTATCTAAACAAATAAGTTTTAGAACAATAATTTTAAAAATCTGGGATAGAATACTGTTGAACTCCTCCAATGATTTATATGATCTCAAAGCTCATCTTTTCACACTGTGTTTCTTTACCAAACAATGCCAACATTTTGCAGAAGAGAATATCATGTTAAGCGTTGCCCTTAATCCCATGGTCTTATCATCATCACAATATAACTGTCATTCCTCGTACAAAAAAGACATCTCCCCTCAAATAATAAAATGTGCATCATTCAGCCTGCAAGCAAATGTCAAGTTTGGTCTTACTATGCCTAAGTTACTTCATACTTCAATACTTCTGTATCACTAGATGTTCCTAAGTTGTGTAGCAATATTCAAAAATTGGATTACATTTTGCAACAGCTAAACATTACAGATAGGTCAAGAACGATTTTGCTTACGGAGTCCCAAGCAGCACAAAATCACATTTGCCAGCAGAAGCAGGGAATTGCTCAGGTTGTAAGGGGCCTTAAATACCACACAGTTCCAACCCCCCACCATGGGCAGGGATGCCACCCCCTAGATCAGGTTGCCCAGAGCCTCATCCAGCCTGGCCTTGAACACCTCCAGGGACGGGGCGTCCATCTTTGGGCAGCGTGTGCCAGAGCCTCACTGCCCTCTGAGTGTTAAATTTCCTCCTAACATCTCATCTAAATCTCCCCTCTGAATTTAAAGCTGTTTCCCCTTGTCCTGTCATGAGCAAAAAGTTGCTCCCCGAAGGCAGAATGATTCCATTAGTTCACATCTGCCTTAAACATCAAAACATGTGTTTCCCCACTAATGAATTTCAGATCAAAATTGTGTGTCTGTCACATGGTTGAAATAAATACATCATAGTCTGTGGCGTAACCTACGAGTTCTGCGGTGGGACACAGCAACCTGAGCAAGACTTCAGTTTTCTGCTGGTGGTCTGAATACCAAGATGATCCTGATCTATCAGGACATTTTAGAAGAGTGAGCCCAACTTTGTTATCCTCCAGTGAGATAAACAACTTTTTTTAAAAAATCAAAAGGTGAGTCATTTCTACAATCTCCCTACCACTGATACCCCTACGGAGTTTATTATTGTAGGGCTCATTTTTCTCATCAAATCACTAGAGCCAGGAAAAAAGGCTCCCATAAACTGCAGAAAAATGTGTTTGTCTCAGTGACAGCTTTAGAAAGAACAAGTTACTAGACCAGCTACACTTTAAATAACTGGTGTTTACAGCGTTAACAGTGATCACTTACTGAGAACAACCAATATATTAAAACATTCAGAAATATGTGGAATTGTTTTGGAGTAGTAAGTTTCCTAAAACTGCCATTTTATTAAAATCCACAGCCCCAAAGGAATTCCAAACTATTTAGATCCCAAAAGACCAGTGTTAACACTGAAAGCTTTGAAGAGACACATTAATGTCTGCACTGCAGTAATGAGATGCTGAGGGAATTTTTCACGTTTTCTGAAGAGCCAGAGCTCACACAGTGCTGGCAATACAAACACACGATTTGCTTCGTTGCTCTAACATGCAACATCTTTGAGACATTAAAGGTATGAAACATTATTTCTGCTGCAGATATTACATATCAGAAAACATACCTCTATATCCTGTATTATCTTTGGGTATAAGGACCTGTAAAATGAATTTGGGGGGCCATCTGTTGGTCTGTTTTTAAACAGGTACTGATCCCTAGAAAGAACCAGAAACATTTTTTGATTTACCACAAAGAAGCCAAACTGTAAAGGAATTCAAAATCTGCACGTAACAAAAACTTATGACACATTCTCACAGAAGATTTGTAATCATTTTTCGTATTGAAATTACAGCCCCTGTGACTTTACAATTGGACAGCTGTATGTGAAAAGAAACAGGTGTTTTCCTTAGGGTTTCCCGAATTAGGGTTCCCCGAATTAGGGTTCTCTGCTTTGTAAGGCTTTTAAGCCAGTAGGGTGTCCTCCTCTTGCACAGCTCCTTACTCCGTGCCTTGCATTTTCTTAGGCACACCACTAGAGAGCACAGAAAAACAGGCTTCTAAAGCAAAACACCTCCTATCTTCAGAAACTTGTAAAGGATAAGGACTGCATATAAATTTGTGAACTAACCTGTAAAGGATAAGGAGTGCAGAGATACTCAATTATTATAAACTTACTTTTTGGCAGAGCTCACGATTAGGTAAATTCATCAAGGAGAACACTGTAAAAGGTGAATTCAGTTATTGTCCAGGTACTTACCAACCCCTTCTTTCTGACAGTCCCTTCCATAGCGGATCTGTGCGTACCATTCTTTCAATCAGTTTTTTCCATAGCATTCCCTCAGAGATGACTCTCTGCCATTCCTTACATACCAGCTCTGCTGCACAGAGTGATCTGGCATCAAGATAGGAAAGGATGTTTTCTGCTATGTGATCTAAGCCTTGCTCTACAAAGAAATAAAGGCAATCAAAATGTCAATCACTTCACAGTAAACTACTGAACAAGTTTTGCAGTACATTCAGAGAAAGCTAACACAGCTTTATTTCAGGCACTGGAGCAACACGGTTATTAGATTACCATACACAGAAGCACCGGTTTTGAATCAATCCCAACAGGTACACCAAAATATCCAACTCTTTAGTCCTTTCCCGGTATGGTCTGCTTACTGGATTGGTCCCATCTTCACCGAACAAGAACAAGCACAAACCAAAGTTGAGCACAGCACAGCAGCAGCAAGCATTCGGCTGCCTTGAGCACAGAATCCTGGTTGTTCTGAGCATGTAATGTGTTGGGCTTCGCGGTCCAAGCGGCAGATACTCCTCAACATCCTGTAACTCTGTACTACTGCTACATGGTAAACTGGTGATTCTTTTTCTACTCCCTTACACATAACACTAGGTAATCCAGCTCAGCAGAAGATGGGACTCCACAGGAACACAGACATCTCCAGGAGAAGCATTGGCAGATTCTGAAAAAAAGACGTTTTCTTGCCCTTTTAAATACAACAGGGTCCTTGTGTTTGAACTCTATAATCTACACGTGACAAGTGCACTCCTCAATTTTGTTCAGACCTGGGTATGCCACAGACACCATGCCCCGTACCCTGGTTAAGAAGTCAATGACAATGAATTAGACAGTAATTCGTTAACTGTAAATGGTTATACTGATTCTTGGCTTACTGTCACTGGACTCCATGCTTAGAGAAATTATTACTGAACGACTTACACCATTAGCTGGCTGATGCTTCTCTAGAGCTAGAGAAAAATCCAAGAAGGATAACAGTTTGTGAAACAACTTGAAGTCACACGGTAACATTCATTGCAGCATTTATTTTTCGTCCAGTCAACGTGATTGCTTCCAGTATAAGAATCCACTGAGAAACCTCAGGATCATCACCAGGAGTCAAGAACTCTGAAATAATGACAGGTGATGGCTCCGCTTCTGTATGGTCCAAAACAAACTCAGTGTACCTTCAAAGATTTCCCGTGTGTATAAAATAGCCATACAGGCAGGTATTAGCTTAGCTTTAAACCTTCACCTGCTGCTCTCCCAGCCTCGGGGCACAACGCCTTCTTGGGCACAGGAGCGAGGCACAAGCTTGCTTGCTTCTGATTTCACCACGCAGGCTTCACTGGGTCAAAGAATGAGTTCTTCCACGTGAACAACTAAACTCCTACGTGAAACACAGCCGCTGCAAAGCGCACCCTCTGGCCATACGTAGGTGGCACAGAAACAACACCTACCTGCGGGTTTCTCATGCCCTAATTGCACAGGCAGCGTGATGCAGGGGCGTTGGTCAGGTAACGATCCTTGCACCAGCAGTCCCCAGCAAGCTGGGCAAACACTGGCATGAAGGCTGAAGATCCCAACTACCAGAAGCAGCTTCTTTACCCCAAGGACCCTTTTTATACCATGGTAGGGACAGAATGATATACAGAATGTGCTCTGCTCCCCATTAGTAGTACAGCTACACCAGAGCTGGGGTCCTGCCCAGCCATCCTGCTCCACGTTCCACAGGCTGAAGTGTACCACTTCATAGATGTTACCTGGTACTTGCTAAAAAGCTACAGGGACTTAAGCTGAAGCTGGTGGAAGGAAAAAGCACCTCAATAAAGACGATGAATCCATAAGCTGCCACCTCAGGCCTGTCAAGGCCCAGAGCACGTGGAACGCTGCATGCAGCTGCTTGTGGTCTTTGCTAGACCTTACCCACCCCACTGAGCATGTTCGATTTAAAAAATCTATTTGTAGTTGAACAAAACACATACATAGAAATCACTTACATAAAGTATTTGCACCTATTATAAACTAGCAAACTTTTCTTGTCCATATCCCAGCTACGGTGTCACCGGCCCACAAGAGAGCACCAGCAGGTCTGTAACACTGCCCAGAAACCTAAGGTTTTGCTCTCTACGGAACTCTAATCAGAAATCTATCAGGATAACTTCATTTTCACAAACAACTTATGCCAGTTGGCCAACCTTAAAAAAAAAAAAAAAAAAGGTATTTGAAGCAGGAGATGACCTTTTGAATTTTCCACTTTTACCTCATGATGCCCTACTTCAGGCTTCAAATACTCATTAAAAAAAAAAAAAAAAATCAAAGAAACTACTGTTAACTTTTGTAAAGAAGTAACAAAGCCTGTTCATCCAGTCCTCCACTACTCTGCATGTAAGCACAGCCTTTGTAAACCTCAGCAGCAACAGAAAGAGACCAGCACGTGTGGCTTTAGAGCACTTGGTCTGTTCTT
Organism: Nettapus auritus; assembly: GCA_011076525.1. NCBI lineage: Eukaryota > Metazoa > Chordata > Aves > Anseriformes > Anatidae > Nettapus > Nettapus auritus. The sequence goes on from CM021777.1 coordinate 6,524,019, forward strand.
CTAGGTAACTCAGCTACAAAAAGGCTTTGAGAATGACACAGGCTCCTGCAAAGTAAACTGGGTTTGTACAAGTTTTTCAATGACAGCCCTAATAACAGATTCAGCTGACATATAGCAAGGTCCAAACAACCAACACGTTTCAAACCCAGCCACTGGTGAAGCAGCAAACCCACTCCTAACAGGAAAACAGCTGTGAGCTGTGCCACCTCCTACACCTGCAGGTTGAGGAAAACAACCTCAAACCACCAGCACTTACATACATTGTAAATGTGGTCTTCGGTCCGCCCCAGCCCAGTCTTTCCAGTAAATGTCAACTTGAAGACTCCAAACACCATTTTCTTGGAATATATTTCAGTTACTGTGATGGGACAACACTGTGAAGGTTTTTCAGGGCAATAAAAATCACTTCAGCTCAAGGCCATTTTCCAGAGTTAAAAACGTGACTCACTGGCTATCATGCAGATGAGCTAATTCACTGTGCAAAGTGGCTGGATAAAAATAAAACGAGCAGGCCTGCCCAGCAAGCAGCTCCCGATGCTGAAGGTTACAGGTGTGGGTGATGAGCAGGGCGCACGCGTGCTTGAACAGAAGCCTATCCAGCAGCTACTTTACAGACAAGTACAGAACCGTCACGTTCAGGAGCACGGGATCAGCCTGTGCAGAGGCAGTAACTGTCTGGTACAACTCTAATCCCACGACTGTTGTCTACTTACTCTCCCCGCACCCAGCACAGGACACCGAAGAGACCCGTTTTTACGTGAAGCATGGTAGGCCCCAAAGCTTACGGTGCACACACACGGCAGTTAAGCACCGTAACGGCAAAAGCTATCAGTAGAGCAGGACGCTGAGGTTTGTGTGTAAATTAAGAGCTTGGGGCTCCCATTTCACCACACCGTTTTTCTTTCGGCAACCAGTACACAACAACCACCCGTGTACAGCCCCCTCCTCAGGCTGCCAGCTGGTGCTTTCACTGTCCTCGCAGCTGCTGTCCCAGGGTGCAGGGCTAAAGGTGTCCGTGATTTCCTCACACAAGGATCTGTGGTCAGTCACCAGCTGCTGAGAGACTGAGAAATGCTAAGAAATTATAGAACTTATCCAGTTCAGTTTATCCAGTTTCAGGCTACCACGTTCCAAGCTTAGTAATTAAATTTAAAGATGAGTGATTGCTAGGTTCAGAAGATGTTAGAAGCACAGAAGTTGGCCACAGCTACATCAGCAGATCCAGTTATTTTAACACTGACATCAGCACTGTTTCTGTAAAGCACAGGAGAAAGACGAGAGCACTGGCCTTCAGCTTGCAGCTGCCCCAGATAGGAGGATGCTGTCCCCTCCCTCCCACACCACAGGCATTTCCAAGCAGCTGCAGCACGGCAGAGGGGCAGAGCCACACAAGGCTAGCCTTTTCAGACGACCTTATTTCCTCTTTGTTAGAAGAAAAAAAAGCACTTTGGCTATGTCTGGAGTCCAAAAAATCCATTAGCACATGACACACTGATGACGTTCCATCATCTGCACCGTTAAGGTGCGAAATTCTTTACTCAGGCACCTGAAAGACTGCAGGTGAATGAACAAAAACCATTCCAAGTTCACCAAATAAACTATCCGGACAGCCAAGGGATGGGCTGTCCCTAGCACACGCACCTGGGTCAAACCAGTGCTGTTTATCTCTAGGCATCACAAAGGTGGGACAGCAGGACCCGTGCCGAACGCACCCCCAGCTACTGGATGCTTTTCCAATCCTGAAGTGTAATCTGAAGTGCAATTACACCTGATTGGCATAAACTTAGTTAAAAAAAAAAATTACACATCCATATGAGCATTCTTTGGGGAATTCAATGATAACTTGCTAAAAACATTTAAGCAAACCATATCTCCGGACTACTTCCAACCACATACTTAAGAAGAAAGTTAGGGGACAAAGCATCCATGCTAGCAATCTCTGAAGTGAAAAGATCGCAAGCACGCCAGATGCAAAGACACAATTCCCAAGGGAGACAATGACAGATAAGCTGAGATGTTCAGGTGATGCCCACACGCAGTAACAGTGCCATAAAGGTTTATCTGTTACTGCCATCTCCGGGCAACAAGCTCAATCATTACCCCTCCAAACAGAGGGAAGGGCTCCGAGGAGCTGTGAAGGTACCAGTCACCAACCCAGTAAGAAAGCTGCACTGCAAAGCACCCTGTGAGCTCAGCAGATGCATGCTTTCCCTGGCTCCTACTCTAACACGCCTTGGTCACCTTTCAGAAAACACCAACCAGGTCTCCATCTGCTCAGGAGTGGAACTGAAATGCCCATGGGTTAGCAGGGCAGGTTCACTTGTCTCAACAGCAGGCAAGCGTTTTAGAATCAAGCATAAATATCTCTGGAGCTTCACCTGGAGCACACAGCACGTTCCCTTGTTGGAAACCCACGCTTTCCGTTTGCAGTCCCTTTGTGTAAGAATTCATGTCATTTAGGCAGTTTCAGAAGAATTTGATTTAGAGTGTTATTCTGAAACTACAAAAGAGGATCTGGATCACAGACACGATGGCACACAGCAAACACCATGGCTTGCTTTCCACCCTAACACCTTTTAGTGTGAGGCAAATACAAGCTTGCAACCCATCGCTTTGTGGTTCCCTGTTTAAAAATGAACGTGATGCTCGGGTAATACGGTGTGTATATTCGTCAGCTTGTCAAGCTCAATTGCTTTTAGTTCTCTTCTCCTTGTGAAATGCCGTCTTCTCAGAAAGATGGTCCTCCAGACTGAATGCAGTTGTGCAGAGCTGATTAAGAAAAATGACAGATGACAAAGCAGACGTCTTTCACAGTTGTTCAGCCTTCAACCAGCCGCATTTGGAAGGGCAGCAATGGTCCTTCGAAAAAACAGTTGCAAAAACTTGGATCCAAACCCACCCAAGCTCCAAGTCCAGAAATGCAATCAAATTAAGCAGACAACAGCATCCTCATCAAGTAGTGAAAAACGATTGTTACCATGCTACTTTAAGTTGCAGAGTTTTCTAGCAGTCAATAAAAGAAGTCATTATGATGGCACGGTAGAGAAGCTGCCCAGCAGGGAGAACGACCAACAAACGACCAACTTGTTTTTTCTCCAAAAAACAAGTCTTTCTTGGAGGGACCAAACGCAGGCGTTTATTTGCTGTCCACAGACATCATGAAGCGCAGGAGAAGAGCTGGGGAACCTCTGCCGAGGTGCCGGAGTCACTAATCCCAGCTGCTGGCAGAGAGGCGCAGCACGTGCCAGCCGACAGCCGGGCCGAAGCCCCTCTTCCAACATCAGGGAGCATTCAGCTGTCCTGGGTGGCTTTACGCACGTGCAGAACCCAGAACCGGGCTCAGACCTTCCCAAAATTCAGTGTAATAGAGCATGTTTCACTGTAACACACCAAGCATTTAGAGGCAGGGCTGGAATGTGGCTTCTGAGGAGAGTAAGTTGCCAAATAAACCTACAGTACACGGAGTCTTCTTTCCTAAGACGCCTTTTGTTTTCTGCAGGTTAGGAACACTGTCAAGAAGATTCAGGCTTGACTGCCCCTCAGCAAACGGCTGCTTTATGGAATAGCGAGACCTTGAGTCTGGAGAGCCTAAAAGCAAGTGACACGTGCTTGGCCTGTTGGGGCTCACTTTATGGACCCAGAACTTTGCTCTGCTGTGTGTGGTGCAACCCTAGTACCAAGCACTCATTTTCCGTTGAGCTAAACTGAGGATTTTAATAAAAGCTAGCAGCCACCACAGCTTCGTAACAGTGATAATGTGTCTACAGACCCTCACCAACCCATGGCTGTACACTTTGAACACACACAACCTGCACTACAAAGCCCATATTTCATCGAGTTTTAAGGGTCAACAGCAAATTACTGGGTAGAAACCCTTCGTTAACAGATGCATAACTTTTACACTTGTGTATGACACTGCTAAGAGTTAAAATAGGTTTTTAAACGTCAGAAACATGCATTTGCTGATGGTGTTAAAATACAGCAGTCTTGTCCTCCACGAATACGCAGAGCCTTGGAAGTTGCACGCTGAGCACAGACACGCCAATGCTTCACCACCAAGCCCACTCTTACAAGTCTCAGTACTTGGAAAGACGTACAGATGTGAAGTGCTCACATCAAAACCACGTCAACTACATCACTTATCCTGAGTTACTGCAGGAACTGGGTCAGTGCGCTGCTCTGATGGGCCTGTTGTGGTTACTTCAGACAAGATGCAGGCTTCAGTTTAAGACACATTACAGCCTGAAGTGGCTACAATAACTATTTTACAATAAAACTAAATATTCACTGACTTTTAAAAACCATTTCTGAAACAGGTACTAAAACCCATACATTTTCATTAGTAAAACGCACCCAGCATTTATTGGTACACTTCTCAAACAAAGGAAAGCGTTCCTCCCAACTCTTCCGCCTCTTCAAGAGCTTTTCCAGTTTTGTAGAAAATGGTGAAAAATTACAGCTGTTGTTGATTATAGGTACCAGATGAAGGTTTGGTTGAATTTCAATAATAAATTAAAACAATTAAAATCCACGGGGATTTCAAAGCTCAATGTGTAAATATCACTTTGTATGAAAATGAAACCCAAATGTGAGATGTCAACTCTATAAAACTGGCTAACATCAGATACTAAGCAGTCACTTAGATCATACAACTGCACAGATTTTTATTATTTTAGAGACGTTTCAGAGGAGCCCTGGCAGGGTTTGCCTTGCCTGACACGACGCACGGTTCTCCTACAGCTGTAACACACACAACGCGCACAAGAGGGGCTCTTTCCTAATCGTGGGTGACAAGGTTGTGCTCGAGGGTCAATTTGTTTAAGGAAAGGGCACAATTTGGATGAGACCATGCAAGGAATATTAACATCTTAAATATAGTTAAAAGACTTGAGAGCACGGCGGTGGCCATGTGTCATTCTTGCAATTACGCTGCCCTTTCCGCCCCGCTGCAGGGAGCGGTGGTGGCAGACCCAGAGGATCAACAAATACAGGCTTCCGAGAGACCTGGAGCCCAGAAAGGCAGGTCGAGGGTATCTGCAGGGGCTGGTGCTTGTGATTAGTAGTAAAGGAAGGAGTCCAGCCACAGCCCAGCTTGTAAGGAGTGAGCCTGCAGACTAAACATTGTGCCATGACTTGCAGCAAAGCGTACCCGAATTATCACTTTTTCCACTGAAGCGGAGGGAAGCCAGCTACCACAGACATTTTCCATTTATCTCGTGTTCTCACAGGTGTAAAAGTCAGCGGGGACAGCAGCACGCAAGACTTATTTCAGTTTAAAACAGGAATTTGATTTCTTTAAGACAAGTGGAGCTGCCTTTTAAAAGGCAGTACCTCATTTATGTTTGATGTGATGCTAGCCTAACACGGGACGGACTTCATTTCAACCACACCAGATTAAGTTCTTGGGTAAATTTATACAGAGACACAGCACGTTCAAACCCAGTTTTCCTTGTGCCTGATGTTAAGCAAAGAATTATCTGTCTCCCTGCTTCTGCCTTCACCGAAACTTTCACGCCCTGCTGCACCTCAACAAGTAATGAGTAGAGACCAGCAACGCGGAGCTTGCATTTAAATACCGAGGACAAAAGTGTGTAGTTGTTCTCTGAAAACACATTTCAGACATGAAACTCTGGTGCCTGCACGCACAGCAGCTCCCTGCTCAGCAACTGGAGCACAGAAGTTAGGAAACCTTTGCTCCTATCAGGCATTCTGGGCAACTGCATTTTCTACCAGGTGTAACTTCGAGAAACGGCAGCCACCAAGTGTCACAAAGAAATCTTGGGGGCTTTGTGGTCTCCTGTGTGCAATTTAGTAAGTTTAACAAGTTATTTTTCCAGAGTGTCACAGGTAGTGCTAAGCATAAGCAAAATGAAACATGAAGCACTCGATGGGGGAAAGTTTTGAAACAGGCAACTTGGCTCCGTGGGAGAACAAAAACCCAACCATCTCCCTTCAAAACTGCTGAAGAGTTGTCCCCGGAAAAAGGAGAGGTTCAAAGATCAAAAACATCCCTTTGTTTGTAAGAAAGAGGGAATTTGTGGTCCAGAACTGAGTTTAGAATCACAATAACCAAATTCACTTTAAGCCCAATAGGAGATTTATAGTTGAAAAAATTAAGTCAGTTTTTCTCCAAAAGCACCCACCCAGCGTATACGCAGACATGGCTGAAAGGTGAAAAAGCATACAAATTGAGCAGGAAAACAGGTTAACAAGTTTCTGTGGGCTTTTTTTTTTTTTTCTTTTCCTCCCCAGTTATTCATGGTTAGGTCACCTTCAATCAAGAGAGAATCGCTGCTGGACACCAGATCTACCTTGGAGTACACGTGTCCCGGCTGTGTGGAAGACACCATAAAAGCCGCTCCGGGCACACACATGGGTGCAACTGAATTTCAGCTGGCTAAAGCACAATTCATGAAGCTCTGTATTCAACCTTTTCAGAAGAAGGTGTCTGTTTAAGCAGGAAAGGTGGCTTCTGTAACCCATGTCGTAACCAAGCAACTTCAAATTTTTATGTTTTGATACTCAGGTAAGAGCCATTGGAACCTGTTACACAATTTCCCTCCAAATTTCCGTATCATTTCTTTCCATGTACATGGCAGTATTTGGTACATAAGGCAACCAACTACCAAAACAGCTCGTTGCTTACAACTAAAGTTACTGGGTGGTTGTAACATCACCCTAAGAAGAGCACAGCGGAGCATCCCCACAGCCAGGAGCAGCAGCTTTAAAACATTACCGTTAAAAAAAGGTTGGTTATAGGAAATGAGAACAGTTCCCAGTATTTACATCTTCAAAATAATAGAAGGTGTAAACAAATATGTATTTGTCATATATATAAATGCAATAAAAATAACTGTCACCTCACGAAGCTCCCAAAGATCTCTTAGGAATACAAATCTAATACAAAAGAACTGAACAACTCCACGATATCTACTCTGAGGTGTAAAATAAAGGCAAACAAAACAAAATTCTAGTTGAAGCTCATACTTGCACGTGGTGACCATGGTGGTATATTTCACTTTAAGTTACATCTCAGATATTCCCCTAGAGAAATAAAAATTCAGTATTGAGAGAGAAGCAAGCTGGAAGAAGCATCCATGCTACCCAGAGGAGACATCTCTCCAGTGAAAACGAGGAGCACGTTTTTATGCGTGCGGCGGGATAAGCTAAGTCTTCTATGAAACAACTTCCATGAGATAGACGTGGGGGATAAGGCTGCTTCCTTCCTTTCATAGCCTCTATTCATCCAGTAAGGTTGTTTTTTTAAAATAAAATAGTGACATGGAATCTCACATGTGCTCTTTGTCCTAACCTCTATTCCTCGTTCCCCTACTTCACCCCTCCAACTCCTACTTCACCCCTCCAACTACTGTGAATTTCATTTCAGTCATTCTTGACAGATAAGCCAAAATCCCATCACCACCTACAAAAGCTGAACTCCTCGATTTTTGGTTTTATATAGCAGCACTACAGAGGACAGAAGCCCACAGCATCCAACCTAAGACAACCGCAATATTAAAAACCAAGACTGCAGCATTCTGTCACCAGACACCAGAAAAGACCACACACAAGACTACCAACGCACACCAGCGGCTAGAAAAAACCTTCAGAGTTCTCAGGGGACCAGCCTTTGAAGGGACCTTGCCTGTCCCTGTGCTCAAATTACCAGCTTCCAGTCCTTTTCCATTTCTATCACCACCTCATCCGCTCTGCTCGCTGCTGTGGCCTGGCATTCTTGGGTAACACCCACAGACCACGGACTGCAGGAGTCAATCTGTCTGATTTTACTGCCGGTGGCAAACAGAACATTTTGTCCACTTATTTGATGTTTACTTCCCACTCTGAGAACAATGTCAACAAATTTACCTTCCAAAGAGTGATTTTGAATTATTTTCCCTTTCAGAAGAAATCCGCGGATGCAGCAATCAATTCTTTTTAGAAGATAATGGAAATTTCCAGGAGATTAAAAGTTGAAGATTCTACATGTCTAGTTATTACTGCTCCATATTTCTTGAAGAAACGAACATTTTAAGCATACGAACATATTTCGTATTCAAATTATTGATAAAGGTTTACACTGATCTGTGGCAGAAGAGGTGCTGAGCAACTGAAGAAAGGAAAGGACTACACAATAAAAATCCACAGTTGTTTTTGCTTGAGTTCTTAACAAGATCAGACAAACTAGATTCATTTATCTGAGCAGTCAGCTTTTCATTCAAGATTTGAGAAACTTGGGACCAAACTACAATGATATAAAGACTTCTCAAATGGAAACCACTTCTGTAGTATTCCGCACACCTAGGGGGTCCACATGAAAGCAAGTTAGACCAGAGCTTCCATGCGTGCACGTTCTACAACAGCTCAGATCCAATTTAAACACAAATGGTTCTTCAGGATATGCTACTCAAACTCCTTTTACATGGAACAACACTGGCATCCAGTGGCCAATTCAATTAATCACAGAAGTGAATGACTTCAGCTGCCCTCCTGCACTTCTTTTGACTAGGAAACATCACATCCTTTAGAGGAGACAATCTAAGTCTGGAGGACATTCAGAAAAGTTTGCAAAAGCCCCAGGTATTAGAAAAGCGTGCATATAAATGTGCTTCTTGTGAAACGAATGTCAATTTACCTGGTAACGCAGTGATGAAGTCCCGTTGTAACATGGGCTTCAAGTAAGAGTTAATATGTCCATGCTGATAGTGACACATTCGTGAAATAAGGTGTTCCACAAATTCAACTTGATCTGATTCAGACCACTGGTCAAAATATTTAATACACAAGTCTTTTTCCTTTTCGTAATTTCCTTCCGATGGTCTTTTTCTTGAGACAATCACAGATGAAGTTCCATTACTTATCTGTTTTTAGAAAAGAAATACAAGTATGTAAATATGAGTAAGAACAGGAACAGCTTTATAAGAACTCTCTCCAGGAAGAAAACGGGAGAGGACACAGAGATACTCAACAAAACTGAACTTTAAAATGTTGTTAAAGATACGAGCTATGCCTTCCGTGTCTCATCTTTCAGACAAAGCCGAGCAAAAGGCCCTTGCTCATAATTAGAAGTTACTTGCTATGCTGAAAGACTTGAATTCTCTTACCTCTTACCATTTTAACAGCAAGGAACGTAACTCATTTTAGAACAAACTTCGCCAGACTAAACCAGTGGTTTCTACTGCACATGGCAGTTGGCCTCAGCTGCACACTGCAGTTTGCCCCCAGAGATGATTTACACGGGCAGTTACAGTGACACGCAGGTACATACAAAGCTGGCTATCACTTCTCTAACACAAAAAAATCCAGACCCCCATACTGGTGTTGCGCTGTTTGCCCACAAACAAAGCCCAAGAATTACACGGTGTCAAGCAGCAATGCTTGCTCTGTTTTTGAAAAACAGCTCATGTCAACGTTTGGGACATCCACATAAAATATAATTAAAACCCTGGGAGCCTGAGCTACAAATAAGGATGTTACAGAAGAACAGCCCGGGACTTGCTACTTTATCAGTAAAAAGAATCAAACGATCAAGCCAAGCTCCTCTGATCCCCCCATGGGACCGAAAGGGCCTGGGGAACGATCACCAGCTCTCCTAAATATTGCAAAGCAGATTGGTTTTTTACTCCTTGCTATGCGGAGGTGTTGAACTCGTCCTTTTAAATGGCGGTCACCTGCTCAGAAAGGCCGAGCCACCTTCACAAGCCTCCTCTGAAGCAGGATCATGTTTCATTCCAAGGTCAGCACAAACCACAAAAGCTAAGAAGATCTAGTCATTTCTCAAGCATTATTCACTGGTGTCATCCTTCGCTCGAACACGGAGCTAATTTTAGGATGATAGAGTCAACTACATAGAAGGATGACTATGCGTCTGCAGACAAGCATTTGGAAATTTCTCAAAAGCAGGAGCATGGAAAAACATGCCAGCTCTCCTCCTGTGCACCCGTCAGACGTACCTGCCATAGGGTATTTTTCTTTGGAGACTCATCTTCATTCTGATCCTCCATTACTGACGTGTTCTAGAAAAAACGGAATCGCTATTTTAATTGTCTGTGTTTCATCCTACAGCAACTCCTCGCTGCCAAAGCGCTATCAAAAAGCAAATCAATTGAACAGGTAAAATTCATTTTCCCAGTGAATGGAATTATCAAAGATTCCTGGCCACAAAACCTGCGCATCACAAAAAAATCCCCATTTAACTGACATTTATCAAATTCATTTACTGTCAAGATAATTCCCCAACCCCTCCTGAATTTCCTCTGACAGGTTTTCATGCAGCCTTTCAACGCTTTTCTCAGTGGGAAATAAATTCACTTGCATCCTACTCAGGCCAAAGTAATTAAACGTGTCAAAGCAATCGACTAGCATTTTCTGCCAAAGCAAAAATTGCATACATCTAGCTGAAAATAATAATAAAAAAATAGCTGTACGCTGCTCACATGCAACAGAGCACGAGTTCTTTCCAGACCTAGCTCACTGCACGGGGAAAGATTGCTTACGGTGTGTCTGCAGCCTGGGGGCAGTTCGTGCCCTGGGACCCTGCAGCCCCCATCCTCCTTCACCCCATTTAATTGCCGTGCTCCCGACGTCCCCACCGCTCCTCCTCACCCTCGTCTTCCCTTCTGCTCCAGAAGAGCGGAGACGACCATTTCCAGAAACATTCGTACACAAAAGTGTTTCTTTTAGGCCTCTCCTCGCTTTTGCAAGATCTTGTATTTTATTCTTACCCCCTGCTCGCTTCTGCTGTCGCCACAACTGCCACTTCTTGCACCCCGGCACCCCCCACCCGGGCGATTGCTGCTGGTCCAGCTCCCAGGCGCAGCTCCAGGACAGCAGCTAACTGCCAGGTGGCTATCGTGAAAACCCCAATAAAACATTGCCTGTATTTTTTTTGTTCAGTCCTCCTTCCCCCTCTATCAGCTGTCCCAGCAGAAAGAGGAACAATACACGCAAAACACGCAAGGAAATAAATCTCACATCTCCTTCTCCCTGATAACGAGGAGAGATTCTCTCTTCATCACCGATAACGGATCGGCTCCTGAACAACTCCATTCCCAATTCACAACACTGTGTCACATCCAGAAAGTATCTGTCACTAATCTCCTCCTCTTTCTCTTATTAGGAACGCACCAAAATCAGCAAACTTGAGAAGAATTAACGGCATTATTCCTTGGACAAGCCTTGCTCCACCGCCTGGCTATGGTTGCTGAGGTTTGCCTTGAGCCCTTCTCTGCCTTGCGGTGAGACACGAAGAGCACGGGTCACACAGGCAAGATCTCATTATGAGAACGACATCCCCTGGGTGATGGGAAAACCGTGGCCCACCTGGCCCCGACACACATTGGTGCCGAACACCCGTCTGGGGACGGCTGGTAGGGAACCCAGCGCTGGCCAAAGGCAGCACAGGCACTGACTGCGGTTACTCCACAGATAAATGCATTTATCTCTGCACGTCTCCACAACACTAACACTGGAAAAGCAAGCCACGCCTTCCACGTTTTCAAAACGATGGCCTCCTGAGGACCATGCCCACTGCTCACAGGGCCAGCAGCACCGCTGAGGTGCCAGGAGGGAGCACAGCTCAGGCCTTGCCTCACCCCACGCGCCTCACCAGCGAACCCATCCTGGGAAGCAAACCTGACTCCAGGGAATGAGGCTGGATGCTTTCCTTCGTTTAAAATGGAAGGGCTGAAACACTACGTGGAAGTTCCTGTACGTTGATAACAATGCTTTCAATTAGTACGTGCTTCAACGAGTAAGGAACATCACAACTCCTTTTACCGCGTATTTTTATCAACTTCAGCACTGATCCTATGAGCTAACGCTACCCAGCAGCTCAGAACAGGAAATCTCACTGAGAGTATCAACCCTTAACGTTTCCCATTGACATGCACGGCTTGGGGCTGTGCATTCAGCAGAAACCCCACGTTACAGCAACCTATCTTCCCTTTGGTGAGATCCTGCTGTTGTGTTCTTCTGCTTCTCCACTGGAAACATCTCAGAGATCACAACTTTTTGTGGGAGGCAGCCTAAGAAGAGCGGCCTCGATGCGATGCCTTTCCTTCTGGGAGCACCCGACAAGAGCAGAGCTTATAATAAGAATAAAAGATGACCAGGTGGATGCTGTCCTGGTGCCTGGAAGAAGCAATCAGACAATTCTAATGTGCTTTGTACATCCCCAGCACTTGTCAGAAGAAGAATTTCAAAATCCCTAACAGCTGGTGTCACCGCTCCTCGCCTGGGAAGGCCTCCAGCCATGAGGCAGAGGCAGGCATGGACAAGCCCAGCTCTCCTCATCTCACGCTCCCTGCTCCCTACCTGTGCCTTGCCCTTTACCCCTCGACACGCAGCGACCGTGCCGGCCGCCTCCACAGCCTTCCTGAGTGGCTGTGAGGTGGCTTTAACGCTGACTGCCCCACTTCCCTCCCCGCTGCTCCACAGCACCGAGAGCAGTGCAAACAGCGAGCTCCCGTCAAACGGGCAGGTCCCCACGGCCCTGAGAGCTTCTCACAATGGAAGCTCAGCTTCTAAATATTGTCAATTAATCCTGCCTCTAAGTCCATTTTTCTTCCCCAGAAATTCTTGTTAAGTTACTCATAGCTCTTGCAAAAGTAGAATGATATTTCAAGCCAGCTGTCATTCCTTAATTAGTCAGCCCGGAATAAGCGCTCTCCATCCCCTACCAGGAAAGGCAGCGCTAACAGTGGGTCTCAGCACAGACACGTCGCCACTGCCCCATGGTTATGCCCAGCTGAATAAAGGTGGAAGAGCAGCCAAGAGCAGCCCGTCTCCATTGTCACCAAAACTAAAGTGGAAGTCAAGTTTAGGAATTACACTGCATTTTAAAAGCCCGTTTCCTGAAGATGTGCAGCCTATGGTCTTCCTCCAGCTCTGCGAGAACCTCGGCCTTCCTTCAGCCTTCCTGCTCCACAAACACCTCGCGTCCTTGGGATTTCCACCCTTCTGTGAGATGCAGGTGGACGCGGCCAGCAGGTTCACAAGTTACGTGGGGAGAAAGAGGGACCGAGGAGCAGCAGTCGCACAAAGCTCGTTTCCTCAGGAGGACTGATTCCACCAAGCTTCCAAAATAAAAACAATCGTGTATTATAAAACTTCCCAAATCAGTGTCAGCTGAGATCCTGAGACGCCTGTCAGCAGCTCAAACCCCGTTGCCTTTCCAGGCTGCCAGTTCCGCAGACGTTCGGCTGCACAACGCTAGGTGCACAAGCACCGAAGGCGTGCTGCAGATGAACGGGGCACAGCCTGTGAGGAGCTCTCACTCATGGAAAAAAGGAAAAAAGCCTCATCTTGCGTGTTGTCCTGCAGGAATTTAACCGGCCTGCGCTGCCTGCCCAGATTTCTGCCAGACTTGTGTTAGCTACAGGCAGCTGGAGCTGCGGTTCGCACCGCGCTCCTGGAGATGGGAGTCCCTTCAGACACTTAATTGACTCCGACCAGCAGCAGCACGGCACAGCTTTGTTCTTTAACCCAGTTTTAGTGCTAGTATCGACAGAGCAATTACAGAAGTGATGGCAGTAATCCTGGGAACTGGGACAAGGCACAATTAGCCGGAGTAGTACCGAGCAAGGCAGATAACCCTGCTAAGACGCTTCAGCAAGAAAATCTTGCCTACCAAAGGATGGACTCGCGGCTTCAGACAAACAAGACAGTAGCTGGGCTACACTGAAAAAGGAAAAGCCACCTTCGAGTGTTGTTTTCAGCCATAAGGAAATGGAAAGTGATAGAGAGACTGCAAGAGGTTTCATTCCCCACCCCCCAGGTTACAGCAGCATTTATAATCTGAGCTCCAATCTAAGCTCAGTCTTTAAAAACCTCATTGCTTACCAAGTTACCACTCTCTGGAAGAGATCATCAGCAACCAGCAGTTAAAATCACAAGATGAACAACGCTGATCAAAACAGCTCCGGCTAAACAGGCTCTGATTTCCTTTCGCAAAGCATGCCTACAGTTGACTTTACCGAAGCTGAAGAAGCGCAAGAGGTACCTGCTTGGGTATCTGGAAGCCCAGAAGGTTCAGCTGCCATCTGTAGCTCAGGCTGCCTGCTGAAAGCAGCCCTGCCAGCAGCAGGGCTGTGCTGCCGAAGGTACTAATTACACATCTCCCAGAGGAGGAAAGGAATCCACCGTCCGATGTGACAACTGGACCACGCCGGGGAGGGGATCAGGCAGAAAACCAGGGAACCATCTTCACCATCTGAACGCGATGAGTATGTGCCTCTCGTGCCTTCTTGCTTTTAATAAAGCCAGAAAACCCCAAATAGTCTAAAGCGCTTTAAACGCGCCCAAGTCCCTCCTTGGGAGGTCATGGGCACTATTTCCTAATCCAGGAACCTGTTGAACAGCGGTTATTAACAACATCTCGATACTTGATCAGGGATAGGAACATTTTTTCTTCTTTTAACTACCGAGAGACTCTCGGTAAAACATCCTGTAGCACAAACACCAAACGGAGCCGGGGAACCGCTCATCTAAGCCACAAAAAACATGAACCAGTATCAAGGACAAAATCTCTTATCACATCCCTGCAAATCTGCAGACACCCCTCTGCAGAGAAATGCACAACTGCTACGGTGGTTCCAAACGGCAGGTCAGAGATAGGTGGCCGTGGAAAGAACGCGCTTATCCTAACACCTGCAAGGACTCAGCCTCAGAGAACTCCTGCAAACACAGCCATGGGCTGTATAGGGACGAAGGATGAAAAAAGATTCCTGTATCCGTAAAGCATAAAATGTTAGGGGCAACGAAGATGCTAGGTTCAGAGCACCATCGTACCCCAGCTACAGGCTTAACCTCAGCGCGTGGTTCCGCACCACGTTTCTCTGCTAAGTCTGTAACAGGATATAAATGTACATATATTGCTTTTAATTTAGTGAGAAAATCAAGCCAGACTTTTATGAATATAGTCCCTTAAGAAAAAGTGTAGAAAATGGAGCCCTTGTCCAAATAATTTCCCAAATGAAGTTTCTGAAAGTATCTGATGGTAGAGAGAACTCGTAATCCACTGGCCACCATCACTATAAAGCACTTCAAAGACGAAGCTCTGAGGTTCACGGAGTTCAACTTGAAGGGTTTCGACTGAATTGAAAGCTAATTCTGCTGATTATGGTCATATCTATATTCGGCATCTGCATTAACAATTGCTTGTTTCAGCTTAAACTGAACTGTTGACGTAAGCATTGGGTATCCGCAGAGATCGAGCTCAGTACCCTTCAGCTCTTACCTAGCTAGCTGCTCTCCCAGTTGCCAGGTTTATTTTAGCGCAGTTATTGCTAGAAGTCCAACCAAAAATATACTTGAAATACTAAGAGAGTCTACCAAGAGCTAACAGCTGAAGGCAAAATTAGCAGAAAACCCTTGGACTGAAAATAAAGCGCCGGTTTTACTGCGCCTCTGACTAACCACCAGAAAGCGTGCGGGAAGATTCGGTACCAGGGATACTTCAAGCACAACCTGGATAGCCAGCTAAAAACAAACACCAGCTCGACCACAGGTTGCAGGAACGACATCTGTAACAGATACCTGATGCTTTTATGTAGCCACGTTCACACCTCACAGGGGCCTCAGTTTTTGGAAGCGCTGCCCTGGTCTGGAAGAGCTCCCGGTGCCCGGCAATCGCCTGCTCCTGTCTCTGCTCAGAGACTCTCAAGTTGTTATTCATTCAAATGCTCTAGAACAGTTATTTTGTAGGCTTGAAAGGAGAGAAACAGGTATTGAACACTACACGTGTCAAACAGGTTGTCCCGTTTGATCATGAATGCTCTGACGACTGGCAATTGGCACCACTAATTAACCCTGTTTCTAAAGCATCAGCCTTTTTGCCTTCCCTCTCTGCAAAATTAATCTGCTCATCGTCACAAAATACGTAACTTAATGTTTAGCGCCTCTGGCCTAACATGAAGTTAATCTCAGAAGTCAACGTGGGCTGTGTCCACAGAGGACTAAACTACATCACTGGTTTTTGAAACTAAATTCCATTGAAACAAGCAGAAGTTCAGGGTAACTATTTGGATCCAACCCCACAAAACGCTCAACAAGGGCTCTGGGGCGATCCCCAAACTCCTGCGGATGCCGTGTCCTTTCCACGGGCAGGCAGCGGGGTCTGCAGCTGTCCCACAGAGCCGCTCGCTTGGCAGCTCGCACCCCAACCCGCAAGGCACAACCGCGGAAGAACTGTAACGGCAAGCCACTCCGCTGCCCTTAAAGACTTCAGGAAGAGCCTAACACGGGTTTTCATAAAGATTAATATAAAAACGTGGCTTAGTGATTGAATTAGCAGTCAGTTTAGGTTGTAACAAGAAGAAAACTGCTCCTCTTGTTCAAACTACCAGCTGTTTTCCAGCGTGCGTGCATTTTCACTCAGGCAATGGACGTTACAAGAAAAACCCTAACTCCTGCCTTCCCGAGCCACGCGGTGTTTGCAGCAGCAGGTGCAAGTTCTAAAATTAGACAGGGAGGATGCTTTTGATCTGGCAGACAATTTAAGTTGTCCATCCCCAGCTTTTTAATTTAAATATGAAATAGCTTCGTACTTCTTAGGGGAGGGCTTACCTCAGCAGGGACCGTGGGCATGGGTCTGAACCGCTCCTTGTCTAACGCGCCCTACGCTCCTCGTTCTCTGGGTGTCAGGAGTCAGTGACCAACACCTGCTTGTACCATCCTGCCCCGACGTGCTGGACTTACAAGGAGCAGGGAACTGGTAACTCAGCGATGGGATCGGGCAGCCCTCGCCACGCTGAGTGCCCGGCCA
This sequence comes from Nettapus auritus, assembly GCA_011076525.1. Lineage (NCBI taxonomy): Eukaryota > Metazoa > Chordata > Aves > Anseriformes > Anatidae > Nettapus > Nettapus auritus. The sequence continues at coordinate 6,540,781 of CM021777.1, forward strand.
CGAAGGCCGCAGAGCTCGTACGGCTTGCGAGCCCTTCTCTGAGGGCAAAGGTGCTGAGCCCTCACCACGTATAAATATCGATCGCTTCCTCTACACCTGCCTTCAGAGCAGGATGGAGCAGTTCCACACGGAATCAGCGCACTAAAAAGACAGAAAATGGTTTGAAACCCAGACAGGCAAAGCCTGGGGGCTACGCCGAGGCTCACCTGGCTGCAGCTGGGAGCTGCAGGGCCGAGGCAGCGATGCAGCCAGCTGCTGGCAGCGAGACACAAGGGCAGGCCGCGCGGTGCCTTGCACGTGTTCCCCTCACCTCGGCAGCTTCACCTCGCCGTGTGCCCGTCGTGCTTGCCCTCTGGTTGGAAACGGGCTTTATTTTCTAACCAGCTGGACTGCCGGCCCGGCTGAGGTTTGGGTTTAATCAGACGTTCAGATTCAAGCGCCACGTTTGTGCCAGCTGCCGGGGTCCATGCCCGTGACTTTTTGAAGTCATCTCAAGCTCTCGGCTAGAACACTACGACTGGTTTAGCCCTAACAATATTGCTCGTGGCTCATCCGATTCCTTTTTCCCCACAGACCACCACGAAGCTCTACAACTAGAGCCCACTGCACTTCGAATCCTACTGCAGCACCAAGCCAGTTCTCCTTCCACACAGTGAGGACTCGAGGGAAACTTCGCCTCGTGTCATCTCTAAAGGAACTTGCTCGATCTCCCGAAGAAATGCACCACATTTTCTGAGCTTCCACTGCAGCCCGGGCACTAGTCCCACACTGCACGTTCATCCAGACCACTTGCGTCTATGCAACTGACCCAAAATAATTGTGGTTTGTTAGGCATTTAGGAGGATTAGATAAGCCAAACTGACTTTTTGTATAATCAAACAGTAAGTAGCATTTGCTATCTGAGAAACATCTCGATACTTGCAGAGGAGTCCCCTATGTAAAGCTCTTATTTCCTATTAAAAACAACAAAACCACCACAAAGGGAAAACTCGACAAGGAAACACTGGCTTCAGCCCATTGTGCCTCTTCTCCCTTCCAGAGCAGAGGCAAAGACCCCCCCAGGATCCACTCACCTATTCCCATGGCACAACCTGCAGAAGGCGAACACGCCATTTAGGAGCCTGGCCGAACAAGTAGCCAAGAACAGAACTCGGGGCCAGGTCTGAGAGCATCAGCACCACGCGGACATCCCTGGGCAGGGGAGGCCAAGCCCCAGCCACCCTGATCCACAGGGCGCTCGTGGGTGAACGCGGCAGGGCACACACCACAGCGTCCCCCAACACAACGACCCCCACTAACAGGTTTTTCAGATTGATGGTAGGACGAGGAGCATCTCGGGAGCACATTTCACATGAAGCTGGTGCTCAGGGCATCATTAGATGGCTTCAGATTCATCGAAAATAAAGTAGCCTCTGTTAAGATTAAATGTATTTGTAACTCGGCGTCCCGGTGCAAAGTTAAAATACTTCTAGGGTTATTCCTAGATTCCCAGAGGGAATTTAGGCTCGGATTTCTGCTGCTGGTTCCATGTGAAAGCAGCTCTGTCCAAATTTAGTTACCTCACCGCACCAGACAGCGGACGAAGATGACTCCCAGCACGAAGGCGCCTAAGCTGCGGTACCACGAACTGGACATTAAGGGGCATCAGAAAGAACTTGGTTAAAAAGATGCAGATCAATAAGCCATTCTTAAAAACCCGACCCATTCTTCTTCCATGCCCAGCACCACTGAACACAGGCACTGCTTGGTGCTCATAACCTTTTCTTTCCCCAAGATCCGGAGAAGTTCTCTGCAACCCGTCAGCCCTCAGTGAAAACAAGCTGAAGGAGGCGGACGAGCCGTGGGCACCCGCTTGCAGCCCGCAGAAACCGGCCGAGTGACACGCACTGCATGCTGAAGCACACGGAGCGGGAGGGTAACTTAAAAACAGTCAACTCCAAACCACTACAAGTCCACAGCATCACATTCACTGTCACTAGGAGAACTTCAACCACATTTTGAAGAGGTTTCAATAATAATTGTTTTTTTTTTTGAAGTTAGTTTGCTGACAAACACTGAGGAACCTGAAACAAAGTCACAGAATACACATCCGCAGTACCCTCAGAGAGTTGTCTTTTGCAAAATAGAAGGGTGGGAGGAAAAATCTGCACACACAAAAAAAAAAAAATACAGAAGAAGAAGCCACCAGAATTAAATATTCAATAAAAAGTCAGGATTTTTTCCTCTGAAGATGTATGGCAGTGAATTTCAGATTTGGCAACTAACGAAGCAATAATCAATCCATGAAATCCTAATCCTAAAGCGTCTGAAACACAGTTTTTTGCTTATTCCCCATTTCAAAGTGTTTCTGTAATCACTTGTAATACAAGCAACCAAAAGCCTTGAGAAAACCTTCTACTGAGAGCAGGCCGCAGACTAACTTCAGCTAAAGAAAGAAGCCTTCAAGTAATAAAAGAGATTAAAAAAAGAATACTCAAACTACTTTTTTTTTGCAAGTATCCACTCAGCCTTGCCTGGGGTTAGCCAGACACCCTACATTCAAGTGATGATTTTATCTAGGTATTAAAAGGAATGCGCAATTGCCTAATTTAGGTTTCACATGATTTGCATAATGGATGTGTAACGCTCCTGACCTCTGAAGGCCAGCACCACTTCTCCCTGCAAGTTCCAGTTCATTAAGAGAAAAAGCCTGTCGCTAAGACTCTACACCACAGAAAAGGCTTTGAGAGCGGGGAGAAGAGTTGCCCAACGTCTCAGGTTCCCTTTTGGGAGGATTGGTTTTAATCCATCCCATCAGTGATTCACTTTCGGTTGCAGCACGCCGTAACTGCGAGGTGAGCTGTTGCAACGGGCAGCAGACCGAAGCGGCAGCGTTGGCAGCCGAACGCTTGTGCAACGAAACCTGGGAGGCAAAGCTGTGACCTCTGCGGCGGGCCAGCAACCGTCTGCTTACTTGCTGAAGACATTTGGGTCCGACGTCACTTCTGTAGGAAAACTGCTCGATGCTTCTTTTACTTCTGAGCAAAAAGAGAGCACCATCTGAAGTGCCAGCTACGGATTTCACCTCCTGGTCTGCAATCTGAAAGGGCTTTTGCTTCCAGCTCGCTGCACTGAAGGGTAACTTTGAGGTTACGGAGAATTTAATAGATACTTCAGGTTAACGTAAAGGGTCTCTACCGGCACTTATGAGCACCAGGCATCCTGCATTTTTGCTATTCAGACACTGAATTTGAAGGCATTTGGCCCAGTCCTCACCGTTTCTCCCCAGACACACATTTGTACATATGCTCGAGACTTACGGACCACATTTGCTCTAACAAACTGAGCCTCAGTGTCCAGAGCTGCACCTGGACTGCGGTAAGATTACAGTAAATATTTGTTGGCATTATGTCTTGAATAAATCCTCTAGCTCAAACATCTTCAAAAGCTTGACAGACAGAAGTACTGCGATTTTCCAAAGCAAGTCCCTGCATTCAAATTCTGCAACCATGTGCCCTGTTCTCAGGATACCTTCACTAAACCACTAAAAACAAAAAACAAGAGTGGAAGAGATGCCAAAAAAACAGGTTTATTTGATAAGCGTAGTTCAGACCATTCCTGGCTAAATTATTAAGCCAGATTTTGGCTGAATAATTGTATCCAAGTATGGGTCAACTTGCAGAATGTTAAAAGCATTTAAGAATTCAAAAGGAAAGCGTTCAGCTTCAACAGGTAAAAATCTCTAAGCGCCAGCCCAGTGCCATCGAGCAGAGTTCTGTACTCCCAAAGTTAGTGAAAAAGTGGGATTAGAAGCACCAACATTTCTCTAGGGCAAGAGAGTCGACAAAACCTTCTGAGGTTTTTGTTAGATCCACCTTGTCCAAAGCAGCAAGAGACCATTCTGGGCCCCAGAGTTGTGCCTTTTCATAGCGGAGGCTTGCAAACACAACTATTCTGGACAGAAATATTATGCAAAGTAGTAAAAGGTTTTGGTTTTGGTTCCTTCTTTCTCTGCTACACCACATCTTCCGTAGCTGCCAGCTGGGTTTTTGTAAGATTTGCTCCGTCCTGTTACGGGGTTTGTACAGCCATCAAATCCTTGACTTTGACACCTCCTTTGATCTCTTTAGATGCTATCACCGATTCAAAGAATCGTAAAACCCACACCACGCACGCAAAAACTCTCCCGCGCCAAGCCTTGAAGACCTCCAGGCCAACTTGTCAGACAAAAATGGAGGAGACCCAGAGAATCCTGGTGACGCCCTGCCTGCTAACACTGAAAGAACAAACGAACGTCCTTACAGTGACCGGTCTCACCAAGACGAGTACCACTTACACCTGTAAAATCACTACTAACACTGTACCAAGCCTGCTGCTCCGTGCTCCACGAGCGAGGGATCTGATCCTCCTGCCTGTGACGCCTCTGACAAGAAGGCTGCCGTGGGAAGTTCCTGCGTGAATTTAATTGCCACCTTGGCAAGAAATATTTGCATGTTTTGCCCCGTTTCCTTGAAAATGCTCTGAAGTGCGACAGAGCAAATGTCTCCAAGGAAGAGGACTGCAAAGACACCTGGAACTGGCTGCCTCGCGTTTCCTCTTCCCCTTCTTAAGAACGATTTTGCTCTCTCCCACCTTAAGCGTGGCATTATTAGAAGGCAGGCTGAAGAGCAAGGCAGTTTACTTAGCAGATTTCTTTGCACCGTAACAGGGGCAGACAGCAAAAACACCCACGTCCTTTCCAAAGGAGGCTGAGGAAGCCTGCACACGAAGCTGGGGCTAGCTCCATCCCTCGGCTGCAAGACGCGGTCCTTCTGCAACGCAACGTACGAGGTATCAGGAATAACAGCTCTGGCCCACTCCTTGTGAAGTGAATCGGGCTTACTGTGACTGCGCTGGCTTTGCTGAGGAACATCAATTTATGCTAGAAACGATGCTTATCTGTTGCAGAGATAAGCTGTGGCTCGGGATTTGCTGAAGCAAGGTCTAGCATCTCGTGTTGATGCATGGATCCATGGCTGAGAAACGTGCTTGCCTCCTTAGGGACACGTCCTTCCCAGGCGGAGGAGATCGGGATCTCCAAACAGCACAATGGAGAAACACTAGCAGAAGGTACGTTCGCAATTAATAAGGGCTGGATCTCTAAGCTCCCATGATTTTCCCTACATTTACAGGTCTCTTCTGCAGCAGGCTGCAGCTTACTGAGAGCCCTACAGGGAGTCGAAGAACTACCGCTTGCTTCTGGTCGCTATCAGTTTTCTATCATCAAAATTATGGATGAAGATGACTGATTCTGGAGCACTGACAGCTCCTGACAAGAAACCAAAGATGAGAGAACTGCCCACCAATTAAAGAGCCATAGGTAAAGTAACTCCAAAAGCTGTTCAGAAAGCAACGCAGGCTCCTGAAGGACTCGCTCTGCTGTTCAAGCAAGCCTGACGCTCACAGATGAAGTGTATGATCCTTAGCACGCTCTAAAAAGGGCTGAAAACTATTAAAAACAAAACAAAACAAACAAAAACAAACAAAAAAACACCTCTAATGTATTTGGAAGAAAGCAAACAAGGGAGCTGGAGGCTGGGCAGGCGGCAGAGCTCCGAGAGCCCAACGTGCCCGGCACCTCCCGCCTGCAGGCACCGCCGCGGCCAAGCGGGACGAGCACAAGAGCACCCACCCGGCAGGGCTCAGTGTCACACGAGGTGCCTGCTATGCCACGAAAACGCTTCCGAACCTGCACGTGGCAGGGACGTTTCAAGGCGGGGGAGATGCAGGACCCCAGCTAACAGACCCCCGGTCCGTACGCCAGCCTTGCGGCACCAGGAAATAAGAAACCTCTCCTCGAACCCCCCCGATCTCTGCCTTTGACACAGACTTATCCCGTTGGTGAGACCACAGCTGGAGCCCCAGCCCCACTTCTGGGGACCCCATAGCCGGACAGCCCGGCCACGCCAGGGCACAGCGCAGCGGGCACGAGGCAACGCCGCCCTCTGCAAAAACCTTGCAGTCGCAGCACGTGCGGCTAACACCAAACCGAGCCCAGCCTCGGGGTCTGCAACAGATACTAAGAACTGGAAAACAAAAAAAAAGACTACATAAGAAACTGCTGAAGACAATCCAGATTGATAGCACTATTTGGAGCCGCCAGCTCCAACCGCAAGAACAGCTCCGCCGGGCAGTGCCGCTGCTGCGAAACGGGGAGAAAAATGGAGGTTCTGCCACCAGACCTACAGCCTTGGCCACTCAGGCCACCTCGGCGCACTAAAGGCACACAGTGCCGGCGTCTGCAGTCGCTTCTACAAATGCAACTCTTCGTTTTACAGCTTTCTGTCTCAGAAAGAAGTCTGGTTCACGTGGAGGGACAGGCACGAGCGTTCCCGATACTGGAGAGAACGCGCTGCTCCCTCACAGAAAAGGGATTCAATACCATCTCTTTTTAATGGACCTGTTGGACTGCTTCCAAAAGGGAATGGTAACAGTCCCGCTGTTTTGAGGCAAAATACCAGAAAACATGTCAAAGAAGTATTTGTAAATGATTTCGAGCCTAACAGACGAAGGAAAGCAGTTGTCTGGCTAGTCCAGCTCCCCTTAACAGCTGCGCAGAAGAACATTTTCGGAAGGATGCAGACTCCGCTCCAGGCTATCAGTCCCTGCCCAGCTTGTGATTTCACGCGCTGCAGGAAAAGGTTTTGGTAGAACGCATCTACTGCACTCGGCAGGACTTTAGGAACACGGCTTCACGTCTGTATCAGAATTTGTACTAGGAAAAAGTACAGCTATTAAAAAAGATGCCCAAGTTTTCACAACAATAAATCAGAATGTGGTTTTCAAATACAATTTCTTCCACTTTCCATTTTTGTACTTCTGCTTTATCTGAATAGAAACATCAACCAACAGAAATTCAGAATTAGTAAAGAGTAACAAACAGAAGCTTCAGCAAGCTAGTGCCGAATTGCACTGATCAATAAATCAAACTTCCTTTGTGCCCCAGCTCAGCTGTGATGGCACTGAGATGCCTTATTGCTAAGAAATCATTTCCTTTGCAGGGAATACTGTCGTGAACTAAATGTTAAAGCCTAATGCTCCGCAGTTCCACTTGCAAATTCTAAACAGTAATAAATTATGAATTGGCCGCTTCAAAAGGCTTTTAAGACCACGTTTTTGTGAAGACAGCTTCCAGTTATGGAGAGTAGATCAATACACTCCCGTCTTCATCTATAAGCAGGGACAACGCTGGCAAGAACTCAGTCAATGTCACCTTCCTACTGCTTGCCCACCGTCAGGACACACGATGGGAGAAGGAAAACACAGAGAAGGGGAACATCACAGCTGGGCACGGCGCCGCGCACGGGGCCAGAAGGGGCAGGCACAGCGCAAAAGGCTCTCGCAGGCCCTGGGAGCAAGTGGTGAGCTCTGGAAGTCCATCGCTCCCAAAGCGAGGTGTGCTCCCTGAACGCTTCCACCTACCTACACCTCGCGGGAACATCCCTGGAGGTCTTTAAAAGACGTTTAGATGTAGAGCTTAGGGATATGGCTTAGTGGAGGACTCGTTAGTGTTAGGTCAGAGGCTGGACTCGGTGATCTTGGAGGGCTCTTCCAACCTAGGTGATTCTGTAACATAAAGGGAAGAGCAGGGCACTGCGCACTGAAGGCTGAATGATTTATGAACGATAAATGAAACGGTGTAGAAAAAACACATTGGGTGTTGTGAGTGAATAAGAGAAGCAGGAGGAATCTGAGCCCAGTTTTAGAAGAGATATACTACGGTCACTTCAAAAAAGCGACAGAAGAGGCGTAACCAAACAGAAGGAGAAAGCAGCTGGTTGAGCAGCATTTGGTTACTGGATAAATTTTGTTGCATCTATCTAATAATTCATTCCCCAAGCCTGATTTCATCACATCCTACATTATGCAACAATTCAAAGAGAGCCATTTGAGTACTTATCTTCTCTTGCCTTACGATGAGCCTTCAGTTCAGGCGGGGGATGTTTCCTCGCGGAGCTCGGAACACCGGGCGCCTCTCTGCGTGACAGCGCTGCTGGAGCTACTTCCCACATTAGCATGGCAAAGCATTGTCAAGGCCACCGCAAAGCTTCATGAGCATGAAGCTGCAGGAGGCCATGGACGCTCAGCGTTGCATTACACAACTGGCGACAGAACCAGTTTCTCTAAATACGAGTTACCAACACCTAAATGAGAGCGGGGTGCTTTAATCGTGCAGGCAAAGCCGTATCAAAGAACAGATGAAAACAGCAGCTATTTGAATCCAAGTGTGTTCATAATGCTAAGCTCCTGGTTCAAAAGCAATATTAAGGATAATTAAGTAGTTAAAAACAAGCCCTCGGAATCTACAGTAATTTGAACCATTATTAACTGGCGTTTAATACACGCTTCTTAATACAACAATAAGAAGTGACAGTGTCAAGGACTATTTCCAAACAATACTCATTATGCCGAAAGTAAGAATGAGAGCAGACTTCAATACCACAAGAGGTATTATTTTTTATTTAATTATGTCTCTCTCTCCATTCACTAACAGCTAACAGAAAGCGGAGGGGAAAAATGTGTCCCGAAAACTGCAGAAACAAAGCAGGTATTTCACTGCATGAGAAAAGCAGAGAATACAAAATACGGCTGCATCCTGGGGGCTCTCTGGGGCCCCAGCACAAGGACGTGGGGCTGTCTGAGCGGGTCCAGAGGAGGCCACGAAGGTGATCAGAGGCTGGAGCAGCTCTGCTGTGAAGAAAGGAGGAGGGAGCTGGGGCAGTTCAGCCTGGGGAAGGCTTCAGGGAGACCTCACTGTGGCTTTTCCAAACTTAAAGGGGGGGTCATAAAAAAGATGGAGATCAACCTTTTGCTCTGTCAGGTATTGACAGGACAAAGAGGAATGGTTTTAAACTGAGAGGGGAGATTTAGATTAGAGGTTAGGAGGAAATTATTCACTCAGAAGGTGGTGAGGCACTGGCACAGGCTGCCTGGAGCTGGACGCCCCATCCCTGGAGGTGTTCAAGGCCAGGCTGGACACAGCCCTGGGCAACCTGATCTGGTGGGGGGCATCCCTGCCCGTGGCAGGGGGTTGGACCTGGGTGATCTTTAAGGTCCCTCCCAACCCAAGCCATTCTGTTATAACAAACCCATTGTGAAGAACTGTAATGCTGCCACCCAACCCACTGGCATCAGGGGATTTCCGCTTCAACGTTACAGCTTAATTTCAGGAGAGCCCAGCTGGGTTTCATGACTGCCAACAGCACTGTGAAAAGGCAGGGCTAAACCCAACCTCTGCTGCCTTCTGCCAGGTAGCAGACAGACCAAGCACCCCTGGAGCCTCCACGTTCTGGGAAGGGCACGACTGGCATAGCACCTGAAGACATTCTGCAGAGGCTCCAGAGTTCAGGCGAGGGCTCCTTCCTCTGGCCATCGCTAACTGCTCTCCACACACAACACATACGGACAGCTGATACAACACCCAAATAACTTCATAGCACTGAAGGGCCTCTCTATTTCCCTCCTTAAGCTTGCTAATCAGCATTACTCGATCCGAATGATCGCACAGCTCCTGGTATACGCGCCCTACCTGTTTCTAAACATGGGCTCACAGCTTAAGAAACAACAAAGGGCAGGTCACAGTGCCAAAATGGAAAATGGGGAAAGACAGCTGGTGCCACTTTCACTTCCAAGTTCCCCTTGGGACATCACTGAGTCACACGCCTGAAAGGAGAACTTTTTTCTCTTAAAATATCTCTCACAGATGCTTCTAAGAGATTCTAAAACTCTTACTCCCGGTTGCAGTTCTGCACACAAAACAAAAATCAAACTTCTCCACACACACCCAAGACCTTTATTTCAGAACACGATTAAAACCCAACCCCTGTGTGCCTTCCCTCTCTGTCTCTCGGCATAGGGCCCGGCCAGCAGGAAGGCACGAGGGGAGCGGGCCGGGCACACACAGCTGCTCTCCATGCACCCGGCCAGCCTCAAAGCAATCCCAACAACAACGCACTTACACTTGCTGGGATGTAATTTAGTACTAGAATTTGTTAGCCACACAAACTGCTACTGATCCGGTTTAAAACACACTGGGAACGTTATATTCCTCCAGGCTCACGGAGCAGGAGGCCTGCACAGGCTCACTGGTCTTTCTAAGGTGACTGTCCTTATGGCCGACAGGTCTGCAACAACAACTGAAAACAACACACGTTCGACAAAGTTTTCCATCCTGTCCTGACAGCTTCGTTAGCCTTGGTTTCTAATGACGCCTTGGTTTTCTAATGAGGCCTCCAGCAGTGTGGCACAGTACGTGAGCAGTGCCTTGGTGAGCTGGGTTTGCGCTTCACCCTGCACCAAGCAGCGGCGCCGAGCTCACCTCTTCTGCACCAACCAACCTCACGTCCGGCCCTCTCCGAGCCGTCACCCCTTCCATTCACAGCTAACCACCACCCACCTGCCAACGGATGCTTTAAGAGGCAAAAAACCACTCATACTAGAGGTTTACCATTAATTCAAGTGAACACTTAATGAGCCCTTCCAGCTCCCCTGCCCAGGCTGGGCCTACAGGCCGACCGGCCTTCGTGCAGCCACGAAACCAGGGCGGACAGGCACCGCTTCTGCGGCCGTTACTAACAGCACAACCAACAGCACAACGGCCCCTACACTGATCCTGTCCTCCAACTGCTCGACACAGCCCGGAGCAAGCGACAAACTGAAGGACTGGAAAGGCTTCGGGGCCCCCAGCACCACCGGCCACCTCAGCTCCAAGTGCCTGCTGCACAGCTCTGAGGTGCTCTTCGGCCACGGACAAGTCGGGTACCACGAGAAAAAAGAAATCCCCGTTCCTGAAAGTTTTATTTTACTTTTCCAACGAGAGGGTGAGTGTTGAGGATGGGGGAAAGAGAGCAGACAGGTCTCACACTAGAGCTAGCTTGCAAATATTGCCAAGACAGGCACCGAACCTCCGTGACTCACACGGTCACGACTTGTGATACCCACGACTTGCCCGTGGTGCAAAGCCAATTTCTATCACGTCCTATAAACCGCCCATACATTTATCTTGGGCATTTTTTTTCCCTGCAAAATAGTATTTCAAAATTGAAATCAAAGCAGTCAAACAGAAAACGATTGTATTTTAACAGAAAATCTGAAACTTCAATTTGAAATGTAAATTTGCCAGAACATTTTGCATGCAAGAGGAGAGGTTTTTAAACACACAGTTAATCTCTAAGGCAAGACATTCGTGTTATCCCGTGTCTGAACTTAAATGTGCTGGCTGCAAACAAAACTCAATTTGCTTATAAGAAATTGCTTTGTGAATGAAAACTTAAGCATTCGTTTTGTACACATGAAAGACTGGACCACTGAGTAATGCCATTGTGTTCTAAAAGATACTAATATAATATACTAATATTAAATAATAATTATGTTCTGCTCAAAACTTTACATTCAGAAACACTTCAGGAAGTGCCCCGGAGTAACTATACATTTACTTTCCAAGGTAAATATCCTGGGAGGTGAGAACTTCACTGGTATCAAAACCTCCTTTTCATTATTTATCTTTTTCAATCCCTCCCACACCTGTAAAGAAACACAAGCAAATCCCCCATCTATAAATTACGCAGGCCCAGCTTTAACAGTTCACCAGAAGCAAAACAACAGAGCTTGCTGTAGTGACCTGCGCGGAGTGCCCCCCACCCCTTGCTCTTCCCTTCGTAACAGCGAAGGGGCTGAGTTACCCCCTAACCCAAAAGGCTCCCCCCGACTCCGTGCTAACTACTCTGCATTGGGCATGCACAGGGACTAACCGTAAGGCTGTAACCAGGATCATACTCGGTAGAAAGTAAAAAGCTTATCCTTTCTAAATTAAATCACAAAAATATTACAGGCTATGCAGTTCATTGCAATTTAAGAGAAATGGCAAAGCTCATTGCATTTTTTTTAATTAAACAAGAAAGCAAAACATAGCAGGCAACATGCACAACTATGCTACTTGTATCACAACTTCAGTAAACAGGCAATAAAACACAAAAGCTCGCCCCCTCCCGCAGAGAACCTACTGTACAGAAAGCCCTCTAAAGGTGCACTCCTACAATGCAGTTAAGTAGAAGGTTTCAGCAAAGGATGCACAAAAAACATTTAGCAGACTTAACAATTTGATTAAACAGAGTCCTGAGAGTTTAACAATGTTCAACAGCATACGCATAACATTTACAACAAGAAAGAAGAAAGGCACCTGGAGACATCTGACACTGGGCATGCTCTGCAGGCATCTCAGTGCGCACATGCTCTCTACCAGGTTGGAGCAGCCTAGCCACAAAGACCTTGGCACAGAACACTGCAGGGTGACAAAAAGGAAGGAAGAGAAGAAGCAGTTAGATGCCACAACAAATCACTCAAGGCAGGCAACTCATTAGTACGTTAACGTGGGTACTTATCTATGGCATTTCTACATTAAGCACGAGGTTAGTGGCCAAGGGTAAAATAACGACTGAAGATCCTTTGCAGAAAGCGAGCCGTCCCTCTGTCCTACCAAGGATAACAAGCTCATTGCCCTCGTCCCTCTGTCCTACCAAGGATAACGGGCTCATTTCCCTCGTTTGCAGCCTGCAGGCTTCAGTGCAGGGTGGCCGTGACAACCCCATAGCAGGACGGGAGGTGCGGCAGCACGGGGCCAAAAACCCAACAACGCGGCTTAAGGGCAGGGGCAAGTCCCCAAAGCATGGTCCTGGGGATCTGGGGGGATTAAGGCTTGGCACCCCACCCCGTCTCATCTTTCCCAAACAATTTGTGCTTATATGTTCTGACAGCAGAGCCTACGTTAACTCCTGAGGTCACGATCCACGTATGGGGGCATGACACAACCAAAGCGTGTGCTTTGGAAGGGGAACGCCACCTGGCTACGTTTGGGTTGCAGGACCAAGTTCTGCTTACTTAAGACAACGTCCTGCTGCTTACGTGGGTTATGGGGGTATCATCAGTTACACGTATCCTGTAAGCCAAATTATGCCCTACAAGCGTTCAGCACCCATACCACCACCCAAGCCCAAAAGAACCAGGCTTCACGACCCGATTCCACACTGCTGACACTACAAGCGAGGCAGTCTGGAAGCGTTGTTTCATTGCTTAAGCTGGAGAAGTTCACTCAGACTCCGCTGCCCTTTTACAGCTCAGTGGCATTATTTCACAGTTCCTTTTAAGGGTACAATAGTAACTGCACAACCACCGGAGAAAGCTAGAGACAAGGATTCAATTCCCACCAGGCAGCTCACAAACCCGGCTCCAAAATTTGGCTCTCAGCGTTTTTCACACGGGCTTCCAATTTAGTTGTAAGAAAGACCAAATCATTACAAGACAATCCCACAGGTCACAGCTGAAGCAGGATAGCACAGGTGAAGACCTGGGGAGAGCCTTGTTGTGCCAGCAGGGAGGGGAAGGAGGGAACCCAGAGCAGCTGAGGAGATAAAACCTTTATAAGATAAAATTTAAATTTTTGTTTCATATATAATGCTTTATCATATATAATGAATATAATGAATAAAGCACGAGGAAACGTAAGACTTTTGTCCCTGTGCTTAAGAGAAATTAAAGCAAAAACAAGACAAGAATGATCCCAGCAGGTAAAGATAAATTATTAATTATTAATGCTGTATTGTATGGTCTTTCCCTTCAATATCAAAATAGGCGAGTTTTAGATTATTAAAAGATTCTTTAAAGAAACATGATTTTCCGGTTAGCTACCGATTAATCCAGTAGGCCTACGATCAGTTTGCAGTCAGACGACATGCCCTCATACACACAGCTCAAATTCAGTTCCCAAACCTGTTTTGGACAGTCAGCCTGTGATATTAGGGACACTGCCTCGATTTCAAGATTGTCAAAAAAAGATTACGTTTAAAGACAGGGGACGTAACGTTCAAGTCTATTATGATACTGAAGATGTCGGACCTTAATCAGACCTTACAGTTCTACCTGAAAAGGGTATACGGGTACAGAAAACTTCCTTTCTGCTCTGGGTCCTTACTTGATCCTGTTTGGCACAGCATCTCGATGGCGCTGCAGCAACACTGAACCATCAGTGCTCCGTGCATCTCTGAAAGCCTAAGTACGTTTCTGAATTTTTAAATACAGAGGCCCAGTAAAAAATTTAATTCTGCTCACGTCACTTAGTCAGAAGTCGTTGATCACAAATCACAACAGTGTTCTGTCCTAACACCTCCAAGTCCGATGTACAAAACCGTGTGTGATCAACCTACACGTGCAGACGTCCAGGTACCCCGTCAGCCCTCCCGTGGCCTTCAGGAGCCCACAGATCACAGGCTAAAAATCGCTGGTTTAGGCCATCAGCCTGTGCTTGCCTTCGGGAATTACTTTGGTTAAGCAAGCTGAATATTAAGAACTTAAGAGACATGTGGGTAACTTGAGAATAACTTCTTAATTTAGTTCAAAACACATTAGACAAGGGGGCCATTTCCACGCCAAGCTTAAGCCACACAAAAACCTCTCCACGGCATTACGAAACCCTGGATAAAAGGATTTATAAAAACCACTGGACACTTAACTGCAGCAATGCTATTGCACAATCCTACAAATTAAATATTGCATTCTACTTCACACTAAAACAGGAATGTGCAAATATTTGTGCGCTTCGCTGACATGTTCTTTCTTGACCCTGTCTGCGTATGAGCTGCTGGTTATAAATATAGCCACAGCAGCGCATTAAGGCTTTTAATTTGTGCATAACAAGGACCTGAACTTATACCCTCACTTTCCACTTTGTCTGTCATCAGGAGCCCAGGGAGCTGCAGCACCATTCAACAAAAACTGGGAAAGAGAAAGGGAAAACTGCACAAAGTGCTGGGCCTAGAGACGGTGCTGCCAGCCCCCAGCGCACCGCAGACAAAAATGGAGCGGGAAGATAGCCAAGGCAGCCAGCACAAAAAACAAAATGCCAAAAAAAAAGACCAAACTTGAGGAAGTCAACTCCTGCTCCACAAATCTCCGTGGCTGAGGTCAGAAGTATGGAATAGCTTACTGAAAGGGTTTGTTGTTTAAAAAAAGAGGTGCAATACTGAATGAATTTCACGTCAGTGCACAAAGCACGTGGCTGTTTTCACTGGCTGGTGGGCATAACGCTCAGCGTACATTTAAACCAGCGGCAGCCGCGCTGGCCGACGACAAAAGCATGGAGGTTAGGGTAAGGCCAAACCTCAAGTTTTAAAGCTTTAAAGTCTCACTGCAGAGTTTTAGGTGCCATATCAAGGCTGCTGTGCTCCTCCGAAGGCAGTACTCAGAGGGGAGCGACAAACGGATGCAAGAGGGGCTCTCCAGCGTCGCAGCAAGGAGCAAACGATGCTGAAACAATAAATGCACAGAGAAACCATTGTTCTGACCTTCTGGATACCTTACGTTCAAAAAAATAAGACCTTAACGCTTTGGTAGGCCAGCCTCAGGAACGACATTTCAAGATTTAGGTTTCAATCTTAAGTCACAAATTCAAAAAAAAAAGTATGCAAAGGTTTGAATTTGCATTCCACGCAAAATGTTACGTCTTACCAGTTAAAAAAAGGAATGTGCTTTTAAGTCTTTCAGGTTAGATGCTAAGAACTTCTTATATGAATCGTAAAGCATGCAGCAATGTTCTTCCGATAAATCAAATTTGTAGGCAATAGCTTTTTAGGATGAAGGTTAAAGAATTCAACAGCCCCTGAACATAAAGTTTCTGTTCACTTGGGACTTGGCACAGGTGCAGAGCACCGCTTTGTTAAAGCAGTGTCCAGGAACCTTGGGTTTCAGTGCATTTAAAATTAGAATTCACATCCAAACAGAAACGTTCACAATTTTATACCACGTTAGCTCAAGAAATGCATATGGACCAGAGCCTGTGTTCCTGGTGGAACTAACACACGTTTATCACCAGTGAGGGAAACGCTGCGGTGTCACGGTTCAGGAAGCATTAGCACCACTAGGCCTCTTAGGAGGGCTTTTACAAGGCACTGGAATTCTGACCTCAAACATTTCCACCAAAATTACATCTCATTTATAAAAGATAACTTAAGGATTCAAAATGTATTGTGGGACATTTACAGATTGTGAGATTTTGTTCTTAAGGTTAAAATATCCTTCCTTTGAAAAAGTTTCTAGACA
Source organism: Nettapus auritus (assembly GCA_011076525.1). Taxonomy (NCBI): domain Eukaryota; kingdom Metazoa; phylum Chordata; class Aves; order Anseriformes; family Anatidae; genus Nettapus; species Nettapus auritus. Next base: position 6,556,888 of record CM021777.1, read on the forward strand.
GCTGAAAAGAGAACGGGGAAGGGAGGTATTTTTGAATTTTGAAGAGAAAAACAGAAAAGGAATTGTCTAATAAACTTCATTTTCAAGAAGCACTGCTAGCCATATGCATTCACTCCCCCTGCCATTGTTTTCCTTCCTACAGTTTATTACACGATCAAAACTGAGCACAAGTACCTAACAAATCATTCAAGCTCCCAAATTCTGAAGTGTTTTTCCCAGCTTCCTTGTGAAAACAAAGCAGCTCCTCGGGAAGTTCAGCTCGTGTTCTGCATTCCTTGGAGGTCTTTTCCAACCTTAACAACTCTATTCTACGATTTCCGTGGAGCTAGGAATAGATTCGGGCTGGCAGAGTCAGGTACCACCAAAAACGTAAACCTTCACTCTGAATTCTCCTCAGCTTTGAGTTGTTGGAAACTCACATGCAACTCTACATCTGTAATGGGCTGTGCGGCTTACTTTGAGGTAGGCCCGGACCAACAGAACTGAGGCTTTTTTATTTCCATTAGCCCTCACGATTGCTAAACACAGAGGGGGACTGCTGTTACTTAAAACCTTCTTTGTCTGGAAGTGACACATCCACAGGTAGCTCGGATCTAGCGCTGCACAGAGGGGCATTCCTGCCAGCAGTGCTCGACTCCCGGGCAGCGAGGACGTTTTATGAAAGCTTTAGGCTCCCAAGTCAAATTTAGTACCACATCTTCGTTTCTCAAAAATCTGCATTAAGCACGATAAGAAAAAATATAAAGCGGTAACACCGCTCAAAGGCCTTCAGCATTATTTTACACTCAGCAAGGAACAGTCGCCAACTGCTCAGCAAGCCCCGTCCCCCTCCTAGCTGGGACACCCTCTGGCTCTTACCTGGTGTCGTTACCTTACGCAAGTCATTCAAGACATCTGTAAGCAGAACAGTGCTGAAACAACTAGGTACTGGAACAAGTGCTCTAAGTATTTGCAAGACGTAGAAAATGAGAAGTGTCCAAGTATACTTGTAATTGTGAATTATCCGATCGGAAATAAAGTGTGGGGGCATGCACGTAACACGAAGAAGCATGTTCCACAAGCGACAGCCTGGCTTGGCATGGTTACACATTCGCTGTGCGCACATTTTGGCACGCTTGGTATCTTTGCTGAGGTCTGACACAAAGCAACTGGCATCAGACCAATAGCAGTACTTCGTACCCATTTTCATTTCAAAACCAAGATGTCCCTTGAGAGATGGGGGTGTTCACATGCTCCATACAAGCTGCAAGTGGTGGCATCGCATCACTACCTTTTCCACAGACAAAATGCAATCTCACGTCCAGACTTGAATGTGTGATTTGGAAGGCTGTCCGAGTAGCATTCTTACAATGCATTTCCAAAATGCAAGGGGTTTCTCTCACACGTTCTGCTTTAAGAACAGCTGCAATCTCAGGTCAAGAAAGTTGTCCTGGTACAAGAGATTCAGCTTGCTCTCGCATTTCTGCGCTTTGGAGGACCAGGGAAGTTAAAAATGAGTTTCTTGAAAATAAGTATCGGAGTAGTAAGCTCGTCTTAACTTGTAAAATGCTTTTGATTTTTCCTTTATTGTTAGTAGATCATTCAAAAAATAGGAAACCAATAGCTGAGTCGCTCCGGCATTAGAAAAATCTATTCAGACAAATGATCGCCATTCACAAAGCTTCGCTCAGTGGTACAACCTCCCAATTGTCATTCAAGATCTGCACGTAAGCTTCTTGCATTTGGAGGAAAACACCGAGTGAGAAATTAGGAAACTTAAAGCAAGGCAAATGAGGAGAAATTTATCTGAGAAATTATTTTCCATTACCACGCAGTTCTTCTAATAGGGCAATGAATTCACAGAAGCGTGATCAATAATGCAGTCCCGCTCTGCTCCTGAAGATCAAAGTATGCGCTTGCTACAACAGAATGAACGCTACAAAAGGAACACGGATTCAGTGGAGAAGAGATTAAGTGCTTTCTTTGCATATAACAACAACCTTACTCCGTTATAATTTATTCATCAGAATGAGGCTCGTGAGATGCAGTATCTTGTTTTCAGGAGGACACAGAAGACTACAGAGAAAATCCTAATACATTTACATCAGTCACTCTTCAATGTTAACTGAAAGCAGTCTAAATTTTCCAAAATAGGCAGTTTTTAGGTTAACCTTTGCTTCCTCCGTACAGTGACACCCCAATTCCAACCATTTCAAAACTTCTGCATTACGCTATTCCTTGCTGCACCAGCACATCCTACCACACGTAAAAAAGCCATCTGGAAGGAAAACTGGCTTTCTGACTCTCCTGTGCAGGAGGAGCAGAGGTGTTACAGACACCTCCAGCCAGCAGTACACCTGCTGGGAGTAAATCATAACCGGAAGGAAAAAAGAAACTTAGCACTGCCAACTGAAAGAGTAGAAACTTTAAAGTAAGTCGAATACTCACGAAACCGTAGATGAAGCTTCCCTAGAGCTGTAAGGGCTGGCTCAGACCTTTTCCTGAATTCAGTTTTCAAGGACGGGGACTAACACAATCTAACAGAAACATTAACCTGATCTAACGACACAGCCTGGACAAGGCGACGTGCACTTTAACTGGAGTCGTTTAAATAAATATGAATTCCAGGCTTAGTACATAGTAAAACGGTAGATTTGCATTCGGTGTTTGTATTTTAAATGTTGCGGAGGGGCATTTAAATAGCCTTTGAAAGCCGGGTAACATTTTACTTTTAAAAAAATACGATGGAGAACCCAGACAAGAACTAAGCCTCCAACCTGCACGTACTTCCACGCAGGTTCACCTGAGCCTTCGGTAGGACCGCTGTGGGTTTCCAAGAGCTAAGCACTTCATACGACATCACGTATCCTAACGCTGGGGGCCTTCATCAGCAGGAGCACGCATTTATACTTCCCCTTTCCCCCACTCCCCGTGTATTTAAATTATTTCCTCGTTTCAGTTTTCGTCATTAAAGATGTCGAGATCACTTCTGCCTCCCCACTCCCTCAGCTCGGAGGAGGGCGCGCCCCGAGGGGAAACGCTCCAGGAGAAGATTTTATTTCACCGGGCGGCTGCGAGGCGAGGGATGGCCTGGGCAGCACACGGGACAAGCTCAGTTTGATGTGAGAACAGCAGGAAATGTGTCAGACTAAGGTTAACAAGCATCTTCCTTTGATTTTCCCTCAGACATTTTTTTTTAAGAACTGTACTAGAGAAGCATGCCCAAGACTTGTCCACCCTAACCAAACAAAATTCAAGTACTCAACAAACCAAGCCAGGAAACAACAGGATCCTGTGCGCAAATAATGCGTTATAGAGGTATTCATCAATCAAATGCAAGTATAATTTCTGCACAAGACGCCACACCAGCAAAACAAACGCGCAGCTAACACAACACGCGATACCAACAGCACCTCCAAGAGCTTCTTCTGCAGTACGTTAAATACTGAGGCCTAACGCTTGTTTTAATGGCTGTCTACAAGAGAGCACTCAAGCAGCTTAGCGTTATTGCTGTTAACATCAAAAGGAATCGAGGCGTATCTGCTTCCTACTAGCTTTAGCAGTAAGTTGCCGAGTTCGTGAAAGCACTACCTTAGAGTAAAGCTGGGCGTTAGGAGCGGTGTCTCACGCTCACACCAGACGTTTAAGGCAATTAACTTTTGTCTCTATCAGCCAGGGATGTGGCTTTCCTTCCTTGCGCGCACAAACGCCTCCCAGACTTGTCCTTACGTACCATCTCGTAGCCTTTTAGTCAGGTCAAAGTCTCGGTAAGGTGACTCCAAACACGACCACGCTCCCCTACCCTGAAAGAACCGTGCTGAGGTACCTCCTGGATGCCTCGCAGCTGGCTCGGCGCTGCTCCGAAACACCACCACCAGAACTTGCAGTTGAGACCTCGTTAAGAATTTACCAGGCTGACTCCAAGCGCTGCCCACAACACCACTTCAAACGGCACGTCGACAGGGTAAAGCTACTGGAATTCGTAACGCAAACAGCTGGAGCGCGCTCCCTGAGGCTCTGATGAACTCATGAGAAAACAGGGCCAGAAATCAGCGCAGAGAGCCATTCGTTTCTGAACTCGACTGAGAAGTTCAACAAAGCCATTGATAAGGCTGCTTTCTCCCTTCAGAAGCGAGATCTGTCAGCTATTTGCTCAGCGCCCCTTTATCTGCAGGCACTGCTGGCGGGCTCTGCAGAAGGTCAGTCGGCCGCGCGCCCCCGCGGAGCACACCTGCGGTTCCCTGCTGAAGCGTGTGGATTCACTGGACGTGTGTACTCACTGGACGTGTGTACTCACTGGACGTGTGTACTCACTGG
>CM021777.1:6569382-6626458 GCA_011076525.1 Nettapus auritus
CGCCCCCCCGCCGCGCGCACGCACGCACGCACACGCACGCGCAGCCGCGCACACGCACGCGACGTCACCGCGCCGCGGCGGGAAGCTCCGCCCCTCTTCCCGCCTACGGGCTCGGCTCCCGCCGGACCACAACTCCCGGCGGCCCCCGCGGCGCCGCGCTCTCATTGGCTGCGGGGGGCGGGCGGCGGGCTCGCGGCGCAGGGCGGGGGGGGAGGGGTCGTGGGGGCGCCTCACGGGCTGGGAGGGGGCGGCTGGAGGGGGCCGGGAACCGACCCCAGCCGCAGCCCCAATCCCAACCCTAATCCCAGCCCCAATCCCAAGGAAAGGGGGCCACGGTGCCCCTCTGGAGGGGCTTGAGGTTGCAGCACAGGCTCCATTGGTTTAAATACAGCTTTTTTTTTTTTTTTTTCTTTATTTCAACTACCCCCTTTCCTCAACACACTGAGTACATAACAGTTTACTAGCGTGGTGTTTGGTAGAATGAACAAAACATTAAACAGTACAGGTTTATTCCTAGTGTTTTTCTCCCCTAAACAGTGTTAATAAAATAGCCCCCCTGAAAAACGCTTCAGACAAACCTAATAGAGAGGGCGCCTCGGTGTGCAGAATGCTGTGCTAACGCCACAGCACCACTTAATAAATAAAGTTTTAGTTAAAACTTTAAATAAATAAAGTTAAATAAATAAAGTTTCACATAAGGAGGCCAGTCCTGCCCAGCCACCCACCCCAGACCCACCTCACCGCCACCTCCCGTCCCGTTTCTGCTCCCATTGCCACCCAGCCCGTCAGCCCGCTGTGATGATCGGCCCCATCGCGGGGAGGCTTAACCGGCATCATTTGCCACATGCTGACTGACAGCGTGCACAGCGTTTGGAAATTAAGCAGATGGTCCTTGCCAGAGGAAACATTCAGACTAGGTTAGATGAAGATGAAAACGCAAGCAAAGCTTGGAAAGAAGACAGACCGCACTTGCAGGGGAAGACAGAAATGCTCGGATAAGGCAGTGGTGTTTCCATCTAGCTAATGCAGCTCTTAGCACTGAGCAGCGTTTTCAGCATCCAGACCTTTAGGGTTTGTGTCCCGAGCTTCGGCTGGGGCTTGCTGACACCATACAATCCCCCCACTGACCCGCAGCACGTGCAGGATCCGCAGGAACAAAACTCTTTGGGCTACCAAGGTCACACAGGCTGCGAGCTGATGACACAGCAGGGACTGAATGCATTCGTCGGCACTGAAAATTGGAAGGAAGATTGTCATAAACAGCAATCTGCTATAACAGCACAACACTTGCAGTTCCATGCTTGTGATGGAAATGAACTCAGTAGCTTTCATCCAAAGCCTTTTTTTTGTTACCTGTTTAAACCTCAGCCAAATGGTTAAAAACTGGAGTAGGAACAAAAGGAATAACGCAAAGTCCTTTGTTATTGATTTATGCTGCTTTATGGTACATTTCTATCAGCAGAAATGTACTTTATTCATAACAAAAGTCATAATGAATACTTGTCATGTGGCCCAAACCCCTTTCATAGAATTTGAACGCATAAACCGAGCCCAGCAGGTCTCCCTCTCCATCAGCCTGCTGCCATTCACTGTCTTAGGGATACAAGCAAGACTTTGATGTGCCCCCAAAGCTGCCACATTTACAGACAAAGCCAATGCCAAACACTCAGCCACAGCTGCATGCTTTCCCCCACATCCCTCTCACCACCGGCAAGGCCCAGCCTCGCGCCCCACTGCTCGCACCGGCTCGGGCTGTGCACACACATACCCACCGCCCCGACCCTGACAAACATCCGAGGGCTCTTCCTGTCGGACCTGGAGACTCAGGCCAACAGCTGGGCTGAATTCTTTCCATCTTTGCATCACGGCCTATAACTAAGGACTCACAAGTCAAATCACACCCTAGCTTTCGCGCTGCATGACAAAACCCATCTCACTTTTGCTCGCTCTAATAACACCTTTGCGCTGGAGATCAAACAAGCCAGCAGATATCTGTCTGTGACAAAGTAAAAAATCAGCATGTCTAATTCTAAATATATGCAGGGAAGAGCTTTGCCCACCAGGACAATACCATGTCATAGAGCTGCTGCCGCATGCATGGGATAGTTTGCTGAAAGTACTGCCCAAGACATAGGCAAAAAAGGCAATAATTCCTCCATTTATTTGAAGAGAAGGTAAATCTGTGGCCTGACAATCTGAATGTCAACGTGGTTAATGTGTGGTTAATGCACCTCAACAACAGGCATACAGAAGTATGCAGGGGACTTGGAAGCTGTGGCACGAGCTGTTGTGTGGAACTCGAGCAAAGAACCGTAACTCGTTTTAATCACTGACAAAAAATAACTGCCATGACACGAAAGAAGAGTGATGAAAATAATTAAGCAAAGCATTATAAAAATCAGATTTTTGGCTTTAGTGCTAAACACCTGGAAAGGCAAGGCCAGCTGACATACAGGTTCGCATTCGTAAATTAAAATTGTTTCTGAGCCACTTGTGTCTCCTGAGGGGAGCTCGTCAAAACTGAGGGATGCACCAAAAGCAAAGTCTAATTAGGTGAATGAAGAACAAGGGTTTTGACAAATTTAATCTGAGATACAAAAATATTCTGCCAAAACACTTGATTTTGGTAAAGTCAAGCACCTTGTTCCAGTTGCTACGGTACTTTGAAGAACACATCTCTGGGCACGTGCTCTGAATTCCAGTTAATCTGACGCAGTATCAACAAGTACGCGGTGCAGGTACACGTCGCTGCTTGCTGACGGATCTGTGCCACATGCCTGCACATCAGCGAAGCAGATCTCTGCCTCCGTGACCTGATGGAGCTGACGCAGTCCCAGCCGAGCAGAACTTGCTCTGCCAGCTTTCCCATCCGGATGAGGGGAAGTGGGAAAGCCCCAGAGCCCAGGAACCAGAGGCTGTGCAGCAGGACAAGGAGCTTTGGCTAGGGCAGGGAGCCCACAGAGCCTGGTTTGGGGTTTGGCAGATCCTGGTCAGCTGTGGTGTCAGCTGAGGTGAGAGGAAGGTGGTTTGGAGGGGAAAAAAGGCAAACCTCTGCAAGTTAAACAAGAGACTCAGCGCAGCACAACTACGTGATGGGATTTTCCACTGATCCCCTGGGAGGGAGGTGCTCGAGCCTTCCTGCAGCTCAGCGGGTCTTGGTTTCCTAACACCAGGCGCCTCCTGCCATCCCCAGCCAACACATTCTGCTCACCGAAACCTCGATCTTGTGATCCCGCGACGCTGTTTGGCTGTTGGACAGAGCAGTGGCCGCTCAATGGTACACAGTTCTGACACAACTCAACTGCTCCTGCTGGAAGAATAATTACTAAACTCAGAGCTGGTATGAGCACGACATAAACATTCTTGTTAGGGCAGGGACAAATGCACTTGAAGTAGGAAAATTATTCTTCCTTCAAGTAAACATTTTCTATCCCAAACGGGATGGCACTAGATTTGATGATTTATTTTAGTTTGTTTTTCTCTAAACATCTGGAACGAGAAGAGCAGATCCGTAACAACTCTTCCGCCTGCCTGATCCCTGAAGCAGTAACTCCGGTCAGTGCAGAGCCCCGGGATGCAGGAGGTGCTGCCTGCAGCGGGACCCCCGGGACGGGAGCAGCACAGCCTGCGTGGCGCGGGGCTGCTCGTCACAAGGACGCAGCGCACGAGGACGAGGGCACGTGGCTTTTGTCACGGCTGGCATCGCTGCCTTGTGGCACGGGGACTCCCCGGGCGCCCGCCTGCTGGGGACGCATGCTCAGCACCCCGCCTTCTCTTTCCTGTGGCTTTGTTCATTCAATAAAGATGTGGAGATAATGAACTGGGAAAGGAAAAGGAGAAGCAGGTGTGGGAAGTGAGACAGCGTCCAGCTGCGGTGCCCGGATTTTGTGACTCACGCCCGAGGTTCGCCTCCTCCAGCTCCTCTCGAGCAGCCCGGGGGTTGTGCTGGCGCCACACGACACAGCTCCCAAGTCTGGCCTGATAAAGCAGGATGTGGCTTTGTCGCCCACAGCTGAGGGAGCCACAGGATCCCGTTCCAACACCTGGTTCAGTGCCTGAACTCACGCAAACCAGAGGGCCCCCCCTGTTTTAACCCCTGCCCTGAGTCAGGCGGGGAAGGGGGCTGTGACCCCAGCTTTTCCCAGCCCAGCTGCTCCCGACCCTGCAGTGCTCACGGATGCCCTGGGGTGATGGAAACGCTGCCCCCAGCTCGGGGGGTCCACTACAAGACAAGAGCAAGCACCCTTCTCGCTGTCTCCTGACTTGGGTGCCTGCAATTTGTTTTTATACCCTCTGCAGATACGCTGTCGAGTAATTCCAGCCATGTCTTTATTTTCTGGTGATGCCACAGCTCCACTCACAGCAGCCTAAGGACTTGCCTTGACCTCGGCTTGTTCGAGCTTGGTTTGAACTCTGACATCTTGCCCAGTGCTCAGACAAATCAGCAGAGCTCCAGCCACCAGGCGAGGAATGGCACGTGTCGCCCCCAGCTCCAGTCGGGGTTTGTGCAATTACAGTCACTGCCCTCAAGAGTAAGGTCATACACGGTGAAGGGCGCTGGAACTAGATGACCTTACATTCCCTTCCAACCCGAGCCGCTCTGTGAAGGTGCAGCATTGGTAAGCTCAGCATCTAACCTAATTTACAAACCATCAGAAGAAAGAAGCATTGGGAAGAGACGGAGAACAGAAGCGGCCCCGCAGCGCCAGGAGGGGAGGCTGCCAACACCGGGGAGTGGGGACGTGCTGCAGGAGGGGCCCGGCTGGGCGAGCACGACGCCAGGAGGTGTGGGAAAGCCTGCAGCCGAGAGCTGTGACCATTAGTGGGATTAACAACAATGGCATGACCTGGACTGCAAGGGTATAGAATGCTTGTTGTATTTTCATTAAACACTGATGTAACTAGCCATAAATTTCTGCCTCTGGACGCAAGGTGTGCTCCTACGTACCAGTAGCACAAGTCTCCCTGGAGGAGCAGGGCAGCAGCTCCCACTCATGAAAGCGCGAAGTGTTCGCTCTCCATCCTGCGCAGGAGGTGACGTGTGGGAGCTGGTGTCAGCCACACAACAGTCCCAGTAACTGACCGACAATCCCAGTAACTGACCGACAGTCCCAGTAACTGACTGGGAAAAGACTTGGACGTGCTTCACGCTGCAGCGGCATTCCTCAACACATCCACCTGCCCGAGGAGCCCAGCACGGGATGATGAGCGGCTCAGTTACTTTGCTAACAAGAACGTGAGAACAAAAGTGATTCACATGCAAGATCTGCACTCCCAGCACCGGGCAGCGATGGATGAAACCACCTGCTGGTTTGGTAAGTGAAAGAGAAGGCCCCAGCCCTTTCGTTGGCCTTCATTTACTTCCAGGTGTTCACTTGTTTGTTTTACCATGCATTAAAGCTCTGCAGACTTCGCGAAGGATTACTGCTCCCTCGGCCCCAGCAGCCCTGTTGTGTCCCACAGCCAACAGCTGCATTTGGGAAACCCACCGAGCAGAAGAAACGCGAAGCAGTGAAGACCCCAGGTCTCTCTGTGCCCAGGAACCAAAACAGTAGCAGCTTTTTGCACAGAGGCCCTGGAACATCAGTTCTTTCTGAGTCCTGGGTGTAATTTTACCGACAGATCCCTGATTTCCTTTACAGCTTGTGCTGCGGGAGACGAGACGGCGCGGATCCGGCACGGAGGCACCTCTCGAGTGCCTGGCTGTGTGCGGCGGGGTTAAATGTCTCCACCTCAGCAAGGGCCATCTCTGGGAAAAGGGCTGGAGAGTTTTCATTTAACTCAAAATCCTCAGCTGCAGGCTGCCCTGCACTCACAGCAGGAATCGCCCCGCTCCCATCTCCAGCGCTGCTGGCACACCGCAGCCAGGGCGGTAACAGGATGGAAATGAAGGGTGGCTCTGCAGGAGCACGGGCCCCTCGCGTCACTCAAGCATGTCTTTGTACCCTTCAGTGGGCTCAGGAAACCTGCACAGACCTTCCTCAGCCCTGGGGAGCACAGAGGACGCAGGAGGAAAGTGTTTAAGACTCATTCAGCCTCTGATGCGCACAAAATCCATCCCGGCATAATAAAACAGGAAGGTTGAGAGGAGATGAGACATGGTGGTGGCAAAACAGGGAGGGTAAAAGCAACGAGGAGAAGACGCAGCACGTCACTGTGACCAAACAGCAGTGACGACAGAGCTCGGGTGCAAACCCCGCACGGTGTCACGGGCGGTGCGTGGTGCTGGCGGCCCGCTGCAACCTGCGGTGCAGGTCTGAAACATCCTCGCGTCCCGTCCCACCCTGCACAGGCTCCTGGCTCCCGCACGACACTTGGGCAAAGGCAGACTGACTTCAGCTTACGGCAATCGTTGCTACGCCTCCTGACACTCTCATTTCACACGGAAAGTCCCCGCGCTTTATCTCGTCCGCGGAGCGCTGGACCCGTCCTTTCAGCTGGCTGCCTGCCGCGATCCTGGCGCAGCGAGTCAATGGGAGCTTCCTGAGCCCGCTGCGGCGGTCGGGGCAGAAGTGGAGAGCTTTCCTGATGACAACCCCGTGGCGGGCTGCTGCAGGCACCTCCAGACGCCGCTGGGTGAGCCGAGCGCTCGGCGGGACTTGCAGATGTCAGATAAGAAAAGCCCTTCTGTCAACAGAGAGCATCTCTAAGCAAACTTCTCCCTTCTCGCTTTCCCCAGGTCGGACGTTACACAAAGAAAAAAATGAGATCAGCAACATCGGCTCCGAGCACCGATGGAGACACAGGCACGGGGGAACACAAGGGCATCGCGGGGACGGCCCTGGAGTGGCGCTGGGCCACGCGGCTCAGCCCTGGTGCTGCGAGCCCGGCGAGCCAAACCCCAGCTAACAGCTGGGATGTGTTTTTCCTGAAGGATGGCATCCCGGCCTGGACTCCTTGCCACTTTTTTCCTCTCTATTTTCCACTCTCCTCACTAGAAGGATTTTTTTTCCCACACGTTTAGCACGTGGATGAGCTGCCTGCTTCCATCCCCTCCACAAAGAACAAAGCCTCTCCCCTAAGTCGGGTGAACTCGGCCATTCCTGCCCAGAAGCGCCCGGGCTGTACTGAGCCGCTCCTGAGCACCGCTCCAGCTGCTGTGAGCGGGCGGGCGGGCAGCAGGGCAGAGCCTGGCTTCGAGGTGGGCTGGTGCACCCCGATCCCTGGGGAGGACTGAGCAGGGACTGTGTGTGTTTAGGCCAGAGAAGCAAGGATGGAAGGGGGAGAGGATGGCAGCTTTTAAATTTGTAAAAGGCTGTTTCAGGGGGCAAGGAGCATCCCTCGCAGCCCCCACTGCTGCGTGCAGGGGAAGGCCCCGACACGAGGTTGCACGCACCTAGGGGTGATCCCTTCTGCCAAACGAGATGTTTCCACAGCCTTGGTGAGCTGCGCGGAGCGGGCCAGCGCCGCGGTCCCAGAGCGCGAGCGCAGCCTGGCCATGTGGGCACCACACAGGTACGGGGCACCCAGGAGCTCTTCTACTGAATTACGGCAACCTGGGCTGAAAGCGGCCCCCCAGCAGCCAGCTAGAGACGAGACAGCTTTGGGGAGCCTGTGTGAAGCTCCCCTGCCTTCCTGGGGGCTGCGTCCTTCAGGGCACGGGGCTCAGCTGCGCTCCAAGAGCTGGGGATTTTCCCAGCGCCTGCACAGTGCGATGGAAACCACACTCAGCAAGTCAAAGCTTCGTGGGATGGGACATCTCCCCTCCTGTGGCGTCACCCAGCAGCGTCCCCAGCCCACACGTTTGCTTTCACATCCTTCCAGTGTCTGAATCTCTCCAGCCCCAGCAGCTGCCAGCCCAGGAGGAGGAGGAGGACAGGGGCTGGCCCTGGCAGCACACCCAGCCCTGGCTGCCCAGGTGCCCGTCCGCTCCCCGGTGTTGTGTCAGGGTGGCCCAGAGCTGGCTGCGAGCCTGCGGAGCTGCACGGTCCCCATGCACCCAAGGGTCCCTGCGGGTGTCCGCACCACCAGGAGCTGCGGTGCTCGGTGCCGGCTTACCTCCACGGAGCTGCTGGAGCCCGGGCGGCGTCAGAGCAGCGCTCGGTGACTGGAGGGTACCGGGAGTCCAGGGCAAGGAGAGCAGCAAGGCAGCCCCCTGCGGCTCTCTGGGCACGCGGCAGGGATCACCGGGACAAGGAAACTTGGCCGCAAGGATTCTGTCGCCAGAGGATGTTTTTTTTCTGAGCCACTGTGGCAATTTGGTGGTCCACCAGGTGAAGCAGCTTCTTAGAGAAACCTCCTGCCCTGGCATTAAAAAGGAGAAGCTGGGTTATTGACAGGTTCTGCCTTGCAGCTGCAGCAGTGACCAGGGCAGAAGGGAACAACCCAACACGCCCCGGAGAGGCTGATGTTCAGCCGCCCGGACTTACACACGGCATCCGTCAGGATTTCTGCTCTCTGCTCTCCGGGTCCCGGCTCTCGGCGAGCCACCATGGCTGGGGCATTTCCCTCGGCTGCTCCGCGGGGCTGACCTGCAGGCATGGCACCCGGCAGAGGCGGGAGGCAGAGGGAAACCTCGCTGCGGGGCGGAGAGGAGGCAAAGGGAAGCGGCCTGGGAAGGGGCACGGGAAGAGGAGCAAGGAGCCAGGAGCGAGCTCAGCCCACGTGGAGCAGGACAGGTCGTGCTGCCGCCCTTCACCTTCCGAGCAAGGCAGCGGCCGGCCGGGCAGAGCCCAGGTATCCCCTCAGAAAGCAGAGGGCTCTTCCCCGCCAGCTTTCTGCTCGCTCAGCCTCCGGTGCGTAAGGTCACCCCAGCGTCCCGCTCGTTAGCGGGAAGCCAGGATTTGCCCTTTGATTTATTTATGCACTGACAAAGACTCAAAAGTGTTGGAAGTGCAATTTTTCACCACCAACTAAAAATAGCCGAGTGAAATTCCAGAGCTGCCTTTCAGCGCTGCCGGCTGCGCTCGGCTTACCAGGACAATGGCATTTGTAGCACCAACAGCGCAGGCTGGGCTCCAGCTCCCTAAATAACAAGCTATAAAGGGCAAAATCTGTCTTTGATTACAGCTGTGCAAAAAGCGGTGATTAAAAAGGCCATTATCCAAATACCTGAACGTGCGGTGCCAGCTTCAAACCGAGCCTGGGAATGCTGTAAGATGCAGCCAGCGTTACCGAGGGAAGGCGTGTGCGGTTAAGCATTTAGAAGGGCTGAAGCCCTCGGGCATGACAAAAACGCCTTTGGGCAGCAAGCAGGGGCCGACCTGCAGAGGGACCGGGTGGCACGTGCCCGGCACTCCTGGCTCAGGGCGAGGAGCGGCTGCAGGAGGAGGGCCGGTACCACCCCGAGATGCAGGGAACAGCTCCACGTGGTGTACGGGAACACTTGATTTACCCTGCTCTTGGTTCCAGGCCTATTAAGAGCACGATCCTTACAGGGAAATAATTAGTTAATGGCCTGCAGTACACCGGGCACATCAGAGGCCTGGCTTTTAAGCACAAACTTGAATTCTCTGCTCATTTCGGTCTGCAAGCACACAGGCTCAGCCCCAGGGATCGCCCGTGGCAGTGCTGCCTGTCGCAGCGATCCCAGCTGCTGAAGGTGGCAAAGTCCCCCGGGCGACAGCGCTGCGAGGCGATGCTCTTGCTCGCACGCCAGGCAGAAGCCACGCGCCAGCCGGCCGACCGGACACCAGGCACTCAGCAGTATTTGAGGTGAAAAAAGAGAACTGCAAGTCAACGCTCTGCAAGTCAACGCTTTTGAATGAGATAATCTCCGTGCTCGCGCTGACCTTCCAGCAGCGACAAATGCAGGCTTGTGAGAGAAGTGGCTTTCTGAAGGGTCAGAAGGACCAGGGCCCCCGTGTCAGCGCTTACAGGGAAAGAAATCATTTCGCACTGCTCTCCAGGGACCTCATCCTCCTGGTGACGTGCCCCTGGGAGACATTAAAGGTACCTCTGCAGCTGGAAGGTACCAGACACACACCAAGGGGCTGCTCTGCAAGCCAGACCCAGTCCTGTTTTCCCATAGAAATGCAAAGGTGAAGAGATGTGAGAAGCGAGAAGCAGCCGAGCAGATCAGGACAGAAGGAAGCTTCCAAACACATCTGGCACAGAGCGTCTGTGACACTGACCTAGGCAGCTCTCGAGGATCCCTCCATAGCAGCCAAGCTCTTCTGCTCCTCAGAATGAGAATCTGAAAAGCAGAAACCGGACTCCTGGTCCTGTCAGTAAAGGGTTAATCACAGCATACACCCCCAGTTGCAGACCGGGTGGGCATTTCCTGCAGCACTGGCTCCTCCTGTGATGTGCACTGGCTGCTGGGATGTTTCACTCCGTGCTGATCCCAGCGGGATGCTTTTATCTGCACCAGCACCAGAGGGATCAGCGTTCTGCACCGAGGCAGCGTGGGATGCGCGCAGCATTTTGTGCATCGTTTGTAGTTCTGCCCCAGCAGAAGCGCCACGGCTCCGCAGCACCCAGCAACAGAAGGACCAGGGGCCGTGCCCTGCTGCCCGCCACGGGGCAGAACAGTGAGGCCAGGAGTGCAAAGCCTGAAGCTCACCTCCAGCTCACCTCCAACTGCCACGAGGCGGCCTGGTTGCCACGGGGCCTAGTGCTGCCTTGGCTCATGCTCAGCTTCAGGCCCAGGATCACTGCTGGGTGAGACCAATCCAACAGTGATTTAAAGCATCTGTCAGAACTCCTGATATTGAAGACATCTTTTACAGATTGTTCTCTGAAAAAGGCATCCATGCATCTATTTTGGATCAGGAAAAGCAGAGCAGGCAGGCCCACACAGCAAGCACAGCTCTGATCCCGATTTGTTCCGCACAAAGAGGTAGGGTCCTGAAAAAAGGCCTTTCAAAAAAATAACTCCCAACTGTCCTGGGACGGGAGCGCTAAGGGCAATTTTCTGTATCTGCAAGGTATGTTCCAGCTCATTTGTTCAAAAGACCACCTTTGGTAACACTGCACAACCTCATCTGTTTGTCTCCCCCTCCTCCCCCAGGGTGGATTTCTGCTCAGCGCGATGAAGACGATGTGCTCACACAGCTACGAAACAGCCACCTTAAACCCAAGTACCGACCTGAAGCCTTGCCTGGCACTGAACTGAGCAAAGCAGGCGTTTCCTGGACTAAAGAAAATAAATCAGGAGTCCGTGCTATATTCTTAAATATGGTTTAATACTCTTCTCCATTTCTGTACATCACAACACCAAGATATCACTGCTTGGGATCTCTCTGCAGAGGCTATATAGTATGCAAAGGCTAGGATTTTTCACCCCCGTTTAACGTGTTTGTATGTGTAAGTGTAATACATATCAGTATATATTGATATACACATCAATATATAATGCAATATATATCACTGAAGAGAACACATTGATTAAAGAAATACAAAAATTTGGCATCATTTCCAAACTTAAATAGTAAAAATAAAAACTACAAAAAGGAGCTGCATACCCTAATGTATCATGTGAAACAACAAGCAGTATATTCAAAAATGTAAATTTACATCCAATTTTTCTGGTCTTGTCATGTCACATTAGACCCATTTACAATGGCAAAATCCAGAACATACCGCTTCGGAGACCGCAAACATGCTCAAACCTGGGTTTGTGCACATCTGCGGCAGACCCAGTCACACCTTCCGTGAGAGATTCCAGCTTTGATGTGAAAACAACAGCAAAGCCATCTGCCAGGTTATAAACCAGGCTTACAAATTGTATTGCTCACAATGACAGTAATTTTGGACCTCAAAGAACAGCGTGGCAGAAGGTTAAGACAAGCTCCACCTCCGTTCAAGTGAAACAGGATTATTGGAAAAAAAGGACAGGTATGCAACTAGCAACAGCGGCTGCTTTTGACTGATGCACCCGGAGTGACGAGCCAGCGAAGACCAGGACTCCCGGGCACTGAGATGTCAAAGCGCCCATCGGAGAACCCAATAACCCTGAAAAAGAAGCAAGACTTGTGCATTACCTCATGCCAGTGCTAAATTAATTCTCCGCCTGCAAGACCTTCTGAAAAACCCTTGCAAGGCCATCTGAAAAACCCTTAGCCATTTCTAGTAGGTCGAAACGCATTCTATATAGCGGGCATGACAAAAAAAGTTCTTGAGTCTTGATGCAACCAGAAGTTTTAACCCATTAAGGGTGCCTTAGAGTTCAGCATCAGATTTACAGGACAACTGTGAGCCACTCCAACAGACTTCCTTAGTGCTGGGAGAAGGACATCCCAGGGTTGTGCTAACGTTCAACGTATTAGTATCAAGGGCTCCAAAGGCACCAGTACTAAGGTTTCAGTCAAGGGCTCCACTTACGAATTATTCCTGTAAAATACCCGCTTCCATTAAAGAACTGTGGGTTCAATCAAATTCACATAATCAAGGAAACCTTACGCAGTCCTAAAGCAAAAAAACAAAAAAAACTGAGGAACAAAACAAAATGTACCTTACTTCACTTAAATTGTATGTTTATTTTTGTCAACACTGAAAAAAAAACCTGAAGGCTGCACTGCTCACATCCAATTAAGCCCAAGACTTCAGCAGCATTTTCATCGCAATCAATGAAGTGCATTTCCTAGTTTGTACGAGCAGTGCTTCTGCAAATAGATTAAAGCACATTTGGCTGGTAAGCCTCCCCAAACCATCTGAATTTGCAAGCCACACCTTATAAGCTAGCACTCTAGGTAAGTGCTTTCTCATTCTTTTGAAGAGAATGAATGGCTCCAATTTCATTACATTTCTTCTTCTGCAGTCTAAGCTGAGAGTGCCATGTAAATGGGTCACATCGCTGCAAAATGCAGCAATTGATTTCTCCAATCAAAGTAAAAAGAAACAAACCAGTAGGATCTTACTTCTATTAATTTTTGAAGGAAGAGGTTTACAGCAGTTAATGTATCATGAAGGTTAAAAAAATCATTTTCATAAAATACAAGAGCAACCAATTTCACCATTGAGTAAAAGTAAAAACTGGGATTCTTTTTAAATTAGTCCAAAGTGGCATATAGGAACTTAGTTTGCTGCTGTACTGACACTATGACAAATCAAAGTGTAGGGTTTCGCTTTTTTAAATCCAATGTTTGTGGATCAAGTTCTGGAAATGTTTCAATTCTAAGGCAGGGATCTGTTGTGTTTTCCACCATGAGTTTGCTCCTTGGGTTGGATGCTGGAGGGGCGAGGCACGTTTTGCCGGACCCAGGTCGACTACCTAGTAGTCATCAAGGTCAAAAAATTCATCGTCTCCTCCTTGGTATTCCATTCCCTGGAAGTCCACTCGGTACCGCAAGATACCTGGTAAAAACAACACACTTCAGCTTCTTCGAAAGGCAAAGAGCTAGAGAGGCATTAAGCAGTTTATTGAGCCCTGTCTGCACATCGAGAGTTTCTCAGCTGAGTTTTCAGAAGCCAACTCTGCATTTGTGCTCCAAGACAGACTCCAGCTGATGGCTGGCAGCAAACACACAGCTATAGCGAACATGCCACATGCACATCTCAGCCTGATACAATTTATTGTCTGAAGGAAGAAATTCCTACCTGCCCAGCCCAGACCAGCTTTCTTTTGGCAAAGCTGAGCCTATTCTAGGAGAGCACCTCCAAGAAACGCCAGTCACAGGTCATTTGTTCTAATACAACTGCTCAGAGTGAAGCCTATCGGTTAAATTCAGCGGGCAGTTGGTACTGAAGCAACTTTTCCAGTAAGCTATACTCACCGGCTGTCTTCCCACCCCACACACCAAGCCAGGTCTCTGGGATGCCTTTATCCCTGGAAAGGTTTACTTAGGTAAATTCTATTCAAAGTGCAGGGACGGGAGCATGGTAGCAAACAACAAGCCGCCATGCAAAGAGCCTGGATCTGGCAGGACGAGAAGGACTTCCGAAATTATAAACCCTGAAAGCTCACAAACATGCTGCTCCATAGGTAGCCTGACTATTCAAACTTGTTTCTTCCCGAGTAGCATTCTTTGTCCCCTGGAAATTCCTCTTTACATTTGTCTCTACTTCCATCAACCTACGCGCAGCAAGCGGCAGCATTTAGCACATCAGTAAGCAATGCATTGTGCTAGAACTGCTAGTCTGGGCAGGGCACAGTCTCTGGCAGGTGTTTTCAGTCTCTGGCAGGTGTTTTTACTCTACCCTTTTTGTCAGGCTGAAGCCCATTAACTACCTGCACCTCTGCCAAATTAAAGGCTAAACTGGTTGTCAAGTTTAACAGAGGGACCAACTGATTACAGAACCTCTGCCTCTCCACAAAGTTGGGCCGACAATGCTCTGTTCCGAAAAGAAGCTTGAGACTGGAGAGCAAAATATAGAGAAGTTCTGAGAGACAAGTAACATATCCAACTGCTTCAAAAATCCAGCTCGTGTGTCATACACCATTTCTACACAGCAGGACATGGTCTTCCACAAAACATCTGCAGGGTGAAGCACACCTTCTGAAACTCAGCAGCTGGAAATACGGACAGTCCGCCCTCTGTGCACTATGAAGGACAAAAGAATCTGAGGAACAGAGTCTGGAAGTAGCATGCCTAACATGAAGCCTCATCTTGCTGAACGTGGAATGAATTCACCCGAAGCCCCCTGCTGAACACGACAGTTTCTTACACTAGTATGACTAGCAGGAATAGGACTCAGCTGCTTTGGGTTGGCACCGGATTATCGAATCAACCATCACAAAAAAGACAAAACACAACACTTTTCTTCTGCACTTTACCTCCGATTCCTCCAAATCCTTTCACAAATTGAGATCCTTCCTGTGATTTATCTGTAACAATTTCCAATGTTGCTCCAAATTTCTTGTAGTTGTTTGCAAACCACTCCAGCAGGGGCATACTTTCTATCAGTTCATGTTCTTGGCCAGTCTTTGTAGATGTTTGAGGGGGGAAAAAAAAAGCCACAATGTCAAGCTCATTGCACATTAACTACAGAAAACACTCCTACTACAAGCTATCTTTGGCTTAAACATCAACAGTATCTTTTCTGTCCTCAGACACCTGCATTAATGCTCTACAGGCTCCCAGTCCAACACACTTGCAGGGTTCAGGTGGCAGACACCGACACAACTGGCAAACATGCTGGCACAAGCACAGGACTCCTGGTGCTAAGAAATGAAGTTCTGACAAGCCTGGTTTTGGCCTCCATACTACAGAAGCCAGTGTGGAAGTCAGAGAGAAAACACCTCATTTATTCCTTCATTCAAGTGTCACCTCAAGTTGCACTCTTACACTTTCACTGTTTTGCTGATTCTGTTTTTACCCCACAAACAGTCCGTAGGTATTCTTCTAACCAGGCACTGTTTACTCTGGGAAATACTGATCTTTGCAAATACAGAGGCAAAAAGCAGTTTTGTAAGTAGAAGGTCAAGTGATAATTGGCATAGAAACACTACATCACTGCAGATAACGTTGTAAGCCTTCTGTGCGCAGAAGGAATTGGCAATTACCCCAAAAGGAGGAAAAGCAGCTGGGAACGGCTGCCCGGGCAGACCTAAGGCAAGACAGAGATGACCACCCCTTTTGCAAGGGACAGACTTGACTCTTCTGGTGGATGGATGAAAGGTGGTCAAATACACTGTCCTGCCTGTCACCTCGGTTCATTTCAACAACCTCTGAATTGGCAGCACGAAAGATTGGAGAAAAACAAGGTCAGAATCCAGGGGTTAGACTGAAGGAGAACAGAAGCAGCCATGGACTACCCTCTCAAAGTCTCCTCCAGGTGCCAGAAAGGTCATCGTGCTCATGTGCTTGTGACAAACTAAGCTCAGACATTCATAGTACTGCACTAGTACACGGAGAATAAATGTACCGGCCCCAAAGCTAAAGTACCTCTTTGTCTGTGAAGTGGGACTTATCCTTCTCCTGCTCAGGTGTCAAATACAGGATCTTCTCCTCTGAGAAGGGAGAGAAAAAAAATATTAGGTTGGATGAAGCTATCAGAAGCAGGTTAAAAATAGCAGGAGACTGAAGACGGAGCCATTACAACACAGAAGGCTCGGTCATTAACACTGCCTTCCGTCCTAGGGGATGCTCTGTGGAAAACTCAAGAGGGCACACCAGTACACTGCCATGAAAACAAAACCACCATACCACAGGAAAAAAAGCAGAGGTCCTGCCATAGGCTTACTGATTATACACAGCTCACATGAATTTTGTTTCTGGCCATAGGGCTCAAGTCGGTTTCTCCTCTACAGAGCACTGGTATCACATTAATACAAGCAAAAGGCAGACTTGATGCCAGTGTTGTGACATTATCACCTCTCACTGCAATTCTTCTCTGTGGTGGAAGCTTGCTAGGTTCAGACTTTTTCCCCAGAGCAGCTGGGAAACTGCAAGCTCGTAACCTGCCTGCACAACGTCCCCTCGCTCAGTTCCTTAAAGGTCACCTTGAGGAGTTCCTGCAGCACGGCCTAGCCAAGTAAGGTGGCTTAGGTGTTAAACCCCTCGCAGATCTTTCGGTCCCACAGAAGCGCTACCTACCCTCCGTGCCTTGGCAGTGCAGAACGTATCTCATTATATCCAGGTTTTCATAGACTATCAGGATCTCTACTGCTCCCATTTCCAAAGCTTTTAGTGTGTCTTCAACGCCGAAGCAGTACTTCCCTGTGTCCTGACTGATTTCATCGAAGTATCGTCCTGTAGCCAGGATACAAAGAAGCAGATTGTCACGCACAAAGATAACGCCACCCCAATTTTTAACATGCCTGATCTGAATGCAGGAAGAGACCAGAGAAGAAGCGTGTGGTACTGCCGAAGGAAGGCAGGGTGTCCGATAGCATGTCAAAGCATGTACTTGAGAAGATTCATCACCAGTAAGCCAGCTCTACCAAGCCCTGCCCTGTCAGGAAGCTCGCTCCATTTAAAGGCTTCCCTTAGTTAGGAAACACTCCACTGGACTGACCCTCCAGCAGCCACTACCGAACTTTGTTCTCTCCCGCGTAAGGCAGCTACCGTTACTACTGCCCTCCTTTACTTTCAGATCTAAGGCATGTGTCTGCTGATGGTCAACCAAGGGATCATTTCTACTGCCATCTTAAAAACAAAATAAACCTTAATTCTTATGCTGAGATGCAAAAAAAAAATCTGAGAACGTCTCCCCTCCCACCCCAATGTCACCAGAAGGCCTGAAAGTAAGGGCACCTCTGATGGAAGGATAAGCAGAAGATCAGAGGAGCGCAGTGGGGAAAAAGAACAACAGAGCAAACACTTCTTAAAGCGTCATTCAGTCCTGCAGCATTTCAGAAGGCGTCTGGAGAACCGTGCTCTGCCCAACACAGACAGCATTGCAGGGCTGAGCTAGCACAGGCAGGCATTACCAGAAGGCCTAAATCAAGACCAGATTATTCAACGAAGCATACTTGGCTCAGGAGAAGGCTAAACATGTAGTCAGATACCTATTAGTTTCTTCTCTTGAATGAATTTCACATTGGAGAGGACCTCAGTTGACAATTCAATTGCTTGATTGAATCCATTTTCCCCTCCGTAGGAAATGTCAACTAGTTTGAGCACTTTGGATTGCAACCGCTAAACAAGAAAGAGACAAAAAAAGTCTGTGACAGCTCTATTATAACAAAAGTACTTCATAATGCCCCAAGAATCAGTACCTGGCAAGAGTCAGGGCATTAGTCTATTTTGTTCACTTGTAAGCAGAGGTTCTTGAGTCAGAGGGACCTCTGAATACTTAATACTGAAGCACAGTTTTCAGGCAGCAGGGCCATAGGGATCAGGTTTAGTCGAGTTTAATTCCCGTAAGGCTTCTACTTTAGATTTGGGAACACAAAGAACATGAACATCAGTTCCAAACCAGGGAGAACAGATTTCTTGCAGCACTGTTACTAAGAAAAGGAGATCTTACCTCCTTTATTAGGAAATAAAGGCATCTGTAGGGTGTCTAGGAATGCATTAGGAAAGGAAGACATCTTTAGGATACAAAAGATTTTTCATTTTGGTCAAATCACTTAAGACACCAAGGTTACACGTCTCCAGAGATGCAGCTAATATCACTGTGTTACTACCGACAGCTTAAACGTGAGCTTTGCTCAGAAAAGGCCACTCACCTGGTCAAACATGTCAGATTGACTTAATTCAGTTTTGAAGTCTGCTGATCCAGCTAAAACGAGACCAGCCACGTTCACCTTGTCACCAGAAATGAACAGTTGCACAGCGGTCTCTGCTACCTTCCTTACATAGTTGTGTCGTTTTTCCATTCTCAAACGAGCGAAACGCAAGGCAGACTGACCTCCTCTACCTTTACAGAAGAAGAAAGGTGAGGCAGTAATTTAGAAGTCGTTTAATTTTGGGAAGGTTGTTCAGTACATGGTCCCCACTGCGCCCTGAATAAGTGAACTGAAGGGCAGATGCAGCCTTCAGAATTCGTTTGCTTCCAGCAGAGCTAGGGGTGTTCAGCTGGAACAGCAAGTGAAAGGAGTGTTCATTCACACAAACCTTTTTCTCCACCTATCCCAAAGCAGGATTTTTTTTTTTAAATTTGGACTTGCAACTCTACAGAAATTTTGGACATCTGGGCGCTTTATATCCTGTACCTCCATTACAAGCCATTTCCTTTATTACACTGCCTCCTGTACCTTTCTTGCTGATGCAATGCTTCCCAGCGCTCTCTGCTTCAGAAACTTACTGAAGATGTTCATTTCATTCTGTCCCAGCCCAGCCTACAGAGCAGGACGGTGAGCCAGGAGGTGGCTGACAGACAATTCACTCAATTCATTAGTGGCTCGCTAGTTCCACTATATTGTGGTGTACTGTAGAGTTCTGCTTGCTCCATTACACCTCGTTATTTCTTGCAAGGAAGAGGTTTTGCTTTTCCCTGTTGCTTGGATGCAACACCCTGAGATGCAGGTGTTCTTACTACTTCTGCTAGTCATCTTCAGTGAAGGCTGCCTCAAAGCCAAGTAAAGGGCCAGATGCACCCAGAAATGAACACTGCTTTAAGAAGATCAACCGCTTGTTACGGTGATTTGTTAATTTTGACAGAAGACTCAGACTAGAGGCTTTGCTGTCAGCCTTTAAGGGAGCACAGAACGGCGTCCAGCTACACACATCCAGGCTACATTCCCTGCTTCTGCCCTCACATCCCACCCCACAGTATTTGGCTGCAAACAGTTCAGAGATAGGCTAGTGAGTTACCATGCTTCTTTGGAAGATCCACAGTGAATTTGTGCAAGACTTCTCTTGTGTTTCCTTGCAGAGTTCCAAAGAGGGCACCGCTACCATCTATTACAATAAAGCCAAACTTGCTGTCATCAGAGAGCAGCGCTGTAAGAGCCTGCAACAGGAAACAGGAGTTGTCAGCAGTGAGCACCAGTTTGTCCAGGACCCTGGTTCAAAAGACTACCAGGCACATTGCACCTCAAAAAAGTTCAGCATACCTCAAGAAAGTTGCGTTTCATGGTGATTTTTACAAATAAATTAGAAAAAGAATTGCAGATCGAGGAGTCACAGAATCATGCAATGGTCTGGGTTGAAAGGAACCTTGAAGACCATCCAATTCCAACCTCCTTGCCATGGGGACCTGGGCACTTCCCACTGGCCCCGGATGCCCAAAGCCCCATCCAGCCTGGCCTTGAGCACCTCCAGGGATGGGGCATCCACAGCTTCTCTGGGCAGCCTGTGCCAGTGCCTCACCAGGCTTATATTAATGAATTTCTATAAGGAATCCACCTTTGTTTTAGTTTTAAACCATTACTCCTTGTCCTATCACTACACTGGCTAATAGAGTCCCTCCCCATGTGTCCTGTAGGCCTCCGTAAGGTATCGGAAGTTGTTATAAGGTCACCCCGGAGCCTCCTCTTCTCCAGGCTGAACAGCCCCAGCTCTCTCAGCCTCTCACAGGAGAGGGGCTCCAGCTCTCTGATCACCTCCATGGCCTCCTCTGGACCCGTTCTCATATGTCAGTGTCCTTCCTGCGCTGGGGGCCCCGGGGCTGAAGGCAGGGTCCCCTTGCCCTGCTGGCCACGCTGCTTTTTGCTTTTGGTGCAGCCTCAAAAGCCAACTGCATTGCGGGCTGCACGTGCGCGTTGTCAGCTCCTGTTGAGCTTCCACTCCACCAACACCCCCAGGTCCTTCTCCTCAGGGCTGCTATCACTCCATTCTCTGCCCCACCTCTATTCGTGCTTTGTCAGGACTACCTCTGAGGGCTACAAACCGTGCTGCCAGGACCTGAAAGGACACCAGCGTTCACGTTTGGTAACTCTCCTCACAGCATTACCAGCTCAGCCCACGCCACGTGCAGGTGTAACAGCAAAATCCTACAGAGCGGCTCTGAAAGTGTTAGGCGAAAGGGATCACAGATGTACGTAGATGTTTCCAAGATTCAGCCTTACAAAGCAAAACGAAGTCACAGCTGCAAGAACTGTCACGTGAATAACCAGATATGGAGAAGGCAGCCACAGCATTCGTCAGAAAAATGAAGTTATCCAGCAAGTTTCTTCTCTTTAAACAAGGGAGCTAAACTCATGCTGTAATCAGTGTGACTGACAACTCAAAGACTGCCTGGTGTCAAGGCTTCCAAATTCCTTTTGTCCAATTTCCTGCTCAACCCTCGTTCTGGTGGTGTGGGACATGTGTGGGTACTTCAGCTTTACGCTCCTTTTTGGAGGGAATCTGTCAGCTCCTGGTCCCTCTTAAAGGCAGCACAAGCCGGGAGGCACATTCAGCACACACACACTGCTCGCTTCTACGTGCCCCGAAACCAGCACAGCAGGATTCCTTTTCCTGATGTTACAGCCAGGCTAGCAAAAAGACATTAGCAGGACAGAGAACTTATCAAGTTCCAGATGGTTTCAAGTCCCTGGTTTAATACGGTAAGAGTGATGGTGATGATTTACTCCACCGGACTCTTGACTGCCTGCACGCATGCCAGCTTGATTCCTGGGCTGAATGGCAAGAATAAAAACCAGTCATCTTTATCCAAAATCCACACAGCCAAGTCGACGGGTTTCAAGCTTAACAGAAACAGAGACACTAAGGTCTAATGGAATCTTCTGGCCAAAGTAAATATTCTGTATTAATTCCTCAGCAGTGGGATGAATGAGAGGAGGAAGTGGCATATTACATTGCAGTCTATTTAACTGGGACAGAGCCAAGCAAATCGTGTGACTGGAATGAACGCTCCAGCCAAGGTATCAAAATAAGGCATTGTAAATCCTGCTCTTCAGAAATACATCAGGGTTCATGTCCCTCTTGGGAAGTTACTTCAGTTTCACACAGGCAATAAAATATCTAGATGAAATCTTATCAGATAGCCTTGCCAGGCAGAAAACGACTGCAGCTCTGATGTTGTCGATTCCCTCTTACTCCTCATGAAGTACCCAGTGGTCAGCAATGCCCCCATTTCCCCTTCATTCGTTCTGTCAGCGATTCCACCGTTTGACCTATCGAGCACAGAGAAGGGACTGGTGCTTTTATTTCTCTTCCTTCAGCCTGGACTGAGCTTCCTTTCTCGGCTCCAGCCTGACACTGAAGACCACGTCCTTCTTCTGCTCCTTGACAGGTTCTCGCTTCCACAAGGCATCTGTTGGGTGCTCAGCCAGACGCCCATCTCTCGAGTTCCAGCTGGGTGTTGGGAACCCCCAGGTTAAGAGCTGAGCTCGTCAACCACACCAGAACTCCAGCGCTAACATCTCTCCTTGCTTTTACAGCTAGATTTGATTCTGCAGTGCAGACGATGCCACATAAAACGAGCACACATTCCAAAAGGCACAGGAGAGCAAACAGCCCCTGCAGAAAGGTGCTGGCAGTAACCACGTCATCAGCAGTGTCAGTTACCGCAAGTTCCTCTCAAGTTACTGGCACGGCCTTGCGGAGCAAGGCTGCACACCAGCAGAGTATTTGCAGCTGCCTCCCGGGAACAGCCCACTGGGCAGCAGCTACTTTTTTGTACTGAATCAATGCCCTGAAGCAGGAGCGGCAGCCAAGACTGAATTAATCCCCGTGCTGATAGGGCAGAAGGCAGCCTACCTCCACCCACCCACCGCCAACAACTGCGGGGACAAATGGCTCCTTTGACTTTCCACCTCTGACTCTCTCCTGAATTCCCCTGCTTATCTCCTGGTCTCAACGACCTACGGACACACGGGCTCAGCAGAACTTTCTCCAGTTGTACCTCGTTCTGTTACTTCTGCTAGGTCAAAGACGCACTGGGATTTCACCCTCGGTGGGGAGAGGAGAAGCACAGGGATGTGCCTCACACCTGTGCGACAAACAACCCCCTTCCTGTGCTCCTGCCCTTTGAAACCCTCCCAACCAAGCAGACATCACCGAAGGCCCTGTCAAGCCCGTGTCAGCGGGGTTTGATGACAAACCATGACACCTCCATCCACACACTGCGGTGGACATGAAATGCAATCAGTCTCCTAGGGACAGAGACCTCGGCCAGTGCAGAGCCAAAACTGACGTACACAAAGTGACTTCATGAAGTTAAGACCGCTGCGATCCACACCAACACAATATGCCTCAAACCAGCCGTTCCACTAAGGCAAGCAGATGCCGGATGAATATAATCCCACCTCACCCCACATAGATTAAGTGCATGCCAGGTCTCCATCAAGGGTCTCAGGTAACACATCCGATATCAAGACTGGCAGCACTAATATTATCTTGGCTTTACTTCAAGGCCTGGCTTGGAATAAGATCTACGGGCCTCTGGCGTTAAGAATTTAAAAACATTGCCTCCAGTTACAGGGAAAAGCTCACGTCCATGGTAACAAACTGAGCAGTTGCTTGCTGGGCCATGAAGTCAGCTATAGCAGGAGCTGGACAACACGTCAATTCCCTTCACCAAATATCTCACATTTTTGAATATTAGCCAGTCGCAAGCCAGCCATTCAGGCTAAATCAGAGCCTGCTGTTATGGGGTCTGTGGACTCAGGCACACCAAGGATTGTTCCAATGAGTTTCCAAAGCGCTTTCATTTCCATTACTGCAAGACCGATAGCCAACAGGAGACTTCTTACCTCTGTGTGGAATTTGTTGTCACACAAATACAACGATGTATTGATTGGTTTGAAAGGTTCAAAGTCGATGTTGACCTTCTTCTCTTTCCCTTCTTCCGTCACAATTGTTCCACAGTAAACAACCAGACCATTTGGAGGTACTGTAAAGGATACAACGCAGTTTTGGATCACTGTGAAATACTGCAAGCCATAACCTCCAAAAACTAACCATCTAGCCAGGAGACTTAAGACAGAATTGAAGTTGAAGTTCCCAAGTCTTTTCCCTTAACTTCCCCCCACACTTCATCTCCTCCCAGATCTCTACAGCAGAAGACAAACTAATGCAGTGCACCTAGCGCACTAACTTAGTGCACTGAACAGCTCAGGGCAGCGGAAGAAAAGTAACCTTGGATAGCACTGAAGGAAGGACTTGGAGCAACACTCCAGAAATGTGTACTTGTATGTTCAACCCACGAGCTTCCAAACCCCTAGAGCCCTGAGAACAGCTGAACATCCCCGTGAAGCTTTCCTAGTTCCATACGACAATTTATACCCTGCCCATCTCAGTGAAGGCCACTTGTCAGCATCAAGAGCGACAAACCCTTCTCCAGTACTTATTTTAGAAGGGCTGGGTCTACTTCCTCCCAGAGCTGTGCAGCTTCATAGCTGCACGCCTACGTTCCTGCTGGATGAAAACCCACCGGTTTGACACAAGGGAATTACAGCAGAGCAGCTCTTTAGGCTGGCCAAGTTTCCAAGAGTCAGCACCGCTAAGGACCGAGTCGTTAAGCCACTCACCAAAAGCCAGGACCTAAAAACCACTCTAGTCCCAGGGGCCGCCCCTGCAGTAACCACCCGCAGGCAACGTACCTGGAGCACCAGAGCCAAACAGCAGCACGGGCCGACAGATTTCATTAGCAGAACAGAGCACAACACAGGAACCTAACAGTGCTTCCAAGTAAGGGAAGTCTGCCAGCAACCGCACAAGCTAGAAGTTACCTTTGTTATAGAGTTTGAGTCTTTGTTGTACGGACGTGATGGCTCCCAGCACTGAAAGGCGATTCACTCGAGACTTGATGTTGGAGGCAGTGCCAAACTCATCCGCTAACATTTTTGCCACTCGCGAGATCTGGTCTTTGGGGGGAATGATCAACGAGATCATGCTGGTACCATTGCTGAGAAGGGAAGAAGAGGGGTTGTGAGCAGCCACCAGTCAAAGCAACGCCGAGCGTTCATACCGCGCTCCTCCTGCCCCCCATTCCACCCCACCTCCAGGGACGCTTGGACCCACCGCTATCGGTGCACTTCCCCCTCTGCTGGACAATAACGGGAGAAAAAAATATAAAATAAAGTGTCTTCAGAGGATCTGCAGCTCGCTACCAAGCAAGCCCTCCAGATGCTGTTTGTTTAACTTGGGATTCTGCTCGGGGAGCAAAGAACATGGTTACAGGCTGGGGGCTGCCAGCGGAAAGGCATGCAGGCAGCCCCCAGCTGAGCTTTAAAACAATGCAGCCACATACTGGAAGGACATTTTAAAGCCCACTGCATTTGTTCTCAGACAGCTGGAGCACGAGCCAGTCCGAGTGGTGTTTTAACACATTGCTCTCCTCAGGTTAGTACCAAAAACGGAACCGTGAGGGTCTTTTTGTAGCCATCTTCTACTTTTCTGCTTTCCTGCCAGCCCTGCTGCACGGGAAGCTCCTGACTCTGGCAGCCGCTTTAAATCAAGTGCTGAAGTACGTGACTGCTGGTTCCGAAGCGCCAGGCCCAGGCACAGAGGCAGGAGATAAGACCCCACAAATCACAGAGCTGGCTTAAGCTAAGAAGTTTGCTGTTAGTTTTTCCCATGGCTTTGGGAGGGATCCTGCAGAGGTCTTAATCCCCGAGAGCGCCTTGGGGGTCAGCTGCAGCCCCAGCCCAAATGGAAGCGAGGGAAGTTCCGTCCGCCTGCCAGCAGGTAACTCCCAGTTGCTGCTGAAGTATCCCAGATGCCTGAGGTGCCGCTGCCTCATTAGCGCAGCCCAGACCTCTCGCCGCACGTTTAGTCACGGCATAAAAATCGAACGCCTCATCACGCCCTCCAGCCCCCTCAAGGGCAAAAGCTGTACTCAGGATTCTGAGTCAGATCACCGACAACGTGCTCGTCAGCCACGGAAGGAAAAGATTTCTGCTCTTACACCGTCCTTTCGGTAGGAGCAGCCGCTGTAAGGCAGCACCTGCCTGCTGCGTCAGGCTGCCACGCGCCAGCATCCTCCCGAAGCGTCGGGGCTACGGAGGCAGCGGGGAAGTGCTTTAAAAAGCACCACTTCATTAGCCTCCTTACACAAGTTCCACAGCCCTCTGCCGAAGATCTTCAATTCAGGCCAAGCTGAGACAGATGCTGGGTCAAATATGTCCCTGACCTTCCAGACAACTAATTGCTTTTAATATCCGAGATCCCCATACAGGCTAATCAAGACAGTCGTAAAGAGACGCTTGCCCGCATTATTCCCCGAAGGAGCTTTGAGCCATGCTGACAGCTCTCGCAGCCTGGCGGGGCACAGCAGCCAAGAACACTCCGTGTAGCACTCAATTAAAGCAGCGAGCTACCTCGGTGAATGGCACAGGCCTTAGGGGACGCGGAACGGCCTCCCGGTCCCAGCAGGCTCCTTTGAGCAAGAGGCCGATCGGAATGAAAGCGACTTCCCGACTTTTCTGAAAGCAGCACTCTCGAGGCAAGCTCACGCAGCTCGTTTCTTCCTCTGACAGCTTCTCCAGCTTCCAGAGATCAGAAAGCTCCGCAGTTCCTGCCCACCCGCGCGAGCGAAGGGGCATTCCTCGCGATGCGGCAGGCGGGGGATGGCAGGCCCCCAAATCCCAGCCCCCGGCCTCGTGTTGTGTCCTGCTGCCCCAGAAACCCCGCAGAGACAGGGGCACGAGCAGGCACGGCGCCGTTACGTGCTGTCACACGCATCCCATCGGAAGGCGGCCACGGGTGTCAGCCAGGGTGCTGCACCGCCCCGCGCCACACTGCCAGCTCCACAAACCCTCGATTTATCGCTGCAAACGAGTGAAAAGGAACCTGATAAACGAGAGCGAATGCATCATCTGAGCCCCAGATCTGCTCAGCTGCCAATCCCCCCAAGCGGGCAGCTCGTCGGGCAGCCGGCTCCTCGAAGGGAAGAGCACCCGCTGCTCCCTGCCCTGCTCCCTGCCCCGCATGAAGGCCCGGCGGGGATCTGCGCACCGAGTGAGAGCGTGGCCGGGGAGGCCGAGACGAGGACGCCGCCAGCTGAAGTGGATGTGCACACAGGTGGCCGCAGAACTGCCTCACGCGGCAGGGACCACGCTGAGCTACCCCAAACCAGCAGCTTTCCCCCTCCAAAGCGAGCTTGTCCCTGTGCGTGACCTTGCTGCCGGACGGTCGGGTCTGAAAAGCTGCGGCTCCGTCTGCTGCGATCACACAGTGAGACAAAACACAGCAAGGAATTGCTGAGAACACTACAGCTCAAAAATGCTTGGGGGAAGAAAAAAGAAGTGGTCTGCACAGCAATGCAGTGAGTGGGTTTCCTATCAGGCTTCGCACGACGCCTCAACAACAACAGGAGGATTTCTGCACGGTCCCGTGCCTCATCCTCCTGCGGGATGAGCTGCTTCGGAGCGCATTTCCTCCGGGAACGCCGCGCAGATCACGGGGCTGGCTGCAGCCTCCACAAAGGGGCCTTGGCAGGTGCAGCCCTAAAAGCAAGCGGCTCGGCCCCGCACGAAGCACACGGGACGTTTGCCACCTGGAGGGCTGCTGCCAGCCACGAACCCCGCGGCCAGCACAGCGCCGGGCAGGGCTTCATCGCAGAATGGTTACAGCCAGCAATTAACAACCCGTCTGGATTAAGGGAAGTGCTCACGCTGGCAGCTCGGGATCGAACGTGCAAGGAACGAGCTGCTTCCTCCCTGCTTCCTCCGTCGCCCCCGGTGCTCCCGCAGGCAGGAGGGGCCTGAAGCACTCCTGGGTCTGTCGGCACAGCGGGATCCCAGGCGCAGGAGTGCCACGGCTTTTCAGAGGCACAGGATTTTCAGCCCTGCCAAGAGGCTCCCCCAGGTCTCAGTGCGCCCGAGACAACTTGCACCCTATCAGCCGGAAGCTAACGCTTTCAGGCTGAACTACGGCCGGACGTTTTAAGCGGCTAGAGACAGTTCTGTCCCCGTTCTGGGCTCAGGAGCGCCAGCACCGCAGCCAAACAGCCGCCTCCAGACCGTAAATCGAGGTGTGTGCTGTGTAGCAGCCCGGCATCCTCGTCCGCAGGACGGCACAACGCGTGGCACCGCTGGCGGGACCGCAGGGCAGAACGACGAAGCACCGCGGGAACCTGCCACGGGCTGCAGACACAGAGGGGTGCACGGAGCGCCAGCCCCTGGGAAGGTGGAAGCACTTCCCTGCTGGGTGCTATGGTTACTAATCGCACCAGCCCTGCCACTAATTGGCAATTAGCTCAGATTTAGCGTGGCCTGGAAGCTACCAGCACCAGGTATCTTCTCCGGTGATCTGTGCTGGAGATGGAAGCTGTGCCTTTGCTCCTAAACCATCTCAGGGGGACTCCAACTCCGCTCCTGACACCCACCAGAGCTGTCTGGGGGTAGGAGGGAGGCAAAAGCAGGCAGGCTTTGTTCTGAGACGGCAAGTTCCTTCCACGTGAGGTTTGTGGAGAGGACGGCCTGTTCTGGCGCTGGAACCTCAGCGCTAGTACACTTGGGATTTCAGACAACTGTACGACAAAACAAACGGCGTTCCCAGGCACGGCGAGACCTAGAAGCAAACGTGAACAGATTACGGCAGCGAGCGGCGGTGCGAGGTGCTCAATCACTTCTAACCTAGTCCTCAGAAAGCCACGGTGAAACGGCCACCCCAACGGCCACCCAGAGCTCCACGGGCAGCAGGCAACCCCAGGCAGCGAGGAGCAGCCCCAGCCTGTCCCGGGATGTGGGGCAGGCGCTGTGGAGGCAGGCAGCAGCTGAGCCGCGCATGTTCCACAGAGAGGCACCTCACAGTAACCCGGGGGGATGCGGAGATATGGAGGCAAGGCAGGTCACTCGTCCTCTGACTCAAAATGGGGATGTTTTACAGGCTAGCTCCCCGAGCACCGTGCTTTCCCAGGAACAAGGGAGCACGAGGCCTACACGACCGGCAGGAGCGTGAGGCAGCTTTCAGGTCATCTGTCCTTACCCACGTGCTCCAGCTGGGAAGCTTTCCGTAACCGCTGCCACGCCGCTTCAAGCGACGTTACCTTGGGCAGGCAACGAGCCCGGCCCCCTCCCAGAGGGCTGCAGGGTGCGCAGCACCCCCACCTCCACGGCCGCTGCCAAAGCCACGTGAGGGCCCGAGCAGATCCCTCGCTGCACGCCCATGGCCGGCTGCGAGGTGGCTGCCAGGAATAGCCCCGTAATCCCCGGCGGAGCTTACCGCAGCCGGGCACCTACCTCAGGAGAGCCCCGCTTCTGGACAGCCAGCCACAGAGCCGGGCGGACACACGGGGCTTCAGCAAGGGCTGCGTGGAGAACGCAGTCCCACACAAGCAGCAGAAGGGAAGAAGAGCTGACTGCTTGGGTTGGCTTTTATTTTGCCTTTTTGATCCTGTATCTGAGCAGAGACGTCGAATGACAGACTAAAAAAGTACAGGTGCTTTGGTGTGGGCAAGTCCGAAAGTGCCGCTTTGGGTTCCTGCACGCACGACAGGCCCCGGACACTCCCTGCTCATAAAAGGCTGGCACGTACAGCGCTGACCTTGCCCCGAGGAAGTTCCGTGCGTACGCTCGTGCGGCTCATCGGTTACGGCTGCAAGCACATGAACAGGTCACAGCCGTGCCCTTTAAAGACTTGATGGCCTTTAATAAGACAAGGCCTCTCCAAACAGAAGCAGCACCAGCTCACTGGAGATGCCCAGCCCGGACAGACGACCAGAGGCAGCAGCACTCACACTTCCTGAAGTCCTGTGTGACCCGAGCAGAGACTCAGCAGTGCTGCGGAGATGTCACCTGGAAGCTCACCCGCTGCCTGCGTTTCACAGCGTGGGGCTGGTGCTCTGACGAGCCCGGCCAACAGACCCCCGTCTGACTGCTGCTCGGGAAGCAACAGCTTTGTGATGTCTCCATCGGACAGACGGAAACCCACCCTGCTCGTTTTGGGGTCCCTCCCCGCTTCCAGGTCATCCGAAGAGGGATCCGAAGACCTGGGGGAGATCAGTTCCCAAGCACCAGTGTGGGGAGGAGGAGGAGGACGTCCCTGCAGCTGGCGCCACCCCAGACGCACAGAAAGGGCACAGGACAAGGGGAAAGCGTGGCCACGAGGGAAGGATTGGGGCCGGGAGACCAAGTTGTTCTTCCTTCCAGAGCACCGGACAGCACAAGCTTTAACTGCAGAAAGTGACCCCTTGAGCCCCGGGAGCACCCAGATGGTTACCTGCCGTGTCTCTGAACGCCTCCTCTGGCAGGACAAGCGGGCATCACTGAGCTGTGCAGCGTGCGGCCGCGTGGTTCTTGCCAGCGCCAAGCTCTCGTGCTGCAGCTGTCCCGGAGCCCCAGGCAGGAGCCTGCCAGAGGACACGGCACCACAGGAGGTACACAAAGCCCCGTGTAACACAAACAGCTTCAGCGCGGACATCACAAGTGTCCTGAAGGGACGTTCTGTGCCCTCACCCTAACCCGCTGACCTTCCCAACGCAGAAACGAGGAGCCCCCAGAAGCCGTGCCAGCCGTGGAGCCCAGCTCCCACCACGGCGCAGGGAGGTGGGTGGGGAGCTCCCCGCGGGGAGGCAGCACTCGGCTGCTCCTGCAGAGGCACCGAGGCAGGGCCCGGCCGTGCCGCCCCCAGCAGCTCCTGGCCTGCCGCCGGCGTCTGCCTGCTGAGCTGGGCAGGCGCCGCTCCCCAGGGACAGAAGGGAGGCGAAAGAAGATGGGGGTGACGGAGCCCCCCTTCTGCAGGCGGCGGGGAACGCGGCCAGGTGTCGCTCGTCCCGAGGTAACCGAGCCCACGGGTCCAGCTCGCGCGGCTCCACACAGCTCAGCGTAAGCGGCGTCCAGGCTCGGACCCGGCAGCTCCACGCTCCCGGCTTCCTCCCTTCCTCATCCAGAGCGGCTCCTGCAGCAGCCCAGCCCCAGCTCCGCGGGTCAGGAGGCGCCGCCGACCCCATCCCGTGCTGCTGGCGCGGGGAGCGCGTGCCCCACAAGCAGGTGAATCCACGCCTCTCTGCAATCCTCGGATCAAAAGCGCTTCACGGCACAACCAACCGCGCAGGCACGTCCCCACGCGGCCTCGCTGGTGGCACCCGGCCTGACGCGGGGAGCCCGATGCCCAACGGCCGGGCAGAGCACACGCAGCCCGGGGTTTGCCACAGCTCCCCTGCTCTCCCTCCTCCCCCTCCAATTACGAGCTTTAAAGACTTGTTGCATTATGCTAATGGGCCGGCCGGGTACGGGCTGTACGCCGAGGGACTGAAGCAACAAATCCAGATTTGCTCGTTAAGATGTTAATGCCTCACGGCTACGTGGGAATAGGGAGCCAGCGGCGGGGAGGGGGGGTCTACTTGCCACAAAGCCAAAAAAAGCCCGTCCTGTCCTCTTTGGAGGCGCTCATCCCCATTTCCTACATCATTTGTCTTCAGCAGGGTCTCACTCATTAGCTCGGTGTGAACAACGATCCACATGAATCACGCCGCTCAGCTCTGATTCACGCCGTGGTAAGGGAGGGCACCAGGCCACCGAGCCACCAAAGGCTACAAAACACCGCCCGGAGCTCGTGCGACACGTAGCAGCTCTCCCAGTCAGGCCATTCTCCGCCACCTGCTAGCACGTCCTCACCCGGCACGTCTCCAGGGCTGCCGGAATTCAGCAGGAGTGGGGGGAGCAGCAGAGGAGGAAGGCCAGAGGTGAACAACGCGGCACGGGCGAGCAGAGGGTGCCAGCAGCCCTCCCAGCACGCGAAGAGCTGCTGCCCGTCCTACGTGAGGGCTATTCCTACACCGGCCTCTCCACAAACATCCCTTCCCTTCCCACACTACCACGAGCAAAAGGCAGCACCAACGGCCTAACTTTCTCCGTGACAGAAACATGGGGAGAATGTTTCTCCAGAACCTCACCCTGAGGACAGCTGGGCAGAGGAAGCCCCCCTGGGATCAGCTCGGGTCATCACCTCTTCCCCACGCACCCCGCGTTTTAAGGACGGATCATAAAGCGGCAGCAGAAAGCTCGCTGCCAGGTAAGATAAACCCCAGGGCCACAGTCCTCTTCCAGGCCGTCCCATGCAAATCCTTCGCACACTTTCTCTGGCGTAACGTCCTGGGGAGCTCTGGAGAGGCTCACCACACCACCTGAACGGCCCAGGGCTCACCTCGCTCTCCGGAGCCACCAGGACGCCCCAGCAGGTCTCAATCTCACCACCCTGCCTGGTCACCAAAGCAGCGTGGCCCCAGGACACCCAGAACGGCCCCACCGCCACCCTCGGCCAAGCAGGCTCCCACCCTGCGGGGAAGCAGCAGCGGCTCGAGGCCAGTTCCAGAGCTGGGCCCTTCCACCAGGGCCAGCAAGGCTCCGGGTGGGCCGAAGGAAACCCAGCTGCACCCACAGGCTTCTGCAACGCTGCTGGGCAAGTTGGTCTGGGGTAAGCCACAGGTCGGGCTCGTGCCGCTCACGCAGACCTAGCGCACGTTTCGTTTTGCTGCAATTCCCATCCACTTTCACACCTCTGTCTCTGCTGGTAGCTCCTTCCTCACATTGGGTTTCTCCCATGTAGCAGATGGAAGTTTGAGCTCAACAAAATCCCAGCCCCAGTGAGAAACAGCCTTACTTCACTTCACCCAGCCTTACTTCACTTGCCATGGCTCCGGAGACACCAGGACTTCCCCTTCTCTTCCTATTTCTCCATTTCCCTGCCTTAACGCATTTCTTCCCGTTACAGCTGGAACAAGTCACCCACTCAGGCCCAGTTTTTGAGTTTGCCCAGAAGCCTGTATACGTCCTGTTCCCTCACCTTCCTAAATACCTGGCTGGGAGAGAGGTTTCCAGCCTCAGTTCCTACCCACTCCATTTGGCTTTGCCCCCAGAGACAGCTGTCCGGTTGGCTTCCTCTCCCCATTTCAGCAGAATACAAAAGGATCGAGGTTACTGTTCCGAGCACTCCCGCCCTACCCTTAAGTTCAAGGCAGGAGGTGTCTCGAAGGCAGGGATCTCCTGAAGGTTTTGCTGTTATCACTGGGCTCCCACCCTGCGTCAGCCCCCGCTGTGCTCTTACAGGGTCAGAAACCCGCTGCGTGCCCAGCTGAGGGGTTTTGGAACGTGTTGGAGCAGAGCTCCCGCATCACCAAGGCTTTGAGAAGCTCTCCACACACTGCTGGGGGTCACAGCTCAGGCCTCAGCCTGCAGGGAGGCCGCTGGCTGCTGCTGATCCTTGATTTCGCCAGGCATTTACGGCTTAGATTAGCAGAAAGCCTGCCCGCCGGCCCGCTAACTGCTCAGAGCTGCGAAGGAACAAAGAGGGATTGTCAACTTCACAGCGAACGGCGCTAACAGAAAGGCCCCGAGACAGAGGACAAGGGGAAAAGAGCGGCTAACGCCACTTCTGCTCGAGCTGCCGCAACATCCCAGGGGCTGAGCCCTTCACAGCAACCACCCGCACTCCGCTCAGAAACCAGAGCCCTTCCGCAAGGCAGCGGCCGAGAAGCCTGCTGAGAACCGAGCAGTTGGAGCCGTGGGGGATGAACAGGGCTGGGCTTCTCGCAAGGGCACAGCCTGCTCCTCACCGGCCCTTTGCCCTGCTCCACTTCTGCGCTGGAAGCGATGAACCTCCCTAGCCAGGCCCCGCGGATGCCAGCCGCTCCCTTCCCTTACGGGCAGGGCAGCGACCAGCCCCTTCACTCCGCACAGCACCAGAGAGCTGGTAGGAGGCGAGAGAGACCTCTGCTTCAGGAACGAGAGGGACAGCAGGGGCTGGAGGTGAAGGGGTTGTTTTTTTTGTTGTTATTATTTTTCATTGTTTTGCCAGGTTCTTGCAGCCCAGCTATCACTAGGAACAGCAGCTCTCCCAGAGCTTGACAAGTAACAGCGGACGTTCTGGCTGGGATCTTACCTCAAAGCGTGAGCAGCAGCCTCGGCCTCGCGGGCCTCCAGCCCATCAGCTTCTGGTGAGGCTGCAGCTCCAGTCTTCTCCCCTAGACCTCTGGCCAGCGCTGCCACTTGCCTCGGCTGTCTCAGACACAACAACAGCATTCCCTTGCTCTCGCGCACCCTTTGCATTTTCTAACACCCCCCAGATTTTCCTGAGGTTTGCCTGAAGTGCCAGGCTAACAGCCAAAGCACCCCAAGCGCCACAGACGAATCCAACGCCTAGCTCCGGCCTCCTCCATTTCCCTTTGATCCACCGCAGGAACAAGCGGCGCCTGAAACTGGGGCACCGCGCTGGGTCACCATGAGGAGCACATGAGTAAGGGAAGGTGGAGACGCCAAGGAGCCCCGGCCCTGCGCAGCAGCCCGCTTCCAGGCTTTGCCCACCCCAGAACAGGTCTTCCTACTCGGCAGGAAGAGGAAGCGTCTCTCCCGGCGGCAGGAAAAGCCTGTTCCACGGGCTCGCGCCTCTCGTGCCAGGGAGCCCAGCGCTGCTGGTAGCGAGAGCCGCAGCTCCTCTTCCCCTCGCCCGGCCCAAATAACTTCGGCTGGGCCTCCTGGAGGCACACCGGGCATTTACAGAGGCAGCGTAACCCTGCTTAGGGCGAGGACTGCTGGCGTCAGCAGCCGGCGCCAGGTGGGGGTTTAGCAGCCAGCACACGCGGTAAGCGGAGCAGCAGCAGCAGCACAGCGCCTAGGAGACATCGGGACCCAGAGGGTTCCCCCAAGCCCCCCCCCACGCATCTCGCTGTGCTTGGAGCACCTCCACCTGAGTCCGAGCTGTGGCAGGGCACACGGGTGGGGAGGGGGGGGACAGCAGGGCTGCGGCCCCAGGAGGCTGCCCAAAGCCCAGGGGTGCGCCCGGCCCCCCCGGCCCTTCTGCCTCACTCCTCCACGAGCTCTCAGTTTCAGCCTGGACCTCCCCAACGTTCACCTGTCTGAAGCGAGGGGCAGAGCCACCGCTCCACGCAGACACGCTCGTGCTACTGTGTTCTGAGTTGGGAAGAGCTAAAACGCTACCTAAACACTTCCCAGCTACATCCCAGCCCCTCTTGGCACTGCTGGCTGTTTCCACAAGCTACACAGACGCCTGTAGCTGCCCCAGCCCTCCCAGCACCACGCAGAAGTGCCCCACGGGCTCGGTGCTTGCCGGGGCACCACGCGCTGTTAGCGCCGCGTGAAGGCACAGCTGCGCGGTCAGCTCGGGCAGGCAAAGTCCACTCGGCTGCAGGTGAGGGCAAGCCCGGCTCCCCGCTCCCTTCCTGTACACCCCAACCCTCGCACAGCCACATCCCAAGCCCGATTAAAAAAAATAAATACGTTAAGAGAGCCTCGGTTTGGGGTCTCGTCTCTTTTCCCTGTTCTTAAGGCTGGTTTTTAACAGGACGCTTCCCCACGCTCGCTCTCCGGAGGAGGACAACCGCCAGCGCTGGGGGAAGGGCAGGGCGGCTGCTGGGGCTCACAGGGGCGGCCCGAGCCGGCAGCCGGCGGGGTCAGCGCCGGGTGCAGGGGCCCAGGGGAGCGGCCGAGGAGCCGCCTGCTTTGCGCTCCGCTCAGCCCCTCGTGTTCTCGGCCCTCCTGCAGCTCCGTGCCCGCAATCCCGGCCTCCGCTCCGGCCCCGGCCGCTGCCCGCCCCCCGCACGGAGCCCCCCCCGGGCGGCCCCGCGCCATCTTTGGCCGGGGACAGGCGGCTCCGGGCCCGGCTGCGAAGAGAGGGGAAGGAAAACGAGGCCGAGAGCGGCCGCGAGCCGCGGGCCTCCCCCCGCCGGGCCTCCGCGGGGCCTCCTGGGAGCGGCGGGGCCGGAGGGGCCGTGCCCGCGGAGCCTCCTCAGGGCTGGGCCCCGCGCCCCCAACCCCCCCCCCCCCCCCCCCCTCAACCCTCCCCCCTTCCGCCGCCGCCCCTCACGCACCCGCGGGCCGCCTCCAGGCTCTTGATGAGCTTCTTGATCTTCCAGATCTCCACGTTGCGGTCGGCAGCGCTGGGATCGTCCGCCATCTTCTCCCTCCTCCTCCTCCTCCTCCTCCTCCTCCTCCTCCTGCGGCGGCCTGCGGCGGCGGCACGCGCACGGCGGTTACGGCCCGGCCCCCTCAGCGCCCCCCCCCCCCCCCCCCGCACCCCCCCCCCCCCCCCCCCCCCGCCCCCCCCAGGCCCGCTCCTCCCTCCCCCCCCCGGCGGCGCGCGGCTGGCGGCGGCGCTGACGTCGGCCCGCGGCTGCTCGCGCTCCCCCTCGCCGCGCCGCATGTGTTGCAATCGGCTCACGTGGGGGGCGCCGTGACATCACTTCCGGGGGGAAGGGAGGGGTGGGAGGGGGGGACACGACGCGGAGCGCGCTCGCGGGGCGGGCGGTGATTGGCGGGAGGCCCGCGCGGGGGGTTGTGGGGGGTGTAGTTCGCGGGCGGGGGGAGGTATCGCGAGACGGGGGGGGGGGTGAGGGCTGATTAAAGGGGACGCGGCCGCCCCGCCGTTGGTAATTAGAGGTTGGTTAATTAGCGGCTCGCCGCCCCGCGCATGGGGCTGAGGGGTTGCGGTGAGCAGCTCTGCTGCGTGTGCGGGGAGGGCGTGTGCCGCCCGGCCCTGTGGGGAACGGGGTGTCGCGACGGGTGGGTCATGTCGCGACAGGGAGGGGCGAGAGGGGGGAGAGCAACCCTGGTGGGTGGCTCGGGACCCCTGAGGGCACGGGACGAGGGTGGGGACGGTGGTGGTGACGACAATGGTGGTGGTGAAGATGGTGGTGATGAGGATGGTGATGGTAGTGAGGAAGATGATGGTGGTGAAGATGAAGAAGATGAGGGTGGTGGTGATGAGGATGATGGTGATGAAAAGCATGGTGGTGGTGATGAAGATGACAGTGATGAGGATGATGGTGGTGAGGAAGACGATGACACATACGATGACGAAGATGATGATGGCGGTGATGCTGATGACAACGGTGATGATGAAGACGTTCCCCTGCCCTCACCCCGAGGGCCCTGGGCTGCAGCAGGAGCCCAGCACAGGCCGGGTTGTCCCCAGTTGTCCCAGTTTGTCCCCCCCAGGCCGCCCACCGCCCACCCACAGCTCGGGCAGGGCGCAGGAGCCCCCTGTGCGGGCCATTTTTGCAGCATTTCACCCAAAGCCCTTTGTTTTCAGTGCCTGAAGGCACCCAGCTCGCTGTGCCGAGCGGTCCCTTTGGCTTCCAGGTTGTAACTGCGCAGTGACACGAGGCAGCACGGGGCAATCCAGGGCAGGAGCTGCCTGCGGCCTGGCCGTGTAAGATCCGTTCTCCCAACACAGCTGTGTGCTCCCTGCCGTTACCACAGCCCCTGACAGAACGAAGCCACCCCTTCACACACACACCTGCAGGCCCAGGTGGCACAAACAGCAGCACACACACACACACACACACACCCCCTCAGCCCGCCTTCCCCACACCACGCTCCCCACAGCCCAGCCACGCAGCTATTTGCCTCTCAGCTCTTCCCATGGCTGCGCCAGGCCTCTTCACCTTTTGTCTGGACAGAAACGCTCCAGGTTCCCTTTCACTACACGGCTCGGTTGCTCACTGCTCTTTAATGTGGCAACAGGAAGAAGCTTCAGTGGGCCAGGTCAGCTTTCCATTCATTTTCGAGTGGAAGCTGCCTCTGGGTTTTGCTGGGGAGATCTTAGTGGCTGAAGCAGCCGCTCTCAGTCCCTCACCAGACCATGAGTGCAAGGAAGAGGAAGGGCTATGGCTTCGGCCTCACAGCCATCCTAATAGAGAAAGTGCCTAGTGCTAGGAAAAATAAACCTCTTTCTCTCGGCTATGTATCTCAGCTGTCAGATCAAGGCAGCCATAAAATTTGCTTTCCTTGCAGAAGACTGCACCCACAGCACCAGAAGAGGAGAAGGAGCAACAATTAAGAGAGGTGACCGTGTACCAGGGCAAGGGGGCGTGCACTGCACAGCAAGGGGGAAGGCTGGGTTGCTAGAAGCAGCAGCAGGCTGTTCCCAATCCACAGGAGCCTGAGCCCAAGCACAAAGTGCCTGAAGGTGGAGTCCCCTTGGCCAAGCTCTTCCCCCAGCAGCTCCAGGGGAGTAGAAGGAACGGACCCTCACCTGACACTAGGTGCATTCATTTTGCGCTTGAATCAAGCACAAATTCCAGAAACCCAGTGCTGCTGCAGCTGGCTGCTCCTTTGCAGGAGCTCTCACAGGCAGCCTCCCCTTCTCCAACAAAGGGCACGATACCAAAACTCCAGGTTGGACACTTTTCTGCTTTTATTTAAAAAAATCCAGAATGGATCCAATAACAGTTTTATTTTCCAGGAAATTGTTTTGCCATAAGCAGAGAACAGACACAGGATGGAGCAGAAGGCTCAGACAAGTAAAGTATGCAGCTTCCGTGTAGCCTCTTTTGTAAGAAATGTTACAGCTAAATTTGAAGAACCCACCTCCTCCGGAACAAGGGTGCTAGCTGCGGATCTGCATGTTCTCCAGCAACGTAACCAGCCTTGCCCTTGCTGTTCACAGGCCTCAGGACCCGTTCACAAGTGCTCAGATCCACAAGGAGGATCCAAACGGGTGTCACTCTCCGCCTGCTTCCACCAGAACCTCCATCTCCACCTGATTTACTAACGTGGTTTCCAAACTCCGCTATCAGATTTAGTACACCATTGTGTCAAGTATCAGAAACAAATGATCAGCAAGTCCTCAGGTGCCTCAGTTGAATACCGCAGGGCCAAACACTTAGAACTTTGTCTTGCAGGAATTAACTTTCATCATGTGACAATTTATCTAGCAGACACATCACTAAGTTTATACATTAAAGAATTTTATATATAGAATACTGCAAAAACACAGTAAGTCTGAATTCTGCCCGCTTCTGCTCAGGAAGGTGCCTTCTCTCCCAAGCATCAAGAACTTCCACCTCCTCTTTGCACTCTAGTCAAGGCGAGGCCGGGACTTCTTATTGCTTCTCTTCCTTCTGATCTCCTGGACTTCCAGAACCCTCTCGTTCCGAGGCCATCTGAGAAAGAGAAAGCTTCTTAGTGGCAGCAACAACAACACGCTTCTCCCCAGACGTGTTTTTTTTCCCTAACTAGCTGTTTAGGTTACTTCTAGACTGGAGAA
This sequence comes from Nettapus auritus, assembly GCA_011076525.1. NCBI lineage: Eukaryota > Metazoa > Chordata > Aves > Anseriformes > Anatidae > Nettapus > Nettapus auritus. The sequence goes on from CM021777.1 coordinate 6,607,488, forward strand.
ACCCTTCTCCAGAGAAAAGGAGAACTGTCCACTGGAGAATGGAAGCGATCTCCATCTCCGCATGACTGCTACTACGAGGAGGGAAGTTATCTTCCCATTATTTACTCGTTCCCAGTGGACGTAACGAGCTTATGTTGCGGCACTGAACACTGTCAGTTTGACATCAGAAAGCAGCTTTCCCCAAGAAGGGCAGCTTAGCCCCACCAAGGTCACCTGGGCGCCGTGTGCCATTTCCATCCCGGCACACGTCCCTGGACAGGCTCAGCACCCGTCTGCCAAAACGGGCTCCGACAGGCGGGCCTCTCACGGGAGGTTGGGAAAAAAATCCCCCTGGCCTGACTAGTGTGATTTCAGGCAGGCCGAACAGGAAGCCCGTTACACAATCATCTTCAAGTTGTTCCAGACATTACTTGAGATAGCCTGCAGACACAGGGGAAAGCCCCAGCCAAAGGGAGCTGTGCCGAGACTCAGCACCGCTTCCAGCACAGCTCGTGCCTAAATATTTGATGGCCCAACTCCCCCCTCCTCATCCGAGCGCTATAAAATACAAGTGACGGTGAACCTACCTTCTTGTATGCCATTTCAAAGAGTTTCAGGGAAGCCTGCTGCAGGCTGGTTGCCGCCTGCCTGATGTTTTCTCCCGTTTCGGTGTCTTTACGAGCCAGAAGTTCCCTCATTTTAGCAATTTCTTCCTTCAATTTGTTGCACTGCAAAGAACACGCAGACAAACACGATGCAGCTGCACTCGCTCACTGAAAAAATCTCACTCTGTCATTTCACCCACCTAGTGGCCACAGCAAAACGACAGGTTTGTGCCAGAAGCTGGGAAGTTAGCCCCAAATCGAGCCATATGGTCTGCAGGGACTGGGACTGCGCTCGGTTCCCAGTGGGCGCGTGTCCACCTCGCTAAACGCGCCACCGCTGGCGTTAAGCGGTCCCCTCGTCTGCAGCCTCAGCAGAGGCGCCAAGGACAGAAAGCGCTGCAGAGACCGAACAGCCCGCCAAGGAGGAGAGCTGCTCTCCCTGGCACACCTCACCAGCCAGCCGGTCACCCCGGGAGCCGGGGTAAGGGGAAAAGAAAGCTGGTTTTCATCTATATTTAAGGCACTGTCAGGAAGCCAACGAGTATTGCTGCTCACAACCCTGTTTAATCCCTTTGTTGCACGTGGGAGGAGCAGAGAGGCAAACAAAAGCAGTACGGTGTCGTCCCAGCCCCTGTAGCCATCTGTCAAACCCTCCACACAGTCTGGCATTTCTCTGTCAGGCTGGCAGGCCCGGGGAAGGGAGGTGACTGGGGGACAGCTGTGCCGGCAGCGCTTGCTCAGCAGCATGCGCAGGGAAAATGTGGGCAGAGTTCTCCTCATTTAGACCTGTGGGATGGGGAAGGCAATCGAGGCCTCCTGTGCCGGGCTCCCAGCTCCACCCAGACCACGCAGGGCTTCTTCCAGGCACTGCTACCCCTCTTTCCCTTGGTATTCCCCCAAAAAACATCACAGGAAACAGTCCTCGCGAGGAACAGAGATACAGGCTCTGCTCCCGCGAGAGAAAACTCCAGCGATCGTAACCCCAAACACAGAGGACCTGAACTGAGAGAATTTAAAGTTGATCAGAGGCTCCTCACCAACAAACCAACATCTTGTTCCCTCAAAGGCCTCACAGAGCCCCTTTTATCCCGTTCCCAAGAGTCGTTAAGTTGAAGATTGCACGATCTGTTTTAAACTTGGCTTTTGAAATTCATAATGTTGAAATTAAACCGTCACTTAGAAAGGCACGGAAAGCACTCCTCTGACACTAACTATCCACTTCACTCCGAAGATAGAAGAAAAATTGGAGCTAAGTGGATACCGTCATTTTCATTGCCTCCAAGTTCTCGGATGCTGTGTTCACACCACCGAGGCTGCCAGGGCTGCACAGCAGCTTTCCCCTGTCCCTCTGCGGACGCCGGGCAGGCGCTGCTTGTGATCTCTCCTCTCACGCAGGACACAGTCCAGTTCTTAGCAAATCGCTGCAAGGCCAGGCCAAGGACACGACTCGTGCAGAAACCTCTCCTTAACAGCTTCCCAGGCTCTTAGATCTTCACTGACACCCAACTCGCGCTTTGAAATCGTGGATCTGCTATTACTCCAACCATGCCCTCCTAGGTATGCTCTTACATCTTCCCATACTCATCTCACCCAGACGAGCCGATGACTGCGCCTCCCTTACACAGAACGGCAACGCCGAGCTGGTGCCAGCGCCCAGGGCCAGCTCGGAGTTCAGTGAGTTTGAGCAGCGATACGGCCAAGAACCTCACCTCCGCTACCGTATGGGATCGGGTGTCACCTACCTCATCTGCTGGCAGCTGATCCTTGAACTCCTCCATCTTCGACTCCGTGTCGTGGATGATGCCCTCGGCCATGTTGACAGCTTCCACGCGTTCCTGGGGAAGAGAGCTCGTCAGGGCCTCCAGCGCGGCGCTGGCGCTACGAGCTGCGCTACGTGCGAGCTAGCGGCTGGCTTTGCTTTCCCCAAGCCCCATTCTAGCTCCCAGCCAGGGTCCTTCTTAATGGCAAGGTGCAAAAAGGAAATGCAAGCTGTTTCTAGGGGTATTCTGGCACCAAAGCCCAAACAGGCGGCCTGCATGCCACAGTTCTTCCTCCGACACCCACCAAAACAGAAGCATCCAACAAAGCCCAACCCCTGGCACGCTGGAAAAGCGAGCCACTGCAGAGCCTGCACAGCTCTACGTCCTGCTCCTTGAGGAAGCCTCAGAGCTTCCCAAGAATACTCTTAGGCTTCTTCAGCAACGAGGGCACTAGAGACAACTCAAATGTGGGGCTGTTTTACTGATGCTTCCTTATTAGCAGCATGTGCGACAACTCAGTGATGGAAATAACCACTGTGCTAGGTGGGAAGTATTAATTCCTGATGGTAGTGCTGCGAGGACAACCAACAGGTGACTGAGCAGGCTCTAAGGACAGAAGCATGGTAGTTCTCAGGCATATTCAGTCCCACTGTCAACGTGAATTATTTCAGCAGCAGCAGCCCCTGGGACACCCAGCGCTCTCTCTCCATCTCGAAGACGAGTCTACCTGAGCAAGGGGGGGGTAATATGCTCAGGAGACTCAGGGAGGAAAGCAGGCAAGTTATTTAGTTTCCATGTTGTGTCTGTACTTTTTGTGGGACGTCAGACCGTAGGATGTTAAGTCCAGCAGAGTGCTATCTGTCTGAGCACTTACGGTTACTTCCATGGTGGTAAAGCCACGATCAGAAAGGTGTAACGGGAGCTTTGGCAATCAAATTATGCAAGTCTCACAAAGAGACAGAAGTGCCAGTTAAGAAAGCAGCCTCCATGTGGTAGCTCACTGGGCAGAGATGAATCCCACTTTGTAACAGGGAAGAACTTCTTCCCTCCATGAGTTAAGGTACAAAGTCAAAGCATGGCAACAGGGAATTTCAGCACAGTCTCTTCAAGTGCTGTGCCACCACGTACACTCCCTGAAACGATGCAGTTATTTAAGCAGTGGGGCTTCCAGACCAAAGTCTCAAAGTGTTCTGCACCTAACCTGCAGGTTAAGCCAATCTTTTGTGGATCTAGAGCTCTTACAGCACAGAGGCTGCTTCATGCGAATTTATTCCATGCATTTTCTCTTTTAGTCCTCTTCTGATCCTTCCTCTACCGTGAGTAGGGGCTGCATGAACTCCTGAGACAGGTCTATACGGACTAGGGGAACACGGAGCAGATAAATGCAGCGTGCGGCTTCAGCCAGCACTGAACATATGCTGGTGTCATATCCCTGAGCAGGCCTTCCTCGTGTCTGCGTTAAAAATCAATGCTCCATATTTAGTCGTGTCATTAATTAGTTCTATCCTCATTAAACCAATTAGTTCCAACCATTAACCCTGTGAGTATCACAGGTCCAGCCACTCAACCACGGCCAGCATCGGACCTTTCTGACAAAGTCAGCGAGGCTTTCAGACACCTCCTGACGGCTTCACCTGCGCTCAGGGCAAGTACTGCGCATTCAAGGCGCTAGACAGGGAGATTTTAAAGGACTACAGAAAGGAACTTCCCACTTCGGAACGAAGAGGATGTGGTGGATGTGGTGCACAGCTTTGCTTAGCAGGCTCTATAAATTTGGCTTTAAAATAATCCCGTAAGTAGAATGCACATCCCCCGTACTGCCTGCAATTAAATGCAACGCCACCACTGCGAGGACCCGGCAGCAGCAGGCTGCCTCCAAACAGCCAGGGTAACGGGCAGCTGAGCAGCAAAGAGCACTGGTGGCAGAAAGCATTAGCTACAATTGCAAAGCCGTCAGCCACGAGTAGCAGGCAGGTGAGTTTGCTTACTGCTGCCTCCAAGCCCCAGTAACTCTTCAGGGAGGAATTAAATTACTAATCGCACGGGGCCGGTTACCCAGCCCAGCCTTCCTCGCAACTGCAGAGTCTGAACTGCGTACGGGGAAGCAAGCAGACATCCAGGTAACCGCACGGGCCCAAAGCTCAGGACCGTGCAGAGCAGAGCCTCCAGCTCCTTCAAGGTCAGCACGGTTAATGGCACTCGGCGGCAGTAACCAGCAGGCACGCTGCGAGCTGTGAGGTGCCGCAGTCACGTTACCTTTCTTCGCCTGTCTTCCTCTGCGTATTTCTCTGCATTCTTCACCATGTTCTCAATTTCGTCTTTGCTAAGGCCTCCAGAAGACTGGATAACAACTGCATTAGAGAATTAGCATTAATAAAGAATGTGCCCTCCTCTTTGAGGAAAGGAGACTCATTTCCCAAAGCCTCTCTGCAGCGGCAGCCTCGCTCAGGGACTCTGCACCTGTGCAGACCCCGTGGGCAGTACAAAGACAACGAGCCTTTGAAGGGGCATCGATGCAGTTGGCAAGATAAAAGCCTGACATCTTAGATCCCTCGTTCCCTCCTCCCCAGCTCTGCCAGACACTTCCTGCCTATGTCTTTGTAATCACCTTGTGCTTCAGTTACTCCTTCTGGAAAGCAAACGTGCACAAGAAGCCCCCAAACCAAAAGAGAGGAGATTAAAAATGAAACCCTAGAAAAACAACACAACCCCCCCCACCACCACTGAACTGTTTTTCCCAGGACACAGATTCCTTTCACTACTGGACAGCCGTCCAGGCTGGTAGCACAGTAACAGCGCTCCCTGCCCAGCTCATCACGCTGCCCTTGAGAAGCGAGCACAGCATGATGCCGTAGGTGGGCTCCTAAAGGTCCCCCTTTTTTCTCCATTTGTGTCAAAAAGCCAAAAGGTACAGTCCAGACGTAAGCCAAATTATGCTTTTCTGCAGAACTTGGTTGGGTGGACTAACATCCTGGACACTGCAGTCAAAAAACCAGGAATACCAGGCCCCAAGGTTTTATACAGTACTTGCCAATGGTACGAAACCCCAAACAAAGGCACAAACACGTCCCTTGGACGCAGCTGTGGGATGAGGAGCTCAGCTTTCTAGTTAGGACCGTATTTGCAGACAGACAACTTAAATTCTAGTTGCCTATTATCAGGTTGCCTATTTAGAGCTAGAAGGCTGCCGCCGATAGAAAAATCTACAAAGAAATCAAAGTAACATGCAGCGTGCTTTTGGAAACAAGTTTATGCCAAAAGCCAAGCAGCATGATTAGGAACTCCATCAAGTTGCCAGGAGAGTTAACAGCATTTTTCTCAGCTGGAGCACGCATCCCATTGCTCCAGTCATTCCCTCCAAGAAGTGACTGAAGGGCAGCGTAGAGCCTTCCCAGTCACAGGCACAAGAGATCTATTTGTACCAGGGGAATCTACAAATGCTTCAAATTAATTTTCTAAGCCCACAACAGGGCTTTAGAAAGAGTCGGCCATGCTGTTAATTACCCAGACACCGGGCCTAACATTTCATTGCACACAGAGCACGATGTGCTGGCAGCTTGAGGTCCCCGAGCCCCCTGCCATTTAGAGATGTGTGCAGCCTCAACGAAGGAAAGCGAACCAAGCGGTCTCTCAAAGTACCTGCTGCTTCAATATGCCTGAATTTCAAGATCTTTGCCAAAGATCAGAACCAAAACAGGGTGGCAGCCCAGGGCCGGTGTGCTCAGCCTTGGATTTTACAGGGGTGTCCCCAGTTTGATTTCTCCCTTAAAAGCTGGCACCTCCATGCAAGCGGCCTCAGCCACGTGTGTGGTGGTCGAGAGCCCTCCACGAGCAGCACAGTGCCCAGGAGCACAGCCCAGGGACAAGGTGCAGGATTCCCAGTCCCTCATTTCTGTCCCTTCAGGGCACAGAACCCTGCTCCACACCCGTCCTTCCCATCCCCAGGCAGCACCCCGGAGCACTTACTTTGCTGTTCACGCCCGGTGCCTTTGTCCTTGGCTGACACATGAACAATACCGTTGGCATCAATGTCAAAAGTGACCTCAATCTGGGGCACCCCGCGTGGCGCCGGAGGAATCCCAACCTGAGAAGAAGGAAAAAGCTCAGTCGTTAGCTCAAGGTGCGAGACTCCAACGCTGGGCACCTCATCTTGGTGATCTGCCAGTTAAATCGACGGGTAACTAAGCCTCAGAGCTGAGCCCTCACAATGCCCGTTGGCATCGCGTGGAGAATTAATGCTATCTTCACAGATTTAACAGCACACAGATTCCTACCTCAGGAACTTCTTAGCAACAGCAAGACCCAATGCTCTGCCAAACTTTGCTGACGCTGACTGATACCTGAACAAACCAAATCTGTGCATGGAGCCACAGTCAGCCACGTGCCACACAAAGTGCCAAGTGTCCTCTGATAAGCTGGGCAGATGCACACGTGGCACCAGGCTGGAAAGTGCCTGCTCTACAGGGACTGCACCGAGCCTGGAGCCTGCTCTAAGTCTTGTCTTTGTAACGGGGGAGGAAGGGCCAACATTCAGATTATCTGCTGTGCACACCTGGTACTACAGAGCTCTTCCAGCTCTTTGTGTGCAGAACTGGAGAAGGCTCTGCTAGGCGACTGTGCCTAGCCCTGAAGCTACATCATTAGCATCACCTAACACTGCTGGGAAACTCCGAGCCCAACCTTAAACACTGGCTGGTCCCCTGCCACTGAAAAGCTGTCCCAGCATCAGGCTTTAACTTTAGGGACTGCTTTTTTCTTTTTTTAAGTTACAAATAGGGTGAAATATCTTCTGTAAGACAACTCACCCCAACGCTGCCTTCAGGGTTTGCCTGACAAGGAGAAGGCTTTGAATTTCTCCAAGAAGGTCAAGATTAAGGTCAGGATTACTGAGTAGCCAACCTACCAGTGTGAACTGGCCAAGAAGTTTGTTGTCACTCGCCATCTCCCTCTCCCCCTGGCATACTTTAATCTCCACTTGAGTCTGCCCATCTGCAGCTGTAGAAAACACCTGTGGAAAACAAACACAGAGTTAGCAGATGGCTACCAAACTGCACCACGAGCCGATTCCTGCTCATGTGTTCCTGCTCCTTTAAAAAGCTCTGACTAAACAACAAAGCACCAAGACTAGCCACAGCCAAGTTCACTGGCATCTCATCTTCTACCCATTTGAACACACAAAAGCTGGCGAGGCCATGCCAGCAGCAGGCTCCAGTCGCTGGGCAGGCAGCCACGTTACCAGAACGTTTCCTCCTGAAGCAACACGACTCCCGTCCCAGCCCCACACCAGAGAGAACAAGTGTTATCAGTAGGAGCACACACCAGGACAGCCAAGGCAACGTGAGAGGAAGGATCACACCCAAGTCTGCTAGTGGCCCACAGTACAAGAAAACATCTGAGAAAAAAAGTTTCCAAGGCACACAGATGAAGAAAGGAGGTCTCAGATGGGCGCGGTGCTCAGTTACAGAAGGTCTCCACACGATCCTTCAGGATGATGTGTTGACAGTTACATCACGGCACACGCACGCTGCAATCCTCAGCAGGCCACAGGCACCCCGGGACATCCTGGCACACTGTGACTCAGTTTTATTCTCCTCCTTCGGGCACACTAACAATTAACAGAGATACTCCTTGGCGGACACTAAACCTTGACTTCTAAGCTTCTTCTGTTTGCCAGCTGAGGAGAGAAGACTATCTACTGGGATGCTCTGGGCAGCCTTGCTTGGGTGCTCAGACCCCCAGTGGACACAGCCCATTCGTACCTGGCTCTTCTTGGTTGGTATGGTGGTATTCCTGTTGATGAGCTTGGTGAAGACTCCTCCCAGGGTCTCGATGCCCAAGGAGAGGGGAGTCACGTCCAGCAGCAGCACGTCGGTAACGTCACCGGCTAAGACGCCACCCTGAATAGCGGCGCCGATCGCCACGGCTTCATCGGGATTGACTGCTTTGCTCGGAGCGCGGCCAAACAATTCCTGCACAGTCTGCTGCACCTGAATGGGGAGAAAGCACAGCTCAGATGGGGAGCGAGCCATCGCTGCACCGTGCTGCAGCCACAAGAACGCTCCAGCCCTGGCCAAAGGTTTTGTCTTTATGGTCCTGCTGCCGTGTTACCTGGTGGCACGAGAGAAATACTAAACCTCAGGCCCGTGATTGCTCCCTAATCCACCATTCCATGTTCCCTGTTACATGCACTTACTGCAGTCTAGAAAACCTTTTCTCTGGAGATTTTCCTGCAGCCAAGCTCTCCAGCTGCACATCAACCTGCGCACCCCACCTGCATCGGTCCTTTCACATAGCCCAGCCTTATTCGGAAGGGATCGCTCCACGTTTATCAAGCAGGAGCTGAGGACTGCTCCCCTGGAACTTGTACAAGTCAGCACATGCAGAACACAGCTGCCAAGGACAGCACAGCTCCGGATTTCTGACCTTCCCCACAGGAGAAGGACAGTTCACCTTGTTTGCATGCCATAAAGGAAAAAATTAAAGTGTATGAAGGGCAGCCTTTTCCAACTCTTTATTGAATGGGCTGTTTCACCAGAGGTAGATTGCTATGTCAGCAGACAGTTTGAGCTGTGTTATTAGCTTTTCACTGCTCTGCCCCTTTGGAATGATGTGCTCGTGATTGCAACACATTTACTGCTGAAGTACCCAGAAGGGAATGCAGTGAGAGCCGCAGCTCAGTAGCCCCGTTTGTCTCCCCTGCTGAGAAGGGTGTGAATCTGGTTCCTGTTCACAGCATCCCGCCTCTGAGCGCACTCAGCAGGCAAACATCTGCACAGGTGAGCACCGTGTGCCTGGCAAACCGCACTGTAAGCAAGCATCCAACTCCGCATGTAAGCCAAGAGACATTTGCAGGCAGCGTTCCCTGCAGAGGAAGACACTTTATGCATGAACATGTAATTAAGTGCAAGTCTTTCCCTCCGGAGGCATATTTTACAGCACAACAGAACCATTACTTCTAACCACCCACTTTATGTTTCCTGGAGCACTGGCCACGTGAGCACTCCGAAGGAGGCAAGCTCCCTCCTAGCAGGGGCGAAGCAAACAACAACACTCGAGAGAACACTGTGCTAAGCACAACATACGGGCACTGATCTTGGAGCCAGAGCTCTAACTCTGGCTACAGGCACGCAGGAAAGCATTACATAACCTCAGAGCCATGAGCACGGGACATAAACAAGGTGAGGGGAGCATTTATGTACCGTCTCTGACCCTTAAAGGATCCTTAATGGTTCAGGAAGGGCTTCCCCACTTCCCAAAGTATTTTCCTCACTTTATTCCTCACTTTGTAGACAGTTCACCATTTGTCTTGTATCCAAGCGGACTGGCAGGGCCTTTGGGAAGGTTTAGCAGTTATTCCACTTGAGCTTTGGCCAGAGCAGCACCTTTTCCTTATCTTGTCCCTTTGGTTCCGCTGCCTGGGTGACCTTCTGCACACACTAACATCACCTGCAGCCCCCAGGCTCACATAACACGTCAGAAAGGGGAAAGAGGAAAAAAAAAAAGGAATTAAAACCCCCGGCAGGACCACGCATAATGTATTATCCCAGCAAGGAGCTGTCAATCACAAGCAAAACGAGCTGTCCAAGCCCGACAGATCCCATGGAATGAAGTTTTGCTGATCTCTGCAGAAAAGGATAAGCCGTGCCCTTGAAGCCAGCAGCGCACATACATGTTCAGCACCTACTTCAGGGGAGCCAGCAGTCCGCATTGCTATGAATAAAAACGGTGAATTACCAGAAGAGAGCACCTTATCTGCAAGACTGTACATGTCAGCAGAGCAGGCTCTGAAGTTACTTGGTGCTTATCACCAGAACACCAGGACCAGGTGTTAGGAATGAGCATTGAGAAGAGCCGATTAAACGTGCCTGACAACAGCCAGCACCGCCTCGAGTAAGCAGACAAACACACACAGGCAGCAGGTAACTGAACAGTTGTGCTTCTGAGGTTTCTTCACAGCTAGCCGCAAGTGCCCTGCACAGGCGAGGGAAGCTCGTGGGTGCCCGAGATTAGCGGGAAGTTACTGTCATTGATGTGGACCCTTATCACACGCTGAATTCTACAAAAAGCACAGCGTACATCTCAACAACACTGCTTGTGTTCGGTCCGCATCAGGAAATCGGGATGAGTTTTCAAATCCTGACACCTCCCTCTCGTCTTTTTAAACTGGGACTCAGCTACGACCCCCAGCTGAGCTGCAGGAAGAGCAGAGTCCCTTGCTGCCGCTTTCATAGGGCTACCTAGCATGTCTGCTCTGCCCCGGGGGGCCTTCCACGGCTGGAGCCTTGGAGTGACCAGACCCTGAACTTTTCCATCATAGATCACCCTCAGCAGCAAGCAGTGGTGGCTGCGCCAGCTGGGTCCGGAACGGGGACATATCTCATACCTTCGGCATTCTGGTCATGCCACCGACGAGGATGACTTCACCAATGTCACTCTTGCTGACTTCGGCATCCTGCATGGCCTTCTGGCACGGCGCTACCGTCCTTCTGATCAGATCAGCCACAATGCCCTCGAACTGCGAGCGGCTCAGCTTCATGTTCAGGTGCTTTGGTCCAGAGGCATCCATAGTAAGGTATGGCAAGTTAATATCGGTCTGCAGCACAAACACACACGGTGTGAAAAACACGAACAGAAAGCAGGGCAGCCCCACACAGGTTTCAGACCAAGCTACAGGTTCTGTTCTGCCTGTTCTACAACATCGACGTGCCTGTGCACTCAAAGCCCAGTCCCTACCAGGCAGGTATGTGTGTATTTTACATTTCAGACGAGATAAAGGTTTTGTTACACATCTCACCATTACAATTAAGTACCAATTTTAACACACCGTGTTACTCTGAGGTCTTTCACGGTCTTTTCAACAAAACCATCTTTTCACTAGCGGATGTAAGCAGCAGTATTTAATTTCTATCATAGGCAGGAAGTAAGAGCTGAAGCCTGTGAAGTTACAACCTCATCTCCAAGTCTTACACTGAAATCACCTTCAAGTGCTGAATCATGATGACACCATCAGGACTACAAAAACATTGCTTTAAGCTCTAGAGATTTAACTTCAGAAACAAGAACTACACCCATGGTACGGGCTAGAGGCGCGCATTCACTTTGTAACTGGCATGCTCAAAAACACCAGGGAGGACAGGGCCAGCAGTGAACTCTTTTCCCTTCACCACCATGGGGTTTGGGAATTCAGTTTTTCCCGGTATGAGCAGACTGCATTTGCCAGCTCTCGAGCCGGTTAAAACAGAGCCTGCTATGTTTCTGGCAGAACTATGCACCCATTGTGACCGGCCGCAGCTCCTTGCTATGAGCTCCCCACTGGCCAACAACAAAAAATGTTTATTCAGAACCTAGAAATTGGCAGAGCCCCCATTTCAATTACTATATAATTGACCTTAATTTCACTTCGGCAAGACTATTACACCCCCAGCCTGCTGCTTCTCCAGCTCCTTCGTCAGTACTGAATAGAGGACAAAACTTGAATACACTAAGATACAAAACGGGTGAAAAGGAAAGGGTGTATATGCTGCTCATTGTTTAAGCAACCCTTCTGGTGGAAAATAAGATTCTTTATAGAAATTATTCCTTGCTATTAGACAAATTAGCTGTTTCAGTGGTGTGAGCAGCACCACGAGGTTTTGGAGCTGCTTGCAAAGCCCTAAGTCCTTCCCGCAACACAGCAGTGCTAGCTGCAGCTCAGTTCCCTATCGCCCATCATACTTCTGGAATACGTAAGTTGGGAACAAGGTCACAGTCTCTGCACAATGAGCAAACAGTGTCAGAACACAAGCAAAAGGCAGCATCCGTTACCATTCTTCACTTCTGACAACTGATTTTGCTCCCCAACAGACACTGAGAGACTGTCCTGAGAAAGACCTTGCAGTTAAAGCAACGCTGTTTGATTAAACAGAAGCTCGAGCTGCCAGCACAGGAGAAAGCTGCTACTTCAGAGTTTTAGAAACAGAAATAAATCAAAACAGTTCAGTAAAACATTTTGATACTCTCCGTTGAGCCCAGCCACCTACCTGCACAGATGAAGAAAGCTCACACTTTGCTTTCTCTGATGCTTCTCTCACCCTTTGAAGGGCCATGTTGTCTTTAGTCAGGTCAACACCCGTCTAAGCAACAAAAAACATGTCAGCAGACTGTTAGCTAGCCACGGAGAGCTTTTCATCACTGCAGTTCACCTTTTTAATCACTCTTGACTGCAAAGATGTTTGTTGGAATAGAGCCTGTTAAACTTCTCTCTAACTCTTGATCTCAAAAGATTCAAAAACCATTTCAAAACCATCTGTTAGCCCTCTCTGCTCTACAAGTGATTATTCAGTAAGCTACTGATAAAAGCTGGGGAAAGCTGCTGCATCACAGATTAAAGCAAGGAACAGAGTTGGATATATCACAATTTCCCACGGCCAACACTGCACCACGTACATCTGTGCTGACACATTCAATCGGCCCACAGATTTTCGTTAGTAAAAGGAAGCAGACTACACATAGGTAGTCCTGCTACGCTAGAAGAAAAAAAGCAGAAGCACTGCTTTTTATTCTGTCTTCCAGGAGAGGAACATTGTGCCTTGAGAAAATAGATCTAAGATCTGGAAGTCAGGCTAACAGCTATCTTCAATACTTTTAGATCTCAATTGTGATCCCAAAAGAAGTCCTAATAATTTAAGGAAATCCTTATCCTTCCACAGAAGTTACGCAGGGTTAAAAGACAACGTAACGCGAGGTTGAATTCTGATGAGGTGCCTTACCTCTCTCTTGAACTCTTTAACAATATACTGCAGCAAAGCCTGGTCAAAATCTTCTCCACCTAAGAACGTGTCGCCATTGGTTGACTTCACCTCAAAGACTCCCTTCTGGATTTCCAAAATGGAGATATCAAAAGTGCCTCCACCCAAGTCATAGACTGCGATGCTACAGGAACAGAGAGAGAAAAACATGACTTTCTAGACAAAGCTCTGTGGCTCAAAATCATTGTTCCCAAGAGCTAAGTGAGCAGAATTCATGCTGCCTTCCAGAGAAGTTCTTTAAAAACAATGAACAGATCAGAGTGCACGTTCCTTGAGCGCACCGAGTCCAGCTGGAAGCCTTCTGAGTGCAGTTCTTTCCTCTTCTTTAAGGAAAGACATCTAATGACAAAGGCAAGGACACCAGAACCACCATGAAACATGTCCTACAAGACGGAAGGCTTCCACAGCTCTATAAGCCCAGTCACAAAGTCAGTAACAACCCCCCTGCATTTTTATGACCACCCTTGGCAGCAGCAGGTTGAATGCAGCCAGGGAAAGATACAAACTGGATTACCAGGCACCAAACCTCCACCTCTCTCTTATGACAGCCTTTAGCACCACCGGTGACCACCTCTCACCCAGCTGGCCGGAGCCACACCTATCACCTCTACCAGCAGGCAGTATCAGCGCTCAGCACCAATTTCAGCTGTAGCTGCAAGTTATGAACTTTCTTTAACAAGTACAGTTGACACGGAGTACAGGTGACGTGACACAGCATTGATTCACTTCTGAGAGTTTACTTTGGCGGAATTCCAACCAGTGATTCAGGAAAAAAACAGCCCAGAAGATGCATTTGCAAAGCAAATTACAGCACGCTTATTTAAGGGGGTTGATGTTATGAACACGAGCTTACATTTTGTCTTCAGACTTGTCCAGACCATACGCAAGTGCAGCTGCTGTTGGTTCATTAATCACCCTCAAAACATTTAAGCCAGAGATCTGCCCAGCATCTTTTGTAGCCTAAGTGGGGGAAAAACATGAGTGCTGATAAGTGAGAGAAACTGACTGCAGCCTGTAAGCCTGAAAACCTTAGAGCCTGGTGAATACCTGTCTCTGAGAATCATTGAAATAAGCAGGAACTGTGATCACGGCATTCTTTGCTGAATGACCCAGGTAATTTTCTGGAGGAAAAAAAGAGACAAGAAGTTATTTTTACATTAAAAAGAATCCCACAAACTTCATCACCACTTGATTTGAAATAATTTTCCTGAACTAACAAGAGAAGGGCTTCCTGCTCAGGAACCTGCTGCTTTCTGGGAAGACGCAGAGGGAACTGCGCAGAAACCAAGTCCTTCCATGGAACACCCTGTGGATTTCTGACAGCACACCTCTGCGCTTCAATCAGTAACTGGATGCCATTAGTGAGGGACAATTCCTGAGCTTAACCACCCTTCTCAGCGTGCAAGAAGGAGGTTTTCTGTTATTTGGAGTGTTCAGCATGTAAGGTACTTATCACTTAACCATTTTTGTCCTTATTATACAATCCGTTGTAGGTAACATTTATAGGTAAGATATGTAACATAGTAACATATACACACTACATGCTTACAAGCCTTTGAAACAGTATTCCTATTTTACTCATGGCAGTGTTAGCCAAGTGTCCAGGAACTTACATTGCAAAAAAAATCTTCAGGTGAAGCTTCAGTCACAAGCTTCAGTCCTGCCCTTGAAACACTTACCAGTGATTGCATAACACTTCCCTAACCAGGCTGCAAAGACAGCCGTTTGATTTACTAGTACACTGATTTGTTGTAATAAATGATTCCAGAAACTACATTAGGAATTGAGAAGGAAAAAATCTCCAGAACAATGGATATTTCTTCCAAGATTCAAAGTCACCACAGGCTAAGCAGCTCTTCCCTGCAGCAGACAAATCGGGTCCCTCAACAATTCCCTCTCTGACTACCCTTCTGGTCACTGGGTAAGAACCAAGCCACCTCAAAACCCTGCTCCCAAAGCCCGTGCTCAGCTGCAGCCTCGGAGGCACGAGGACTGCAGTTTTCAAGGAAAAGGAGCTCCCCCTTCTGAAACAAGGGTGCATTCAAGTCAGTTGAAAATCGGCTCACTTGGCATTCAATTTGAGTGTGTTTTAAGTAAAGTGCTAATATTTTGCCAGAGAGCCCACATCAAGACAGGCACTGCTCCTCCCTGAGGTTCCCTAACAGCCCGTCACCACCCCCTGCCATGCAACAACTCCCACAGCACACAAGCCTGCACTGCTGCAGCACTGCCACTTACTGCTGCCCAGTACTAGCCACGCTCGTATTTGTGCACGGCAAAGACCAAACTCCACCAACCTGCAGTTTCCTTCATCTTCATTAGCACAAAGGCACCGATCTGGCTTGGAGAATACAGCTTCCCGTGGGCCTCCACCCAGGCATCACCATTGGAGGCGCGGACAATTTTAAATGGGACGTTCTTACTGGAAGAAAGAGACAAACATCCCTGGAACAACTCCATTTGGCACTTCTGTATCAACACACAGCGTGGATCCCCTCCACCTAGCACCATCAGAACACCACATGCAGGCTTTAGACAGAGAATACTGAAATTTCCAACGGCCTCAGGTCCAGGGAGTCCCAGAAGTACCAACATACTCTGTTCTTATTCAGCTACAGCTCTCAAGAATAAGAAACAACTTGTTTGGTAGATGCTGAAAGTTCTGCACAGCATTAGCAAGGCTCTCAAGAAGAAACACTAATTGGTGCAATGTTTGATGATTTCTCTGAAAGCCTTAAAAATACAGCATGTTCCTCAGAGCACAAGCAGTAAAACCTTGAAACACGAGGGCGTAACTGCTTGACCCCTCATTACCCAAGCAAGGGTTGCATTTTAAATCACAACCGGCCACGTTACGCAGCGCTGGGCTTTGTGCTCTTCCTGCCGCAGGCGGAATCGCCCTCCCCACCCCACTCACATGTCCTTCTTCACTTCAGAGTCGTCGAAGCGCCGCCCGATGAGACGCTTGGTAGCATAGAAGGTGTTGTGCGGATTAGTTACCGCCTGCCGCTTCGCTGGCATTCCCACCAAGCGCTCACCATCTGCCGTGAAGGCAACGACCGACGGCGTCGTCCTGGCACCTTCCGAGTTCTCCAGCACCTACGTGAAAGCCATCACAGGACACCATCAGAAATCGCCGCCTCTGAAAACAAACGACCGGGACCGCAGGCGGATTTTTGACTTACTTTGGCTTGTTTTCCCTCCATAACTGCCACGCAGGAATTTGTTGTACCCAGATCGATTCCAATAACGGCACCCTTGATTGCTTCTGAGCTGTAAGGAAAAATCAGATCACTGCTAAAGGCAGATGCTACCTAGATACAATCTTTTGGCCTGAAGGCAGGACCAAGTCATTTTTTACTAGACACCAAAGCAAACCCACATGCTGTTCCGGGCCCAGAGCTGCTCCTGGCTCTCGACTCGATCGGCTCACCTACAGCTAAATGCCCACATATTTGTTTAAACACAACACCATTCTCCACCAGAAATATCTCAACTGTATCTTCTCAACACCCAATAAGATTTAGATACACACTGAGTTGCGAGTAAGCCCAGCCCTCCTCACGTGATGTTTCCTGGACTTTTTTAGGGTTACTTTTGATTTTTGCACTCCAACTTGCCCGATGACATCCTCCTGGGGTCAGGATGCTAGTAATGAATTGGATCAGTTCATTTATCACTGCTTAGAGTGAAGAATGCACAAAGACAAAACTGGCTAAGCCCACGCAGGGTCCTCTGAGGCAGAGCGAAAGAACCGTCTGTTTGCTCCTGAGGAGCAGTAAGTTAATTCTGAAAAACGGGAGGGGTTTTTACATGAGGGAAACTGAAACCTCTTCCTTCTTTCTAGGAAGTGTGTTACCTCTTTCAAGGCTAGCAAGAACTCCTGAACCGTAGTTCTGCTTTATAGATAAGTCACGTTCTGGAATAGGGGAGCACCCTGAAGCCAAGGCAGGGCCCTTTTTATGACCAGGATATCACCGCCTCGCTCCCCGGGGTGCTCAGCCTCCCTAACTCTGGTTCACGCAGCATCAGGCAGTGATCTCGAAACGAGCAGCCGCTCCGTGTCGTTGTACTGACCAGAGCTGGGCTATTTCCCTAACACAAGCACATTTCCTGCCCCGTGTCCCCAGTCACCGCTGGGCACAGAACATCTGACTGCGTTATACAAGCGCTGCCCTTTTCTCATCATCCTGTAACATCAAAAACAAGTGACTGGAACGCACAAGCTCTTGGAAATAAGCTTTATCTGCACTGAAACAGAGCCACTCGTCTCCCCGGCTTCACACCAGTGTAAAACAAGTCTTCTATCCTTTCTCCCCTTCTCCCCAGTTAAGCAAATCTCAATAATTTTGTGGATGCTGCTTATAGGGGAGAATGGGGGAAGAACAACACTAAAAGTTCTCCTGAAAACAAACAAACAAGCAAACAAAAAAAAAACAAAAAACAACAAGTAAAGAGATAAAGACACAGCCTTAGGAAAGTGACAGGCATAGGTTCCAGTTCTGCTCTTTTTCACAATCTCCCACTCCCATAATCAGCTCTGGAGTCACAAGGGTCCAAATAAACATCAGACACCCAGACCTGAAAAAGCAAGGCCATACTCACGCATATTTTCTGCTGGATGCCGCTCTGAGAACGTTCTGACTGAGGCCATTCCAGAACGTCTATAAAACAAAGAGGTTCTCATGAAGGTTTAGTTGGAATAGGAAGGGGATCTTCAGCCCAATACTTTCAGAGGAAGACAATTCCTGAAGTAACCCAGCCCTACTACAATGCTATTTTTAAAAAAATCTTAAGGGCAAACTAAGCAAGAATTTAAGGAAGTTACAGTTTGTCATAAAAAAAGAGTTATTGTCCTTATAATACCAATATTTATTACCTGAGCTGACCAATTTCACTCAAAGCAGCCTACGCACACGCTACCAGTTAAGCAGACAAAAATTGGTTCACTAATTTAACTCTGAACCTTCAGCCCACGACGAGGAGCAGCAGATAAACATTAACCCAGCTCCTGAAGCCTTGCGTGCGGTCAGCTACGGATGTTCTACTTGAGGAATCTGAGCTCAAGGCTCTGTGACAACTCTTAGGGGGTTTTGTTTTGCACCAGCTGCGTCTCTGCACGCACATGTCAGGAGCTCTGACAGTGTCGTGCTTTTCTCTCGTGGTGTTTTTAGCAAAACATCCCGTTACAAACTAGCATATGAGTGTTTTGGGGATCCTTCAGGACTCATGGCCTTGCCCCACGCCAGAAGCAGCCTAGGGAGTGACAGGCTGGCTTGGGCAGGCCGGTCCCATGCTGGGCTCTGCACAGGACCCAGCGACGAGCACGCCCAGCACCAAGAGCTGCCAGACCGGGAGGCTCCGTCCCTAAACTCATTTTCATCCCCTGCCACTGCCTCTGTGACCACTTTGTCCCGGGGCTGCAGGGAATTGAGCAACCCTGCCCCGGGCTTCCCTGTGAACAGCAGCAGGGCAGTGCTCAACGCTACCGGGGCGCTTCTCGCAAGCCCTGCCTGCCGCCCCACACGGCCTGGGCCTGTCTCCATTGGGGCCGGCACAGCACCAGCAGCCCCCTTCAGCTTACCCCAGGCCCTCTGCAGGGCCCCACCAGCCTCCTCCTCAGCCCCAACTTAGGCCCCTCACACCCCGCTCCTCTCAGCTCCCTCCAGCCCCCCTTCAGCCCACCACAACCTCCCTCAGACCCCCCAGCTCCTCCCCCCCCAGACCCCCTGTACCCCTTCAACCCCCCACCTCCCCTCAGCTCCCCCCCCAAAGCCTCCCAACCTCCCTCAGCCCCTTCACCCTCCTCCAACCCCTAACCCCCCCCCCCTTTCAACTCC
>CM021777.1:6626858-6710388 GCA_011076525.1 Nettapus auritus
CCTCCCCGCCCCCCTCAGGCCCCCTCCCCGCCCCCCCCGCACCTGCGCGAGCCCCGGGGGCGCGGTGGCGGGCCCGGGCCCGCCGCGGGGCAGCAGCAGGGGCAGGCGGGCGGCGGCGCGGCGGGCGCTGAGCATGGCGGCGGGGGGCGGCGGGGCCGGGCCGAGCTCTTCTGGAAGCCTCTACCCACGTGGGCCGCGCGGGGGGGGCTTCGCGCCGCAAGGACCCCCCGCCGAGGGCTGTCTCGGCGATCGCCTGTTCCTCCCGTTGGATTTTCGAAAGCGCTCCGGTTCTCGCTCCCTCCCCGCGGCTGCGTGCCGGCCCCGAGATGTTTACGCAGAAGCGGCGACTCGCCCCGGGGGCACCGAGCTGAGGCGCGGGTGCTCGGGTTGCGCTCCCGGTGCCGGCACGGCCAAGGGCAGGCGGGGTCCTGCGGGCGGCCGCGCACTCAAGGTCGGGCAGGAGAAAGCGCGGGGCGATTGCAGCCGCCTTGCGTCAGGGCGGGGGCGCATGCGCAGAGCGCCGGGAGGCGCCGGGCGGGGAGGGGGGGCGGGCGGGGCTGCGCCGGGGGAGGGCGCGCATGCGCGGTGTGTGCCGGGCGGGGGCTGAGGGGACGGGGCTGAGGGGACGGGGCTGAGGGGAGGCGGCAGGGTCGGGCTCGGCCGCCCTGTGCGGCAACGCGGGGGTTTTATGTCCCTCGCTGCCCCCTGCCCTCTGTCCTCCGTAGAGCCACCAAGCTGACCGAGAGCCGTGGGGAGCCGCGGTGCTCCGTGCTCCCCCTCCAGGCGCCGCCACCGAGCCCCGGCTCCGCGCCGTGACCCCGCAGCTCCCCTGGGTGCCGGTTCCCCTCAGCCGCTGTGCTGCCACCCACGTTATTTAACCCGCTCGTGCCATCGCTTCCCGCTCCCGGTGCAGCCTGCAGCACACAAGCACCCAGCCAGCACGGTCCCGAGGCGGTGTCTTGTCTGAGCAACGCAGTTCTTCGTTCTGAAAACAACACAGATCGCTCCCCTGATACGTGCCCACTGTTTGCTATTTCATAAATCCTGATTTAATAAATCCTAAGCTGCAACTCGGGGGACGGGGCTTCCTCCCGGCTGGCAGGGCCGTGCCGGGTCCTGCTGGAGCAGCCAGGCCGGGTACAGCCCGCAATTTGTTTCCTGTGCACCTACAATTTCATTTTGAAATCAGACCCATGAGAGGCGTGAAACAAATGGGTAACGTTCGGAGGCGAAAAATTCCTGATTTGGGCTTAGAATTCACTCGTTCTCTGCTACCTTGGCAATAAGACAGTGAGGGGAAAAAATAAAAAGCCATTCACATTCCTGGCTGCGTCCTCTTCAGCAGCACCAACATATATCTCGAGGAGCCTCAGTGCAGGTTTTTACTGCAGAAAATAAACAGTGAATTGTGGCCCCCACCCCAAGCAGCAGGACAAGGACGAATGCAGGCAGCCTCCAACCTCATCTCCCTGCCTCGCCCAGCCCGACCTCTGCTCTGGCCCCAAACCCCTTTGTTCCCAAGGAGATTTCTGAGACCTCCACATCCCCATCTCGGGGAGCTCCCCCAGCCCTGCTCACCTGGGGGCAGGAGCTCTGCTCCCTGCCACCCCATGGGGATGTCCCATTGCAGCCCCCTCCTGGCAGCAAACCCCCGGGTGCCTCCATCCCAGGAGCTGGTGCTCTCCAAACAGGCAGTGGAGATGCTTTCCTTAATGGGATTTTATAAAGGGCCGCAGGACGGAGGAGCTGCTGGGGAGAAATCCCCACCCTGATATAGAGGGCGAAGGACAGTGAGCTGGGAGAGTGCCACGGTCCTGCTGCAGCAGCGCCCAGCAGCTTGCCACCGCTCCAGCCTCGCCACAGCCACGCTGCCTGCGGGCTTTGTAACCTTCCGAGCTCGCTGCCAGCCCCACAGCCACCTCCTTACCAGTGCTGGAGGCCTGCATGGCAGGAGGGCTCCCTGCCCCTCTGCATTTTGCCAGCTGCCTTGTCCAGCTCAGCTCTCCAGCCCGTTCCCTGCACAGACAGTGGCAGCACAGGGCAGGCAGAAGCAACCTAGCTGGCCACGGGGGCAGCTTAAATTGCTGTAAGTAGCCTTGTGGCCAATTATGAACCCAAAGTCTCCACACGTGTGTTTCTCCTTCTGGAGAAACCAGAGCCCCCGGGGTGTAATTAGCAGCACGGCTCCGGGGCCAGCCTTCCTCAGCTCACATCCCTTTGTTCGAAAGGAGATGGAGCCAGCAAGGACGCTGGCTTAAATGTATGTGCATGAGGTTGCCCCGCTGTGTCACAGGGCATAGGAGGGACACGCCATGGGCAGGAGTCCAGGGGCCTGGGGACAGCACTGCCATGCCTGCCCGAGGCACAGGAGCCCTGCTGGAGGCGTCCCCCCACGCCGGGGCAGTGACAGGGACACAAACCCTGATTCACCGAAGCTCAGGGTAGATCATGGATGCACTCCTCGCACCCTGTCACTCACTCCCAGCCGCTGCTCATTCCCAGGTCTTTCCAACACTCCCCACCCCAGATGAGAGAACCCAGCCCTACTCTCGGCTCGCGTATTTTCTGCTTCAGTCCTCTCCCGGGGACGTGGCTCCCACACCTAA
Source organism: Nettapus auritus (assembly GCA_011076525.1). Lineage (NCBI taxonomy): Eukaryota > Metazoa > Chordata > Aves > Anseriformes > Anatidae > Nettapus > Nettapus auritus. Next base: position 6,629,465 of record CM021777.1, read on the forward strand.
CAGCAGACACACGAACAGACGTGGCAGAGCTGCTCCTTGTAACTGGGAACCCTCATCCCGGAGCTTTCGGGAGGGAGGGCACCCTTCAGCGCAGTGATTTTTCACATGACCTCCACCATTAAGCTTTGCAAAGCTTTTTTTTCCTCCAAGCAAGCAGGCGATTTTGGCCGCCGCACCGCTGAGCAGCTCTGAAGGCACCCAACTCAAAGACCTAGTTATTCTGCCTGTTTTTCCCCCACAAACTTCAGCAGTGAGAGCACATAAATTGTGTGTCATAGCTGCCTTTTCTTCTGTCCCGGGAGTTATAGACTGCACACATAAGACAATTCATGTTCCTCTGCATAATGAGGTGAGTTTTATAAATCATAAATCTTCACTTAATATGCAGGTGGTGTTTGCTGCCAGGTTTAGGAAAACTGATGCAGTTGCCAAGTTCATGAATGTCATAAATCATTCATGCTAAGGTAGGCTGCAATTGCTCAGTCCTTTGAGACAGACCAATTTCAAGGTGGTTGTTTAACACGCGAACGCGATCTTCATTGATTGTTTATACAAATATATATTTTCATTAAGTTTTTCCCTCTCCATTTTTTTTTTCCTTCTTCTTTGGGTGCCAGCTGTGATGTTCTGAGGAGTCCCCGGCCCTGGCTTCTTTCCAGTTTTAAAATTCCATCAAAAATCCATTACCCAATGCATAAAAATCCATGGATTTGCAATGGAAAGAGCTCCTAATGCTCAGAAAACACAGCCTGGATGTCTCAATAAATCCCGCTGCATGTGATTAAAATATACCAGAGCCAGAGAGTGTGCCTCCATTCTTCACAGGGTCATTTTGAACGGACAGGATTTTCTGCAGAATTGCCATTAATTAAAGGTGTGCTGATCCCAGCAGGGTTTTCATCTCTGCTTGAGCTGTGGCTGCTGCGCAGGGAACACCGTGAGCCTCTGGGTGGGGTTCAGGCTGCACACGGTGGGTGCTGCGCAGCCCCCCGGGGCGTGCAGGATGCGGTGCGAAGTCCCGGTGGTGGGGGAAGCTTTCCTCTGGGACCTGCAGTTTTGAGTGGGGTGGAAAATGAGTGCTGAGGAAGGGACAGTGGGCGGTTCGGTTCAGCAAACTCACACCTGGCATGAGATGCTCCTCCTGGGCTCCTGGCCCCCAGCCCCAAACGTCGCCAAGGCTCTCAGCTCGTGGTCGTTGTGCCTCAGCTCTCTCTCCCACCAGCTCCTGGGGTTTAGATTTTGCTTTCTTCTTTTGTATGACATCTTTATTTCTGGGCTGGTTTCACGCAGCAAAAACCCTGTCCCATCTTGAAGTGTTTAGGGTCCTCAAGAGAGGGCTGTCACCTCAAATGCAGAACCAGGACCTTGGATGAGAAAAGTCCTTCACTTCCCACCTGATTACATCTTGCACGGATCGAAAAATTCCACAGTACTGCTGGACGGAGCAGTAAATTAGAAGATGTTGAGGCTCGGAGTTGCCCTGCTCTGGAAAGGGTCTGATATTGGCAACCACATCAATTGTGAGTGCATCTGAGAAAACTGCATAGGTGGGATACGGCAGAAATTCTGATTGCTGTTCCTGTCTTCCATCAGCCTTCACTGGTGTAATTAACCCGTCACAGACAGCTCAGGCACTGAGTTCTCTTTTCTTTTTTTTCTTGTCTGGGATCAGCCAAGCACTGAAGTTTCTCAAATTCATTCCTTGTTCCAAATTCACTGAAAAAAAAAAAAATCTGCTAATAGCTCCCGAGCTGCAAATTGTTCCTAAGCACCTTGTAAGCTGGCCAGAACTGGAGAATGGAGCAGGCTGGTTGGATTTGGCCAAAGGAGGAGGTCTCCTCCCTCGATTCGATGAGCGTGGAACACAGAAAAGGCTCCCAGGAAAAACACGGGACTTGCTGCAAGGCCCCTCTGGCATCTGGTCTAGATCCCAGCCTGCCCAGAGCTTTCTGCCATCCCAGTGTTCTCCACGTTCCTCCACTTCTGGTTCTTGTTATGGGGTCAGACTTGTGAAAACGCCTTGTTGTGATGAACAATCCTGCCTGTAAGCTGATTGCCTGGGATAGCAACAAGAGCCCAGCTCCAGGCACTACGCTGTCAGACCACAGCAGCATTCACGAAGGTTCCCAGCTCCGAGGTGCCCTGCAGAGAGGCATCTTCCCAACGAGAACAGCAGCTGATGCTTCAGTAATTTGGGGCTGAGCTGAAACCTCAGAGAATCGCAGGACCTCCGGGACATTCCCAGCCACAGCGCTCTCCGATGGCAGCACAGGCGATTCCCGCGCACCAGACGTCACGCACCGAAGGGTTTGTGTTCCTTGGGCCAAGTAAGCTGGCGCTGAGCCGTGCCTTGTACTCCTGCTGCTTTTCTCCTTGTGCTGCTGGCGAGCCCGTGCCAGCTCCGTGCTCTGTATGGGAGCGAGCGAGCATGGGGACATTGTGCTCAGGGCCAAACATTCAGCCCTGGTGACTATATCCTCAAAAAGAAAAATTCACATTGATGGCTCAGTGGGAAAACAGCCTGGGACAGGTCCGAGTTCATGGGAAAGCCCCTTCTGCGAAGGGCACGTCTCCTGCAAAGGGAACCTGGATGCAGAGAGCAGGCACCAGGAGCCTGCCAGGGGCTGTGCAGGGTGAAACCTTGCCAAAACCATCTGAGCTTACCAAAATCCATCAATGGCGAAACATCAAATGACCTGGCTTGCAAAGAGAGGAGCTCTGGGGACTGTTCCCATAAGGACACAGAGGGTGTAATGGTTAATACAGAACTGCATTTTGTTCTTAACAGGCTGAGTTAAAAGAAATAGCACAAACTTTCCTGGAGCCTGGGGAGCTGCGTGCACCCAGCAGTGCACAGCGGCTCCTCTACAAGGCCAGGGCCATCGTGGGAGCAGGCGTGATGGAGAGCCGGCAGCAGCACGCAGCGGCACTTTCTCCCTTCCCTCTCCTTCCCTTTGTGCACATCCTACTTCTTCAAAGCTCCTGACCACCCCAGCTCTCTTTCTTTCCTCGCCTTTCTCCAAGAAGTGTGACATTATCACCATCCGCAAAACTGCCAAACTCTCCTTTGCGTTTCCCTGCAGGGCTGCTCTTCAATTAAAAACTTCCCTTGATGTTTTAACTTTCACCTCCCTTAATTGCGGCTCCTTCTCCAGCCTCCTTCCCCTAGTTAACACGAGATCAAACCGCTGGTTAATGGAGCTTTGCGGCGGGTAGCAAAACCCGAGGCCACATTGGGAGGGCAAAGGCTGCCAAATCCAGGCTGCTCACAGCCTGGGAGCAAAAGCCAGGGGAAAAATAGAGGCTGTAGGCCACGCATGGCACGATCCTGCCCTTGCTGCGTGCTCCCTGGCTCCAGCAGCGAGTGCTTCAGCTCCCAGCACAGTGACATCTCCTGTCGCAGGCTGCAGTGGAAGCGATGGGGCACACCGGGACTGCAGCCCCCTCCTGGGGCGTCGCCATCCCCAGGCATCTGAAAAGCAGGAGTTAAAAGTAGGGAGAACAGAAAGAAGATGGCACATCTTTAATTTGCCTTCTGATTTATGAGCAGGTGAGCCTCTCCCCTGCCAAGCTTTACTGCACAAAAAGAAGAGGGTTAGAAACACTTCATAAAAACATTGAACACTTCACAAATTTTGCAAGTCCTCCTTGTGCAGGGAGCGGGGTAATTTTCTGCGAATTACCCGTTTTAAGAATGCGGTGTGCGTGCGAGCAAGGCAACCGCACACCTTTATTTTATGCCCAACCTTGGCTAAGTTCGGAAGCCTCTGATTATAAATATACACACACAGAGACATTTTAAAAAGCTGCTCATTTGTGAAAAACCAATCTTCTTATGAAATAGTGAACTGGAGGCTTTCCTGGGAGCAGGTCTGGGGAGGACAGCAGCTGGCACCTGCGGCTCAGCTCATCCCGATGTCCCCAAAACACTGCTACAGAGGGGTCAAACCCATCTCCAGCTGTCTCCATCACTGCTCCTTTCCTTCAGTCCCAGCAAGCCTCGTAGCTTGTAAACACTTGTAAATCATCCTCCCCAGTGCACTTGTAAACCCTAAAGCGCTGCTTTGAAATACTTCTGTGACTTCAGATGCAGATTTTATTTCTGGCCTTGGAACAGTTTAAAGATTTCTGATGTTACACACTCAGATGTCATTAAAAATCGCTGGTTTGTGGCGTGCAGTCTTCTTTCAATATTGTGGTGGGGAGAGGGCCAGGACAGCAGGAGCTGGAGCAGAAGGAGCACTCGGAGCCCGCGATGCCTCTACCAGAGCCCTGCAGACAGCCTCGTGGGCTCTGCGTGCGAACTCACCTGAAGCTCTGATAAATTCTGGAGAAGGCACCCGTGTATTTTCCGTAGACAGTAATTTTGATCAACAGACAGAAAATCACTTTTATAGGGCTTTCAGAAGGATGCTCATCTGCATGAGCCTCTCAGCAGGCTCTGAGGATGGCTGGATGCAGGGCAGAGCTCCGGAGAGCTGGCAGAACGACGAGGTTTAGCCTTTGCAGATCATTTGAATGCTCTAATGAGGTGCCTTAACAACACCTACGAGCCACCTGATATAGCAGGATGAAAGCCCATCGCGGTGGCAGTGATTTTCCTGAAGGCGCGTTTCATCTTTGGCTGCTGGAAGCGTTGAGGTAAAAATTTATCGCATGCCCTCCCCTAATAAAATGTGATGTTTTTACTGGAGTTTTTATCTAAATGTACATTTAGCTATGAATTACACCACGAGGCGGGCGCGAGCTTTGGTTGGGCTTACAACATGGAGCATAAATCCTGGCTCTCCGGCAACTTCCCAGGGCCACAGCCCCCTGCCTGACGGCACAAGGGGCTTCTGCAACTGCAGGGGGAACTGCTCGTGTCCTGCAGTGGGGTAATGGGCCCCGGGAGCCCACCTGCTGCTGGTCAGAAGCCAGAGGCTAGCAGCACCAGGCACCGTGCATTTTGCTGCTGCTGCTGGGGACCCTGAAGGTCTCTGGAATAAACGCACCTCACTTCTGACTCCAAAACAATCCTGTCCTTGTTCCTCGACACCTGCTGCGGGCTGCATGGCCCCATAGATCATCTAGGCTGGAGGAGACCTGTGGGCTCACCAGGCCCAGCCACCCCTGACCGACCGCGTGCCCCCACTGAGCCGTGTCCCCAGGCACCATGTCCACATGTCCCTTACACACCCCCGGGGTGGGGACCCCACCAGTGCCCCAGGCAGCCCGTCCCAGCACTCAGCCACCCTCTGTGGGACCAAATTCTGCCTGAGGCCGCTCTGGGCCTCCCCTGGTGCAAGTTGATGCCATTTCCTCACTTGTCACCTGAGAAAACAGGCAGCCCCCTCCCTGCTGCAACCTCCTCTCAGGTGGCTGTGGGGTACCGATGGCCTCAGACAGCACCCTAAAAAACCACAGCCCCAGCACCCCTTGGTGCTCCCAGCACAGAGAGGAGGGGATGAGGCTCAGGGGTCCCAGCTCCCATCGCCACCAGCAGCAGGCTTGCCTCCAAATCCCTGGCCCAGCGCCTGTGGGCCCGGTGCGGTGTGGGGCCGGCACATCAGCCACCACTGATCTGATTGATCCTAATGAGGTGCCGGGAGTGGGGCAGCACAGCCGTGGTGAGCTCTGGGGAGATGGGAAGATGACGGGTGATGGAGCGGTAGCAGATGGTGTCTCTCAAGGATAACGGCAGGACAGTAATCACAAGAGACAAGAGGAGAGCTGCTGGCTCGCTCTCAAGGATGTGTCTGAACAGCCATGGGCAGTGCGAACCTCACAGGGAAGGAGCTTATTGGGGGTTGAAAGCTTTCGTCTGTGGACCCTGAGTGCCGCAGCCTGAGCTTGCTCCCACCCGCACCCCCAGCCTGAGCTCAGACCTGCCCCTAACAAGGAAGTCAGGTCAAATTAGAACCACTAATTAGACCACTGGCAAAACACCACCCCCACTTGGTGGTGTGGATTCAGCACCCAGGTGCACTCATGCCAGAGGAAGGTCACTTCTGCCCTTACAAAATATTCTGGGTTTACCCCATGTTTGTTCACGGGGGCTTGGGCCCCGGATCTGCTCAGGACATTTTGGCTTCTGTCAGCATTTGTCTTGCAGGATGTAGCAGTGACCAAGGCAAACACACCCTTGGGTCAATACAGGCTGCTATTTATATCTGCAGACCTTATTAGGAGTGCCAAATTGGGCTATAAGGCCCTGATTTACGGGAGCACTTAAGCCTGTGCCTAACTTTAAGTACACAGGTAGATCCATAGACTTCAGTGGTTTAAGGTTCAACAATTGTAAGTAACTTGCTGAACAAGGACCTACATTATTCATCCGAAACCCCAGGTAATGTATTCTTGGGAAAGAACTGTAGCAAATGCTACAAATCCCTGCTGAAAGGGCATCCTCAGACCCGGGCTAGATAGAGAGATTAGCTGGGATTGCTTCGTAAACAGCACACACGTGTGTGGGTATATTTAATGCGAGGTGCTGCAGTCAGGCTGCCAGAGGTGCCAGCACGGCCTCCCTGCAGGGTGCCGGGAGGGGAGGACAGCAGTGCAGGGAGCATCCCGGCACGGGGCAGCCCTCCCCTAACACACCCATAGTGGGGACGGTGCAATTAAGCAGTGGGAGGTGATTATACCAGGGACACTCATGCAACATGAACCATAACACTGCCAGGGCTTCAGCTCTTGTTACAGCAACCAAAACAATATAAAGGCAGGCAGAGGTAAAATACACTCACAAAATACAGCACACAAAGCCCCTGCTTCAGGGCCCCCATCCCACTTAGCAGAGCCCCCCGCAGGGTGACAGAGCCATGGTACCTGTGCAAGGTGAGCAGAGCCAGCCCAGCATCACTGCAGAACAAGCCTGGGGACCATACCTGTGAGACATGGAGCAAAGCCACCCCATGGCTGGGCAGGGAGCAGGCACTCAGCCTAAATACATCTCCAAGGCCAGGGGGAGGTCCCCAGCAAGACTGCTCCCAGCACCCAGCGCCCACCATGGGCACAGCTGGGCCACATCAGGCCCTGATGCCCAGAGCATTTCAGCCCTGTAAAGCCTCAGCCCTCGTCCACGAGAGGAGGGGAACATCCTTGTGGCCTCTGTTGGGCCCTGGGCAACATGCTTGTCACCGGTGGAGGTCACCTCTGCTGCGTGCTCCCCTCCATCCTTCCCGCTGGGTGCTCACGGGTGGCCACGGGGCACCTCTGTGGTGTGGCCACTTCCCAGCAGAGTGGGATAAACACATAATTATGTTACAGAAGCATGTAGAAGCACGTACAGACACTTCTGTCATTTGTCAGAGCAGAAGGGATGCACTCAAAACACGAGCCAAGGTATAAACAACCGACCCCGGGATGGGTTTGGTGCTGCTGGGCAGGATGCGTCCCGCTGGCCACACCATGCTGCTTGCAGGGGTCTGAGCTCGCAGCTCGCTGGGGTGCAGGGAGGGACGCGCCATCGGCGGTGGCACAGCCAGCATTTCTCTTCCTGCTGCTCCACCGATCGCTGCCAGTCGTCGGCAGCAGCCGCGTGGTGTTTGCGGGGAAAGCACCGCGCGTGCTGTGCTGCCGGGGTCCTGGGGGTGTCTGGAAAAATGAGCTAAAACGACATGGTTTTGAGCCATTTCATAAAAAGTAATAGAGAATTATATCCCTGCTGCACAATTCGACCAGAACTGAAGAAAGAAAGAAAAAAAAAAATAAAGAAATCTGCTGGAAGGATCTCATTCTGCATTCAGCCTTATGAGCAACGGGAGAAATCCTCGCTGCATCCAGGCACATCTGTCAGCGCCCCGCGAGACGATGCCCCATTGCCCTGTTTGGCGTTTCCAGACACCGTGCCGTGCCTGGTGGCCCCACTTTGTGTCCCCGCGTTGTCCCCGTGCCAGGGCCGCCTTATCCCACACCGGGGCTGCGGCCAGAGGGGATTTGGGCAAGAGAAAATGAGCCGAACGTTATGGATTCCTCAGCCCCTGCTATTTGCCCCCACGCGTATCACCAGTATTTTGTATTAAAATATATGCTGTTGAATTTATGCCTTAATATATATATGTGTAATGCGGCTGAGTTACGGTTGCTGTGGGAACTATAACTTTCTTTTTTTCCAAGAGGCTGTAATATGTCTTATTATGTTGTATCATCTGGAGGCTGGCTGCAAACAAGATTGCTGCTGTTAATCCTTCAGCACGGGGGCAGGCTGCAGCCCTCTGCTCGCACCCCGGGCTCCTCCCCGCCGGCTGCCATGGGAGGGACGTCCCCGAGCCCCAGTCCCACAGCACCCATCTGTGGCCTCATCCATGCCTGCGGAGGATGCAGCTCCTGCCTTGCCGGGGAGCATCTTCACCCCCATGCACAAAGGTGAGGCAGCACCCAAAGGTGTCGAACCCCTTGTTGAAAGCAGGATTCATCCCCCAAAACCCAGCACCGGCTCTCCTAACGCGGCGGTGTTTGCATTCTGCTGCTGTGAGCCACCGAGGTGGCTGATTAAAAGCTTTAATGGGCCATGGAGAGGGCTGAGTTTCTGGGAGGCAGCTGTAAAAGGCTCCGACTGCCGCTCTGCGCCGTGGTCACCGGCGGTGTGAGCAAAGGACGGGTTCTGCCAGCACACGTCCCCGCTCCCCACGATGAAACGCAAATTGCTCGCAGAGAAACCGCTCCAGGACATGGATGTTTATGGGAAGCTTAATGGCCTTCTCATTGGTTAAATATTTATTCCTTCTCTCTCACCTCTTACCTTTTTTCATTTGCAGGACGTTCCATGTACAAAAGCCTTGCAGTTTCTAGCTGTTTCATGCTGGACCCTCCCTGGCTGGGGGACAGGGAGGTTTTGGGGTGCCCCGAGCCAGCCGACAGGAGGCGAGGCGTCCCTTTGGCTTTGAGCAGTTCCAATCCCATCCGGGTGGCTTCCAAAGCTGCTGTCACACAGAGGGAGGCCTGTGGGGTTTTGTCAGCTTCAACCCAGATCCAAAGGTCGGATGAAGATGAAGAGGAGGCCACATCCTCCCCAGCCACCCTTGTGGGGCACAAACAAGCCCACGACCCATGCAAGCTGTGCTTTGCTCCTGTGGCACATCCCTGCTCACACATCCCTCCCCATGCATCTCTCCCTGCCCAGCCGTGAAAGGCTGCTGGAAAAGCACCACGGAGAACTGGCAGAGCTCTCCCTCTGATAGTACCGATATTTTCCAGTTATTTATGCACTACCTGAAGCAGGGTGGCTACAGTCGCCACAAAACCGTTTGTTGCAGGGCATGCAGCCCGTGCGTTCAGCAGCCTGTGCGTTTAGATCCCTGCTGCCCTGGGCCAGGTGTCGCCCCTGTTTTTATTGGGGAAAACGTAGTGCTGGAGGTTTGCTCTGCCAGGTGCAGGTCAGGAGGAGGCGGTGGGTGGGCATGGTGCTGTTGGGGCTGTATCGGCTTGCTCTGTCTCACCCCCTGTGTCTGCGCTTGCGCTGCAGCTCACCTCCTGCTCTTCAGATGAGCTCCTTCAAGCCTTCACATTGCTGCTCGGTTTGCAGCCCCCCAGCCCATCTCTGCTCCGTGCCGTGCTGCTGTCCCACCTCCATCCTGCACCTCTCACCTCTGCCCATCGCCTGCACTCCCTTCTGCCTGCCCCAGCTCAGTGCCCCTCGTCTCCGTCTGCCCCCATCCTCTCGTGCTGTTACAGTTCAGATTTCTGATGTTCTGTTGGGTTTTGCTTTCCTTGGCATCTGCTCTTTGGGGATTTCACTCATGTCAGCTCATATCAGCAGGCGCTTCCAGGTGGGAACTGCTCGGGGTGCCCCACACCGGGTCGCTGGTGCTGTCCCACGGGACCCTTCCATGGTCGGGTCCCACCAGCAGCTCACGTGCCGTGACCAACCGGTGCCACCTGCGTCCTGGGAGGGACCACACAGACCCACCACCACCTCCCCTCTGCATTCATGACCTGATGGATGTCCCGTGGGTGTGACCATGGGGTTGGGTGGCCACGATGGCCACGGCCACAAGTCCCTGTGCTGGGCTTTGCTCTGTGGTCAAGGCCCAGCAGATGGGAGCTGTGGTGCTGGGCCTGCAGGCAGAGGCTCACGAGGAGAGGACGCGGGGAGGGAGCCAGCAGGAAAAATGAGACCAGGCATCCCCACCTGCGGAAATCTGCAGCACGGCAAGCCCAGACAGAACAGCATGCTGCTGCTAGCTGCTCTCCTGCTGCCAAGGGAAGGAATTCAGAGCAGTGGCCAGCAGGAACCAGCTCCTTTGGTACATCCCAGATCTGCATTTAGGCTCCCCAGCAAATGCCAGCTGAAAGGAAGCTGGCACAAAGCTTCCATTTGCAGTCAGAGGGGTTTGGGGGAATTGATCTCTTTGGAATCCTTTGGAAACCTTGCTCTGATGGGTTTACATACTTGCTGTCCTCCTGCAGCCCAGCTCACAGAACCACAGGGCACACTGGCCCAGGCTGGCGGCTGCTTTGGATGCTGGAAGCCACCGAAGGTGTCTGTGCAGGTACCGCCAGACACCAGCCTTACCGTTGTGACCTGCAGTTGCAGAAGCATGAAATGCTTTTGAATTTGAGGAAAAAACAACAAGACAGAAATAATTCTTGTGACTGCAGAGCACCCCTGTCCTCCACACTGATAAGAGCGGGACCAGGAAAGCCAGCCCATCGGCCAGCTGTGCCCACCATCTCCCGCTGGGGGTATCGGGGATGGGAACACCCTCGTGGGACATCTCCTGGTGCTTCTGTGGTCTGGGATAGCTCTGCTACGGAAACTGGAAAGCAGCGATAATGCTCATCCTGCTGTGCAACTAATGGCATTGCCTTCTTGGAGGCTTTAAAGTGGCCGGAGCGAGCATTAGGGGGTTTTGGGATCCATCACTTTTTCTCTTAGGCATAACAGCAGGTGACATCTGTTTTTACCTTTTAGAGATGCCTCTGATGTCATGACTCGCCTGCTTCAGAGAGAGCCCTTAACCCCTCAAAATCCAATAAAAGGCACTAGAAAGGAAACTTTTCTCCCTTCGTTATGGCCTCTCCCAAATTGACCAAGATATTAGCCCATTCCCCCCCCCGACCAGCAGGGCAGGGGCTATTTCACTCTCCAGACCCCAGTCTGTCACAATTGCCACGATCTGCCTCACCCATAGCCCCCAAACACTGCAGCTCCTTGCAGCCTGAGAGCTGGACACCCCAGCGCCCACCTCCGACTGCGGACATGCACAGGAGACCTGGGGGTCCTCAGAGGTCAGAGGCTCAGACCCCTCTGGGACATCCCCAGTGAGCCCTGTGCCCCAGCAGAGGCTCAGACCCACGCGGGGGTCTCTGCAGAGAGCCTATGATCTGGGGCAGGATGCTCAGCAAGGGGCACAGCACCGCTGCGGGTGGCATTGCACCTGGCCGGGGACATGCTGGGTGCACCCCTTGGCCAGGAGGATGCTGCTGCTGCCTCGCTGCTCTCTCCAGCGGAGCAGAACTCACCATGCTGTTTGTACTGATCCCTGCTGCTGGGACGTAACGGTGGTGAATCCCACTGGGAGCCTGGTTAGCTGAGTTTTGGCTCAGCACGATGCCGGCAGCCAGCTCTTGCTTCAGATGTCCCCCACCCCGTGGTCCAGAGCCCATCTGCACCCCGCGCACATGCGGTCCTCCCCGAGGTGCATGAGCATCGTGCAGAGCATGGAGAAAGTGCTAAAATGAAGAAGAGGTGGCTGGTGTTGTGAAGGAGGGATCTGGGCCACCGCAGCACCAACAGACCCGAGCAGAGGTCAGTTTCACATCTCCGTCAGACCATTGGCATCACCCCGAACAACCGCTGGCTCCCAGGGACTAGCAACATTTTGTTTTCTCCCTCAGTGCAAGCTGTAATTTTCAGTTTTTGAGACCTGCAGAGGTACAGGGCTTCTTCTGGGGCCGTAACATGGATCACATGCAGCTGGGAAGGAAGCACCACGGCTCCTGGGTTTGTCCCGTTTGGGCAAGAAGCCCTGCAGACACGGAGCTAGAGGACAAGAAGCAGCCAGAGCAGGACACGCTTGCTGGTGAAAACACCTGGGTGTAGACTCAGCTGTACAAGATGCAGGACCCTACACATGTCTGGCAGCTTCTGGCCACATGGAAGCCCCTACGAAGTGAGCTGGAAGCTCGCTCCTTTTTTATTATTATTTTTTTTTATTATTTTTTTTTTCCCAAAGCTGTTTACAAACGGATAAGAAAGGAGCTCTACAAACCATGCTCAGCCTGGCTCCTTCACCAGTACTAAAGAAGGGGAAGAAAAGGAAGGTGCAACGAAGCCAGGGCTCTGCTGGAGGCCTTTCCTCCCCAGTTACTGCGCCTTGCCTCCCTGCCTGGTGCCACACACGCTAACAAAGCAGCAATAATTAACAAATACAAGGGCACACGCAGGCATTTTCAGAACCCCAGAGCAGGGGGCAGGCCAAACCTATGGCAGCAAAGAAGACAGGAACGCCAGGATATTTCAAGCACCCATGGGCAGGCAGGGAAACCTATGAGGCCATGACCCACTCCCAGCTCCAGCCTCACCACGTGTGGACGGGACATGCTGAGGACCCCCGAAACAAGGCACACAAAAGGGGAAGATAAAATGAGCAGAGAAAGGCCGGGCTTACTTGCAGGAGCAGACAGCTTCCCCCATGCGGACCCATGGGCACAGCAGCACCTCACACCCCTCTTGCCCTGCCAACCCACCCCGGTAAGAGCCTTGCAACTCTGTCCCCCCCATCCCCATCCTTCCCAGCTGCTGTCCGTGCCTGTAATGGACTTTTCCTGCCGGAGGGTTTCTTGCTGGCACAGCGGGGCGCGTTGTGCAGGGCAGCGAGGAGCCCGAGCCAGCAGGGAACAGGCCAGCTCTGCAGGCTGGCGACAGCTCCGTGTAGCTGGAACAAAAGAGCCACGCTCCTGCAAGCTGCTCGGTCTGTGTGTCAAGCAACCCACTGAGGACAGAGCCCTGAGGAAGTGCTGACCAGTGGAAGAAGTCCCTTCAAACTGCCAGCCTGGGATGACGAGCAGGCAGCGAGCTCTTCGCCAGACACCATTCCCATTCTCAAAATCCTCCGTACGACATTTATTCATCTCTTACAAGGAGGCAGAAATAATTAATCCAGCTGTAACTTTTTGCACAAAGCAGGGTTTTCTTTTCAGTGCTTTAATGCTGCGTGCTTTCCCCTGCTGGCTCTCACAGAGGAGCCTTTCCCGCTGCAGTAAATTCAAGCCACGAGGACTCAATGCAATAAGAGAGGGGAGCTTGAAGTGGTGGCTGAGCTGCTCCTATGCTCGCCTGCTCCTGCGAGCATCAAGAGCAGGGTGACAGAGCTCTTCATCTGGGGCAAGCACTCAGCAGGACGGGGGCTGACCCTGCCCTGCCCCTGCTGCTCCTTGTCAGGAAGGGTAAGAATGAGGCCGGAGCGGGATTTCTTGTGCTGATGCTGAGTCTTTCCAGGAAATGTTCAGCAAATAGTTTCCTAAGCTGATCTGGGAGCTCAGAGATACTTGAAAACGCAAAATAATTGCTGGAAAGGAAGCTGAAAGTGATAGCTCCTTTTTCTGCCTGGTGTTACACTTCACTTCTCCTGATGGAGAGTTCAAGAGCCATCTCTTTTTCCTTTTTTCATTAACTCCTATGACTACATACATTTGAGAAGAGCTTCCATTAGTCACAGTTGCTTTCCTACTCATCCTTCACGCCTCTCAGCTATGAGACCAGGCTAACTGGTACAACGTGAATGATATTTCATGATGACAAGTATTTCCCTAAGTCCAGCTATGATCTGAACATCGCAATGCCTGCATAGTGTCACCTCTTTCCGAGAAGTCACGATTAGAGCAAACGCAGAAAATAATGATTTGGGACCGCCACCGGATATCAAACAAGCCCTCGCTCCGACTCCGAGCGTCTCCGGTTGCCAGTACCGGGACAGGAATGAGCACTGTCAGCTCGATGAACCTTTCCAATTACCTGCAACATGAAAGTCCAGACAGAGGGTACCTGCATGCTGGGAAGCACAACTTGCCCCCAAAATAGCACCAGCCACCTTCTGATCTCGGAACTGCACCGGCCATGGGTGGGCTGCACCACAGCAGGAGCAACGTTCCCATTAAGGCTGAAACTTTAAAGGCAGCGGTTCCTCGTCACTTTGGGTTTCACAGAGTCACAGAATTGCTGTCTGGTTGAGGTGGGAAGGGGCCTCGGGCTCCATCCAGCCCCAGTCCAGCTCCAGCAGGGCCACCCCGAGCAGGGTGCTCAGCACTGTGTCCAGGCGGGTTTGAAGATCCCGGGGGTCAGAGGTGACCTCCTGTGCTCCAGGTTGTGCCCACTGCCTCTGGTCCTGGCCCTGGGCAGTGCTGAGCAGAGCCTGGTCCTGAGCAAGTACTCTCTGCACCCCCCTGCAGGTATTTACAGGCTTTGTGAGCTCCCCTCCAGCTTCCCTTTCTCCAGGCGGAGCAGTCCCCACATTCCCACTTCTTGGGGCAAGCCGCTCCCACAGGCAGCGAATCTGCCTCCTGCCTGCCCCTTCCCAGGCACAAAAACTGATGGGAACGAACACTCAGAAAGCCTTCATGGACAGCACAGCTGGAAATGATGGAGAAAAAGCACCAGGAACATCTGAGGACCAAAACCCTCTAGAGAAGCTCTGCTCCAGTGAGTCAGTGTTTGCCCTTGGTCCGAACACCGAGCAACCTGCAGGCACGGTGCCCCGTGGCACCCCCGTTTTGGGCACGTGAGCATCACCCCTGCTCCTGCACCGCTTGCCATGACCCAACCCGACGCGGTGCTTGCTTGGCGCCGGCCTCGCCGATTCCAGCTGGGTCTGAGGAACGGCCCCAAAATAACAACGGGGACATGCTGTGAGACTTCTGTGTGAAACAACAGTAAAAAATCTTTACTGCTGTTACTAAAAGGACTAACAGCAGCATTTTGTTCAAGCTGAGTTTTAAGGCCAGGAGCAGGTTGGACCAGATGATATTAGAGGTCTTTTCCAACCTAACCAATTCAAGGGTTCTATGATTTAATTCTGCCTGGAGAGCTACGTGCCAATAGCCCATGGCATTGCAGCCCTTACCCAGCCCCACAGGGCTCCTTCACAAATACCAGCCCCTCAGCCCCAGCAATCCCCCAGTATTTTGTCTCCCTCTGTGCTTTGCATGTCACTCTCAACTTGTGCAATGAATTTTTTTTTCCCCGTTCACTTTGTGCCAATGCATTCCCCCTGCAGCTGTAGGACTGCTGTATTCAAAAAAAAAACCAAAGGGCTGAACAGGTGCTGGGACCCCACAAACAAAAGTGGCCACCTAATCTTTGGGGTGCTGGTTTCTGTCACTCCCTGCTCAGGTTTTGTGCCAGTTTCATTGTGCTGCTGGGGATGTGGCTGTGCCCATGCAGCAAGGACAGGCAGGGTGACAAGGCAAGCCACGCTTCGCCGAGCATTAGCAACTCAGATGGAAACCCTTCTGCGTGCCCCAGAGACATGCTGTCCTTGCCAGGGCACTGCCAAGTCCATGTGGCCGCCTCGTTGCTCCAGGTGTTTCCCTGCAAGCTCATTTGGTTGGTGCTGGCAGTGTGCGGCCCCTCAGCCCTCGGAGCAGTGCTGCCCTTTGAGGAAGCTGCTGCCCCTTCCCCAGAGAGCCATGGTCCAACAGTGGGGAGCCCCACGTTACTGGTGACTGGTTTGGGTCTCCCAGACCACACGCTCTGGTTTCAGCCATCAGGTCACATCCCTTCCTGAGTGCTTTTTAAAGTTTTTGAACAAAATCCATAAACTGCCTCAGGCAGCATGGCTGTGACTGCCTCCATTTATAAGGAAATATGAAGATGAGGAAACCAAGCCATGCTGAGCAACGTTCCCAGCAAGCTCAGATCCAGCCTCACATGAGGAAAACAGTCCCATTTGCCACTTCTACCAAAGCTCTGTCCTCTGCATGAGGAGAACTAGGATAATAAAGCTGGACTTGTGTCCTGGTTTTCATTTTTGGGATAAGTGGGAGGAGAAGGAAGCATCATGTAGAGGGCATGGAGAAAAGCTGTCTCTGAGTGTCTCAGCATGCTCCAGAGCTCAGCTTTGCTCCTTGCAGACCACTGCCCCCCATCCTCCACTACCCACCATTCTCCACTGCACCTCAGCGTGGTCCATAGTGCCAGACCTTGCTGGCTGTAAACATAAGGGCATGGCTTCAGCTTTTTGTTTCCGTGCACCTTCACACCAGGGAATGGAGGGGCAAATGCAGCCCTAGAGCCGGGACACCTCTCAAAGGTTATGCACCACCCTTTTAGCAAACAAACAAACAAACAAAAATCTTGTTGTCATGATAGTTTAGAGTTCAGTTTATGGCATGGAGCTGGCATCATGGTCATCAGTCAGCCAGGACTGCCCTGAAGAGGTGGCAAAGCCCACAAGAATGAGGAGCTGGAGGTCTTGGCATAGTCAAGGACCTTCTGAAATCGCGGTGCTTCTCTAGCAGCTAGCACAAAGCATCCCTGGAGCAGTCCCATTGCGCCCACAGAAAATGAATTCATGTTGCAGTAACCCCCCATGAACACCGGAGACCCAAAGTGCCATAACACCAAAACACTGTAGCGCAGGGACTGTCACATCTTCTAGGAAGCCAGTAGCACTTATTCTGTGAATACAATTATTGCTGAGTGTTCTCACAAACAGACACAGCCTTATCTTGCTTTTTAAGACACAATTGCCCAAACCATCCCACTGCTAACACTTGACATGGGAAGGGCTGATGCTCCTACCCCAGAATTCGCCTCTGGATGCTGCCCTGTGCCCATCCCCGTGCCATTTCAGCCTGGTTCCTCTGGCCTGGCAGCAAAGTATGCTCACTCTGCTGGCTGTTCACAGCCTTACGTGTTCTCATGGAAAGCCTGAGAAGATGAACTGATCATTCTTGCAGTGCTTATTAAAATGTGAAATGCTTGATGATTGCCTGCCAGCCGCCCAATTACCGCTGCTGCCCGCAGCTCAGAGGAGTGGTCAGAGCATCTCCCAGCCAGGCGGGGCACGAGCCACAGGCGTGCATATTCTGACTGCTGCGGGATCAGGGCTCCCGGCCTGGGACTGGCGGTGCTGGCCGGGCTCCTGCTGCTCCCCTGGCCCACCAACATGTGCATCTGGCACCAGGGGTGAACGAGCAGCTGCAGGGTGGGAAGATCCTGAAGTCTTTGCTGGGTGCTTGTCCTCAGTGAAGAAGCTGCACCAAACCAGGGAGGAGCCCTGCTGTGTCTTTCAGGAATTAGTTTCTGCCCAAAAGATTTGCAGTTTTGTCCCCCCCGACACCTCTCACCAGCGTGTTGCAGCTCAGGGGAATGCAGGGGGGTGGCACTGGCTGACCAAGGGGGTGTCCCCCGGGGAAGCGGCCGTCCTGTCCCTGGGGACATGCAGCAGCCACATGATGCTCTCCCTGGGGGGAGAGGAGCTGAACTGGGGCCCCAGGGCCCAGCCATGGGCTTCTTCTGTAACGGCACTGATCTGCAGGCCGGGGGCCGGAAGCCTGCAGGGACAGAGGTGAAGGAGAGGTGCCCAACCCCGCATGGCACTGGCAGCACAGACAGGACCAGGGCAGAAATCTTTAGGATTTTTTTTCTCACGTTGTTATCCTGCAGCTGCAAATAGTGACAGGGGAAAACAACTGAAAGCAAATCACAGGGTGCAAACCAGGCCCATCACTGTGCATAAAGGAGACAGGGCCGGCAAGACTCACTGCTGCTCCCCAGCACACATCCCACAGCAGGCCCATGGCCACCCTGTGCAGGGGTGCAGCACGTTTCCTAGCACCTGCAGCCAAAGTTCCTTCCAGTCAGGAGAACATCAACGGCCGGGTCAAGCTCACATCATCTCTCAGAGCTACTGAGTCAACCCAAGACCTAGCTGGGCCCAAGGAAGAAGAGAAAACCAGGCCTTGCTTTGCCTTTCAGCTGTGCTGGGTAGGTGCAGAGCCAGCACAGAGGCTGAGGTCCCCTCGGGCCACCCTCAGGACAAAATTCCCGTTGTACAGGTGGGCACAGCTTGTGCCTTGCACTGGGGCTGCAAAAGGGCTGAAGGAGCCGTGGCTTGGCTTTCCTGCCTTTTGGTGTTTCTTCACACCTTCCCAGTGCGGTTCCCTTATTCTGCTTTTGTCAGTAGCTGGATCCCTTCCTGAGCAGCGCAGGGCCACAGGACTAAGGTTTCTCTCCCTGTTTGACTTTCAGGCACTTCTGCCAGATCTGCTCTTGGTGAAGAGCTGGCTCCCACCCAGCTTGAAGCAGTTTTACAGGCCCACAGGTCTTGCAGACGGCACCCATGAGGTGGTCATTAGCTTCAGTTGCCTGAGGAAGGCTGCTGAGCTCAGCACCGCCAGGTTCATCGCATGGTCAGTGTCATAAAACAAGCTCTGAACTCTCATGCTTTGAGCAGTCTCCATTTATTGGATGGTTAAATCTATGCAGCGATTGCAGTCCTGCGCCCCGTAACGAGGCAGTCAGCCGGAGATGGGTGCAGTGACCCCTGCACACCCAGGCACTGCCCGATGGGCTTCTGCAGCCCAAGGCCTCCTCCTCAGGAATTCTGGAAACTTTTATTGTCCATGTGGGGGAAACGCACGCAGCCCTGTGCAATGCGAGCAGATGAGGCCTTTTGCTGTTGAATATTCTAATTTCAAGCCGGTGGCTTTCTTTTTTGCTTAGTTTGGGTCTGAACCCCTTTGCTTCTCTACCATGCTGCTATTTATCCTTTCTTGCATGGCCATGGCAAACATCTCCCTGCGGCCAAGTATCTTTGGCATTATACCAGTAATTAGCCATACCAGCTTCTGGCCTCGCTTGGCTTTGAACGCATTTTAGCCAAGTAGCTAAAATAAGCGTATTTTAGCTTAAATAATTTTTGCAAAAATTATTGCACTTTCTCTAGGATCAAGTGGCTTGTACAGCTTGTCCAAGCTGTAACAGCAGTCCCACATCTGTTGT
Source organism: Nettapus auritus (assembly GCA_011076525.1). NCBI lineage: Eukaryota > Metazoa > Chordata > Aves > Anseriformes > Anatidae > Nettapus > Nettapus auritus. The sequence goes on from CM021777.1 coordinate 6,648,396, forward strand.
CTATCTTGTTGCTTTGGGTTTATTTTAGTTACATTATTATCAGTTTCTTTTAGCTTCAGTTTTGCTTAGCTTAGTGCAGTTGCATGATTTCCTCTTCCATGAAAAAAAATCATATCGTACAGAGAGAAATTCAAACAAACCTGAATAATCCTGGCACAGATCACCAGACAGGAGAGGGAAGAGTGTAACCCATATGCAGGTATGAACCAGAAATTTATAAAAATAAGCCAGAATGAGCCCCGAAGTGAAGGTGGAGGGAAATCCCACCACCAACATTGTGCTCCTCCAGGTGAAGACCACGGGGATCTGTCAGCTTGCTACAGCTCCCCAGTGGGCAGATGAGAATGAACACTGGGGAAAGGGATGGGTATGGGTGACTGTGGCTTCATCAAGGTTTTCTTTTACTCCATACCTCCAAAGCAGAAGAGAAGAAGCTCAGTGCAGGAAATTTTGTGGCAGACTTCACTGGTGCCAAAGTTTGTTTTTATTTCTTTGAACCTAAAAGTGAGAGAAAAGTGACAAATTAGCATTAGATTGGAAAAAAAAAAAAAAAAAAAAAAAATCACACCACCACCTCCAACAAAAAAACAACAAACTCCCACTCACGCAGCTGGGACACTGACCATCCACATCCCAGCATGCTCCATTATCCTGACAGCTAGAAACAGCCTAGTTTTAAAAATGTTTAGCTTATTTTTTGTCCTAAGTGGAAGAAATCTATGTGATGATGATGCCATCTGTCTGTCTGACGATGTATGCAAAGATGTGTCCCTCTGCCCATGCTAATTTTTGACGGAGGGGCAGAGTACTATCACAAGTGTACATGGTGGCTGCAGACTATAACTGGTCAGAAACATTCCCAGATCAGGAGATTTCCCAAGGACAAAGATAAACACCGTTGTTGCACAAGCCCCTTGGAAGAGCTGCATCTTCCAGGGGACAACCTTGCCCCTGGGGACAGGGACTGCCACCTTGGAGCTGCCGTGGGAGCCGTGGTTTTGCATGCCTGCTGCACGTGATGAGATGTGTCTCAGGAAAAAGAGGGGAAAAGGGAAAAGAAATCATAAAATAAAATAAAATAAAATAAAATAAAATAAAATAAAATAAGCTGAAATCAAATGAAGGCCCAGCAAATCAAGGCTAGCAAATTAGGATCCATCTTCCCATGAATACCTGACTAAAGCCACAGTTGGAGGGATGCTGCTGTGTCTGGGCAGCTGCGCTCAAAGAATTGCTCCAAACTGCTGGAAGAGAGCAAGAAAACTGGATTTACCTACCAACCACCAACGTGTCTTCCCAGGCCCTGCCTGAAATCCCCAGAGCTCTGCCTGTGAGAGCCATGCCCTTGTGGAAGAGGACACCGCACAAAATGATAACGCAGAGCATCCCCGAGGCCACCACAGCCCAGAGATAACACAGAATTTGCCTTGAATTGACGTCTCCTTGTGAAACAAGATAAAAGTGTGTGCTAATGACGGTGTGATTTACAGAGCAATGGGTCTTGTGTGTGTTGTAATGTGGTTGTGGTCGAGGGATGCGCTGCCTGGGCTGCTCTCACCTCGCCTCTGCTGCAAGAGCCACAGAAGCTGCTTGCTCTGGCTCATCCTCGGTAGGAGGAGAGATGATTTTGGATGGAATTGGCTGATAACATCGAGGCAATCTCTGCGCTTCTAATTACAGGATTAGCTGGAGAGAAGTGCCCCTTGCAGAACACTTAATTGTTGTTTTGCTAATTGTCGAGGACCAGGAGGAAGGACCTGCAGTAGCATGCCAGCAGTGTGAGATGCCCTGACTGAGAGTGAGAGCTCAGCAGGGAGGTTATCACGCTCTTAAAAGGACTGACATGGAAACCCCCAATATTTTCATGCTTCATTCCCTCAGTTTTTGTTTTCCAAGCCTGAAGCCTTCTTATGACTTCAGAAACTCAACAAAAAAAATGGCAAAATTTCCTTTAAAACAAAAGCTGTATCTCTTCCAAGTCGTCTGAAACAACTTTCAAAAGTTTGAATCCTTCAGTTAAAAAAAAATGCAGTCTGAGCAGTTCTAATGAGAGCATCACAATTATCCTTAGCCTGCCACGTGGGATTTCTCTTTACAGTGGCTCCGTTCATTGGGGAAATTAAGTTGCTTAAAAGTAACAGTTTTTAATAGAAATGTTCTGCTGACTGCTCGCTTTGCACATTGGCTGGAACCTGCCTGGGTACGGCGAGCGGTCCCGGCGGCTGGGGCGAGCTCCTTGCTCCGTGCCCATGGCCATCAGCTCCACAGCAATGCAGCTGCTAGCAAGGAGAATCTCACAGTTGTTTTAAAGGGCTATCTAAAGTCTTGAAAACTTCTGAAGTCAGCATTTGAAGAAATGCAAAATTCAATGAATTAATGAGAAGCAGAGAATGAATCATTAAAATGGCATCACCACTACGTGTTCCTTATCACATCTCCCTTAATGTTCTCGCAGTCAGAACAATTGATTAAGGAAAACACCGCAGTATACTAAACATTGGAAACAGTTAAGAAGAAACAGGATTAGCAAAGTCTTACAGGAAAGGTCAATTATTTCTCCCAATTTATTGCTAACCTGACATCTGTAAACAAATCACTAGAGGAACTCCCCGAAGACCACGCTCTGTCCAACAAGACATCCTAATTAATGAGGACGCGCTGTGCAAACACAAACAGAAGTGGGGAGAGATAATATCTAAAAAGATACGGCGAGAGCAGTTATCCAGGAGCCTGCGGCGGATCAATATGTGAGAAGGTTCACAAGAGGCAGAATTCGCCGCTGGGCGAAGACGAATGATCCTTGCAGTTTTCAGAGCCAGGACGGCAAAATGAATTAAACAGGTTCAGAGAGGGCGTCGTGAGATCGGCTTAAAAGCCAAGGAGGGCTGCAGGCGTTTGCTCTTCTTCGTGGCAGCGGGGCCAATGTTTTCAGGTGCTCTGCCTGCATGGTGTGTGCTGCTCTTGGGTTTGGAGCATCCTGCTGGCTTCCAGCCCCTCCAGAAGTCATGCTGTGGTGCTTGAAGAGTGCTGCCAGGAGGTGCCTGACCCCACTGGTGTTCCCAGACCTGAAGGTTGGGTTTTCTCCTCGCCCATGCCTCAAGAGCCACGCGCATCGCGGACATCTCTCCAGCAGCCAAATCTCTCTGTGCCCAGGCACCGTGCCCACCCCAGAGCCCTCTGCGAGCAAAGCTGGGTTGTGGCAGCCACGACGAAAGATTCCTCTTTGTCAGCATCCCAACGATTAAATATGTATGGATGCATCTGAGATCTAATTTATTTCTTTTGTGTTGTAAATTCCTTTTTCTCGTTGGCTGTTTTGAGCTGCTTATAATTAAGACCTTCAGACTGATCTTGGCGTGGCTGGAAAGCAGCCCCACCATTGTTATATCTGATCCAGTTTAAGCACACCCTGTCCCCTCTCCTAGTCAACCACAAGATTTTTCTTTATTAGTTCCAGTAATGATTTGATTTTGATTTCCTTTTTCCGTAATGAACAGAGTGACACTGCATTGAGTCACTGATGTGCAGCTTGCTGTTTTTTCCCCTCCCTTTGGAAAGTTTTCAAAATATTTATAAATTTTCAAGGGAACAGAGAAAGAAAGAAAATAAGGTTGCATTGTGTTTATTTGGCTGCTGCTCCCCCTGCTCTTTCTCATCTGCAGGAGCTGTAATCCACCCTATTGTCCGGGCTGCTGGAAATCCCCGTACCAGAGAACCCCAGAGCCATGACAAGGGGGATATTCCCCCAAATACCTCCACTCCCAGCCCTCACCGCCCCAACACGCCAGGGAGGAGCAGTCTCTTCCTACTGCCTGATACAGGAATGGGAATTTTTGTTTTCTGGGAATAACCCAGAAGGCTGTAGGAGCTATGGAATTGCTCAGAAAACATCTCCATCCAGACCCTGGCGGGTTCTGCTGCAGCCCCACGGCACCGCATGCACTCAGCAAAGGAAGCTTTGGGCTCGCCACCTGGCTGGATGCTGCACCTGGAGCTGAAATGGGATGAACTTTCCAATCTCAGCAGCCCAGAAAGTCAATGGAATAGCAAAGATGGCAGATAATGGCCACCAGACATGGTGCCATGAGCAATGAGACTCAGCAGAAAGCACTTGGAAGTGGATGAAGGCCCTGCGGGATCAGAGCAGACTTACAGGGACTGCTCCGAGGCAGGGAGGTGCAAGGAGGGGGCTCCCTTTGGCAGGCTGAAGCATGTTCCTGGGAATTGTGGACGTATTGGATGGACTTCAGGTCTGATCCAGCCCTTCCCACCTGACACGAGAGACTCTCTGGGCATCTGGAGTGGACCTGAACCCTCAACCCGTCAAAGGTAAGCCCAGAGAGGGCTGAGGGCACGCAGAGCATGGGACAGCATGACCCCAATGGCAAAAGGAGTGCTCCAGCATGCTCTGGTGCTGGGGACGTCTCAGAAAGGGGTTTTCCATCTCTATTTCCATGTGTGACAACCAGATGGAAACCATTCCCAATCCAGGCTGTGGTCAGGGTAATCAAATAAGGCAGACCAACACCAACCACCTCTGGACCCACTGGTCAAACTGGGGTGCAAGAAGGGAACGCACAGGCAATGGCAGCAGGGACATGTGTCCTGGGAAGAGCACAGGGATGGTGCCTGGATGTGCAGGGATGGGATCAGGAAACCCAAGGCACAGATGGAACTGAGCTTGGCAAGGGACACAAAAAATAAGAGGAGGGGATTCCATAGGTACGTTGGCCAGAAAAGAAACGCCAAGGAGAGTGTTCCCCATCTGATAAGGGACGAGTGGTAATGACAGACATGGATGAGGGACACAACAACTTCTTTTCCTCAGTCTTTGCTGATGGTCAGGCTTCCCATGGCTCCCATTCCCATGAACCTGCAGGTGAGGGCAGGGGAGCAAAGTGCCAGCCACTGTAAGCAAGGAGCAAGTTGGAGCTGAACAGGTACAAGTCCGTGGGGCCTGATGCCATGCAGCCCAGGGCGCTGAGGGAACCAGCTGATGGCCTCTCTCCATCCTGTTTGAAAAGTCCTGGCAGGCAGGTGAAGTCCTGGTGACTGGAAAAAGGGAAACAGCACTCTGATTTTTAAAAAGGGCAGAAAGGGGAACCCAGGGAAGTACAGACCAGTGAGCCTCACCTCTGTGCCTGAGAAGACCGTGGAACAGATCCTCCTGGAGACAACATCAAAGCACATGCAGGACAAAGGGAAATGATTTAAAGCTAAAAGGGGGGAGATTTAGATGAGAGGTCAGGAGGAAATTCCTCACCCAGCTGATAGTGAGGCACTGGAACAGGTTGCCAAGAGAGGCTGTGGATGCCCCATCCCTGGAGGTGTTCAAGGCCAGGTTGGATGAGGGCCTGGGCAACCTGATCCAATGGGTGACATCCCTGCCTACAGGGGTTGGCACCGGGTGATCTTTAAAGTCCCTTTGAACCCAATTCTGTGATCTCCTGACACCACTGGGGCATTCTGAACCCCAGCCTCTCCTCACAGGGCTCCTCCTGGGCAGCCTTGGGGCTCTCAGCTCCCATCCTGGCCCCTGAGCATCCCCACACTCTGCCTCCAGCCCCCTCCGTGCCAGCTCCTCCAAAACCCACCGGCAGAAGCCCCTCTCCCTCCTCCACCTCGGTGCGTTGCGTGGCGAGGAGTGACTCTCCCTCCAGATGGCTGTAAAGGTTAACAAGGAATTTATTCAGAGTTACATACAAATCAGATTGTCTTTTTTTTTTTTTTTTTTTTTTTTCCCACGAGGGAACAAAAACAACCACATAATTCCAAGCCCACACAGGCAGCGCAGCCTTCCAAGGTGGCTCAGTTGCCATAGACGACCGCAGGCAGCCGAGCTGTCACGCTGAGCCCTGGTGCATCGGCGCTTGGCGTGACACGGGGGTGAGCCGCGCTTCCGTCCCCCCGCCTGGTACCGCGCCGCAGGGATGAGCTGGCCCCTCCACGGCCGGCCCACCAGCCTGCCTTCTCATTCGGGGCTCCTCTGTGGGATGTTGGTGAAGGAAGTGGAAATCTGGGGCGGAATCTGAGGCCTGATTTAGGTGCCGGGCACACCAAGCTCGGGGTGCCCCTGTTCCCATCGCTCTGCTGCACCTCCACCCCCGGGCACCTCGTCCTCCCTGCCCCACGGAGCCACACAGCCCATGGCCAAGCCATGCCCCCTACAGAAGTTCATCCTTCTGCCTGCAAAACCTCAACTGTGGCCAGCAAAGGGGCTGCTCCACCTGCTGGTCCCTCCACCCCCAGACGATGGCTTGTGCATCAGCTCTTAGGGACCAGGCCTACCAAACGCCTGCAAATCACCCGGCCCATCTCCAGCTCCCAGGGGGCAGGGGTGAAAGCAGAGAGTTTTGTGACTTTATCAGAGCACTCGGTCCACAGCAGATGCAGGGGTGGTAGGAATGGAGATTCCTAGGAGCCACAGGAACAGCCCGTGCCAGTTCCCCGAGCACACCACCACCAGTGACAACATGGAGTAAAACCCCCAGGACCGGTGTGCAGAGAAACCAGCCTGGGGGCTGGTGCTGCACGGGGCCTGGGGAAGCACAGCCCTCCGTGGCAATGGGGCCACCTGCGGTGATGGGCCACCTGCACTTCAGGCAGCATCCCCCAAGTCCCCGAGGGCTGTGGCATGAATTTCACATGTGGATGGAGCCATTTGACCAGCTGGGTGTCACCCGGCATCCCACGAACATATTCAGTGCCCACAGGCACCAGCTTTGGGGTCATCCCTAGCAGCAATACCTCAGCCCATGTTCACACTCCAGCCTCACAGACCACCCCCCAAACTTCAATTAAACAAGTTCAGCACCAGGCTCCCAGTGATTCCCCTGGGTTTCTAGTGAGGATAAAGGGGTACAGAGAGGTTTGGTTCATGGCTGCAGAAGGAAAATCCCTGCTTTCAGCTCTCCGGGGCTCAAAGCATCACCTGACACATTTAAGAGAACCACTTCTGGACAGATTGAACACTGCTGTTCCTGCCACAGAGCCTTATTGATCAAAAGCTGCTGCCTAGGCTAGCTCAGCAGATGATGCCTCAGCCCTCCCACCTGGATGCCGATACAGGAGGCAGCCGGGCTCTTCCCACCTGGACATGGTCACTTCGCAACGTGGGGTCTGAGCCCTGTGAGCCTGGGGGTCCCGGCCACCATGGGGACAGACCCTCCAAACAGCAGCTGGGCTCGCCAGGAGGATTTAAAGCTATTTAACAGAGGCTGGATCACACGTTCCTGTGTCATCGCTGGCCTGTCAAATCCCGCAGTCGAACGGGGAGGAACAGGAGGGAGAGCTCGAGCAGAAGCTATAGTTAGTTATTATCAATAATAAGAACAAGCGGCGCACATGCCACGTTAGGAATATGCTCATAAAATGCGTTCCTGGGCTGTACATTTGCAACATGTGTGGCTTCTTTTTTAGCACTGATGTGCAGCATAATCCAAAATCTGGCACCGTGGGTTTTTTCCCCCAAGCCTGTCCTGTTACCCAAATTGCTTTGGCTTAAAACATTAGTTCCTTTGGGCGTCTGTTATTCGCAGACCTCGCGATGCCAACTGAACAGCTTCCAGGAGCTCTGATGTCTCTCTTTTTATTTTATTCTTTTTTTTTTTTTTTTTTTTTTTTTTTCAATACTGTGAATCACTTCATTCCATCCACCTTCTGGAACAATTCCCCGGGGAGCATCGATTTTGTGCTGCAGCTGCTGGAGCAGGGCGGCCATGGTAGCTCCCCGGGTGGGAGCGTCCAGCCCCGGTGACCCTCACAGACCCCTCAATCCCAATGAAACCTCGGCGCACGCTGCAGCCTGGGGGGTTTGTCCTCCTCAGGAGTGGACGAGTGCCATCAGTCCTGCAGGAGATGAGGTGCCTCTGCCACCTGTGGGCATCCTCAGCAGAGCACACCAGCTTTGCACCAAGGACCCTTCTTGTGCACCATCTGCAGCACCCAAGGACATGCTCAAAACATGACCCTGCCACGTCTGCCACCTCTTGCAGCTCCGGTCCGTCACAGCTGCCCCCTCTGTCCCCAGGGACCAGCATCGTGTTAAAAGTCCCTGAGATTGCCCTGAGCCCATCCCCAACATGTCCACAGGAACCACGGCAGCCCTGGTGGCTCCATTTGTCCCCTTTGATGGGTCACAGGCTCCCTGCCAGCCCCATTTCCACGAAATTTCTCTACGTGGAGTTTCCCTGGAGCAGGAGAGGGAGTGAAGAGAGAAATGACAGCTTTTGTTGATGGTCCCGAATTATTTAGGATATTAAGGACAAAGGCTGACTGTGAGGAATTGCAGGAGGACCTTACAATGAGTGAGTGGCCAAGAAAATGACGGGAGAAATTCAGAGTGGATAAATAGTGGCGCACAAGGGAAAAAAACATTCCCAAGTTCAGAAAGAAAATGATGGGCTCTGAGCTGACTATTAACTCTCAGGAACAAGATCGTGGGGTTATAATAGATAGTCTTCTGAAAACATCAGCTCATTGCTCAGCGGAGATAAAAAAAATAATAATAAAAGCCTCTTGAATGTTAGGGATTACTCAGAGAAGAACAGAGAGCAAAACAGAAAAAAAAAAATCATGATGCTGCTCTACAAATCCCCCGTGCACCTACACAATGAGCACTGCGCAGGTGAAAAGGGATGGAGCGGAGCCGGGGATGCTTCCAGGGGAGGTGGGAAGGACGATGCGAAATGCTGAATGGGATTTGGGTGAGGGTGGATCGCTCCCCCCAGGCTCAGGAGGCAGCCTGGGATTTCTGCCGCCCCCTCCTCTTGCTGGGATTGAGCTGGTGGCACCCATGGGTGGCGTGAGGCCCCTGCCGGGCAGGTAGCGTGGGTGCTGGGAGGGGGAATCGGAGCGGCTTGGCGAAAGAGCAGGGGGTGGGTGCCAAAAAATAAAATAAAATAAAAATAAAGGAGGAAGATCTGTCTTCACCTTCTGTTCTTGTAATTCTCCTGCGCTGGCAAATCAGGTGGGAGGAGGAAAAGGAGGAAAGGCAAAAAATCCAGCCCCCTGATGGATATTGCGCTGCAAGGAAAAAAATGAGTGCCTTTGGAGCTAAACTCATCTGCCACCAGCGGAAATGCTCAGGTCCAAGCTGTGCTCCCAGCCAGGGCGATGGGTGATAGAGGTGGTGTTTCTGCCGTCACTTTCCTGCGCCCGGCCAGCTCCGCAGTGAGGAGTTGTCTATTCTTTTTTTACCTGCATGCTTTCTCCAGGCAGGCTCCAATGTCTGCATACAGCCCCTCCCCATATATTTATTACATGGTCAGTGAAAGCAATTTCTCTTTGCAAAGGGAGCAGGAAACGGGCCATGCACAAGTACATAAGCAAAAAGCTACACGGTGTTTTTGCAGTGTTCGGTTTATCTACCGCTGGCAGGTGGGGTTACAGCCATCAGGAGCTGGGGGGCTGCAGCGAATGAGACCATCCTCACCTCTCTGACAGCTTGCACAGAAATAAAGGCGGGTCTGGGGGGAAATGAGGCACAGGAGCAGGGAGTTGTGCCCAAGCTGAGATGGCGACCCGCAGCATGGGGCACGGCGTGCTGTCCCCTAAGGTCCTTGTCTCCAAGCCCAGCACTGCTCCACGGGCTCCTCGCGAGGGCAGAGCGATCCTGCGAGGGAACAGCAGCTTGGATTTGCAGCTCTTGAGCACGGGGGATAGCGCGTACCTTAATCTGGTATGCATGATTCAGCCAGGGATATTTATTGCCGGGGCGGCCGTCTGATCCCAGCACGGAGCTCGGACATCCGCAGGACAAGGGCTGCTCGCTCTGCCCTTCACAGGGCAGCCTCGTCCCTGCCCAGCACCTCCTCCCCAGCCTCTTCTCCCATCCCTGGTGCTGCTGAGGAGGAATAAGGCCCCCAGGAAATCATGAGGAAATCACTTCATCTCCGTATTAATTATTCACTTTAATCACATGAAGAAATAATAGCCCCCACTATGCAGCAGCCCTTGCCCGTCAGACTGTGTCCTTGCGATGCTGGATCACCCTCCTCAGGATATTTCAGCATTTTGCCAACTTCTGGAACAGGGATGGAGTTACCACCTGCTGTTAGACGTTTCTCACTTTCTGCCCCCCAAATTTTCCTGTGCTTGGGCTCTCCTTAAGAGTGAATTATTTCCCCTCCATCTCCTCCTGCCCTGGAATCGAGGAGCAAGCCCTTAGGAGAAGATGCCATCGCTGCCCGGAAGCCCACGAGGAATCTCCCAGATTTTGCATCGCTGTTTCAGCCTGGTCCACATGCTAGCTCTAGGAAGAGAATCACGGGGTGAAACCTTGCACCAGCGCAGGCGAAGGTCACGCTGCCGCCTGTACGTCAGTCTGCGGCGGTCTGGTGTCCTGCTGCAGGAACATCTCGCTCCCTCCTCGCTCCCTCCGCAGGTCGATTTGTTGTTTGTTTCTCCGTGGCTTCGCGGGGATGTATACGGGATTATGAATAAGGCATCGTGAGCCAAGCTGAATGTGTTATTTAATGAACTGTATGAAATATTAAACCGTGCCTGATATGAAGCATGGTGAATTCTGTAAGAAATAATATATTACACTTGGGGAGGACTGAAGATAATCAAAAATAATGAATGAATTTAGAGTCAGGACACACAGAGCTTCGACAAGCTAAGTTTTGTTCATCGTGAACCTGAATTATATGTGACTGCTGTTCAAGGCAGGTTTTCCTACCACATGTTTTCTCCTGTTGTGAATGACATTATTGTATTTTTCCATTTAACATAAATCCATTTTTTGGAAGGCTGCTCCCACCCGAATGGCATTGGCAGATCCCATTAATCACAGTGCTCTCAATCACTCAGAATTATTTAGAGTCTCTTCTGTGCGTCTCTGGCTCTTTCCCCATTTCTGATTAATCTTAAGCTAAACCAACTAAATAAATAAAGCTGCAAGGATCCAAAAAGCATCCCTGTGAAGATCTCATTTAGGAGAGAAGTGTCCTGACAGCTGCCTGGGAGCGGATCACTTGCAGATTGGGAAATTCCTGCTCCCCGAGATTTCAGGCGGAGGAACCTGAAACCTTTGGATATTTTTGGTCCAAAGCAGGAGGCTCCAAAGCCTTCTGGAGAGAAGCTGGAGCCCTGACCTCACCGCACTTCAGCCTTCTTTCTGGGTCCCTTCCTCCTGGACACAGCTCATCTGACAGGTTTGCACACCAGGGCTGGATGCCAGTCCAAGCCAACCTGCTTCCTGAAGAAATGGGAGCGAACACCTCCGTTCTGTCAGCTCCACACCTCTTGGTTTCCCAGGTGATGATTGCCATGGCAATGCCACCCGGTCCGCCTGATGCCTTCCATCAGAGAGGTGCCTGGGGCTGGAAGCAGCGGTGATTCCCCGCTGCGTGGCCAGGAGGAGGACAGCGTTCCCTTGTTAGACATAGCCTCTCACTGCTGGGAATCCCGCAGTGCCAACCACCTGAGTCACACACCTGCACATGAGCTGGTGACGGATCTTCATTGCTGATCCTCACGTCCACAGCTGGGTCTTGGAAACAACACATATGAGAGCGACAGCACCACCGCCTCCCTTCTGCTTGGGCTAAGCTGTGCTCCCGAGAGCTGCCCAAGGAACAATGCCTCAGGAGAAGGGGAGGTCATGGACCTGCCGAGTTTGGGATGCTAGGGCTAAAGCAAAGACACAGTGGCAGGCAAAATCACAAAGATCACTGTAAACGTGGTCGTGGGGCCGATCCCTTCCTGCCGTGTCCTCGCTCTGAGGATGCAATATCCCTTCGCTGTTGCGCTGCCTTTGGCTCCCACTAACAAACTGATTGATTCAGCTTGGCTATCTGGAGTTCTGAGTAATTTCAATATTGAGCCCCAGCTGTAACAAATGCAGTCAATACAGCCAACACAAACCCCAGGCAGCGCGGGACCGCCAGAGCCGTGTCCCCGGGGCCATGCAGAGCAGAGCTGTACACGGGGATGGGGACACCAAACGGGTCCCACGCGACATGAACACCCCTGGTGGCACTCGGCCGGGACACCGCAGTGCCCCATCTGCTCCAAACCATGCCCATGTCCTGAGGGACGGGGTGACGGCATCGCACTGCGCTCCCGACCAACCTGGGGAGGAAGGGAATTATTTTGCTGGGAGAAATAAAGGCTGCTAATAAATAATAGAGGGCAGCGTTATTACTTTTTTATCTCACAAAGTCAGACCAGCTTATGAAAGCGAGAGCGGAGCAGCATGCTAATGGGTGAGGCCTGGCGAGATGTAGTTTGCCAGCAGGGCAGGAGCGGGGATCCTTCCCTCCTGCCCAACGTTGGCGAGGCCGAACCTGGGGTGCTGGGTCCAGTTCTGGGCCCCCAGTACAAGGGAGGCCTGGGCACACTGGAGGCCACCAAGGTGACAGAGGGCCTGGCGGTGAGTTGGGGCTGGGGCTGCTCGGCCTCCGGGGGGTTCGGCCTGCAAACCCTGAGGGGAGGCTGCAGAGGGGATGGAGCCGGGCTCTGCTCGGTGGTGCCCAGCGACAGGACAGGAGGCAACGGGCATAGGCTGGAGGCCAGGAGGCTCCCTCTGAAGATCCGTGCAGGTGGCAGAGACCTGGCACAGGATACCCCGAGGCTGTGGGGTCTCTTCCTTGGAGAGCTCCAAACCCAGCTGGACGTGGTCCTGGGCACCTGCTCGGGATGGCCCTGCTGGAGCTGGGCTTGGGCCAGGTGAGGCCAGAGAGGCTCCAGCCTCAGCCATTGGGGGTTCAGTGAGGACGCTGCCCATAGCAGGCGATGCACGGGGCTGTGCTTTCAGCTGGTGCGCTGGGGTCCAGCCCAGGAGCTGTGACATGCACCGTGCTAGAACTGTGGGAAGTGCCCTTCATCTCAGATGTATCTGGGGTGCTGCACGCTGGGAGCTTGTGGGCATTAAATACTGTCTGCAGGGTTTTGTCGGCCAAAAGGCAGCACGCTGGGGCTGAATTTGGGAAACGAGAGGATGTAGCGAGGAGCAAACAGGTTGATGGAGAAATCGCAAGAGAGCAGCTGCACGGGAAGGCAGCGCCATTCAGCAGCAAGCTGCAAACCGGGAGGAGGAAAGAAAGCAAAGCAACGAGCTGCTTAGGAGGAGGATTTTTCAAAGCCTGATTTTCCAGAGATCAGATACAAGCTCACTTGCTGAAACCACCCGATCCCTCTGCCATTGTGGTGCATTGCAATGCGAGGATGCTCTCTCAGTGGGACAGAGCAAAGAGCAGCCGCTGCCTGAGGCACAGAGACCTGCAGTGCCACCCCGAGCTGTCCCACCCTCACCACTCTTTCCCACCCCGGCACATGCCCGAGGGATACCCCGGCTCCTGGCATGGACGCTCTCTGCTCTCTCCCTTGAGACACGGAGCAATGTGGGCTGCAGTGAGACCTGTCTGTGCTCCGGGAGAAATCACTGGCACGTACTGGAGCACTGTCACCCTATGAATGATTTTGCCTCCTTCCTCTACAAGCACAATGCATACAATCACTATTTTTCTAATTATTATATTTTACCGGAGATCGATAAGCAAGTAAGATGATTTTTTGATCTTAACACCTCCATAGCTCTTCTCCCAGGGCCAAGGTATTGCAAAACCCACTTGGAGGCTTTTCTACAGCATCCCAATGTATGGCCCGTGCCTCATCTCTGCTCGGGCTGTTTACTGGGGGGTAGGGTTGAATTAAGACATGAGCGAGAGATGGGGCTAAGCGTGATGTGAGGATGAACTTTGAGGTAATTTTCCACCAAGTTCCACAGGAATTCGGGATGTTGGGCTCCCTAAGAGCTCCCAGCCCTGCCACCTCCTTGAAAAGACTCTCACTCATCTCACCAAGAGCTGCCCAAATTGCCTCTTCAGCTGAGCCCCGTCAGCCTGAGTGCTAGGCAAAGAGACGTGTTTTGGAAGGAAAATGCAGGAAATCCACACACCCTCCCTGGGATGTTTGCTGGTTGTCAGACCTTCCGCAGACCAAGGGTCAGGTGAGACCATCCCTGATCTTCCCTTCTTGTTCTCCAGAAATCCCCTACATAGAGACATCGATGCTGCAAGCGGGTCTGTTTTGAGAGCCTTTACTGAAGCAGGAGAAGAAAGCAGTGCGGTGGAAGCAATTAGGGAAGGGGGCAAGCCATGAGCACGGTGAAGCCCACGCGAAGGCACCAGCACCACTATTAGGGTCCCCAGGGGGGTGCTCCCGCTCGCCCCAGCCACCCGGGGAATGCCGCGTCCCCGGCTCAGGAACAGGGCTCACAGAGAGAGAAAAAAGACTGGGCTGATTGCAATGAACCTGGAGCGAACAAATTATTGGGGGAGCGGAAACAAGGAGATGGAATTACACAGCGGTGCTGCATAAAGGCAGCTGACGTTGACTCCAGCAATTAATTCAAGCAGGGCTGAGCCTGGGTGGGGGGAAGAAAGGCTGGTGGGTTGCAGGGGAGGCAGAACAGCAGCCGGGGGTGGTGCGGGCCGTGCCCCTGTTCAGGCTGGATTTCATGCACAGGCTCCCTCGGGAAGTGTGAGGACACATGGGTAAAACTCCCCATTTTTAGGGTCCATTGAGGGGAATGGAGAACTAAAACGAGGCCCAGTCAGAGCTGTGGAAGGGGTATGGCAAGCGAGGGCTTGGTGGCAGAGCGGGACAGGGGAGGTGACCAGCAGCTGTGTGCCCTATAACACAGGAAGGGGGATGGTGCAGTGCCAGTGGAGCGGGGTTTGCCGTAACGCTGCCTCTTCTGCAGGCACTTGATCCACCACACGAGACCCAGTGCGGCTAATCCCATTAGTTCCTCTTCACCCTGCCTTAAGTGTCCTCTTTAATCTCAATCTCCAGCTCCTCGAGTGCTCTAACCTCTAGATGGCTTCTGCTCCACGTAGCATGGGAATAAAGCCTGCCCGTTCCTGGGAGCTTGAGATAGAAACAGCACAAGGTAATTCTGATGACTGAGATGTGCATGCTCTGCATGGGACCAGATAAATCTGGGGCAAATACAAAGCTTATAGAGAGTCCCATGGACTCAGGCAGCCTGGGGACCACACGCCCTTGTGCTCCAGCCCAGCTCTGAACGCAGGGCAGCGCTCCTGCCATCCAACGAGCCGAAGCAATCTTCTGCAGTCTTTATATTTGATAATCTGAGATCTGTGGGAGTCTTCACTTCATAATCCATATATCTTGTGACCCTCTGGAAGCCTGACAACTATTTCATGCTCGGATGGCTCCTTGCTCATCTTCGGCTGTGCAAGAAGAGCGTGTCCTGACTGGCACAGGAGTAGCTCGTATTTCCATCACACCGAGACAGTGATTAAGTGCCTTCAGCCGAGCACAAGACGACTTCGGCTGGGTTTGTTCTCCGGGGACTGGGAGGACTGGGAATGCGGCCAGAGGAAGCAGCAGTAGGAGCTGGAAGACCCTGGCTGTGCCAGGGCTGGGACTCGATGCTCAGAGGTTTGGCACCTCCACGACCTCAAGTGGAGCTTGTCCAAAAGCAGGGGCTGCTCCCTGCCCAGGGGGCTGAGCAGCACCAGACGTCCCCATGGTCTCCAGGCTGGGTGCTCCAAGCATCTCTGGGGACAGGGGAAGCACACTGCACACAGCATCTGCTGCAGGAATGGACGAGCTCTCCAGGGGAGGTGGGCTTCAGACACTGCACAATCCCCACGGCAGCTGGCAAGCACCATCGGTGCCACCAGCTGCCAGCCCAAGGCAGCCCCATGTCACTGTGCCGGCTGCCAAAGGGGGGAACTGAGGCACCTGCTTGTTCTCCTTGACCTGCTCTTGAAACAGAAAGCTTCTCGTGGCTCCAGCCCTGCTCCTGGCAGCACAGCCTGGCAAACAAAACCCAGCTTGGCGGCCCACAGTGGAACTGGCTGCAGGATCAGGCTCCCTTGGATGTGATGTGATGCAGGGGTTGGGAGAGGTGGAGCAGGAGCATCCCAAGGCCCCGGGCTCCCCATCCCCATCCCTTCCCTTCCCCTGCAGGCACAGCACTGGGGAGGCAGTGATGCCCGGCTCCAGGAGCGAGGATCCTTTGCTGGGCGAACACAAAGCGCTGGCGCACAGCTCGGCCCTGCCTCCTGGCCACAAATAAAAAGCACTAATAGAAAAGTGGTACAAAGGGAGCCGGGCTCTCAGGGACAGGCTGGAAGTGAGAGCAGTAAATTGGAGGATAAAACGGCTGCTGCAGCTGCTGGCCGGCCCATATTTCTCCAGTTAAAGTTGCAGTAAAGAGGAAACGTGGCTTTTCCACGTTTCAAGCTATCATCACTGCACCTTGCATATGTAAAGAACAGACACCTTTTGTATCCTCACGGGCACCTCAGGAGATTGGATGCTCTTAGTACACTTCCCTCCCCTCAGTCACAATGGAGATTAAGACTAGAAAGAAATGAAAACCTCAAAAATAAACCCTATTACAGCACTGCCACAATTTTCTAGCCAATCCCTTGGATGCTGAGGACAGTCAGAGCTTCTGAGCCCTCTCTGTGCTGCTCTTTGCCAGCCTGGGTAGTTCTGCTGGCTCTCCCCAGGCATTAGCAGCATCCTCGCTGCAGCCGATGCAGACAAAAACCCAGAGCGCTTGGGGGCTTACAAGCCCTTCCAGGGCTTGTAAGGAGTATGGATGCCGGCTGCTGTAAGGGGTGCTCGGATCTCTGGCATAGGCTGGCAGTAGCCTGAACCTGGGCTCTCCAGTGAACAGACATCTCAAATTCCCAAGGAATAAGCTTGCTGGCCTCCAACCCTTGGTTTCAGCTGCAGAGCCCCAAGAGGATGCTCAGCTTATGCTGCCCAGCTCACGCTGGGTACCTCCAGGGGAGCAGGACCCTTTTGGGGACATCAGTGTGTCCAGGAGCTAATCCCAGGACCCCACAAGTGACATCCCCAGCAGGAGGCTCCCACACTTCTGGGTGCCCAGGAGCAGCTGGGAGCTCTTCTGGTATAGATGCCTGACGTTACCCTGGTCCAGGAGGTGGAGACAGGACCCTACAGCACCTCGCTCCTCCTTTCTCCACCCACCTCCTCCACCCAGACCTTCCCACCCCCGTCCCCAGGGGCCAAAGTCCATCTGAGGACTCTGCTGTTGACTGCTGGCCTCGGAGGAGCTGTTTCCCCAGGACGCCGCAGCATCACGTTGGCTCCCTACACAAGTCTGGTAGGGCTATGAAATATTATAGTAGATTTAGATTTATCAGTGCGGACAGATTGGCCTCTTTCGCTGAGCCTATAAAAGCTCTGAATGATGCCATCCATCAGCGGGCAGACAGGACCAGCTCTGACCGAGGACCAGGCAATTTTGCATCGCTGGGGCCAAGTGCCAATTCCTTAAGTGATCCCTGCTTTCACTAAAGAGGCAGCCGAAGGAGGGAGTTGCTTTGCATTTTTTTCTTGAAGCCGGCAGCAGGACACTTACAAATTACTGTGGAATTGATGGTGGGTGACTCGTTAAAATTAATTATGGCCGTAATTAGAAATATTCAGGAAGAAAACCATGGGAAAAATGGCCCATGGAAGGATATTTTCTATTGCCGTATTTTAAAAATGAAGCAAAAATTTGCAGCTGCTTTATTAATTTAAATAATAAGATATGGCTTTCTCTTGCATAGCTTCAGAGGGTTTCTAATGGAGAGGGGCTGCTAGATGAGGCATTTCAGAGGAAATCAAACAGCCTCATAAATAAATGAGCTTTCTATTTCAGGCCATAACCATGTTCGTTCTTACAATATCCACAGAGCACCACAGCACAGGGGAGAGAGCCGGGATGAAGCTCCTGGCTGCTCCCGCATCCTGAGGACAAACTTCTCCACGCTGCCGGCTCCTGGCCAAGAGCCTGTTTGCTGATCCCCCATCCCTGCTAAACGTGGATCACGAGCAGGAAAACCAGAACTTGGAAGGGATTTGAAAGCACCAGAGCTGCAATAAATACAAAAGGCAGCTCAGACTCCAAAGGGACCTCCCTTTATCCGATGCCTGTCTCAGCCCAAAGCACGCAACTCCCGCAGCACCCTTCCAGGAGGTTCAGCAGGGCTTAGACCCTGACCTCAGTTAACACTGAGCAGCCAGGTAGCTCCCTCCATGGGCACACTGATCCTGGGGGAAAAACAAGGAGAATGGAAGCACTGACAGAAGAACGTAGTAAGCACAAAAAAGAGCAAGGTGGTGCTGGGTATCCCTGCATCCCTACCCTCCCTGCGTCCCGCTCAAGCCCCCTTGAATGCCAAGAGAGTTACAGACACGACGATGACAAACTGTGCTCAGGGAGGCAGCGCATGGGTCACCCATGCCACTAGGTGACGGAGCTTTGGCTCTGTTTTGATTCTGCACTGGTGGATTTCCAACAGACACAGCCTGCTTTGCTATTCTGTGTCTTCCTCCACTCACCAGCCCAATTTCCGACAGACAAAGAGACTCATCAGGAAACTTCCAACCCACCCTGGCCATGGCAACTAGCTTAAATTGCTCCGATCCTCGCCAGAAAATGCTCTCACAACGCATCCATCTCCGGCTCCCTCTGCATCCCAGTGGTACCCGACCCAGGCTTGTAGCGATCCCCCAGCCGCCCACACAGACCAGTCCCTGAGCACGTCGGGGCAGAAAAACATGCTCAATAACGTGGCAAATTTCTTTCCAAGCAGTACTCCTCCCAGCCGTGAGCTCTCATGCTATAATTGTAGAAGTTGCAGAGCACTGAGCACTCAGGCGGAAGGAGGGGAACGGGGCATTGAGCGGAGCATGTCTGCACACATCCTGCATTCCCTGCCTCCCCCAGACCTTCCTTCCCTCTCCTCGCTGCTCTTTCTCCTCAACATGCACACTTTGGGGCAAAATCTGCATTTGCAGGCAGTCCTGTGCCCATCTGGAGCTGGGCTGGGAAGCCAGCCCTCCACGCTCAGCCCCTTGTCCCCAAAGGGCCGCGTGCTCACCATGAGCCACAGAAGGGACTAATTTTAGATTTGGTGGCAATTAAGAAGCATTGTGTTATCCTTCCTGTGCTAAAGCAGGCTGTCAAAATCTTTGGGTAAAACAGCAGTTAAATGAGGTACTGACAGAGAGTTACAATAAGGAAAGACAATGGCATCATTATACTGGGATTTATCTTCCCAAGACAGGATTGTCCTCATTATTCAGGAGCCGTGTACCAAAAAGCCACTAATAAGGCTCCCTCCCAGGATGGAGATAAATCCCCAACCTCTGGAAGACTTCTGAATGTAAATGTTCTGCTGCATCCAAAGAGCCCTTTGGCTTTCGGCACGTGCCAGGTGGACTTCACCCTCTGGCCCGGCAGGTTGGCAGCTTTGGGGCACTTCTCCTGATAATGAAGGAAATTTGGGGGGGTGAGGCCCTGGCGCAGGCTGCCCTCAGGAGCTGTGGGTGCCCCATCCCCGGCAGTGCCCGAGGCCAGGCTGGATGGGGCTGCAGGGAGGTGCTGTGCTGGGGGTGGGCACTGGGTGGGCTTTAGGGTCCCTTCCAGCCCAAACTGCTATGTGACTGTGAAAATCGGACAAATCCACTGCGTGCTTGTGACTGGGCAGGGGGAGGGCAGCACCAAGACCCCGGGAAGCCAACCCAAACCAGGGCACACTTGGCAGGGATGAGGGATGGCAGGATTTTGGGACAGGGACTGCCTGCATGGGTCCCAGGCCTCGCCATCGAGCTGCGGGAGGCAGAGTTGGCAGCTCAGCTCCTTAATGCTTTGTAGCGTAATTAAATAGCATCGACCGGAAAAACACCTTCCCATACATCACAGAAAAATCTATGCTTCCAAAACAACTGGGACACTTTCTTTTCTAAAATAATAGCGTAGGTATTATATTCAATCCATATTTGGGAGGTGCCGTGTTGTTCTGTTATTCTTTCCCCTTTAGCCTGCTCCCAAACCCACAAAATCCAGAAAAAATGTTAGGATTTGGCACAGATTTGGAATTGCAAACTAGTTCAGGTGTTGGCAGTGAGGTGGAAGAGAGAAAACTCTGTGAAAGCTGTAGCAGCCATGAGGGACAGAGCAGCCCTCAGTCATAGCACATCAGATGGGGCAGCTGCTTTCTGACCTGCTGGTGGCAAAGTCAGTCCTCCGACGGCACCCATGTGGTCCATCCCAATGCCAAGGCACCTCCGGGAGTTTTCCTGGGGGAAATGAAGGGTCACGGCAGCCACAGCAGGTCGCCAACACAGCCCGGCTCACCCAGAGACTCGCTGCCCCTCGGGATGTGGTCATGGGAGGCTGGAGGAGGATGGGGAGAGCCCACATGTGCCTTTTTTAAAGAGGTGGAGAAATCACAAAAGGATTTTTAGTGCAGGGAGAAGAGGGCTGGTGAGGTGGGAACATCCTGACATCAGCAGACAAAACCCAAGAACAGACTGACGGACTCACCCAGGCCGGAGGAGACCTGTGGGCTCACCAGGCCCACCAACCCTGACCGACCGTGTGCCCCCACTGAGCCGTGTCCCCAAGCACCACGTCCACACGTCCCTTACACACCCCCGGGGTGGGGACCCCACCAGTGCCCCGGGCAGCCCGTCCCAGTGCTTGGCCACCCTCTGTGGGACCAAATTCTGCCTGAGGCCACTCTGGGCCTCCCCTGGTGCAAATTGATGCCATTTCCTCACATCCTGCTGCTTGTGACCCAAGAAAATAGACCGATGTCTCAGCGCAGGGAAAGTTAGCTTCATCTGCCCAAGGTTGGGGTGAGTTTTAGAAAGATAAGATGCATTTGCCAGGGTCTTTGAGATGACTGCCATGAAGGATCTGAGGGAAGCACGCAGGGCAGGATGAGGGAGATGAATTAGAGGCTGGTGTTTATGAGATCGCTTTCATTGACTGAGACTTTGCGGAGCACGCTGCTGCCCACACAGCCCCGCTGATGAAGGGGTTTCCTTCACACTGTCTGCACTGGGTCATTTTTCTGGGCCTTGCAAATCCAGAGAGAAGCAGATGTGGCGATGAAGTCCCCCTAAGCAGCACCCCTGCCTCATCCTCCGGACTCGCTGCAGCAGCAGAGACTGAGCCAAACCCTTACCCCTTTTGGCATCGTGAGATTTCAGCTCCAAAATTCATTGCTGGCAAGCCACGAGCAGTCATGGCCATCTGCTTCCCTTGCTGGTGATTCGGGGAGCCCACCTGCAGCTCCCACCATGGGTCAGACCACCCAGGACCCCGTCCCACTGGCACGAGTGCTTTGTGCTCTGGGTGCTGCAGCCACAGGGAATACAACAAACAAATGGTCTGCCAGGGGAACAAACACCAATGGAGCCACACCGATGGCATCACAAAACATTTACCCGGTAACAGAAACACGAGGTTAATTTATCTGAATCTGCCTTAGAATTCCCCCCAGAGGGATGCAGGAGCGTGCAGCATCCAGATGCCAGCGGTGCCCGACACAGCTCGCTCTCCTCCAAACTGCTGGTATTAACCAAGCCATTTAATTTTTGCCGGTTTCTATTTCACCACTCAGAAGCTAAAACCCTTTTAAATAAATATTTAATGACTGCTACTGGGTGCTGCGAGGTACTGGGGCTAGAGGGCACTGGGAGCCCCGCACCCGCAGAGCAGACCTGCATCAAAGCTGGTTTATTGCCCCAGGTTTTATGAAGATTGACTTCGCTATTAGGAGTTCCTGGAGGATTTCTCTGGGATAAGATCTCTGACTAGCAGAATGTAATCAGTGATGGAAAATAAATGCCAGGCAGCAGCAGCCTTTAAGCAGGTGTAGCTTTCTGAGAGCAGCACCCTCTCTGCTGCCCAAACGCCCTGCGGACACGGCTCCCCTGGCCAGCCCATGGGAGCTGGCGATCCAGGGGAGCAAATTATCAAGGAGCTAATTAACAGCAACCTGGTAGCACGGGCTTTGGGTACAGTGTGCTTAGACAGGGCAAAAGAATCATTTGGGGCAAAAAGAGTGGGGTTGGGTTCTCTACATTCCCAGCAACGGGATTTGGGGTACAGACCTTGTGCTTCCAGAAAGAGGCTTTGTGCCAGGAGCGACCCCAAATAGCACAAACTTGCATAGCAGTGGGAAGGCAGGGGAGCAGATTGAGGCTCTGAAGCGAGCCGCCCCAGCCATGCCAGCTGCTCCCCCGGGCTGGGAAGTGTTTTCGCTGCTGGCCTCCACGCACAGTAGCTCTGAGCCTCCCGCCAGAAGGAGCAGCTCCATCTGCACCCGGGGTGCACTGGGGATGCTTTTGGCACAGATGAGCCCTGCAGGAGCTCAGGGATGCTGTCCCAGCTGGGGACCGTGCCTGGGAGCAGTGCTCAGGGCTGCCTGCCTTGCTCCATCCCCAGCCGAGCAGAGTTCGGTGATCGCACGGCGTCAGGAGATGAATTACATGGAATTATAACTCCATTACCCTCGTCTGCTCCAGGCAAAATGCAAAAGGTCATCTTCCCTCCCCTCGCTGCCTGATCTTCAATATGTTAGGCCACTTATAGACATGGGCATGACATTTACAGGAGGTCCAAAGCGAGAGGCTGCACAGACACTTGCACATTTGTGCTCTTTGAAGGACTTGGCTGGGGACGGCCGGAGCTGCACCGAGCCCCTCTGCTTGGGAAGGGCTGCGTGCCCAGCGCCTCCTAACCAGGCTGCGATGCTTTCTGGGGGCGTACAGCCCAGAACAAGGTAGCTTTCTCACCTTGGGTGCTGCTAAGGCTTTGGGAGCAGCACTGCCCCAGGGGGATGTGAAGCCGGGCACTTTGCACACCCAGCTTGCAGCCCAGTGGGACCCAGGAGGGTGCAGCACAAGAGGGATCAGGAACCACCCAGGGGTGGCTTCTCCACTCCTTCGCCCCCCCCTCTCCAAGATACATCCCAGGAGCTCCTCTGGCTCTTGCAAGGTGAGAAGCCAATTTCCTCCCTTTCACAGCAATTTTCTTCAGCTCCAACAGCTACAAGCTGCTCGGGTGACTGTAAATAAACACAAGGGGAGCTCGGCCCAAAATAGAAAGCAGAGAAACCTCCCTGGCTCAATGAGCTATAACAAGCACTTGTGAGCAGCGAAGCTGTAATCTGGGGGCCCAGCTGCCCCTCGTGCCGCAAGGACACCGAGCCAGCTGCACGGGGAGGTTTTAAGAGCCAGGCGAACCCCAACCCAAAATAAAGACAGCATTTTAATGGCAGGGATGGGAAGTCACCTGAAGGTGGTGGGAGCCACCATTTTTTTTTTTTTTTTTTTTTTTTTTTTTCTCTCCACCTGGTCTCCTTGTCCTGGTTGGGGAGCTGCTTTAGGCAAGATTAGAAGGAGGGCGATGCTCAGAGGAAGCCACATCTGGCTGAGATTTATCAGTCCCCAAAAACCCAGCAGCAACCAAAATGCTACCGAGACACCAATAGGGACTACAGATCCAATTCTTGCTGTGCCACTGCCCTGCCTGGTCTGTGAGCAGCCTCATCCCCTAAAAACAGATGAGGCTTTTTTTTTTTTTTTTTTTTTTTTTTTTTAATGGGGCACCTTAAAGCATGTGGAAACCTGGGAAGAGCTCTGCCAGCCCCATCAAGGTTTGACCTGCTGAGCATGGACCTTCCCTACATGTGTTTGCCCTGAGGCTGCCTGAGGAAGCGGAGGTGCGTGAGTGCCGTGCACCAGGACAGCTGACAGCTTCTGTGACTCTGATGCCCTACCACTCTCCCCCAAGTCTTTGAGGCCCCACCAGCTTGAGACCAGCATGGCTAATGTGCCCCCAGGCATGGTATTTTTATCACTCTGGCTGTAGCAAGGTCCTCTGGGCTCATGGTTTGCTGTTGTTTCTCTCCTTTAATACCCTGTAATAGGTTTTTCTCCTCTAAAGCCTCAGCACAAGCACTTGGCCATTGCACCAACAGTATCAGGAATTGTCCTCTGCTGTAGGTGCACTGCAATAAAGATTTCAGGGTCCTCTGAGCTGTGGTGTAGACCTTTCCACAATGGCAAATGGTGATATTTCCACTCAGTAATGTATTTATATCTTCCCAGTGAGGTCAATAACAGAGTATCCCTTGAGCTGAGAAAAACGATGAGTGATGTCTAGTAATTACAGAGACCATAAGGCAACAGTGAATCTAATTCTGACATTAAAAACCATGATGAGCACCTCCATTTCCTATTTTATTTGCTGGTTTGGATGGTGAGGTCCATCGCTGCATGAGGCAGGGATGTCTGTACGCAGGGCACGTTTTGGGGCCGTTGGAATCTAAAGCAATTAACCGCTTTTGCCTCTATCAGTTTCCTGGCATTGAGCCTGACCTTGCATACGATTCATCTTCCTCATTTGGGCTACATGTTTGCAAGTCATCTTGCTTTGAGCAATGCAGGCTGCAGTGGGGATTGAAATGTCTGATATTAGCATCCTTCCCTCTTGCTTACCTCCGAGCCAGCCGGAGCACTTTCAGAACGCGTGGTTTATAGCTGCACATTGCAAACAAGCAGTAAGAGTGCGTTCCGAAGATGAATTGCATGAAACAACTCTCCAATGAGGTGCGCTTTGCATTTCAAACACCACCACTCCAAATGCCCAGCTGTCTTTGCCAGAGGAATCGATGGTTTATTTTTTGTAATTCCCATTTCATACAAATACCATTGCTCAGATTTCATTTTTTTTTTAAGCAATCCAAAGCTCTTCCACGGCGGTAAAACCTTACTGCCCAGGCTGTCCAAATTCAAGCCAGCGAGAGCTCTGGCAGATCTGCAGAGGAGGAGATTGGCAAGCCAGGCTGCTCCGTTTCTGCTGCTTGGTTTGGAGAACAGGGCTAACATACGCGTTGAGATGTTCCCAGATAAAAGCAACAGGCTTAATTTCTAAAGCTATCACATTTTCAGCCTTTCATGGTATTTTTCATACTTCTTCCTAAAAGTTGCAGTAGATGAGATACTGCTTTTGGAATGATGCAGAATCACATAAATAGGGCTGGAAAGGACCTTGGGGGCCTTACAGGGGTGAGCTCCATCACTCCAAGGAGAGGTTTCTCCAAAACTCTTCTCAAAATCTTTAATGACAGAGCCTCCGCAGCCTCCCCAGGCAAAACGTCCCAGCACGTAATTGTCCTTACTGCCAGACGATTAAAAATCTCCTTCTCTGCAATTGCAGCACTAATTCCCATCTTGACCCTCTGCGGATGTAGCAGTGAATATTCCATCATTTGGATCGTTAGGGAAAATACTGACTCCTATTAGATCAAGGACAGATTCCTGCAGAAAGTCACTCGATCCATCCTTTCGTTTGACAGCAAATCATTGATTGCTCCTCTGGTTTCCAACCGTGTTTTGCCCCTTCCTACTGAGTGACGAGCTAGAGCCGAACTGAGACAGCCCCTGCTGCCTCTCCCATCCTCCTCCTCCCCACAGCTCTGCTGCCTGCCCACAACAAAAGCTACCTTGAGACACAGAGGTCAGCAGCAGCCTCACAGGTGTGAGTGGATTTACCAATATCTCAGGTTTTTCTAAGTCCTGGACCCCCTTATTCTTTAGTGCTTGCAGCAAGCATGCACATCCTTGATGTGTGCAGCAGCACATCTCTGGTTTGCTCGGTTCTTCCAGAAAAAGTCACCCCCTGTCCTGTGCACAAGGATAATTTGTGGGCCACCCAACCGTGCTGCTAAACAACTTTCCCAGAGCTCTGCTGGGCTGCTCCTTCAAAGTCCCCACAGGATGGCATGGTGCGACTGCCAGCCTCACAGGTGGAAACTGAGCCACAGGGAGAGAATCTGCTTGGCCAAAGCTTCCTTGGGCTTCCTTTGCCCAGCTGGACAAAGCAGTATGTCCTCGTTGGATGCATCCCCTCGTGTCTCGATGCTGCACATGGACACATGGGGAAGGTACCAACCCCAAGCAGCTCCTCATTCAGCAGAACCCCAAAATAGTGTTGGCTGAAGAAGGTCTACAGCTCTGACAGGCTGTTGCTCACTGAGTTACAAACAGGTGCGGGCAGGATGGGGAGGAGAAGAGCAGCTGAGCTCAGGGAGTTCCATGCAGCTGCATGAGAAACCCGGCACAAGCCATCACTAGAGCACACTGGGGACGCAGACAGCTGGGATAGAGAGCTGGGATCATATATTACAGCTGGCAAAACTGCAAACAGCTAAAGGACAATTGTCCTGATATTTTTATGGCACATATAGTTCTTTTTAATAAGTGTTTCTTTGATAATTGCATCTGTTCCCCACAGGATTTACTGTGGATTAGGAATCCCATACGAACACAGGGAAGCAAACTGTGATTAATTATGCTCAGGTTGTTCAAGGTGCTCTGTGGATAAAACCACAGTGGCTAAAGATGAAAGGAGGAAAAAAAGAAAAAAAAAAAAAAAAAAAAGAAAAACAAGGTAGTCAGGCTGTTTTCAGGGCAAAGTCCCTCAAAAGAATACAGTCTTCCCAGATAACGGCTGTGGGTTCCCACCCTGCAGCACGTGAGCATGCTTGGCTTGAGAGGAGTGCTCCGGTTCAGTGGGACAGCCTCCTGCTCCAAATCAAGCACCAATGAAGTGCTTTGCTAGAGCTGGGTTCACATTAGGCATGGAAAGGAGTGGCAGAGGGAAGGACTGAAGAAGTGGCCTGCAACGGTGGTCCTGCTGCAGCTGGGGGACCATCACCGACCATCCCTGGAAGCTGGGTGCTGCTGGCTTTTGGAGACAGGGGCAGCAAGCCCCAGCAGGGAGCCAGAGGAGGGAGAGGGATGAGCTCCCCAAAGCTCTGCCCCTCAGGGCTTCGTTTCATGCCTCACAGGAGCAGCAGACCAGGGCTGGCCACGTCCTTCTTCTGCCTGTCCCCAGCAGCCAGTGCAGGGAGCAGCTGGCAGAACCCTGTGTTAGCAGCACAGTCCCTGCCCACATCTCTGCTACCTAATCAATAAACCATTTTTCTACTCAACTGAGAGCCATTTGTCACCGACACGATGAAAAATGCCCTGCCCATCAGGTGGCAGTGCCCCCAGTAGACGGTCGGAGCCAGAAGGGATTTCTGGGGTCTTCAGCCTCGCCATGGCAGCCTCAGCTCCTGGACAGCACCCACACCTCCCGCGATCCCCCAGGCTTTTCAGCTTGCACCAAAGTAGCTCTCATTGTGTTTTCTGAGCTCTACCTCTTTCTGCTTTCCTGTCATCTGCTTCCTGCCTTCATGGGAGTCACCTGTTAGGAGAGGGACGCTCCATTCCTGCAGGATACAGTGCACAGGGAGCAACGCGGTGGTTAAACACAAAGCCAGAGTTTGGAAAATCCAAATTTCAGCTACTTGATCCAAGCAAGAACATTATTCTAGGATGGGGAATTTCTCTCCCTAATAAGTATATATGTGAAGGAAAAACTGCTGCCAGTAGAATTGCTCATAATGTTATAAATGAAAATGGATTTGGGGATGCCTTTTTTTTTTTTTGCACAGCAAGAAAGACTTTTAGACCATTAAGCTGGGGACATCCATTACTTTCCTTTAAACGCACACTGTGCAAAACAAGGACCCTCACATCTGCATGCCTGAGAAGGCTGGTGGTTGAAAGTTACAAGGGATACCACCTGTAAATTAAATGAACAGCAGATCCCGTGGGGTGGTTAAGAGCGGCTGGACCAGGGTGCTCAGGGCTGAGGATGAGCTGTGCCAGCGGGCTCAGAGCAGGGCTGGCAGCTGATGCCCACATCACACCCGAATGTGATGAGCACGAGAACCATCATGAATAAATAACAGTGCTGCTAATAGCAGCTAGATGCTGATTGCAGTTTGAGCATGGAGAAGCAGTGCTCACCGCTGTCAGAGCCTGGGGACACCACCTTTGGTGCAGTGCTGCTGAGCTGAAAAGTTCCGTGCTGGGCTCCCATACATTGGTATTCACGGGGGACAAGCTGGTATTTGCTGCTGGTGGCTGTACCCAACAAAAAGACGTCAGGATCGGTGAGAGAGGGAGCGAGGCAGAGGTGCCATCCATCATCTGAAGCCTGGGAGGGCTGCAGGCTCCACAGGTGGGACTAGCAGAGCAGTGAGCATCACCACCAACCTCCTGTGAGGCATTCCCCAAATTAATGCTTCCTGAATGAGACCACATCACATCATAAAACATTCAATCTTAATTTTAAAAGCTCTTCCATGTAGCACAGGCCTGGGCACTTTATCAGAGGAGACATGCTTCCTTTTGACCCCAAATCCCACAAAAGGGGCCTCTCCACCCCAAAACTTCTCTGAGGACCTCACAGATGCAGATGTTTTCCTCTAGCCCATTTTGAGGCTGCAGGTGGCCCTGCAGGGTCAGGTTTTGGCAGGATGCTGTGGGGGCATTGCTGTGGTTTTCCTGCTGCAGGCGGCATCACCTCGTGCACATCTTGGCCAAAATTGCTCCAGGCCCCTTCCTCTATTCAAGGCCAAGCTGAGCGCGATGGTAAGGAACAAGGTGGCCCCAGCTCCCTGCCTGAGCCAGCTACTGCAGGACAAGATGCCACTAGGGACAGGGACATTCGGGTCCCCCTCCTTCTATGCTGCTCCCCAGCAGCATCGGTGCCAGGGAAGCTGCAGCATCATTTTCTGGTGAGTGCCAGCGCTACCCTGAGTCATCTCCTGCCAGCACAGCCCGCCTGGCAGGCAGCTTTTCGGGGATGCTTCCTGTTGTTTACCGCTCCTCGTTCCCATGACAATGACCGAGGCGGCGGATGGCAGCGACAGCACATCCCTCCCTGCGGGGGTGAGCATCACTGCGGCAGGGACACACCGGGGGCATCCTCCAGGAAGCAGGAATTGGGGGCTGTGCAGCAGGATGCTCACCCTGAGTCATCCCCATGGGTGGCTGGGGCCACACCGACGGGATGCCGGGGGGAGGCAGCATCCCTGTGTCCCTGCTGAGCACCCAGCCCCACAGGGAGGTGGTGGGGTATTGGGGGCCCTTCCTACACACAGCTCGGAGCTGGGAACCGCAGCCAGCCTGCAGTGCCCAGCAAGTGCCATGCAATTATCCTTAGGATGCTGCACTTCTTCTCTCAGCATCTTCCAGAGCCTCCAGACCACAAGAAGAGAGCACAGCAGGATAAAATCTTCACCTGACTTGATGTTCACCTTTGTCATTAACCCATACAAAGGCCTGGATGAACACCAGTGTAAGACTTTCAGGGCTGCTTTCACCCCCATGACCGCCACCTTTTAGGATCCCTTTCCTCTCTGGGGCTCATATTTGGTATCTAGGAGAAAGGTGGGTGCTGCGGGCACCATCATAGCCTTGTAGATGTTTGTTGAGAACCTCCCTGGGGCTGCTGTAGAATGAAGGAACACAAGAATCACTTTGGGGTGTCCAGAAGGGAGGCAGAAGATCAGGTGAGGCCTGGTTCCTCTGCAGCCCTCTGTCACTACAGAGGGACAGCAGAGGCCATCTCTTCCATCACCCGGCCAGGAAGGGTGAGGCCTTCCAAGGCCGAGCTCCTTGCTCCAGGCCAGGCCCTGGCACGGGGCACCCTGCCCAGCACAGCCACCCATGGGGACACGTTGGCCTCACAAATATTAATCTGCATCCCCAACGAGGCATCTATTTAATCTCCAGCTATTGTGGATCTTCTGACATATTTATGAGTCCTCTGTCTCATTAATCTGGTGAGTATTCATAAGGCTTTCCTTTCATGCTAGGATAGCTGAGGGCGAAAGCCTCTATTTATCTATTCTGTGCCAAGGAACCTTCCTCAAGAGTCAACTGGATGAAAGGTTTTCACCTTTTACAATTCTTAATAGAGTTTTCCCAGCAATATGTCTTATATATTTTATAAGAAAAGTCAACTTCCTCTTTATGGCACGCCTAAGGTTCCTCTCTTTCATTACCTTGACAAGATAACATTCAGCGCCTCTCTCAATGCCTGCCTTTCTTCCCGCAGCCCGCGTCACCCGCACGCGGCTGAATACTTGTCTGTCATGGTAACAGCCTGACGGGAGAGCCTTTGGAGGAAAAAAAAAAAAAAAAAAAAAAAAAAAAAAAAAAATCAGCACAAAAGGTCACCCATGCTTTCCCTGCACCATGTGTGGGGAGGTTTTGTGCTCACATCTCCTTCAGTGCTACGAACCTCAGTGCCCCGTCCGTGGTCCCAGCCCTTGGGCCACTGAAGGATGCAGTGAGAGGGATGGGCAGTGGGGCGCTTCATGGCACCTTGCATCTCAAGTTAAGCAAGTTTGGGGCATCTGTATATAGTATGCCAAGAGGTTTGAGGCACAAACTCTGCTCCTTGTTACTGGATGTGGAGCAGTGTCCTGCCCAGCCTCAATCTCTCGTGTTTTTTTGGCCGGGCGCTCCCCCCAGGGCTCACAAACAACAACTGCTGGGGCTGGGCTGGCTCCCCACGTGGGGCTCCTTTCCATCACAGCGCCCTTCAGCAATTGCTTTTCATTAACTTTTTTTCATTAACTTTTTCAGGGGTCTTTTTTAGCACTGTATCTAAATCAATACTGTAATTAAAACAAAAATATTTCAGGAAAGCCACAGAGCAGTAAAAACAGGGAAGCAATTATAGGAAACCTTAAAGCATCAGCAATGAAAAGGAAATAAGGGAATAAAAGCTTTCAGACCCCCATCTGGACCATCTACAGCAGCATCTCTGTGCAGGATCTGCGCAGCAAATGGCCTCTCAAAGCTCTCCCCGGCCCACACACAGCTTGTGTCTCGTGCTGCATGGCTGCAAGCCGGACTGAAGCGCGGCAGAATTATTTCTCCGGGGTCTCTGCCCTTGATTCCTCCCTTCCAGCTGGAAGGAGACCGGCGGCTCAGAGGGGATCACGGTGGGCACCCCCAGCTCCATTCCTGCTGTGTACTTGTCGTTGGGTGGCACCTCAGTTTGCAGCCAGCCTCGGGGAGAGCCGCAGTCCCTCTCTGCCCCTCCTGACACACAGCAACTGCCCAGCACAGAGCAGGGCCAATTGGTGCAGCCCTGGCCAATTATCTGATCAAGCGAAGAGAGAAGGAGCAAAGGCACAGGAAACAGATGGGGCTGGTGATGGCTGGAGAAGTCAATCTGTTTGTCTACTAATTATTTAATGTACGAGACAATTTCAATACTTAACCCCCTTGATCCCAGGAGTTGCTTTGCTGTTAAGTATGGGAGTCAGGCAACGCACTCCTCATTAGCATTTAGTACTGGGAGCTTTGGATTAGCCAGCATTGAAGTTCTGAATAAAAAATGAACAGGAGTCAGACAGCTTATTCATCATCCGTGAGGAAGATGTCAGGTTTGGATTTCCCAGCCATTATCATAATTGCCAGCAATATTCATCCCTAAGTGCATGTCCAGCAGCGTTAGCCTCTGCCCACCCTGCCCTTCGTCCCTGCCCTGATGCTTAGGTATCACTGGCCACGGGTGGCCGCAGCATCCCTGGGGTGCTCACCCCGACACGTGCACAGGCACCATCCTGCTGGCACCCAGCATCACCTCAGCCCAAGAGCCCATGGGGTCCCAGCCCTTGCTGGCCTTGGAGGGACGCACTGAGCTCTGTGCGATTCAGCAGCCTACAGGAAGCCCTTTTTTCTTTCCCCCCCCCCCCCCTTAATTTTTTTTTTTTAAATTAAATTCAACATGCGGTTTTAAGAGAAGGGATCATTGCAGGAGGGAAGGTTGCTGATCCCTGCTTGGTTATGAGGGGCTGCCCACGCTGTTTGCTGTGCTGTGGCCGATCAAAGCTGGGGGACACCACAGGTATGAGCAGTGTTCGGGCTGTGCTTGGCCAAGTGCTGCCAGGGGCTCTGCTCACACCTTGAATATTTCATCCCCAATTCCCACTAAATCTGGTTGGAGGTTAGCACAGAAGGACAGGGCCAGCCAGGGGCAAGCCTGGCCTGAAGCCAAGCCAGGAGCTCCCTCCAGCATTTCTGGGTCATTGTGGGGCTCCTGGGGAGCACCCAGAGTCCTCAGCCTCTCCCTCTGGCAGCAAAACCCCTCTGGTGAGGGCACAATCCCACCTTTCCCTGTCTCTCCTATGGCATCTTGAGCTGTTGCAAGCAAAGCAGCACAGAGCAATGAAGAAATGGCAATTCCTTTTCCGTCCATTCTTCTCCACCCACCCAACTGTCTGTCCCTCTATCCCACTGCTCAGGAGAGTGCTGCAGCTGGACACACAGACATCCAGCACATGCAAGGCTCCCTTCCTCCCCATCCCCTGCTCCCTTCCCTCCCCAGCTCTGGCAGAGCACATCCCAGGCAGGTGAAAATTGATTTGCAGCAAGCAGGTGCCCTGCCAGCACCTGACTCATCCCTTCACACCATGTCCCTCCCCTGCTGCTCACACCGAGATGAGGGGCACAGGAGCTCCAGCAGGCTGCGAGAAAACACCAGCAGAGCCCAGCCCTGCCATGGGGTGGATCAGAAGACTCAGCACCCAGCATCAGGGATTTCACTGCACCCAATATCAGGGATTTACGCAGCAAAAAGGCAGGTGGCAAGGGTGAAAGTTGGGAACTAGGGAGGACGAGGTGCTCAGCTGATGCACACCCAGAAGCTACAACCATGCAAGCTCACACACTGCTCAAGCTTTTTCTCCTTGTTCATCAGGATCAGGCCCTGCAATGTGCACAGGTGACAGTGGCAGGGCCAAAGGATGCTGTGTTTGCATCAACCTTGCATGAGCCTGGGGAAGGGGGCACTAATTTGCAACCCTGGGCCAGAAATAGCAGCCAGGGCTGGAGCTATTACCCTGCACCACAGCTAGCCTCAAAATGCTCCAAACCACCAGTTTGTGCAAAAGCAGAACTCCTTCCTGCATCTCCTCCCTCTTGTCCCACAAACACAGGTGATGCTCTGACAGAGGGACAAAGCAGGAGGAGAGGTCAGAAGCATCTCCAGCAGCAAAGACATCTCCAACATCACCTCCAGGGCCAGGCACCAGCCCCAGGGCTCTCAGAGTTTCTCCTGTCCTGGGGCAATTTCTCAGCACCAGCAGCCTCCCCTGGTGATGGGACAGATGGCCTGGAAGCAAGAGAAGGGAACCAGATAATGCAGCTTCGGTACAGCCCTGGAGGATGGGGCACCTTGTCCCTGCTGTTTCTGCCCCCTCTGCCCAAAATGCGGAACCTCTGTATTTCACTGGGATCTTCAGATAATCAATGCTGAGCAAACAATCCCAGCTCCAAAGAGTTAACGTACCCTATACTGCTCTGCAAAAAAAAAAAAAAAAAAAAAAAAAAGAAAAAAAGTCCCTCAACAGGCCTGCTCCAAATAATAATTCAAGTTCTTTAGAAAGCAGGTCAGCAGCACTGAGTAATAAGTTCATTATAATCTAATAAAGTTCATTAGTCCTTGAAAAGTCTAAAATGCAAAAGCAATATTACCAACGAAATCGCCCTCTGGCGGGATCATTTCTGGGTGGGAAAAAAAGGATTTGAGATAAAAGGAAATAAAAATAGGCAGCAGGAATTTGAAATAGTGGAAGACATTGCTGGGAGAATTACAGACACCTAGAGCACACCCGGAGAGCTGCTGCTCGCCTGTGATGAAAGCGCGGGGCCGCACGCGTGGAGAGGAGCAGCTATTAATAGCGGGGCGGGCGGGACAGCGGCGCGCTCGGATGTGGAGAGCAAGCAAAAAAGCTGGGAGCAGGAAAACCTCCACACAAGCAACAATAAAAGCCCTTAATTCAAGGTCAGCGGGGTCTGGGTTTGAAGCAGGAGGAGCTGGTAGCACCACGTGGGGTTCGGCTCCTGCCTGCTCAGGGACATCTCTATGCAGGTCCCTGTGGGCACACGTTGCTCCTGCAAAGTTGTCAGGAGCAAAGCAAGTGAGTCCTGGGAGCAGCCCATGCTGCAAATGCTCCAGAGACAGCGGTCACTTTGTGCACATGCCCCAGGGAACGTCACCCACCTGCACTTCTGTGGGACGCAACCTGTGGTAGCAATAAAATGGGCAGGGGAGGCTGTGAGCTGGGTCCCCGCAGGCAGCAAGTATCCAGCAGAGCTGGCAGCCGCCCCCTGCTCTGCTCGTCCTGGTCTCCAGCCTCAGGGAGACAGCACCAGGCACCAAAAAGAACAGCAGCAATTTCTCCAGCACATATTGGCTATTTTTTTCCTTTCTGCCCCCAAAAGGACAGTTATCGCCATCCTTAACGCCATGCAGACAGTGGCCAAACAAGGCTGTAAGAACTCATATTGCCTAAAATGAGCAGGGATACGGAGTGCGTTGAGATAAAGTACTTCAGTTCAGACTTTGTGCTTCACATCTGAAAGTTATTTTTCCTTTCTCTCTCTCTCTCTCTAATAAAAGGCCAAAACATCACTCGAGTTCTCTTCTCAATGCCTAGCATGGCCAGTGACTCGTCCCCCACCTGTGGGGCAGGGGATGCTCTGCGGGATGAAGCTTTGATGGCACCTGGAGTCCCCGAAGGCTTTGCCTGAACACAAGCAGAGCCTCGCGCAGCATCAGTTCCTGCAGGCACTAAGTGCACAGGGATGGAGTCACCTGGCCTCTTGCACGCTGAGACATCACCAGCAACATGCCTCCTCGTGAGGAGGAGGAAGGTGCACAACTGAGCACCCAAAGCAGGACCATGGTCCTGATGCAAGCTCCTTTGCAAAACCAGGGGCAGAGGGGCTGCGGTGGTCTCTGTAAGCCACCCCAGCACAACGAGCACCCACATGAGATGGTCCATGTTGCACAGTGCTCCCCAGAACTCACCCAAGGGCTCCTGCCCAACAGCCATGGCAATACCGACTGCCTCCTGTAGCTGCAGAGAGAAGCTCTGGCTGCAATTAGAAGCCTTCAGCCAGCACTGCTTTGGGGGCAGGTTTTTGTCAAGGCTGCCTCATGCTCAGTGGAGCTGACGCTGGGGATGCTCAGCGCCGGGGACGCAGCACCAGGCGGGTGCCTCACCCCATGGTAATTTGTCTCAATCAGCTACAAAGGAGGAAAAATAAAGATCTGAAGAATGAACACCACAATCTATTCAAACTACAGCAGAACATATTGGGAAGGAGCTCAAGATAACGACCTTAAAGATTGATTCTCTTAACCAACATTGTGATGGGCTGCAAATTAAAGGGATGGGAGAAAGGCTGCAATTACCAGAATGTCGCAAAGCTGAGAGGAAATATGAAGTATCAGAGAAACAATTATAATTAGAGATAACATTTCAGATTCTGGTTTTAGTGATGTTAGGTAAATTCTGGATAATTCCAGTGCAACAGGCTGCGTTTCCCCTGAGGTAACCCCACATCCCAAACCTGGCAGTGTGGGGTGGCCCGGGGAGTGGGGGCTATGGGACTCAAGGGGTGGAGGAGAAAGCATTTGCCACGTGCCAGGTACATCAACTGTAACCAGAAAAAAAAAAAAAAAAAAAAAAAAAAATCCCTGGTAGAAATTAGCACTCCGTCAGAACTGAGAAGTTTGGTCTGGAAAGCAGCAGGATGACTGCCCTCAGAACAGGTTCCTGGGCTTCAGTGGTCCACAGAGTCAGACAGCTCAGCCAAAAGCCGGAATTCATTCCCATCCAGGGAGAGAAATACAGATTTTTATTTTTTTTTCCAAATTCAAGTCTAAATTCTGGAATGAAAAACCCTTCTGAGGGCATGACTGATGCCTTCAGACACATCTACCCTCAGAGCCGCTCCCCATAGGAGTGAGTCCTACATTGCACCTAGCAGGAAAAGCGATGCAAAACCCCATAATGCTATTCCATCCCAAATGCAGCCCCAAACCACACAAAGCATCCAGGGCTAAAAAACAAACAAAATAAACCACATATCTAAGGACCCAGGGATCTAAGGAGGGGATGGGAGATGCAGGCTCATCATGAAGCCCTTGTGCTTTCCACTCCACAGGAGATGATTCTTGGTCTTCTACACAGGGGGGTTTCCCCAGGTGCTGAAGGGACCCAGGGTAGCCCCCAGGGGACGTGTCCTGGTGGGCCCAGGGATGCTGTAGCCAGGAGCAGCTCCCATATCCGCATCCCAATGCAGTGCAAAATACAATAACCACCACCCCCAATTAGGGCTGCTTGTGGGGTTTTGCCATCACCAGGAACCCCGTTGAGGGTGCAGGCTCTGTCTCCATTTCACAGCAAGCTCCCACAGCCGTGTGACGCCCCCCAACCAGGAGCACCCTGCAGGAAAAGCAGAGTGGAGGGCAGCATCCTGGTGCTGGGGGCACCAGCCCTGCTGCCAGGGATGCTCAGCATGGAAATTGCTCAGCCAGCAGAAGAAAGATGGATTAAGTCAGAGCAGAGCTGGGGGACGCGATGCTTTCAGGTAGGTGGGTGCATTGCTGTGTGGGGGCTGTGCAGGTACCCCCAGCCCAGGACAAGATGCTCTATCACAGCCAGTCAACTTGCTCTAAGTGAGGCTTGTTCAGGAAGCAGGCACTGAGATTTACATTGCTCCTTCAAGCTGGACAGGTTCAGCCAAGTCCCCATTAGGATCATTTGTTGGTCCAGCAATAGCAGGTACGTGTGCAGGAGCAGAGGGAGATTTCCGTGCGGCATTACGATACTGGCAGGAATCCTGATGCATTTAGACCAGCATAAAGTGCTTCCAGCTTACGTCTCCCAGAGAACTGGCAGAAGCCAGGCTACAGGAGCACCTCCAGGTGGTGCAAGGTGGATCAGTGCCAGGAGGGCTTGCGGGTCCAGCACTCCCTTGTCTAGCAGGGGCCATGCTCACACTCTGAGCAGGACAGATGTGGCACGTCACATCAGATTAGCGTGAAGCTAAAGCACACCTAACACGCCTGCCCAAGCAGTGACTCGCAACAAGACAGCACAGAGGGTTCCCAGCAGTGGGAACAGCACAGAAATGGTCCCGCTGCTGCCTGCTCGGAGGTGAGCACAGCAGCAGGATGCAGCTGGGTCCAAGCCCTGCATCATCTCCAGGAGATGGTGCTTTCCTGGAGCTGCTTTCCAACAGCAGAACTGCAGAGGTTGATACAGACTTATTTCTCAAGGGAAAACAAAAAACACCGCCAGTCCCCAGGCACATTGATCTTTCTTCCCCCAAACACAGCCAATACCACAGGATTTAAGATAACGAGGTATAATCTTTCCACAGCTCTGTGATGCTGGGTGATGGAAGAACAGACATTTACTACTTGGATCAATAATTCAGGATGCAAACAAGAACCTCCTGACACCAAAACACCAGACTGTGCTCCAGGTCCTGCAGAGACCCCACGCAGACCGTACAAAGCATGGTCCAGGAGCAATGGTGCCAGCCTTGAGCTCCAGACCTGGCTCTGCCAGTGAGCCTCCTGTGCACTGCCCAGGCAGCACGGCGGGTCCAGCCCTGAGCAGCACATCTCATTCCCCTGAGCAAGTGCCACCAAGGGGGGATGCTGTTCTCTCCAGCACCACCAGGTCTGCTTGCTTAAT
Organism: Nettapus auritus; assembly: GCA_011076525.1. Classification (NCBI taxonomy): domain Eukaryota; kingdom Metazoa; phylum Chordata; class Aves; order Anseriformes; family Anatidae; genus Nettapus; species Nettapus auritus. The sequence continues at coordinate 6,685,616 of CM021777.1, forward strand.
TTATGATTTTAAAGCCAATTTGGAGGGCAGAAGCAACAGCTTTTCTAGCTGCTTTGATGGTGCTGGGCAGGACCAGAGGTAGCAGCCATGGATCAGGCAGGTAGTGCAGGGCTCTCCTGGGCTATTTCCACAGACATGCAGAGGAATTTCAAGCAGGAGATGCTTGCCAAGCCTGAACACAAAGGGCAGGGATAGGAGGGATGGGAGCACAGGGACCCTGCCCCAAGCTGGCACCCAGGGCAAGGGGCCGAGCTAGGTCCTGAGCATTTTGCTGAGGGAGCACCACATAGAAATCCCTTGCTTTACAACTCCTGGCACACAGGCATCACTTGGCCTCAGATCCCTTTTGAAACTGGGAGCCACTCGAAGGCTGCAGGCAATGGGGGGCATTGCCTGGACTTGCAGGTCAGTGCCATGACTGCCCTGTGCCCCACTGACCACGCGTTGACCATTGCTCTGCCTCTCGCCTCCAGGCTGGGTTTATCATCACCCTGTGTCCCCGCTTGCACTCAGCATTTTCCAGGATTGAAAGCGGTGAAGAAAAACAGTGAGCATTTAAAGCAGGGAGTGTGGGAGTTTGATGTGGAGCCGGGAACAGCGTGCACAGCTCTGCTGTCACTGCAGAACAACATTGCCTCTGAGGAGCAAACACCAGCAGAGAGCAGAGCCCGATTCGGCCACATGCTGCCAAGTCAATTCCCAAACTAGCTAAACTCCAGCCCCAGCCTTGTTTTTTGGCAGATCTTACAGCTTCTGGGCAGTCACCTCCCCTTGCCATCTCTGCAGCACTTGCTGTCAAGTTCACCCTGACCCCGACCTGCTTGTGGCCACCCAGGGTGACACTGTGACGACCAGCACAGCTCAGGTCCTCAGGAGCCTTCAAAACCTTGGAAGCCTCCCACAGCACTTAGCTCTGACCTGCCCAGCACCACATGAGCACATCGCATCAGCTGTGACAGCCAGGCACCCTGTCTACCACATCCAAGAGCCATCCAAGGGCTGGAGCTGGCTCAGCAGTGGCAGTGGATTTGGCTTTGGAGGCACGGTTGGCTTCCCACCCATGCAAGCACCCACTCCATGGAGCAACAAGGTTTTGTTAACCAAGCATTCAGCTTTGGATTTGTTTCCCCAGGAGAAAACACTACACAGATATATCGATTTTCCTTAATCCTTACTATTTAACAACAAAAACAGATGTGCATTTCTGCCACTCTGTACTAACGTGGTGTGCAGAGGCAAACCCCACAGCTCCTCGGGGGTGCTGATATGCACCCAGCATGGATCCAGCCCCTGCCCATGGGCACGCTGCTGCCCGAGCCGCACAGCCAAGTGCTCCCCTCCTCCAAGTACCATGGTGAGGGAACAAGAGAACCACAATGCTGTCAGCAGAAAGGTTCAAGATTTTGGCTTCTGGGAGGGGTAGGATGGAGTATTTGGATGAACTCACTAAGAATTTCATCCGCTATTGCTCATCCCAGCACCGTGCCTTCTGGAGCACATGGACTCCTCCACTTCAGGGACCAGCTTCTTACACCACATCAATCACCTAAAATTAATCTCATCTGCATCCAGCTGGGGCACCCTGTAACCTCCTAAGGGCTGGTGAGCTAAAATGCTTCCGAAATCACAGCACGACGCAGGAGCAGGAGGCAAAATCTCCTTCCATGCCCATGCCAACATGGTACCACCACAAATGCTACAGATCCCACCCTGCTTCACCCTGGCAGCCACTGCCTCGGCATGCCCAGGGCTTGGGCTACACACAGAGTGCCTTGTCAGCAACCCGAAGCTCCATTACCCACACTAATTAATGCATTTTGCACCAATGCCCCTAGCAGCACTGACAAATGTGGCTGGGGGGATTCAGGGCACAAGGGTGGACTTGTTACACCCACACCACCTGACCGAGCTGCCGTGAGTATGGGGGAAGTACATGGAGCACATCAGCGCCTGTGGATACGTGGTGCGAGTGCAGTGAAGCTGCTCGTGTTGAGCTCGGCACTCCTGGGTGATAGCAGATCATTTCGCTTGGCAGGGCACGCAGGAGAGCAGAGCCAGGCTTCTGCAGCGTCTGTGCAAACAGGAGCGCCGGAGGCAGGGCTTTCCGAAACTCCCCTGGGACACAGGGGCAATCCCCAGTGATTTTTCAAGATACCCTTGCCTCTAAACCCACATGCTCTCCAGCCCACGGTCTGCAGGTACCTTAGCAGCACCCTCTGCATGCAAAGGGATGAAAACCTGTGTGTGCCTCAGATTGCTGATTGGGCAAGGAGCATCCTCTGGGTAGAGCTGTTCCTGCTCTAGGATGGACAGAAAAGCTGCTGCCTTGGGCAGCAGCACCCCACAGCCCGGCGTTTGTGTTTTCCTGACCCCCATTCAGCCTCAGTTTGCCTCACCCTGGTTTAAAGAACGATTTGCAGCTTCGAGCATGTGTTTGAAGCAGGCTGAGCGTTGTTATGAATGAAAAAATAAATCCTGAGGCATTCTCCTATGGGAAAGAGGAGAAGTTGGTTTTTATTAGGCCAGAATCACACTTTGGACCTGCTTCTACACCATGTTTTATGTTTAGCAAGCGCTGCATAGGATTAGCTAGTTAATTAATACTTAGCATTATCCTCACAGATGGAGAGAGCTTCTAAGAACTTAAGGTAAAATATTTTAGCAATACAGATTTGTGCCAACCTAAATTTACTAATCTCATTATACTTAGGAGTGTAACAGGAAAAAAAAAAAACACACAAAATGAGAGTAATAAAACACAGATCCTTTTATGCACATACCAGTCTTTTTGCCTGTAAAGGTGCCATTTTCACACTGCACCAAGAAGAGTTTTAAACACAACCTTTCATGTTTAATCCAACGCAAACCCATCGGCCACAGCTTGAGGAGCTGCTTTGCAAGGGAGCAGCGTGGAACAGAGGGGACGGGGGCAAGGGAAAAGCACCCAAAACGGGGCATTTCCCTGCTCCAACACAGACAAAAATGCCTGAAAAGGGATCCAGAGCAGGCCACTCAGTGTCCTGCTTTGAAATACTTATTTTCACACCAACTTTTTCAGCTGCCTGCAGAAGTTTCAATTAAACTGCTTTAATGGAGATCAGATTTTAAAGGCTGCTTCAAGTAGGGGAAAAAAAAAAAAAAAAAAAAAAAACACACACAGATTTTCACTCAAAAAAAATGTAAAAATACAGGATCTGGCTCAGGTTGGCTTGGCTTTGTGGTGGCACAGGGAGGATCTCCAGTGCTCCTTCGAGCCTGAACCTTGCCATGTTTAAGCAGGCTGTTCTATAACAATTTGAAGCATTTTCTAAAAAAGCCCTCTCTAAAGTAGCCTGTTTGTCAACAGTTGAATATAAGCAGTAAAAGAACATTTCAGCTGAAAAAGGCCATTCAGCTCAGGGTGGGCTCTAACTTTACATGCTCCCAGCTCAGCTGCAGCTTGCCCCCATTTGGCTGCTCTTCCCCCCAAATTGTGCAGCCCTTGGCTTGGGTCCTCGTGCAGCAGCACCGCAGCTGCAGCCTCCAGATTCTTCCCCAGGTGTTTTGGGAAGAGAAAATCCTGAGCAGGAAAGCCAGACAGGGCTGAACTTTGTCTTTCATGAAGCTTGCCTGGGTTAGAAAATTAAACACAAGGAGGGTTGATAACCCTGCTATCACACTAGGCAGGGCTAGGCTCTGGCAATGCTGCCCAGGTGTATATGGGCTACTCTGGTGTTTGGGGCAGTGGCAGCACCTGGTGTTCCCATCTCCCAGCCCCAGATCTGCACCTGCCGAGCAGCACAAAGCTCCAGCACCATCCTGCTGGCACCATCCCAGCTCCCAGCTGCACAGGTGAGTCATCACTCTCCTCCCAGGCTCTATTTCTGGCTCCCCACATGCACAACAGGATCAATAGCTGCTTTGTCAACAGCCCCTGTCTTTTTCCTTCCCCAGAGCAACACCCATCCATCGGGGGAAGGAGATCACCACATCACCACAGTGATGGTGCTGCAGCCGCCTGCTGCCTCAGCCCCACAGCCAGACCTGCTCACAGGGCTTTGCTTACGGAGAGAGGAGCTGGTGTGGTCTGTGGGGTCAGGGCTAAAGCTGGTGTGGATGGAGGGAGGAATGCACATCTATCACCTGGGGCATGGCTCCAAGGACAGCATACAAGCATCTCACCTGGAGTCTGGGCAGTCCAATTAGCATTGCTTCTGCTACATTATGTTATTATGGCAAACAGATTGCTGGCAGCCTGGCAAAGGCAAAAAAATAAAAATCTGAGAACTGTATTGGGAATTTGACAATAACCAAGCCAGGACAGCAAAATGCTGGGGCTCCACTGTCCGGGAGAGAAGCAATGCTGGAGCAGCCCGACCCCTCTCCCCACCACACAAGGGCTTTTCCTGGTCTGCTGGTGCCCAGCAGCACAAGCAGCATTCCCAAGCAGCCTGCAGCTCCTGGCTTTTACCCCAAGCCCCAGAGGCAAAGCAGCTCCTGTGTCAGCCAGGGGACAAGGAGGCTGCTCTGTGCCCAGCCAGGTGGGTACTGCCTGCCCAGGGGAGTTCCCAAAGGGCAGCTTCTCCTTGGATCCTGGGCAGGGGAAGATGATGCTTTGAGCAGACACTTCCCGCAGCCTCCCCAGCTGTGCAGGATTATCATCTCAGTTGCACCTTAAAATAGACCAGAGAATTCGCCTCGCTCGCTGTGTGTGGAGACAGCGATAATTAGAACAAAGAGGAGCCTGAACTTCACAGCAATGGGAACTTCAGTGGGGAGGGAGCATATTGGCAGGAAAATCAATCCGCCATGAAAAGGGAGAAGAAAAAGCAAAGCACGAGGCTGGAGCCACTTCAATGAGACTAACAGCACACCCAGCTGAATGAGGGGCCCCCAATTAGCTCAGATTAAGAAGAGACTGGCAGAAGATCTGCTGGGGAAAAATAAAATCTGACCTAGCTAAGACATTTTCAAACATGACATAATTGTGGATGGCAGCTGCGGCCCCTGTGAGGGTAGCACAGCACCTGCCTGCAGGGCCCCATCCTGCTCCCAGCGAGGTGCTGCTGGTCCTGGCAGCAGGAGGCCCAGGCTGGAGGGGATGCCTGGGCACCAGGCAGGGCATCCCAGGGGGAGTAACTCCCCCACCCCTCCTGTTTTTAGTCTCAGAGGCCTAACCTGGCTACATGCAGCTCGGTGGGACCACAGCACCTTTACGAGGCAAGGAAGGTACCAGGACACAGCCATCGGGGCACCTCCAGGCCTTTGCTGTGCCACAAGGCTCCAGGCACTGTCACTGTGTCCCCTGCAGGTCCCCCGGGGATGGGGACATCCCCAGCACAGTCACCTCCGTCGCCCTGTGGAGGATCAGGAGGGGACAAGGGCCAGGACAGCAGCAGGGCCACAGTGTCCCCAGGGACCCAGCGCCAGCTCCCAGCCCCAGCACACACAGGCACATTCGGAGAGTGCCTCCGGGGCCCAGAAATGGAAAGCACTCAGTGCTATATTTAGCCTCCTGCTTATGGAAATACATCATTTGGTTTCATAATGGGTTTTGCAGCCTGGTCGATGTGTGGCATTTCCAGAAGGTGTCTGTGGCTCCGCAGCCCCCAGCATAGTGCTCCCAGACCATGCTTCTCCTCCCTCCACGCCTTTGCCATCCTCAGGAAATTACACCGCATTATTAAACCACCTTGTCCTGACCCAGCCACTCGACTCCCAGGCAACAGTGGCCACATGCAGCAGGCATTTTAACAAATAATTGTGCTTCCCCTCAATACTGCCTCCGTCACCACTCGCAGACCCCCAGCCCAGCACCCCCCACCTCTAAGCAGGAGCCACAGCCCCAGCACCGTGGGCTGCAGCCCACACTCCCTGTCTGAAATTCAATTAAAGCAAGCATTATTTTGCTGTCACCCAGTCAGAAAGGATTACAACACATTGCACACTGGATGCAGTTGGAGGCAAAACAATTCCCGTCAAGAGGGAGGGTCTCCCCAGGCACTCACTCCAAGTGACACCAGTTTATGGGAGCTTTCACATCAGTGCTTAGCTTAAACCCAGCACATTATTTAAATAATGGGCTAAATGGCACTGCTTAGCCTCCGAGACCTCCAGAAGTTCAGCAGAAGGTAGAGACTCCTGGCAGGCAGAGGGGACCCAGCTGGTAGCTGGTACTGAGCCTCCTGCATCCCAGACCAGGGCACGGCACGAGGGGACAGAGCTGGAGCAGCACCAGCTCCTCCTCCTGCCCTCCAGCACACAGCTCCACTTTGCACTCTAATTTCCACAAAAACGATAAGTTTAATTTGAAAGGGCATAATTCTTAATTTATGTGTTGTCATGAACAAAGGCGGCAGAAGTAGGTCACTCCATTATCTGCTGCTGGAGCGTTTTGCCAAGGAGCCAACACAAAGCTAAACAAAATCATCACCCAAGGTTCTGGATTCGTTTGGAAGAAAATATTACAGTTATTTTTCTACTTGCTTGATTTGCACATCTTGGATTGCAGAGCATATTTAGTTTGGCTTTATAGCACACATTTATTGTGACTGTCATATTCAATAATGCTGCCTATAGTCAAAGAGCAGTCTTTCATGGATACAGAGTCTCAATTTATAATTCAGTATCACAGCTTTGAGAACTCACACAATAAGTCAGCCAACAACAAAAAAGCCTAAAATGCCTCTATGCAAATAAACACGTCAGGATGAGCAAGCACCTTCCCTCAAGGGGCTGCCAGCCTCCTGCCTGGCCCTGTGCCTCCCCAGCCAGCCCAGAGGCTCCAAGGGTGGAGGAGCTCAGCTTGCAGGAGCTGTACCCAGCTGCTGGGCTCTGCTAGGGTTTGGGGAGATGCTGCTGCAGCAGGGAGAGCAGCACCTCCTTAACGAGCCCTCATGTGTGGGCTCAACACACCACAGAGCCACAGCACCTCTCACCACCTCTGAGAGCACCCAGGAGAACCCGACCAACCCCAAGTCCCCCTGAGGCTTGGTATCTTCTCAATACAGAGGCTAGCAAAGCTGGAAGACCACTGACATCCAAGCAACCATCCAAACCAAAGCCATGCTACGGTCCTACCTTCATCCAGGGCTGCTTTCTGCTGCTCCAGCTCACTGACTGCTCTCCTGGGTGCTGCCACCATGGCACTCAGTACATAGGGCACTGCCACCCCTGCAGGGCAGCCCAGCTCCTGCTGCCCCTAGCAGCCAGCTGAGGTTGAGAAAAGGGAATTGGGAAGAGCTGGAGCTCTTATGGAGCTGGGGGCCCCAGGTGAGGCCCATCAGGACAATCAAAATCAGTAAGGCAGCTGCTTTCTTCTTAATCTCTGTGTTGGGGGTAGGGTTGTTGTACACCTGTGGGCGCTGTGGGTGGGAGAGGGGCTGGTGGCTCCTCTCCTTGGGAGATGGAGGAGCTTTGGCAGGAGTTATGCGTCCTGCTGTTATTGTACTGGCACCTTCTGGTGTGCTTGAGGTGGCTGTAATACCTGGAAGGGTCGTGTCCCAGCCAGGGCAGGGTGTAGCTGTGCCCAGCACCACCAGAGCAGCCTTCCTCAGGGGCCTGCAGAGCGCAGTGACCAGGGGCAGAAGCAGGGAGCACCCCAGGGTGGGCTGGAGGTTGGGGGCACGGCCGGCTCTGCTCACAAACAAGAGGAGAAATTATATGAGTGCACAGAGGATTACTGCCATAGCTTGATGCTATAGCTAGATGCCTCCTGCTACGGCCGAGCCACAATTCTGCTGCATGCTGTGTCCTGTGCTGTGACTTTTCCTTCTCCAGAGCTTATTTTCTCAACCCTTGGCTCTGGTGGAAAGGCTCCTGTTGAAGCTGAAGCTCTGAGCTAATGCTGTGGGGCTGTTCTCTGACCATCATGGTGTGACTGAGCTTGGCCAGCCTTCTGCTGGATTCTGAGCAGTGCTGAGCACTTGTGTTTTTCCTAGCAGATGGACCCAGCTATAGAAATTAAGGCTGAACAGTTTTCCTTTTGCCCGCTGACTTATAAAACCCGTTTGCATAAGGGTGAGGGAGCAAAGGTGGGGAACATCTTTATCTGCTAATGATCCTGTGAATTATACATGCTTAGTATTCATGCATCTGAAGAAGAGGCAAACACAGCCATTTTCTGTGGAGTGACCTTTACCAGCAGTCAATACATTTACATTTAATTTAGAATTACAATTATTAGGTCAACTTGGGAACAAGTGGAACTTACAGTTATTGAGAGGGGAGAAAAATTGGTCTTGCTGCCTTCATCCAGTGAAATGCTGCTTTTTCTCTTAAAACACACTTGAACACAGCCTGTAGCAGTGTCCCAGGTGCATTTAAGCAGTGTTGTTTGGGCTGGATGAATTCCTGCTCGATGGGGCTTCTGGCTTTGATGCAGCACTGCTGGAGCCAACAGCAGGCCTTGCCTGGCTTCCTTGGTGCCCGCCAAGGGGCTTCCCAGCCGGCGTGCTGTGTAAAGCCACAGCAAAAACACCATGTCTGCCTTCAAGATGCTTCTGAGAAGTTCACCTGGAGTTTATTAGGGTAACCCCTGTGATGGGTTTGGAGATGGCTGCAACAATTTGTGAGCACTGCACCCTGACCGGGTTGTGGCAGTGGCTGCTCCGTGCTGAGCCTCAGGAGATGCCACCAGCCCCCCCGTGGTTCGGGGCCACGCGTCCCACCAGCGGCTGGCTTCAGCTTGGGGCAGAACATCCAGGCTCTACCTGCAAAACCCCTCGAGTGGGCTTGCACCGTGCGCCCCCAGCCCGTCAGTAACGCGGCACCCCGCGATCCCAAATGTGTGGGCAGGAAGAATCGCATTTCAGCCGATACTGAACATACATTTAAAAGTCACAAAGCCTGCCTCTTGTTTTCATTCCTGAGCTCTGCAACCTGCCAGTGGGATGTGTTGTGCTGCAGGTCGGCGGTCACAAAGCACCGCCCGCGTTAACGAGCAATTTCTTATGCAAACCACCACGGGTGGGAGCACGAGAACATCTCCAGCCCCTTCGCCTCCTATGGCTCTCGTGGCTCTAAGCATCTTGGTGAGATGCTTAACTCGGTGCAGACCAGTGCTGAGGGGGCTTCTCCGGGCTCTGCAGGTATTTGCAGAGCTCAACAGGCTGCAAAACATCACATCCCAGCCCCGCAGCCAGCAGAGAGGCACAGCCTGTCCCAAAATGCTTGGCGCAGCCTTGTGGGAGCGGTGGCACCGCTCTGCTCCCTGTGCCACCCAAAGCATGGCGTGGAAATGTACCCCGTGATACAGGTAAAAAGGCAAAGGGATCTTCTAAAAAATAAAGAAGTGATATTTATCTATATACATGTGGATGGATGGGGACTGTTACCCAGCTGCTCCCTCATTGCTGTGGGAAGCAGGGGGTGTCGCGATGCTGCCGTTTCGGGAGGCAAACTCCTGCTGGCTGCTCGCAGCTCCAGGCAGTGCCCATGTCTTTGAGTGTGTCTGGGACTCCGGGCTGAGCCTTTTGGGAGCAATCTTAGATGAGGAGCTGAGTGTGTCATTTGGGAGAGCAGATTTTAAGAGGAACATAAGCTATTTTCTCTGCTCACTCAGCTCCAAGCACAGACTGGGTGCACATCTCCTCCCAGCTTTTGCTTTTGGAGAGCAGCAAATGTGGGCACATCTGCAAGCAGAGAAGGGGCTGGGACTGGCCAGGGACTGTCTGGAGGGACAGTGGCCCCCCATGGGGATGGCTCCTTCCTCCTGGAGCTGCAGGAGCAGCCCAAGCTGTGTGGGAGCTGATGGACAGAGCCATGGGAAACGGGGGCAGGAGGCTGAAAGTAGCACACTGCTATTTAACCAGCCTGCCTGACAAAGATGCTCTCCTTAAATCCATTTTTGGAATTTCATTTTAAAGCTGATCACTGCTCTGGGAAAGGTTATTGAAGCTGTTTGGACATAATAAGCACATTAAAAATCCATGTTTACTCCTGAAATTGTCTCGGTGGCGCTGAGCATCCCCGGAGCGATGAGTGCTGCTCCGTGCGCCCAGCAGCTTCCAGTGGAAAAACCTTATTTTAAATTAAGGGACTCAGACTTGCACCATTAACCGTCATGCACGACAGATCTCCCACCACTTCTCCATCCTCATGGGTGTTTGATGTGGGCCTTGGTGCAGGACGTGCCCCCAAAGAGGTCTCCAAGGGCTGTGCGATGTCTGACCCCAAAGGGTTTTTTCGTAACAAACTCTGGTTGCAAAGAAATGCAGCAAAATGGAGAAATGCCAAAATCCGAGTGCTTCTCAAAGATGGTGTTTATTTTCCTGGCTCCCTGGTGAGGCACCAAGGTATTTCTGTCTGTTCTGCAAGTAGGGAGTTGAGGCAGGGCAGGGAAGGGAGGAAACATCCACTGCACTTGCACCGCCTTTATGCGAGGATGCAGCATTGGGGCCAGCACCCCTACGAGCACCCCTGCCTGCACCCCTAGGGGCTCTCTGCAACCTCATCTTTGCCCCATCCATGGGTTTTGCAGAGGCATGGAAGGCAGCCTTTGTGTGTGTGTGCATGCACGGGGCCTTGCACAGGGTCCCCGGTACCAGCACAGGCTGCAGCAGCAGCTTTCTCCTCTCCTGCTGCCCCCTGCGATTGCCTTCACGCTTGCTGAAGCTTTGCAAGGGCTGGTTTTGCAAGGGGTCCTGCTGCTCCCCAGGCTAACAGCACAGTGCGGAAAAGAGAGGATCTTTTTATGACGTGAGTCTAGTCACCGTTGCAGCGGTGTGGAAGCAGGGCAAGACTCAGAGCCTGACTCCAGCAGGGCTTGTTCGGGCTTCAGGAGCTGGCAGGGAAAAGTGGCATTTTGTGGAGTCTGCACGCAGGGAAACTGCAGCGGGGAGCAGCAGGGGATTGTGCACTGTGGATCAGTCATGGCACTATGCAAAGATGCTGAATTTTGAGGGTTTGGGGCATAGCCAAAGGCCCTAGGACCCCGTGGATACATTGCTGTTCCCGATGTTTCCCTCTTTGGGCACGGATTCAGCTCTCTTTTCCAGCAGGGATGCCCAAAACTTGATTTTTGCCTTTTTTTTTCCACAGTTATGGGATGGCCCCCAGATGTGGAAAAGGACTTTTAAAAGGAAATAGGGCTGAGCAGGACAGCGAGGCATGCAAGCGGCAGGTGCCTGCCCAGAGCATCGCCCTGTCTCCAGCAGAGACGCTGCAAGGGCAGGCAATTAGAGCAGAGGAAACGTGATTAAACACCCCTCTCTTCTGGATTAAATAAAGGAGGGCTCGGGGCAGATTTCCGCTGAAAATTAATAGGAGACAGAGCATAAGTGAGCACAAGGAGTGCTTTATTTCAGGTCAGCCCTTCTCAGAGGTTGCACTGCTGTGCCTGCCAGAGCCGCAGCTCCAGACGTGAGGGGTCAAGGCGAGGGGCTGCTCCCCAGCACCCATTCGGGCAGCCCCCGATGGTTCTTGGGGGCCAAGAACCAGCCTGGATGGGTAGTGGCAGAAATACATTTTTTTCCTGAGTTTGCAGCAGATTTTTCCAACCTTTTCCCACGAGAGATTTCATCTCTGGTTCGAAAATGTAATTTATAGCCAATAAAAAATCCACCTTGCCTTCAGGCAGGAATTTTTCCCCCTGCTCAGTCCTTGAATGTCGTGGGTGACTTTGTGGCATCTCCTCGTGGCACCGTGACCAACCCACTCCCAAGGGCACAGCGTGTGCTGCCTCGAGGGCAGCGTTGGTTTGAACCCTTCCCCCTTTGCCCGATGGCTTCATATCTGGAGACCGCCGGCTTGTTAGGAAACTATGAATTATTTTGTGCTGCATTCAGTCTGGTAGCAGGGGGTTAGCCAACAGAGGTCATTAAGGATGAGAGGCTGCCCTTCACAATAAACCACCAGGCTCTGGGTAAAATATTAGAATGATGGAGCCCCCCAGGCTGGAGGAGACCTGTGGGCTCACCAGGCCCAGCCACCCCTGACCGACTGCGTGCCCCCACTGAGCCGTGTCCCCAGGTACCACGTCCACACGTCCCTTACACACCCCGGGGGTGGGGACCCCACCAGTGCCCCAGGCAGCCCGTCCCAGTGCTTGGCCACCCTCTGCGGGACCAAATTCTGCCTGAGGCCTGCTTTGGGCCTCCCCTGGTACAAATTGATGCCATTTCTTGGAAAAGAGTTCCAAAACCAGCTTGTTTTAAGCATGTGACAGGAATTGCCTGCAGCAGTGTTATAGACCCCCGGGGTGGGTTTGGGACCCAAAGTGGGGCCAGGGTGCGGGCAGCGAGCCCTGGGGGCACCGGGTTGCCGCAGCATTTCCCCCGTTGTCTCTCTTATGGAGCTGTCTCTTACAATGCTTACGGCAGCAAAATCTGCTGCAGGCGTGTGAGGGATTCTCCGTGCAAAACTGATAAGCTGAAGCCTCATTATTATCCCACACAGTGATTATCTCTACTTGATGAAGTCTCATATTTGCCCAATTTCAGATTGAAACCTTCCCCTTTTCAATTTGAGCCTAATTCATTTCTTGACTCCTGGTTACAGTGCAAGATATCACAAATGCTCCCGGCCTCTGCTGGCTCTGATTTATATTGTTAAGAATCATTTACTCGCAATTAAAATGAGCCTTCGGGGCTTTTGCAAACAAGCTGAATTACCTAACAGCAAAACATTTGCTTTTTGTAAACAGCGACTGTGGGCTGTGGGGCTCTGAAACGGACTGGGATGGGAGGAACAGGAGGGGATGTTTCAGCTTTCCCCATCCCTTGTGTCCTGAGCATGAGGATGTGTTGGGGACTGGGCTGGAGCATCCCTGGGCACCCCGGCTCCCTCCTCTTCCTCCTGCACGGGGAGGAAGGAGCCCAGGGCAATGGGGTGCTCCCTGCCCCGCCACCCCCATCACCCCTGAGCCCCCAGAGTGATGTGGATACATCCCCAGGTGCAGCCCCAGGGATATGGGACCCAACTGCCATGGAGATGTCAACAGCAGCATGTTCTTAATGAAGATAATTAACAGTAGGATCATGTAATTGGCAAAAGCTCCTATTCTTGGCTCCTCCGCTGCAGCTGCTGTAGACAAAACCACCCTGCACCCAGCAGATCGCAACAACCCTCTTAAAATATGAACTTGGCCAAATGCTGAGGATTTAGGGTGTAAATGCCCCAAATCCCAGCAATAATTTACAGTAGGGCTGGTGCTTCAAAGAATGCAGCCACCCAAAAAGAGGGTCTTCAACAGGCTCCTTGAACAGCTGAGCATAAAAACTCTGTTAGGCTGTTTGCAAAAGGCTCTGGCCATGCTTAAAAGTGGAGATAAACTGCATCAGGATGCATTCATGGAGGAAAATGGTTTTGCTTTGGCCTGTTCCGAGCTCTGTTGTTTCCAAGCACATCGCTTCCAGCAGCAGGAGGTCACCCCCAGGTGCTGCTCGCCCACACCTGATGGGCACCAACTGCAAGAGGCCCAAAGCTGCTGCCCCTTGCTGACCTGGATGGGGTGGTAGAGCTCATCATTGTCCCCAGCTGGTGGCCAGGCTGAGGAGCTTGTTGGCACCTTCATGCCTACACAAGGCTGGGAGAGAGCTGGGGAGATTTGTGCTTGGGGAAACAGCACTTTGCTTGCCTGGCTCTAGCCCCCTGCCTGCATCCAGCAAAGCTGCCCTGTGCCCATGGGGATGGTTGGGCAGGATGCTATTGCTGTGCTCCTACTTGTCCTCCTCCTGTGCTGGGGTGCTGTGAGGGCTCCTTGCCCTGCGAGGCTGAGCCTGGGGGATGGGATGGGATGGATGTGAGGTGTTACAGCAGCTCAGACCCAGCTCCATGGCTGGGATGAGCAGAAAGGGCTGCTGAGGTTTCCCGATGCTGGGGCTGTGCTTATAGGGTGGGTGCCGCAGCAAACCCCAGCCCTGCTGGCTGTGGCTGTGCTCTGCCATGTCCTCCTGAAGCCTCCTGGGGACTTGGGTAGCAGGATACAAACCTCAAACCTGTGCCGCAGGCAGTTATGTCTCTTCTAATTAAGAAGCCCGAGGGTGCTGCGAAGGTGCTGTGAGCATGGCAGTGCTGTCCTCCCTCCTGGCTGCTGAGCTGGAGGGAAACCTGGTGGCAAAGGGCTAGCTGGGAGGGCACCCTGCTGCTCTGCACTGCTGAGCTCGTGGCCACAGGGATGGCCCAGGCGAGGCTGCTGGGGGGTGTGGGGTGGCAGGGGCAGAGATGCTCTGTGCCGTGGGGCTCTCTTGCTTGGAGACCTGAGCCCCGTGGCTTCTTGTGGTGTTGATTTGTGGCTTATCATAGTGCTTGCAGCACTGCTGGTGTGGTTGAGCAGTGTCTTCCCAAAGGGCTTATGAACAAGGCCACTGTGCTGTCTCAGGGAGCTGTGCTCACAGGGAGCTGCTGCTGCCTCCGCCAGAGCTCTGAGCAAGCACCCATCCCCTCCAGTTATCTGCTGCGGCTTCCTCCGCTGACATGCAGTATTTATTTGGTGACTGGATAATTTGAACCTATGGAGTTATTAATTATGACCTTAATCTGATCATTGCTTTGTTCCATTTTTAATTAGCTTAGTCAAACTGAAGTCATTTTGCTCGGTAATATACTTGCTTAAGTGCACGTCTGATTGCGTATCCTTTTTATATCCATCAGAAGCACTCGGGACTGGCTCACTCCCTCAGACTGCAGCCTGGGGCATGAACTCTGAGCCAGCCTTGAGGAGCAGAGGTTTGCAGGCAGCCTGCTCTGCTCCTGAGCAGCCAGCGCCCCTTGGACCTGTCCTGTGGGTAACGGGGAAGAAAACGGGAACTTTGAACCTCTGTGCCACCAAGAATTGGCCTCTTCATGTTCAGCTTGTGCTGAATGCAGGTAAAGCACTGCTTTATCTGGACGTGAGGTTTGGAGGAGCACTAACCCAGGTGTTTTAGTAGGAGCTGTGTTCCTGCTGCTGGGCACAAGGAGCTCAGCTTGTGTGCCCTCTTGGCTCTCGGTGGAGACTCACAAGCAGATGGAGGTTTTCAAGTTATCTGCTTTCAACCACTTCAGTGATGCTCACGGGTAGCTTTTATCGCAGTGTCTTGGAAGGAAAAGGAAGCTGCTAGCAGAGGGCTTGGGCTGGGCAGTCTTGATGGCATCTTGGACCTGCCAGCACCCAGACATCCCCAGCTGCACAGGACAGCTGGGCTCAGGGCTTGGGGTTTTGATGCCGAGAGCTGATGGCTTGTTTATGGTCCTAGGGCTGAGATTTCCTTAATCTGGGATCCAGCCGCATTCCCAGCTCCCCTGGGCTGCACAACACAAATCCATGCCCCTGGTTCCCCTGGATGAAGGGGATGATGGTGCTGGCTGCTGGTCCCTTAGGCCTGTGGCTTAGAGGTGCTGGAAGGGGCTTGTTTTGCCCCATTTTCCCTTCCCATTTGCATTTCCAGCCCTTGCATGGTCACTTGTGCCTGGCCTTGGCAGCTGGGGATGGCAGCACGAGACCAGAGCCTGCACAGGGTTGCCAAAATCACGCTGCAGTTGCCCCTGCTGCCTTTTTGCCAGGCAGAGGTGCTGGGGTTGTTAAGCACAGGAGCGCTAATGGAACAGAACCAGTCCCTGCCATGTTCGCTGCTTTCCCCCGCTTTATTGCCTAATTCACAGCAGGGCAGTTCCACATCCGTTCTCTTGGGATTGAATTTAAGCAGAGCTGTATTTAATCACCTGTCTCATTAATCCCTAATATTCTGTGTGCAGACCTAGCTAACAGAGCTGTGCGAGAAGGCAGTGCTGAGGTGGGAAGGAATTAAACAGCTGTACCCTGATGAAAACCCAGCCACAAGTTCCTCAGCTGCCAGGGGCTGAAATCCAGGTTTCACTGGAGGACGTGGCCCAAAATCTCCCCAGTGCCCAAGTGCCACACTGCAGGGCAAGGACAAAGTGGAGCTGGAGCCAGGTGGTGCTCCCTGAGGATGGAGCACACCAAGGCGGCTTCATGCCAAAGTTTCCACCAGGCAGGTCTTGTCCTGAAGATGGATGTCACCAAGTCCTGGGGCTGGTGGTGCAGGTGACAGTGACCACCTCCGAGATGAGTGTGCCCTCTTTGCTGTACCTTTTTCCCTGGAGATGTGGGTGGCAGGACCAGTCCCCACCTGCTGCAGGACACCTCCATCTCCCCCGTGTCCACCAGCCCTGGGGACGCAGCAGGGCAGGATGGGGCTGCAGACGGAGCTGGGAGCATTGCCATGGTTACAGGCACTTTCCTCATTCTATTTGTCTTTTTACCATTGCTCAGGTAGATGCACTGCAAAGCAGCTGAGCAAAAGATGCTGGGATTTCAGATCCCTCCAGTAGCCCGTATTGCCCCAGGATGGGTAATGAGGAGAAAGGGACCCCAGGTGGTAGCTCCCTTCTTCTGTCCTAAATTAGACAAGTGGAGGCCCTTCGTGAAGGCTCCAAATCATCCCTCCAGGTGGTTCTCCCCACGTGACTGCTTGTCTGTGAGCACCGGGAAGAAAGACTGGTGAACTTGGCAAGGGGAAGAAACCCTGTGCAGCTGTGGTTACTGATTTGTGTTCAGAATTATCAAACATCAGAAGAAACGAGGACCCTCCAGCAGCCATGTACACGCTGTCCTCTGGTCTCTCCTCTTCATCTCCTCTTATTGCTCCCCGTGTCATGTGTCACCTTGCATTATGTTCTTCCCTGGGCAGGGACCCGTGATGCCCGCTCCCTGCACTGCCCAGGGCCCTTGGCAAGCTGCAGCTCTCCCAAAACATTTATCGTGGTGTGGGGGGAAAAAGGGAACTTTGGGCAATTCCTTCCTCTGCAGTAATCCCCCCAGGCTCCCTCCTAAAGCTGTTCAATCTCCCTTTGATGAAACACCTGTAGGCCTACAAAACCTGTCCTTTCTCCCTGAGCTGGACTTAAGGAGTCACCCAGCTAATTGGTGATAATTAGCACTGATAACTAGCAGGCACACCTCAGGATGGTGATAATTTGGGCCTGACCCTGTGTGAACTGCCTCTGCTGTGGGTGCTCACGCCCTGCATTGGGGCACGGCTCCCCCACGGGGTCTCACTGTTCCCGGGCACCATGCGAGTGCCGCATGATGGGGACCACTGTGCTCGGCTCCAGCAGGACAAACAAGGTTGTCTGGGTTTTCCCCCAGCATTTCAGCTATAATTGAGCACTTTAGAGCACTTTGTGCCATGAGGCTCTAGAAGGGGTTTGGATCTGAGGCGCAGATGTCTTTTTGAGCAGTGAGAGGTGGATTTGTGCTGCTCCAACCTGCTCCTGCAGAGAGGGGAAATGTCCCCTTGCTTGGGGACACAGCAGTGTCCCAAAGCCTGGTGGTGCTTCCTCGGGGTTTGGTGCTCTGGACAGGATGTGGCTGGGGACAGAGACAGCCCTGGGGTGAGCCTGGGCAGAGCTCTCCTGTGGCCAGGGTGTTTGTTCCTTTTTCTGGCTGGTTTCCAGACAGAAATAACAGCTCTGAGCCTCAAGGCCTTTCAACCGGCTCTTCCTGACGCTGCTTTCTGAAAATAACAATAGTGGGAGGTTTATGTTCCTTCCTTTTTTCCCTAATTCAATCTTTCCAGTGATGTTACAATTGCTTAAGTGGAGCTTTCCCTGATGCGATGTCAGGGCTGGCTGTGTGGCAGAATTACAGCCGGCTGAATTAGTGCTGTGTTTTCTCGCTGTGCTCGAGCCTTTGCAGTGACCACTGGCTTTGTGTCCTCCACCTGCTCCCAGCTCTCCTGTTTCCCCCACGTGTGGTGGCACTAAGATCTGCCCAGGGCTTTGGGGTGAAGCACCTGCTGTGCCCTGCCCAGAGCGATGCCGCCTATGGGTGCTGCCACCGAGCTGCTGCAATTGCCAACGCTCTCCTGGGAAGACACAGAAGTAAGCAAGCGTCAGGGATATATGCTGTATGCTGCTCTGCCTGTGCTGTAAAGCCGTGCAGGTCTCTGGAGAGCTGGGGATGCTTGTTCAGAGGCATGGGGAAACCCCAGATATGCCCCACAAGCCACCAGGGAACGCAGGGAGATGCTTCCGAAGTCAGTGTTACTTTTTCTTCCTTTGCATAAGACGAAAGCAGATCAGCATAAAATCAGCAAATACATTTGCTGGGTGTGATGTTCTTGCTGCAATACCCCAGGTGGTGGGAAACCCCACTAATCCTTCCCCTGGTTACAAAGTATCCCACTGAAAGTATTTATTCCAGCCTTCTTGGGAAAATAGGAGGAAATAGCAGGAAAATACTGCCCCATCCTTTCCGTGCCCCAGGATACGGCTGCAGAGCATGGCCAGCTGCCCGTGCAGACAAGCTGAAAGATGGGGAGGAAATGTGATTTTTTTTTTTCCCTGATGACTTTCTTCCCAGTGATCCTAGCTGCTATTTGTAACGGCAGCAGATCCGTGTCCTCAGACAAAATCTGCTTTTCAAGTGATGAAGTCCCTTTTTATAATAAATGCTGCCAACTCTTAGAAGTGATAGCTCACAAACAATTGGAGAGAGGACACGAGGACTGCTCTCCAAGATGCCATGCAGAATAGATCTTCCACTGTACAGCAACAAATCAAATTTAGGGAGAAAGGATTTGAAAACAAATTACCAGTGAGATATTTCAAGCTGACAGCAATTTGGAGCAACTTAGGTCTGTCTGGTAAGAACTGTATTCCTTTTATTTCCCTGTCAATAGCAGCTACCTTATAAGATTGGTTTCTCGATGATAACTCTCTTGTCTGAAACAGAAACTCCTGAGTACACTTAAGTTGATAACTCCCTCTTTGATCACATTTCAGCAGCAATACTTTTCACCTTGACGACAGCATGTCTCCCTTTGGAGGGAGTTTCAATGCCCAGAGAGCCACGTGTCGGGGGATTTCCAGCCTCAGGGAGGAGAGGGGCAAGTCCTCAGCTTGGACACGGGGCTGGGGATGGTGGGGACACGAGCTTGGATTTTTCCCACTGCGTATATCTGAGAACGCCACCAACCTGCCGTGCCTCAGTTTCCCTGCTGGCACAAAAGTATAAAAACCATATGCATTTGTCTTCATGAGAAAGGGATGATTATCTGCCAGTAATTCCTGCTCCTTGGGAATGCTGAGACACTCGGCCCACCCGGGACATGTTTTTCCAGCTACCCGCTCAGAGCTCGCCCTGTGGTGAGCGTGCTGGGTGTTTTAATCACGGAGGCACACTGTCAGTGTCCGTCAGGGAGGACACGGCGGTGAGGAATGTGTCAGGGCAGGAAGGAATGCGGCAGCGCTGACATGCCCCGAGCAGCACAGACATAAAAGGAGTGCGCCAGCCTGTAATTTGCCTGCAATTTCTCCTCAGGAAGCAATGAAAGTTTACGACTAGCCCTGTCCATGCCCGTGTATCTCTTCCAGAAAGAGGCAGATAAAAATAGGCTGGAATTGCACAGAGAAAAAGAGAATGCTGACATCCCTTTGAAATCTCCTTGCAGCCAACTGTTCCCAGCCTTTTTTGGCCAAGGGTTTAGCAAGGGGGGTGTCAGCTGCGGCTGACCAGCCCTTCAGTCCCCTCGGTGTAGCGCTGCACCAGGCCCAGCTCATGGGCACGAACTGCTGGGGAATTCAGCCAGGCAGAGAGCTTCCTTCAATTAGCTCAACCTTTTGAGGGTGGAAGGAAGGGTGCAGAGGAGCACCAGCTCCCCTCCAGGTCATCTTGGCCGTGGGACAGCAGGAGGGATTCCACGGTGCTTTCTCTGTTGTTACACTTGGTGTTTGGGGCCAGATTTTGTCTTGCTGAAGCCTCTGGATGCTCCAGTGCAGGGCCAGCTGCTGGCAGCATGGGATTTGTTTCCTCCACTGGCTTCTGTCTTTGTCTAGCATTGGGAAATAACATATTTGTCTTGAAGGAGGAAAGTCTTGATCCAATGATGCCTTAAATTTGCGGGTTATCTCAGGGTCCTCTAGCACCCTAAATTAAAATCACCCAGCACTTGTTTTGCACTGTGTCCCCCCAGGATAAGCACTGTAGTTTGCTTTCTTTATTTATTCAAGTGGTGCCTTAGAAACTAAAATCTTCTATTCTCCATGGATATGAAATGCTCAGTGATATAACGGAGGCTCTGTTTAAAATTAAGAATGTTCTCCCAGTGCCCTTGGCTAAGCTTTCCTTCCCTGCACAGTCCCAACTCTCTGGGAACTACATTTCAGTGGTTCTGTATGCCCTTAGTCTTCACAGCATTTTAGTGTCTTCCCAGATGGAAAGTGCCAAAGAAATGTAAAACCTTATTAATTAAAGGCTAAAATAGATACAGTGTGTGGAGGTCAGTGACTCATACAGTAGGATTCTCAGGCTTCTGCTATGCATTGCCTCGGGGCACTTTTTTGAATGTTCCCTTCTCTGGGGCTACGGCAGTTTATTACACAAAGGCTGTGCGAACGGGAGGTGAATGCAAACTGCTCTGGCTGCACTCTTGGCAAACAGCAACCAGTGAACCCAGTTCATGCTGACTCTTTCAGGACAGCATAATTTCTCCTTGTTAGGGTTTCCGCCTGTTTTTTCAGGATGCCCATGCTGTGGGAGGGGGGAGGATGCTGATCGGTGCTGCCAGCCCCTGGGGTTGGGGTCATGCTGGTGTTACTTATTGCTTTCTCTTTCTGCAGGCCACAGGAACATTTAGCAGCAGAGGAAGAGACGGTGCTTCAGTTAGAACCCAGTAGCTTCCTAAGAATGAACCACAGCATGTTTCTAGTAGAACATTTTTCTTTGAGAGGGTGGGCAGTGGTGGTGAATTAAATAGTTGTAGGCCCTGGAGTCACTGGGCAGGACAAGCACCGTGGCTGTAGCCCTGGCTGGGACAGACCGTGCTGAGCTTGGAGGCAGCAAGGGGCAGCAAGTCCCATCCCCGGGCAGCCCACAATGCCAGCACGATCCTCTGGTGTCGGTGCAGATGAACCGGTAAATCTGTTCTCCTGGCTCAGGTTTGTTTAATTGAGGTGGGTGCTTTAGCTCATCTGCTGCGATGCACAGCTTAGGTGGTGTGGCTGCAGTCCCACCAGGAGCAGCACCTACCAGTGTTTCCACTCTGCTAGCACAATCCTGAGGCATCCATCGCCCCAGGACATTGAGATTTGTTTCCTGGCTGTGCAGATTCCTAACTGGATCTTGGGAGAGTTTCTTATTCCTTAGTGTAAGGAGCCCTGCCGAGGAATGGTGATGTCTCCCAGCTGCATGGGGACGTTGAGACTGACACCGGGGAGCCCCTGGGACTCGGTGCCATACCATGTGTGAGATGGCATTTGTGCCAAAGCCTCCATTTTGTCTCACTGTGCTACATTGCTGGCTTCACCAGAGCCACCCGAGGGCATGCTGCTTTCTGGGGTAACCCTCACAGTGAAGCCTACCCAGCCGTGAGGTCCCTACCCTGCCCCTGCCCCCCATGCTGGCAGACGAAGGGATAGGCAGCGAGGCAGGGATGGGCAGAGGTGACAAGGCTCTGCACCCTGTCACTTCTTTGTGGCTGCCCTGTGGCTGTCCTTGCTGCACAGCATGGCATCGGCTTGCAGAAAGCCTCTACCCCCTGTTATTTGGACCCTCAGATTCATTTATATTTTATTTTTACTCTTCCTACTGACCATTCAGCCTCTTCTGCAGCAAATTCTACCCAGCACTGCTCTGCATCCTTCCCACTTCTCTCCCTCATCCCTTTCATCTCCTGCCCTCTCCCATTTTCTCTTGATTCCCCCATTACCACCCCTCGACCCAGCAGTCCTGTCTTTATGCTTCTCACTTTGCTTCAACGCTGACTTCTCAGAAATAATAAAACTGACATGCTTGTATTAAAAAACAAAACAAAAACACACACAGATCAAGTGTACACTTTGAAACAGGCATGAATGTATGCATAGAGCAACTATTTTACTTTCAGCAATGTTGTCACAGAAACAGAGAATCCAACTCTAGCTAAAGCACGTCATTTAGACCCCGCGTACGCTGTGACTAGTAGACAGCACAGGTACACCAGGTGTTATATAAACAAGACCCTTGCTTGGCACGCAAACCTACCCTGGGTTATGATGGCAAAAGGGCAGCTTTGCTGCTGTGACTACACCCACACGGGTATCCTTCGGCAGCACTAGGCAGGGATTGCCCTTGTGCACACCTCTGACTAATGCAGTTATGTTGCCAGCAGTGCGCAATCGCCAGCCGTGGCCTGCTGTGACGTGCTACACCTCGATTTGCCCTAATAGAGACAAGACTGAAAGTGTTTGTTTGTTTTGTGCTTAACAACCTACCTGCGGTATCGCTGCAGCAGCCTCTCCTCCTCGCCTGTTCTCTCCCTGGGTTTATATTTGCTTTTTACCTAGTGAAAAGGGGCAAGAAATACACGGAGGAAAAAAAAAGAAAACACTACAAGAAAATGGAATTACAAAAACACAAACGTTGTTAAAAGGGAGATGCAGGGTCAAGCAGAAAACTTCTGACTCATTTCAGAAAATGGATTGGATTTCAACTGCTGGCACAGCCTGATGCTGTCTTAATGACATTTGCTGGATGGGAAGTGCTAGCTATTGTTCCTGGGTGCCTGTCTAAACAACACCCCGCATTTCAGTCTGGTTGACAGAGCCTGCCACCATGTTCCAGAGAGAGCTGTTAATTAAGAGACAAAGTCCAATCCCAACCTAGCTGGCTCTATTTTTACATGATTTTGTTTTTTGTTTGCCGAGTCTTTTAACTTGATCCACGAACCAACAGAGCTGCCAGCTGATTGCCTACTTTTCGCTTTGCTTTTCAGCAGCACAGTACAGAACGTGTGATTCTCCACCACTCCAGGCCTTCTACCTTTGAGTCTGTAGTTTTAAAAGGGATTTTTTTTTTTTTTTAATCTGACATTTTGTCCTGAAAGGATGAGAGACGTGCAAAACCGATGAATGTGGAAGCCACCACAGGAGGCCAAGACATGATATTAAAAGGAGTAATGAAAGAAAGCAAGCTATTGAAGTGTAAACTCAATTTTACTGAGAGTATGCTACAGATCAGAAATGAGTAGTTTGAATCCCTGGTGCAACTGACACCAAAATATTAATGATTTGGTATAAGCAGGAAGTACAAAGAGCTTAAAAATCTGTTTTCCCTGTGTTTCTGAAGGGGAGTCTGTTTGTTAAGACACTGAACACCCTATATTATTTTAATAACTAATGTTTCGGTATCGTAATTATAGATCTTGCTTTCTGTCGATTAACTTTGCTCACAAGGTCGGACTCTTGATCCCTATTTTCTTGCTGGATTGTAAAACAGTGGCATTGCATTTATTTCCCTGTCTTGGATCCCTTTCTTGGATTAAACCTGCAGGAAGGAAAAATGCAATCTAAATCGCTGCAGGACACTGTCTGTCTTCATGCAGGAACGGCTTGGAGAAGTGTGGCAAAAATAGGAAACGGGGTCCTGTTAATGTCATCAAACCAGGACCCGGAGGAAAATCGCAGTCATAAACCACTGCGTGCCTCTGGTGCCTCTGGCTGGGGGCTGGCCACTGGGGAACCTACACGAGCTGTTTGCTCCCTCCTAAATTAGAAAGCTCGGACGTACACCCCCCGATGGTCACCCAGTCTCTGTGTATTTTGATTAATATCAAAGGATGGAGCAAATAGATTCAGGTATCTCAGAAATATTGGTAAATGAATCATGAAATGTATTAAATTTATTCGTTTTCACAATCCAGTGCAAGCATAAGTTCTGTAGGGATATTTGAATTAAAAGTCATATCAAAACATACTGTGAAAAATCCCAGTCATTTGGTATAGCAATAAAAATGGTCACTGACATTTTTCAAAGCGTTTGAAATAAATTACTCCTTAAAGACAGCTCTTCCTATCCACAAATCTACCTCCACTGACTAACGTTCAGCTCCTAAAAGCTCCCTCTCTTCTGGCAGGGTCTCTGGCGCTGATTCCACCAGACACTGGAAACAGCAAGCCCCAGCTCAGGAAATCCCCCACGTCTGCCTTGTCACTGCTGGGTGGTGCTTTTATGTCACGGATTTCCTCCTGTATCCCTTCTCCTCTGCATTTTCATCATTAGAGACATTTGCATGAAAACAAGACTTTTCCTGAAAGCAACAGCTCTCAAGAATTTTAAAATACTATACATTCATTTTCCAAAAGAAAACACCATTTTACATAACCCGAGAGGAACTGAGCTACATTTTTTTCTCCATTTTCCTGTAAGGCCCCCACCAGTTTTCCAGTAGGTTTGCTATCCTTGCACCCTGCAGCAGCCCGGGAAGGGAAAGGCTGCCTCAAACTTTTTAATGAACTCTCACAACCAAGGGTACGATGGATGTTTTCTCTTGCTGAAATGAGTTATCAGATTAATTACGACTCAGTAACGCCCCAGTCAGAAGCCGTAGCTTGGACTTTGGATGTCGCACTGACTCAGGCAGCCTACAAACCTCTTGAACGGAAACAAGACATATGAGGAGTGGCTGAAGGAACTGGGGCTGCTTAGTCTGGAGGAAAGGAGGCCGAGAGGAGGCCTCACAGCTCTCCAGGACTGCCCAAAGGGAGGTTGCAGTGAGGAGCGTGTTAGTTTCACTTCTCAAGTGAAAGGACCTGAGGCAGTGGCCTGAGGTTGTGCCAGGGGAGGTTTGGCTTTGGTATTAGGAAAGGGTGGTGGGGCATTGGGACAGGCTGCCAGGGGTTGATGGGGTATCCGTGGGTGTATTTAAGAGACGTGTGGACGTGGTGCTGGGGGACATGGTTTAGCGGTGGACTTGTGTTAGGTGCCGCTTCGCCTTGATGGTGTTTTCCAACTGGAGTGACTGCGTGGTTCCAACCCAGCTGCTCACTACCATGGAGATTTTCGATCCCCCCCAAGGAGTTTCGACTGAAAACTT
>CM021777.1:6710788-6919557 GCA_011076525.1 Nettapus auritus
CCGGGGGAGGGCTCCGGGAGCGGGCCTGGGGCCTGGGGCGCCGCCCGGGCCTGGCTTTGGGGCCGCGCTTTGGGGCGTTTCGGCTCGGCAGGAGCTGGGGTTTCGGCCAACTCTGGGCGAGTTTCGGTGGCGGGGGGGCTGCGGAGGGGTTTTGGCCCCGGGGCTGAGGCCGGATGGCTGGGGAGGGTCCGGGGGTCGCTGTGGGCTGGGCTCGCGTGCTTGGCTGGGGCGATGCCCTCGTGGGCCGGCACGCCTCGGTCGTGCTCCGTGCGGGCCCCCCCGGCATCGAGCCTGTCCCCGTGCTTAGGCTCCTCTCCCCCGATCGGAGTTTCTGCCTCCGTACGCCCAGCACAGCCTGGGCTCGCAGCTGCCCTTAGCCCAACTTTGTTTCTGTGCACCCGCCTCCGCCCCGGCAGGATGCGGTACGAGGAGCGCGGTGCTCCTGAGCTGGCAGAAAGTTCCGTCCCGCCGCTCCTGCCCCAGAAGCGGGGTCAGTCGTTGGCCTCAGTCGGCTTACCTCGGCCCACGCTGCCTCGGGGTCGCTCAGCGGCATGTACCGGCCTGCTTGTACCCCTGCCCGCCCCGCGATACTTAGGGCTGGAAGCCTCCAGGAAAGTGTATGGCTCTGGGATTTAGCAGGGAGCTGGGGGGGCCTTGTTGTGCCTCCCCTGGGCTGTGTGCCCTGAGCTGGCGTGTCCCACCCGGGCTGAGCGCCCCAGCCCTCCTTCCAGCACCCACAGTCCCGCTCGGGGCAGCTGGATTGAGCTGAGCCAGGATCTCCGCTGCTTCCCCTCGCCTCCCCCGCTTTATTTTTCCCTTTGTGTTTTAGAGACGGGGCTGCGTGCAAGGTGTGCCCGGGGCTCGCTCCGGTTCCTTGTTGTTTCCTGCGTTTTTCCTGCGCGGGGAAGCGGGGGAGGTGGGAGAGGCCTTGCTGGCAGCGCCTTGGTTCCTGCACACATCCTCCTCCTCCAGCCCAGCTAAAGGCTGGGGTTCCTCAGCTCCTGCCTGGTCTGGAATGGACTGAAAGCCCAGCTTTCGGCCCCAGACATGTGGTCTTTGGGTGCCAAGGCCGCGTTAAGTGTTTGGTGAGAGTTGTTTCTCCTTGCCGAATTGAAACTTCGTGTTTAAATAGGGCATTGTATTACGTTGAGTCATTAACAGTTTGCTATTCACAGAGAAGCAGTTTGTGAAGGAAATGTCTTTGACTTTTCTCAGGAGAAACAGACAATGACTTGGTTTTTGTTTTTAAAATGCTTTGCCCTAACCTTGTCCCTAACAAACAACGTGCCTTCGGTCTTTCATGCTTTTTCAGCCAGCTCTAATAATAGGCCTCTGCATCCGAGATTAAAAGTTTACCCAAGGTGGCAGGGGGGAGCGCAGCGGGCAGAGATTAGAAATCCTGCGATGACTTTAAAACACTGAAGCATATATTTATGTCTCGGGACATCCTCCAGCGTTGTGGAACATCAGCACTTCCAGTGTCTGACGTGTAATGGAAACGTTAATGTACAGCTTCTTCACAGGGCTTCCGTGCGTCTGATAAAGTGAACTGAAAGATGTAATAGAAAATTAATTTGTGTGCTTTCAGCAGCATGAATATCTTCCTTCTGCAGCTGTGAGATGGAGAAACTGATCTTGCAGAAGAATCCACATAAGTAGAAATGTTTATGGGCTGGAAATAGACTTCAGACCCGCACTGAGTTTGCATCTACTGTTACAATTTGATTTTTGGATTTCTTTTCTTATGGAGAGAATTAGGTAAGCTCACAAACATTTAACGGCAGGAGCAATCTACTCGCCGTAGATGGGTGGCGAGGTCAGTCTAGGGTGAGGACGAGGCCATGCCATCCTGTGAATGCACTTGCTGTATTGCGTCAGCTTCAGTCCTGCCGGCATCTCTTGGCATTGCTGGACGCCAGAGGAAACGTGGTGAATAAAAGAGGACTGATTGTTACTTCGTTGGGACCATACCATGTTGAGACAAAGTCACCCAGCACGGCGCGGAATGTCTGTTGCTGTTTTCTACTATCTTGCCGTAATTGGAAATTGCTCCAAGTCTCGTGTTGTGGAACTTTAATGTATATAACCTTGAGGATTTGGGTTCTTTATTACTTCTGGGAATTCACCCTAATTTAGCTTTATAGCTAATCCGGAATAGCTCTGCTCAGTGAGTCTGTAGCTCGTGCATTGGTTGAGCGGAATTGCAGCTTCACAGAAAGTGCAGATGTTTGATAATTACTACTTTTAGCTCCATACTATTTTAATCCAGCATGTGAGCCTGAAAATAAAAAGCACTCACAAAGCCATATACCAGCACCCTTGCTGGAGGAAGCAAACGGAAAAGATGAGCGCTGCGGGTGACCTGTGGCACCGGGAGGCAGCAGCGGCAGGTGGAAGCTGATGCAGTGAGGTTTTTCTTTGAGGTGAAGGAGTCACGGGAGGCACGCAGCCACTGCAGCTGCGGAAGGGATCTTTCTCCTGAAGAACGGCGACTCGTTGTCCTCCGGTCAGGGTGACAGTGGGTGTGACTTTGTTTTCCTGTGCGTAATGGCTTACTACAGCGCTCTCCTATTAGCAAATCTGATACTCAAATATGATTCATAATTCCTCCTCGACTGTTCTTTTTAAAGAGCCAGCTACCTTTTATCTGAACATGATTACATGTTTTTGTTAGTTAATCCCAGCTGCAGCGTGTAAAACATCTGCTGATCCTTTCACAGATGTTTATAAACAGCTCTGGTGGAATCAAAGGGGAGTAACCTTTTTTCTATGCTTTGTGAAGTGATAGAAATTATGCAGTATTCAGATCTAAACTACCCCAGTTTGCAAAGGGAGGTTCTCCACTAGGCCCTTGACATCGCCTTAATTCTGTTACAATTTTTCTAATTTATACGACAGCTACTTGACTAATCGTTTAAACCTAACAGTGTGTTTTGAAATGTTTTCTTTAAATCAGGCAGCTACGAATGGGAAAAGCGAGCCTGGGGTCAGTTATAGCTCAGGGGGATAACTTACTGAGGTAGAGGGTGATACAGCAGCGAGAACATGAAGCCAAACTGGGCGCCCAGCAGTTCCCCAGTGGGTCTGTTCTGATACATTAAGTGACACAAGGAGGAGGAGTGTTGATGGACGTGATGATCTCGGAGTGAGTAAAATTCCTTAATGTTTCCGAGGGGGCGAGCAAATAAGGTAGAGCAGTGGCAGCGGCGTGGCAGGTGGGGTTTCACTGCTGTCGATGAGATAGTTTTAGTTCTGGGTGCGTTTTTTTCCAAACGACTTCCAGTTTTCGAAGCTGTCCCTGCCCTGCTGGGGAGCGCTGCGTTGCTGTACTTCGGAAGGCTTTCTGGTCAGCGGGAGCTGATGCCAGGGAGCAAATGAGATGTTGGGGTGAGTCAGGCTTGGGATGCTGGGAGCCCATTGGTGCGCCCTGCTCTGGAGTAGCCTTCAACAGCTATTTTAAGAAAAAGAGACTGAAATTAGAGGGCTTGTGGGGAGCTGATGAAGGATTGGGAGAAGAAGGTTTTATTTTTTTTTCTGGAGATGAGAAAGCTCAGGTCAGACCCTGCTGTCCTTGCAGCACAAGATTGAGAGGGTGTTCAGGGAAATAGCCGGTTTGCTTCTTTTCAATTAATGAAGAAGTCAGTAAGAAGTCAAAAGAAGCGATACTACCAGGAACTTTTTTTTAACCCTTGCCCTTGTACTGCCTTTCCCACCCCCTCAAGGGTTCAGAGCTTTTGTTCGTTCCTTGTTATTCTGGGTGCTTTCACAGGTGATAAAGCAGCTCTAAGGCTTTAAGGGAGGATTCTCCTTGTCCTCTCTTTTTTCCTGGGCGATACAAACTCTGCCTACAAGATCCACTTTAATAGTCTGCACAAAGGCTACATTAGCAGCAGAGCTGCACATACCCAGAAGGGTCAGCTTAATTTTTCATATAAACAAGGCTGAGCTGTGTGCCTATGAAATGGTGTTTAACCTGCGTGGCGCTGGGCAAGTCAGCGTTCATCTGTGCAAAGTGCTCTTGAGATTTTCAGCTGAGGCCATGGAAAGGTAATTTTATTTTTTATTGACGAGAATAATAATTGTATGCGGAGGCAGCGTTGTTGGGCAGCAGAGGACAGAGCTGACAGAGGCGGGAAGGCGCACGCGGGTCTCTGCTGCGGAAACGCAGCTGATGGAGACGTACAGGCTGCCTGTCCTGCCCCATCCTTCTCGCAAATGTGTCACTGTAACGTGTACTTGTAAAACTAATTTCCTCTGGCATGGCTTGGAGACCTAGCGAGTCTCATTGCTCAGTGTCGAGGAGTTGCTCGGGATCTTGGATAATTCATACAACAACGCCTGGCGATGCGGGTATGTGTGGAGGCGACAGGCTCCGGACAGGCTTCACGTGCCATTTGTCAGTGTGGAGGAATGGAGTTTCAAGCAGCGCCTGATGGCCAGGTGCCGGAGCATCTTAGCATTTAAATAATTTATTTAAAGGGTGAGGAGTCACACCAACGAGCTGGAGGTGGTGGTCGGGGGACTTGACGCGATGTGACGTCCGTCCAGCCTCCTGTCCTGCTGCGGGGAGGCCTTGGCTGGATGCGTCCCGTCAGCCCTGTGTCGCTCGCCTGGTCCGAGGCCGCGGCAGGACCTGTAATTCCAGACCTCAGCCAGGCTGGCAGGTAACACCACCAGGAGGAGGGAGTAGGGCAGGATCCCCAGGGTCATTCCATTCTGTGTCACGCTAGTGGCTCCATGCAATGCCTTGGACGTCTCGTGGATGCTCTTAGGTGGTGGCCTCCTCTGGTTCCCTGTTCAGAACCTCTGACCCTGGCCACCTTTCTTTTTCTTGTCCCCCACAATCATCCAGCTTCCCTTCTCCATATCTCCCTCTCTCTTTCGTGGGCGGTGGTAGTGTGTAACCATCCCAAAACGGGAGGGGAACAAGCAAGCAATAGAAGGAGCAAGTAAAACAATTAAAGGTCGTTGTTTTTAATACGCCCGGTTCAGTGACTTCTTTCAAACCAACAAACCTGCCGGGGAGCTGGAGGGCTTCATACAAAGAACAAACAGGCTGCATTTTCTGGGAGAGCAAAAAGCCATCATCTAGTTTGGGTGTATGAAAAGGGCTGAAATCTCTATGGGAAGTATTGCTGCATAGCTACTGCCACTTCTGGAAGATGTTTTATTACGAACCTGTTGCTGTTGCACCTGACAACGTTTCCTAACCAACATGAAGCAACACAGCCCGAAAGCAGAGCTGTGGGAGGGCTCCTGCGGCAGGGGGCTGAGCCGTCACTTGCTGGTCCAGGGCACTTCCAGTCCTCAAAGTGCTCTAATTCCATACTGATATGCTGAAGAGAGCAGTACCATTGTTTTTATCTTCGCTCTTAGCTGGGATTAGGGAGAAAAGCCATGAATTACAATGCAACAAACACCAGCAAAAGAAGAAAGCCAGAAGGCTTGTTGGTAGCGAAGCGGAGTGATGCAGGCCGGCTGTACAGGGTTAAAAGGCTTAGAACCTGAAAGGGCTGGGGGGGACAAAACGTTCCTTTCTGGTCGGGATGTATCAGTACTCTCAGGTGGTCTAAACAGTTTTACTGAGTTCACAGGAACTGGTCAGGATAGTTCGGTTCTGTTTAACAGAACGTCGTCGTGGGTCTAGCAGGTCGGTGGCTATCAGCTAAAGGCGCAGAGTTCAGCAGAACCCGAGTGCTGGTGGAAAGGCAGCGGGACAGGACAGCTTTGTCTTGTTTCTTGCTCTTGGAGGTGAGGAGACAGAGAAAAGTGTTTTTAATCAGCCTACAACTCCTTTTTTAACCCAATAAATCACTGTTAGCATGTTAACCCCCCCACCGCCCTTTCTCCCCCAGCAAAACCAATCAAGCAATGACTCCTTCCTCTCAAACCTTCCAGTTCCTTCCTCCTGTTTTTAGGAAATGGGATTAATGGGATTTTTTTCTTTAATTCCAAAAGTTGCCTTCATTGGCCATCCACGTGTTGAGGCAGTGACAGGCGGGGGCTCCTGTCTGGGCAGACCGCGCTGCTCCGACCCCAGCAGCCCGCCGCGTGCTCACAGCGGCCTCCTACCTGGTGGGTCTGGTGGTGGCTTTGCAGCCAGCTGTGGCGTGCATCCAAGAGTTAATTACAACAGCTTTATTTTATATATATATATTTTTAATTATTACTACTTGCTTTGCTCTTCTGGAGAAGCTGTGGAGCTGTTGTTGGTCCATCCCCTCCACGTTGGCGGCGTCTTCGGCTTTGTTCCAGGCTGGTGGGGAGAGGAGAAGGTGTTTGTTAGAGCATCCTCCCTCCCGTACATATTCCTCCAGATAATTGCAGTCATTTAAAAGACACTTAGCTCATCCAAACAACACTTGTGTATTACATTCATGTTCGCTCTTCATCCTGGGGTTTGTTTTTCTGTTTTTTCTTCCTTCTGAACTAGCAGCGTGTGTTGGTGGAGCTGCGAGTTGAGAGTTGTCTGGAGGCGTGCAATGATGGTGCAATTCTTATTCCCACATAACTAATTCATTGTTTATAGTGAAAAGATGTTATTGAAGGTTGCCGTGTGCATAAAGTGAATTTCTGGGCATTATCACTTGCGGATTTCGTTCCGTTTTTCTTTTTTCCCCCACTAATTGCTGTGTCACTTCTTAGATGAGTGTTCCTGAATGGAAGCGAAGGCCTGGGAAAGAAATTGTAAATGTCGAAACTTGAAGAAGCGTTGTACTTCTGAGGAATCTTGAAGCTCACGTGCTTCTTTGCTTTAGTGGATGCTGCTCTCAGTAGCTTGTGCAAATGGAAAAGGCAATGGCAAAACTGTTTTGTCACTTCTGTAACATGATGGTGAGCTCTTGCTCCGTAGTCTTCAGTTGTTTCTGTGCTGGTGCTGCAATCGAGAAGAGTATCGTGTGTAGTCTCTGTCAGTATAGACTGTCCATTTTGTCCACATTTAAGCAAATTCTTCTATCAAACCTCTGATTAGAAGAGTCTGGTTTTTCTTCTCTCAGCTCAAACAGCTCCCGTATTTGCATGCTCCGGTTCCATAGCTGTTGATGAAAGCCCAGATGGAGGAGATGGGGTCAGCTGAAAGCACCGAAGGGTGTGTGTAACAGCGCATCCATTGGGAATGGAAATGTGGTTGGAGTGGGGTCAGGTCCTGGTGATTTCTGACTCCACAGCTTAAACCGCGCTCTTATTGCGGATGGAGAGCTGAGGAAGATCCGAACGAAAATACCCGGGCTTGTTTGCCGTTTCTTGCTAGCAGTTGTTGTGTGGGGTTTTTTTGCAAGCTAAGCAAGAATTAATTTTGCAGAACTGGCGGATTTTTGTGCCAACTGATGAAGTAGGTCCATTTATTACAAACTTTGAGGAATACTTGTGGCAAAAATTAATTTGTTAAAAGGTTGTCCCTTGTTCCTTACGGGCACCCACCGCTACCGTACGTCGCTAAGGGGAACCCGTGCTGGCGGAGGTGTGCTGCGGAGCCCCAGCCTAGTTATTACATCTCCAGCTCCTGCGGCTCCCCTAGGGTCCGAAACGCGTGCTGTAAGTGGCAGTCAGCTCTTCCCCATTAATGGCTTAGGGAAGCTTTGAGCCTCAGGGGTGGGAAGAGGCTGGGTGAGGTTCAAGGGCCCTCAGGAGTGGCACTGAAGTGGTCCTGCAGATGCACGGCGCTCACCTGGGCCCCGACATCCCCGCTCCGGCTGGGGCTGCTTGTTCTGTCTGCAGGTGCCGGCGGCGTAAGCTCACATTTGTTCTCCCACGTGCCTGGTGACAGGACGAGGGGGAATGGGCTAAAGTTGTGCCAGGGGAATTTTAGGTTGGATATTAGGAAGAACTTCTTTACAGAAAGGGTTGTTAGGCACTGGAATGGGCTGCCCAGGGAAGTGGTGGAGTCCCCATCCCTGGAGGTCTTTAAAAGACGTTTAGATGTAGAGCTTAGGGATATGGTTTAGGGGATGATTTGTTAGTGTTAGGTCAGAGGTTGGACTCGGTGATCTTGTAGGTCTCTTCCAACCTAGACTTTCTGTGATTCTGTGAAATTCAGGGAGAGCGGTGGTGGGAGGGCTGGGGTCGGGCGGTGGGGTTGCCTTTGCTGCAGAGCTGAGTCGGTGAGGGGTGCTGCTCCCCTCTGAAACCGTGGGCATGTTGTTCTTCTGCGTGGCTGATCCAAAGAGCAGCTGAAATGCATGGGTTAGAAATCTAGCGATGACTTGTGCTGAGTTGGGAAGGTGGCTTCGGGGTGTCAGTATTGCATGTTTTGCCATAAATGGCCCCAGTATTGTCCTGAAGACGGAACGAGCGGGTTTACTGGTAAGGGTGCTAGCTCCCTGGCGGGCTGTGCTCTCCCTTCAGATGTAAAGTTTTGCAGCTGGAATGTGAAAACAAACCTCGGTTATAACACAGATCCTTCTGCTAAGGAGAAGTGCATGCATCTTGTAGGGCAGTGCCCGATACCTCATCGGTGTTCTTTGTGTGTAGCACGCTCCTAGGTGAATTTTGGAAGCCACAAGCCGTACAGAACTAAACGGGAAGCTTGTTGGGCCGTGCAGCCACGTCCGTCTGGACAGTTAGGCAGGCACCGAGTTTGGTTCCTGCATCCTGTAAGGATATCATCCATGACTTGAAGCCTTAATGTGGCATGAATAAACCAGTAATTGCCCGTGCTTGCAGTGATTTGGCTCGCCCTGCACCGCCATTCCAGCTCCTTTGAGGCAAGATAATGATGCCAGAACAGAACAATCACAGCCTAAGGAAGGCGGGAGGCTGCTGCTAGCAGTTACTGCTCCAGAAGAAGTTCATTTGGAGCTGCGCAGCCGTTGCTGCGGTCCCAGGAACACTGCCGAGGTTGCTTCCATCTTCTTAACGACAGCCAGAGGAAACTGCAGGTGTGAAAACCTGCTCTTACAGAACTCATTCATTTTTATTTCCTGCTTTTTAATGCAAGTTACTTGCTTCAGTCCGTGGTCCAGCAGCAGCTGAGAGCTGTGGGGAGCTAGCACGTCCCGCTTCGTGGCCTCGTGCGCTGTGCTGCAGGGAGCAGGAGGAGCATCGGGAGCTGCAGGCATAGCTGCTTTTCGTAGGGACGCGGGGCGAGGCTGCAATTCCTAACTCAGCAGCAAGCTCTAAGGACTTGCTAAAGCAGCAGCCAGTGCAGGTGCACGTCTGGGTGCCGGCTGGTGGCTTTGGGTGGCTCCCTGCAGGCCTCCGGCACCAGGGCCACTTGCAGAAAGGTGCTGGGAGCTGGCTGCGAGGGGGCACCGATGAGATCCAGGCCCACCCAAAGGGAAACTTCGTCCTCTACTTGGCTGGTTACTGTGCAAAAACTTGTCGTGAGGTTGAATGCGTTCAAGTGATGGAAATAGTTTAATGATTAAAGAGTTGTCAGCGCAGCATCCGTAGCTTGTCGTATTTCGGGTTGTGAAATCCTAATGCTAGAGCTTTCCATAGAGGTCAAGGCTTCGCTGCGTTCATGGTGGAGAACAAGATCCGGCAGCCGAGCAGAAGGACTTTGAGATGGAAGGTTGTGCGAGAAGAGGACTGTCTGTTTGTAGGTGTGTATACTTGGCTCTAAATAAACAGCTTACATCAGAACCACTTACAGCCTCCTTGGGAAGCACCGCGCGTGCCAAACAGCCCTGGGCAGCAGCGATTCCTGCTCCGAGAGGAGCGCTGCGCTGGGGGGAAGGAGGCACACGGGGAGGCTGGGCAGGGGAAGGAGCATTCGGAAAAACGGCGTCACTGTGGAAAACGGTTCTGAGCTGCCAGAAGGGTGTGAACTGGGTGTTTTAACCTTTGTCACACCAAGGTGTTCCCAAGATGCGCGTTTCGGGTGGATGTTGGGTACATTTCTGCAGATCTTTGTCCTGCCTCATCCCCCAGCGAGGGTAGAGGATCCCTGCTGATTATCGTGTGGGTTTGGTGCTTGGGTAATGAAACAAACCAAAAGAATTCCTTTGGGAATGGAGAAGCGTGGCTTGCCTTCTGGCTGGAAGATGGAGCTGGGTTGTTGTCACGGATCCCCCCGTGCTCCAGACCTGGGTGATGGAATAAGGGATATTGGTGTTACGTCGAGCAGAATACCCAGAGACTCCGCGAGCACACCAGAGGAGAAGATATAATTCAGAATGACTGTGACTGCGTAGGGAAATACGAGAGGAAGAAATAAGCCACAAACTAACGTGCTGGAGTACACCGTGCTGCGCCTGGGCACAGTCAGCTGCACCAAATGGGAACAGCTCGCTGGGCAGCCGGGGAGCTGAAATGGGGAGCGCCCTACCTGGTATAGCCAAAATACTGTCAACTTACCCCCTTGCAATACTCTTGTTTGTTTTTTGGACAGCGTAATGCTCAAACTCAGCACGCAGGCTGTTGTGCTTGGCCCGGCTCTGGGCCCTGCTGCGTTCCTGGGACCACGGCTGGAAGGGCGAGTTCAGTAAGAACAGTTCGGTTCAGTAAGTTCACTTCAGCGAGGCTTTTGGAAAGCCCTGTGTTGGGATGGCTGGAATTTGAAGACTGTTGGAAGGTGGGTAAGAGGCTTAGGGAGAGGCCAACTTGTTTGCTGCCGACAGCAGAAGGCGGCGGGGCTCACGCTGCGGCAGGGCAGCCCCGTGGTGGGGTCTGCGGCTGCCCGCCTGGGAGAGCTTTGCTCTGGTCCAGAGCCCCGCAGGCTGGGGACGTCCTGGTGCAGCGCAGGTCGGCCGTGCGAGCTCCGTGCTGCCTGAGGCAGGGCCAGCGCTGCCTTCAGGTGCGGGTGGGAGCCCAGCCTGGGTGGAAAACCCGACCCTGAGCACCCCTTCCCCTGCTGCTGCGATTGTGTCGGTGCACAGAGCTCGCTGTTGGAGCACGGCTCCGTCGTGAGCCTTGGGTGCCTTCGTTCTTACCCATGCCAGAGAACCAAAATCATTCACATGCCAGGCAGTAAGTGTCTGTAGATAGTCTTCAAACCTCCAGCTACTGGTTTTGGAAAGCACTGCCATGGCTAGCCGCGCTCTCAGAGCACCGTGCGCCTTCAGCGTGTGCGCGGCAGCTTCGGGGCAGCATCCTCCTGGCAGGGCGAGCGGTGGCTGCTGCCCGTGCCCCAGCCTCTCCCGAGCAGGGCCGGGCTCTGCCGTGGGTGCAGCTGGGTGGCCCGGCACAGCGTGGCCCAGCACAGCTCAGCTCCACCGTGCTGTGCAGTCCCGTGCCCTGCGGGCAGCGCGGCGAGCCGGCAGGGTGACTGGCACAGGCTGGGCTACCCCGAGAGCCGCGCAGCGCGATGCAGGAGGTGTGTGCCGGGCTGGGGCAGGTTTGTGTGCGGTGTCTGTACCGCAACAGCATGTGCTGGAAGTTGGAGTGTAACGGGAACCTGTGCCTTAGCTCAAACTGTTGATTTGCTGGAGGAAGCAGGGGGTGAGGTACCCGGGGATGGCTCTTGCAGAGATGCTGTTTGGCTGGAAACTGACATTTCTGGAAGCAGCAGGGAGCTTTCAAAGTGGCTTCCTTAAACTCATCTTCCCCCACCTGTCGTGGCCTTGCTTGCACGCCAGAACCCGTGAGATGAAGCGCGTTACTCTGCAGCACCTGCTGAAACACCGAGCACCCTCAGCGTGGCCCGGAGGGTTTGCAGGCAGCCTCCGGGCTGTGAGTGTGGTGTAACCTCGTGGCCTCGTGTCTGAGGCTGACACAAGCAGAGAGCAGGAATGCCCTCCCAGCCCCTCTGGATGGTGTTTTTTCAGCGGCACCAGCCTCGCTCCGTGTGCGCCCCAACGTCTCCGTAGCCTCTTCCCTCCCCGTGGCCGCTCCTGCTGGAAGCGCTTGCGGCAGCGCGGCGAGCCAGATGGGCAGCGCGTCCCGCCCCGCAGAAATGGATTTCTTTCCCTCCAGCCAAATCAGCTCTTCCCCATCTGGCTGATCGCTCAGCCATGGGAAGAGCTCTGCCAGCACCGAGCGGGTGGGATGTGGAGCCGGGAACGAGCTCCTGGAGGGCTGTGGGAGGACGCACGGCGCTTCGTCAGCAGCTTCCCTGCTGCTTGTGGAACCACGGGCTGGGCAAACGCGACTCGTTGTGCGGTGGCGTCTCTCTGTATGTTCCAGCACCTCACCTTGAGTGTCGCTCACCCTTTTCCGCAATGTTTTGTCCTTGAGAGTCCCGCTTGGGGTGCGTCCTGCTGGTGGTAAGTCTGTGGCGTGGGGAGGCTCCTCCTGGGCTGCCCCAGCTCCGAGAGCGGTGCTGCGCTGGCCTGCGGTGGCGTCCGGCTTCCAGGGGCCGTTGGTCTCCGTTAAACGTGGCAGCCTTTGTGCTCCTGGGAATCGCCGGGTGCTCTCCGAGGGCACACAGCTGAGCACTGCGACACCGTCCGCGGACGCGTGCTGGATGTTAGCCTGGATCCAAGAGACACAACCCTGAGCAGGCACAACCAGCAACACCGAATTGGAGCTTCCTCATCCCAAGCGTGCGGCCCTGCCTTCACTTGACCCTGGCCGCTGTCCCTTATCCCCCAAACCACCCAACTCCCACACGTACCGGAAGGCTCTCGCCTTTTGCTGTGTTCTTCGCAAGTATTTGAAGCGTTGTTGTATTTACTGCAGCGAGCGAGCGGCACCCGAGCTGTTCTGCCAAACAGTGTATTTGGTACCAAGCCATGTTTTTAAGATAAACTTCGATAAAGTTCATACTAAGTGGTTTTATGGACCATTACTTTTGGCCAATTCGTGAGCCGTCATACGAACTTGTTCTCAGATGAATTGCCTTCATTATCCCCCTAATACAATTAATGTATCTTCTTGCTGTTACCTCCAGCCCCGTGCTTTGTTTCTGGGGGAGGCAGAACAGCGTTAAACACAGAGAAACAGCTCTTACCTGGAAACCTAATGGGCTTTCCGGAGCCCTGGGCGTGGATCTCAGAAACCTTTCAGCATATTTTTCTTGGCTACTTACGTAGGCAGCATTCAGAACCAGGAGGGAGTAAAGCGGTGACATGTCTCGTTCAGGGCAGGGGGGTGTGGGGGAGAGGGGGTTGCTGTACGCATTTTTACAGCCTGGCACCTGAAAAACTTACC
This sequence comes from Nettapus auritus, assembly GCA_011076525.1. NCBI lineage: Eukaryota > Metazoa > Chordata > Aves > Anseriformes > Anatidae > Nettapus > Nettapus auritus. The sequence continues at coordinate 6,723,821 of CM021777.1, forward strand.
TGTGGGGAGGGAGGAGAGCTTGCTGTCGCTGACCTTGGGCAGCAGCGTGGACGTGCAGGATTTTGGAGAGCCCGTGGCTCCCGGTGGTGTGCTGAGGTCACCCTGCGGCCTGCTCTTCCCACGCCAACTGTGCTGCTTCGCCTGGTGCCAGCATCGGCACTTCTGGGCCCTGGCACGAGCCGGTGCAAAGCTGGAGCAGCAGAACAGAAAGGGGGAGACACGGACAGAGACCCTGAGTCGCTGTCTGGGACTTGCTGTTATTGGGGTGAGGAAGAGGAGGGAGCCCTCCTCCCCCTGCCACGGCAGCTTTTTGATATAAAACCACCAGGAGTATTTCACGTGCTAACATCGGCCTCTCACTCCCCTTTTCTAAGCTTCCAGCTTTTAGAGTCCGCGTTCCCCGCAGCAGCGCGGGCGCCCGGGGCAGGGAGGGAGTGGAGAGCTTTGTGCAGGGGAGGTGAGTGCTCCTGCCCTGCGCCCTGCACAGCTGCTTCCCTGCGTGGAGACCCCTCAGGGCAAAGCTGTGTTGGGTATTGTAGCGAGCGTTTTATCGCTCGCGTGTCCTCCTCGGCGTCAGACCCCTGCCGAAGCTGCCCTGATCTCCCCCCAGCCCTGGTCTGAGCTTCTCAGATGTCGGAGATTTTACTTTGAACGGGCAGTAACCATTCGTGTGCGTGCTGTTTCTGCTGTGTAACCGTCCGTGTTGCTGTAAAACACGTATTGTTGGTGTGCGTTGTAAACATGCTTGGGTACCCAAATTAGCGCTCTGCCTCCTGCTTCTTAAAAATAATGGGACGTTGTGCTCGCCTGGCAGCTCGGGGACATCTGGTGCTGTCGGAGCAGTCTGTCTTCTGAGACGCTATGCAGACAATGTCCTGTCCAGAGCAAGATTTAAAAATACCAGCTAATAAGCTTTTAAAGCAACTCTAACAGCAGGTGCTTAGGAGAAGGGGGGAAGGAGGCGTTGAGAATTGATTACCCTGCCCGACTTGCTGAAAACACCGAGTTTCAAGACTACGCCGAACCCAGGTTTGAGTTTGGAGGACGACCTCAAGACGAGCTGAATCTGTTGAGTCCAACGTACCATGAGCTGGCTTTGTGTGCTCGTTTTACCTGAAGCTATAGTTGTGATTATCAGGGTTAGTCGCTGCGCTATGCGGTGTCGTGGTGGTAACCTGGTGATCGGGTTTCTCTTTGTTTGAGGAGAGGAGAACTGTCGTAGCAATTCCACCGAACCTTTTCTGTAACCGTTCAGCAGTTCCGTTGGGACGTCGGCATAAAAGCGCAGTGGGAAGGAAAGGCTCGGTGACAGCTTTTAAGAGATCTCTTCATGCCAGTCTGTGTTTCCCCCCCTGTGTAACTGCTAAGGGGAAGTGCAGTAGCTGTCCAAGTTGCTGAATGTGCCCCAGCTGAATTTCCTGGCTGTATGGGGCTTACCTTACACTCGCTCTTCTGCTCCTGTACTTCACGAGGCCGAATGGGACGAGCGAGTTGAGCTCCAGCTAGCCCCAGCTCCCTGATCGCCGAAGCATTTGGAGCACCGACATTGGGTGGTGCTGAGTGACCGGGGCAAGGCAGCAGCTGTTGGGTGCTGCTGGAGTCAGGATCAGGCTGGCCCCAGGTCAGCAGAGGTTATCTGCTTTGCCTCTAGCTTCACCTCTCCAGTCCCACCTCGCCTGAGACCCTTTTTCATTGCTTGGGGGCCACTGACGAGCAGCCAGTGTTACCTGTCTCGTTCTGATTCACGTACTGGGGCTTTGGGGTGGTGGTGTGGCTTTACTCTAACCAGAACATACACACAGTGCCTGTATGCCTCGTAGCAAGCGGTTTTATTTTCTTAGTTATCACCAGCTCAACCAACACTAATACTCCCATACACAGCATAAACCTAATTTACACAGAATGGCCGTGCTGCGTGTTTAATAGCCTCTGGCTTTATATTGTTTTCAAATAAATTCCAATGGAGTTAATCAGAACCAAGTTTCTCATGGAGCTCTTTTCTTCTAGAAATGACAGCTGTTACTGCAGGCAACGTGAACTTCAAATGGGACCCCAAAAGCTTGGAGATAAGAACACTGGCGGTCGAAAGACTACTGGAGCCTCTTGTTACACAGGTAAAATAAAAGGGAGGGGCAGGGAACAGCTTTGATAAGATGATTACCTGTTCTGATGTACTATCTCATTAAGTAAGTCAGATTAAATTCCAGAAGAACACTACAACACCAGAGGGGGGGAAGCACAAGTCACTTCAATCACTTTTATTTTAGCAGGATGATTGGGCCCAACTCTGTGCTTCCTCAGCACCTGGTAAGACTCCGTATTTCAATGAGAGGTGCAGAAATGCATTTCAGTAACTAACGTTCCTTTGTTACACGCTGTTTCTCACCGATATTTTGGGTGTTATGTTGCTTATATGTCGCATCTTTTTAAAAGGCTGTGTTGTGTCACTTAGAAGCTGACACTCAGGAATGACAGAAGCCTCTTGCATTGAAGCCATTAGTGCTTGTTCGAAGCAAGGTCTCCCAAGTTTTCTTTGATATTACCTATGATTACTGTTCCCTTTGGAAAGAGATTCAGATAAATGGTGACATTCCCAGTGGATTGTTTTATTAATTCTAAGGCAACGGGGCAGCAGCTTCCTGTGGAGGAGTGCTTGCAACCCGTTCATAGCAGCCTCGTGTTGTATATTGGTTACCAACCCCTCCTAACTGGGTCCCACATGAGAAATCCGCTTTTATGGCATTTGTTACTGTTTCAGTACATCTTTTACAAGCTATGCATGCTTTTTTTTGAAATTCTGCCTACGCTTCTCCCTGGATTTGTGAATAAAAGCTTATTTCTGCATGGTGTCTGTTGCTCAATGAAATGCACAGAAGAATATAGGGAGCTACAATGAGTCTTGTACGTGTAAGCTGTATCTTTTGGGCGTTTTGAAGATTCTTTTCCAAGAATCTTTCTCCTCCAGACCTTCTGAAGTGCACTCAAGAATTAACTCATGTCTTCCAGTGTTGTTTTCCTGAACTGTGGCATTCTTACGGTGACAATATGAACTGGACGCAGCCTGTGCAGAGCAGGAGCTGAAATGACTAAGTTCTGTTTCCAGTGTTTACATCCCTGTAATTGCCAAGTTGCAGTCCGTACTTCTGAAGCAAGTTGCCGTTTGTTCCCCTCTAGATGCTTGGCTGGGCAGTTGGCTGGGCAGTTGGCGATCTGCTGTGTTGCTTCAAAGCCAGAGTTGCTGATGGAGTCTCTCTAACAGAAATAGTCCTAATTTGTCAAACTTAACTGAGCAGGCTTGTTTAAAGGACCTTTTAGTCCAAGTTCAGTGTCTGTAATTCATTCCTCAAGTAGCACAAAAGGCGGTGCTGGCAGTCCCAAATTTTGGGAAGGATGAGACTGACAAAACACAGAGAGGAAAGCTGAGTAAATTGCCTTGCTGCACCTCTTTGTAATACGTGATGAGCAGAGACTACCAGCTAGAAATGCTTCCCATTTAAGGACAGCTGATGAACTCCCAGCTGATGGGCTTCCCCTCTCCGAATCAACCTGAACTAACTTACTGAGAAGACGGATTCAGCTCTGAGGTCCTTTCTTTGCTTTGCGTTTAGTTGGCTGCTGTAATATTCACTGTTTTGAACTGAAAGGATCTTGTGTTGCTAGATTTCTGTAGATAATGGCTTCGACCTTGTTTTAAGTCTTTTTATGCCTGGAGAACTATCCCAAACTAATTATCCTCAGCTTGGTTCTTTCTAGTGTAATGCCAGATAGCTGTGGCCTGTTACTGAGATTGCAGTTCATCAAAATACAAATAGAATTCTGTTCCTAAAATCAAATTATCAGGTCTGCTTCTGATAAGAAAAATCTGAGTAGTTTAGCTGAATTTATAAAGCTCATCTAATGAGTCAGAAAGCATGGTAGTGTTTAAACAGAAGTGAAAAACACTTGTTTGCCAGTGTAACCTTTGGGGCTGACCGTAGTGGAAGCATTACAAATATGCTGTCTAAAACCAAAAAAAATGCTTGTGACCTTACTCTCATCTGAAACTAATTTTTTCCCCTTCTGTTCATAACCTTAGGTTACAACATTGGTTAACACAAGTAACAAGGGCCCCTCTAATAAAAAACGAGGGCGCTCTAAAAAGGCCCATGTCTTGGCCGCTTCAGTTGAACAAGCAACAGAGAATTTCCTGGACAAAGGAGACAAGATTGCGAAAGAGAGCCAGTTCCTGAAGGAGGAGCTGGTAGCGGCTGTGGAAGATGTTCGCAAACAGGGTAAGAGAGATGCATCTGATAGCTTTTTTTGAACTAGAATTTTTCATAGCAAGTAGAAATGTTCCCGTTACCCTCCACTGTTATTTCTAATGATTACGCTCCTGTTTACTTGTGTAGATCCTCAGCTTGTCTAGCTGGCTTCCTCTAGCAAAAATTATTAACTGGGCTTATGTGGAAATCAAATCTCCCAAGCAGAGGTTCAGAGGAGAGAGAGAGAGAGGAGGGCTGAGTCCTTGAAGAGCATTTCAAACTCAATTTAGGCTAAGAAGCAACTTTCCCCCCTGCAGACTACCACCTGTAAATGTTATGGAACTGAGTCTCAAATACTTGTCGATTACCTTCTACAAAATTCAGATGTATTCAAAACAGCATTGTAGGAGGAAGAGCTGAGTATTGGCTTAGAACTGGATGTCTTGAATATGCAAAATGTAAACAGCGACAAACAGAATGCAAGGACTTTGATTAAATATTCCAGACTTCCTCCCCCACATCGAGTGTTGATTTTTATCATTTTCCTTGTTGCTTTTCTTGCAGGTCTTTTCCAAGAAAGCCTATGGAGCTGGCTTACTCTAAAATATGCACTAGTAAATGTTGTTGCTCATAAATCATTTATCATTCTTCCAGTCATGAGCCTTTTCAATGCTTCAGTGAAACCCAGTCAACTGGTATTAATGGTGGCTGCTGCTGCAAAAAAAGAAAAACTCATTAGCATTAATTACTTGTTTGTAGCTGAAGTTGCACAGTGATGAAATATTACTTGAAAATGGCTTTAAGTTCTGGACAAGCCTGGTTGACAGACCAAAGAAAGATCAACATAAGAAGGCTGCAACGTAAAGGGCTAATTGAGTTGGCTTGATTTAACAACAAGCAACGGCAAAAGAGATCCCATTGTCTCAAACACCTTTAATTCTTCGGTGCTTGCTTGATTGCTGCTCAGCACTGGGAGTCCGAGTTCATCTGTGTATATTTTCACATCGCTCTTAGTGCTGTTAGCGTGTGAGGGAGGTGTACTTAGTCCTCGGGGTTGCAAAATTACATTTTCTGAATTTGTGGTTGTATGCTACAGCGAGAAGCTGGCAGGAAAGACTGCTACAGGAAGCTTCAGTATGACCCTTTCACTTCTTGGCCCCGTTTGATTTTGAAACTATGCAGGCTTTGTGCCAAAACCTCCCCTGGTCTCTGACGGAGGAGCTGGAGTTCAGAGCTGAGGGGTGCTGGAGAAAAACTCTGCCACCTGAATGTCGTTCCGCTGCTTCCTCCTGCTGAAGGAGGCTTGTTGAGATCTGGTGCGCAGAGGGGACAGCTGCATCCGTTCTGGGAAGCTGCATGGGTGATGGTTAGGCTCAAAGATGCCCCTGATATGACTGGTGCCCACAGCTGCTTGCTGGCTGCTGGGGCAGCACCGCTGACTGAAGCCCGCGTCCCCCTCACGGTGGCAGTGTCTGGGCGGGTGGAGCAGAGTGCAGCAACCTTTCGTAAGGAAATAAAACCTCGGAGATAATTAGAAGCAAGCGGTGGAAAATGAGACACAGCAGTCTGAGGAAGGGAGCGTTATTGTTGCCATGCCCAGGGGTCTGTGCTGGTAGGATTACACTTCTGTAGCGCTAATGACAGGAGATACAAACTCACAAAATCCATTTATGTACAGGCTCTGCACTTCAGAGTGCTTCCAGTATTGCAGCAGACCAGTTGAATTCACGAACCAGAGAGATGAGAGAAGCGTACTACCAATGTCCCATGCCTGCAAGCGTTCAAGGGGCAATTTGAACCATGCCCTCAATAATTAAGCTTTAACTTTTGGTTCTTCCTGAAGTGGTCAGGCAGTTGGACTCGATTTTTGGTAGGTCCCTTCCAGTGGAACTGTTCTGTTCTAAAGCCTGCTCATCAGCTCAGCAACCCTGGGTGTTGGTATGTTTGTCTGCCTTTTGCAATGGGAGGCAAAAGCTGAAGAGAATCACAGAATGGTTTGGGTTGGAAGGGACTGAATTCCACCCCCTGCCATAGGCGGGGACAGCTCCCACCACACCAGCTTGGCCAAGGCCCCATCCAGCCTGGCCTTGAGCACCTCCAGGGATGGGGCATCCACAGCTTCTCTGGGTAGCCTGTGCCAGTGCCTCAGCACCTGCATAGTAAAGAATTGATTCCTAATATCTAATCTAAATCCACCTTTTAGTTTAAATCTGTTACTCCTTGTTCTGTTGGTACATTCCTTGACGAAGAGTGCCTCCCCAGCTTTCCTGCAGCCCCCTTAGGCACAGGTCTCCCCGGGGCCTTCTCTTCTCCTGGCTGAACAACCCCAGCTCTCAGCCTCTCGTAGCAGAGGTGCTCCAGCCCCTTGATTCCTTCTTCCAGCAACTCTGGATGCCTTGGTCAGCAGAATGGTGATTGTGAACCGGCTGTGTCTGTGAAGGCAGCAGTAAGATTTTAGTTGTATAGCCCAATTTATCTTCCGCAGAAGACAGGAAAATAGAATTAATAATGCCTCTATTTAGAGTAGGGAGAGGTTTAGATACCGTAATAAAAAAAAGATGAATGAATGTAGACAGAGGTTATGAAGATGATTAGGACAATAGATAACTTGTCTCATCAGAGAAAATTAAAAAATTTTTTTAGCCCAGCAAGAAGATTGAGAGGGTACACGACTTCAGTGAACACGCTGGTTCGTAAAATTCATTTGTTGGGGGTAAAAACAAAGAAGTGAAAAGAGCTATTTAGAATGAGTGATAGTATGGCTACATACTAAATCAATATAAGTGGATCACTTCAAAGTCTTCGTGATTTTTAGAATGTAAGAATAAATTACAACTGGCTTTAAATATTAAACAGCTTCGTGGAAATCCCAAAGTATGTTTTCTGGCCACTTAAGGGTTTGGGCTTTTTGACTTATTTTGAAGTAGTGAAACTTCTTTGTCTCCACTACTCTTAAAAATATTCTTTCAAGAACTGAGGTTTTTTTCTTTTCAGAATAAATCCTGCTGTGGTATAGAAAAGCTGTAGTGGTGGGAAAATGTCTGCTGTGAGCTCTGTGATTTCAGCACCCTTGCAGGGTCTTACATTGATTTCAGCCATTCTGGTTTTGCTGGGTAATAGAAGGGGAAATAATAGCTTTGCCCTGCCTTAATCCCCACGGTGCAAGCTCCCATTCCCAAACCTGTTGCAGGGTTTTACCATCTTGGAAGAGCTCAGGACACTGGTTGTATGTCGAAGTAGCCAGTCCTGCTGGTGCTGTTGGGCAGATTTGGAAATAAGGAGTTTTCTGGCCCAGACGCTTGGCACTGTGACAGGTTGCAAACTCTGGGGTCAGGTAGAAGAATCTCTCTCAGGTCAGGCTGCCCAAGGTGTTCCTGTTCTCCTGCAGAACTGGCCATAGTTCTCTGTGTACCTGTATTAGTGCGAGGATCCAGGGTGTTAGCTGTGTTCCTACTGTTGCCTTTCTTCCAGTGGTAATTTCACATGACAGACCAAAAATTAAAGCTTAAAATTGGAAAGCGCAAGCCTGTGTGTAGGGCTTGAGGTAAGAGAATGGATGGTTTTATGAGTCCTGGAGGTTTTGATCATGCCGCGTGGTTGTGGCCGCAGGGGAGCGGACAGACTGATTCAGCATGGTTCCTTTCAGCCCTATGTTTGAGTAAGTTTTCTCCAAAACCAAACAGTGGGGCAAATTATGGACGTGTAAAGGTTTTTTTCAGCTGTACTTCACACAAGAAGCACAGCTTAAGGATTTGAAAAGACCAGAAGGAAGCCAGCTGCATGAATAGCTTCAAGTTAAACACTGAATTCTTCTTGGAAAAACTCAACTTTACAGCTCTGTTGTGGCCAGTTAGCTTAATTTCTTGAAAGGCTGCAAAGAAGTCTCACTTGTTTTCCTGCAAGAACAACGTTTTAGGAGTATGCCGCTCCTTGTGTTAGAAGTAATTCCCCAGCCCAGGACTTGAGACCTTTGTCAGAGCTCCCTTGGGTTACGGCTTTTCAAACTGCAGATGAGTGGTACACGCAGCGTATGGATTTACCTGAAGAAAAGATTAAGTAATTAACAAAGCTTTTGTTTCCACAAGTATCAACTCCCACATTGATGTGGCAGCAAGAAGTCTGAACTCCAGGCATTAATACAGTCACTGGCTGGCTGCTGGAGGGCAGCAGAGGCATTGTCCTTCCTAGTAGGAAACCGGGACAGCCTCTTCCCACCCTCGTGGTGGCCAGCGAAGGTGGCAGTAGGGAAGGCTGGACTTCAGTCCCCAGAGTAATAAAATCTTCAAGCTGTGGCTTTATCCTCACCATCACTTGGCAGGGAACTGGCAGCCATGGGGGAAATGAGAGAGGGAGCCATGGGCAGGCAGAGGCACGGCCAGGGTGGGAAGGAGCCACGAGCTGCGGGATCACGGCCTGGGAGAACCGACTGTGAGCCAGGCAAAGGCAGGGCTGTGCATGCTGCGTCTGCCAGACCAGTACAAATAGTTCATTGAAATGCTGGGGGAGAGCGTACAGGAGCTGGGCTGCTGGTGGCATCCCTTGCGTTTCTGATACCGTGACAGGAGCAGCCTGCAGACAGGCTTTAGACTGCAAGGTGCTGAAGGGCACAAGATGATGCATGGCCATGAGTTTGTGGCTTAGGGAGGGGGGAAAAAAAAGCATCGGTGCCTGTGTGTGTCCTAACTGCACGTGGGGCTTCCCTGCCTCGCTCCTGCCCATCTCCTCCTCCGATCACCGCCCAGGCGGTGCTCACATAGAGAAAGCTTTTCTGTCATGGTCATGGTGCACCACGCTGCCGAGGAGGATTAATAGTGCTGTCTGAAAGTGCTGTCAGACCCTGTGGGCAGAGTGGGAATGAGACTGGAGAATGGTAATTTTCTTTTGATGGACTAAAATCTTACTATTTCTGAAATGGGCTTTGTTCCATTAGATTTAATTGAATTCTTAGCGTTTTATTGACAAGATCATGGTGTGGCTACCGTTGCCTCTTCTTTCCTTGACTCTCTTTTATTATCTCTCCCTTATAATATCTAGTGAAAAAATCTAAGGTGGTATTGGAAAAACAGATTACTTGTATAAGAATTCATATCAGCTGTATAATCTAAGTTGCAGTCTGACTCTTTGGCAGTGTATTTTTTTATTTCATTCTTGAAATCCTCCTTTTAAACTTGCTTTGTTGCTTCTGGCTCCAATTTGAGAATGAGAAGATCATGTTGGCTCAGATTCGAACTCCTAATGAACACCCCACGCAGTACCTAGCAGTGTGCAAAGGTCAGGGCAGCGTTCCCTACTACCCTTTGAATCTAGCTAAAATAACTACCCCTGCTGAGAGTTCTTTATAAAAAGTCTGAGAGTTAGCTTTCTTTAATTTAAAAAAAAAAAAAAAGGCAACAACTTTCATCTTCCATTAATTCCAGAGAGCTGGTTGTCTTTTGACACTCTGACAAGCCGTTTGAAACTTACTAAATCTTTTAAAATCTCTCATTAAAATAAAAAGGAATAGTGTTTTTTTTTAAGACTGGCACATGAAATTCTGAGTTGAAGGATGGGTGGAAGACAATTCTGTGTTTTAGGGTCGTTTCAGTGATCGCTGAGATTTGAGCGAAGTGAGTGGCCACCTCTTGGTTGTTTGGAATAGGAAATGGGTGAAAACAACATGACTGTTTTGGGGGATTGGGGAAGTGACAATTTTACATGTGGATGAAGGGGGGAATATTTGTCGCGAGCTCGGTTGTGGCATTTATCTTAAATGCTGAGATTGTTTATTGATTTGTATACCTGTGGTGATGAAAAGAATACCACTCTTATTAGTCTCTTCCAGAATAAAGAGAGAGTCCTGTCAGCTACATAATTTCATAATTTCATGGCTGGTTGTCATTTTCCAGCACCGGAGGAACATTTGTCTTTTTCACCAACTGAAAGACTAAAGCTCGTAACGCTTGTTAAAGTAATGAGTCATGGTCCTCAAAAAGTTGGGTAAGGGATGGCTTCAGATTGACATTTATAGCTCATCTGCACTTGTACGGCAGCTTTTTCATGTGTCACAGTGCTGAAGTGGTGTGTTTTGATCTTAAAATGTTGTGTGCCGTTCTTCGTAGTAGTGTTTCAGATGCTGGAGGGGTGTTGCTGAGGAGGGCGCATCGGAACAAAATGGAGAGTCTGGATGTAGCTGCTCGGACAGGCGGGCGGCCGTGCTGGGGCTGTGCTGAGCTCTGGGGGTGCAGAGAGCTTGGGCGCTGGGAACTCTTCCAGGGCAAGCGTGTGGATGGATAACCTCGGGCTCTCCAGCTGTAGGGGATTTTTGAGTAGTCAAAATATATGTCCCATATAGGGGATGCGCCCCGCTCGCTGCCTGGCTGTGGGAGCGGGCCAGTTCTTGGCAGTGCTGGCACACCATCGTCTTGGGATCTAGATGTGGGCCTCCCCCAGCCCCGTTTGGTAGTGGGATTGCTGGGAACCAGTCAGCTTTCACTTCTGCAGCACTGGCTGAGGTTCTTCCCTTACCTGTGAAAAATGTGCTGTTTTGGTTCTGGCCTTCGGCCACGTGGACACTTTTGTACAGGTTTGGGAAACCTCTGACACAGCAATTTGTCATAAAGCAGTTGGGGTGCTTTTCTGGTCACCTCCCATTGCCCACAAATCTCTGACCTTGACTACCTAGCATTTGCTGAATTAAATCTAAACTAAACTGTTTGCCAAAGCACAGCGAGGTCCGAGAGCACTGAAGTGATGCCAAACCTCCCCGAGTGACGGTGGGAACAGAACGCTGCCCCTTGGGGGTGAGGTGTGTGTGTGGGAAGAATCCAAATGTTACATGTGCATATATGCAGAAATGATTCTTAGGGCTTTTAGAGGAATTTCTCTAGCTGTTTAAAGCAGCCTTTGCTTTTCGTGGTTACCCAACTGCGCTGTTAGCATCTGAAACCCAGTCTCCTCCTGCAGCAGATGCAGCCCCACAGGCTATGAAATGCTGGAGCGTGTCACGAAGCAGAGCCTTGCCCTGAGCGCAAGCGGCGTCGCAGCCAGCCAGGTCATCGCCCCGAGTTGTTTACAGCCCCACGAGCTGTGGCGCTTCCCTGTGTGTTTACAGGACATGCTGCTGCTTTCGGCTTAAAAGCAAAGCTTTCTGTGGAGCTTTGAAAGCATTGTAGTCCGAATTAACCAGAGACTGCAGTTCTGCTCGTAACGGCCGTGCCGTGTTGTATTTGTGCCTCCAGGGGATCGTGGCTTATTACAGCACCTGTATAATTTGAGATAAGGACCAACGTGTCGTTATCGAGTCCTTCCTCCTTCCTCCTCACTCTTGCCCCCACACTCCCCCCATTCTGTGTGGTGACCATGCTCAGAGGCAGCTCCGTGCCTGGATCGCTGGCTGTATTTAAGCAAATGCGTTTTGTTTTCCCAATCAGCTCCCCCAGGAATCCTTACCACCGTGTCAGGAGTGCCGTGACAATAAAGCGGGACAATCTTTTTTCACACAGGTGACTTGATGAAGAGTGCCTCTGGGGAGTTTGCCGATGACCCCTGCTCCTCGGTGAAACGAGGGAACATGGTCCGGGCGGCGCGCGCCCTCCTCTCCGCTGTCACCCGGCTGCTGATTCTGGCTGACATGGCAGACGTCTACAAGCTGCTTGTCCAGCTCAAAGTAGTAAGTGCACTTCTGAGCCGTGCCTGGCACGCCGCGCTGGCTCTGCTGGGTGGCTCTGCCTCGTGCCTGGGCGTACTGACCCCGGAGCTCCCTCTCAGCAGCTTGCCTCTGGAGCAGTGATGCTGGCAGGTTTTTGTTTTTTTTTTCTCTTAGCGGAATGCGTGCAACTGAGGAGTGTAAAAACAACTGACACATGTTGTGAGTGGCTTTTGACTCTGCGTTGCACTTCATTCTCAACTTTTAGTATTGAGACTAATGCACTGTGGTCTGTGAACAGCAGATGATAAATCGTTTAATCAAAAGAAATAATTTGGTTTTCTTATTGACTACTACTCCCTTGTATCTAGCAGATATGACTAGTTATTAGTAGGAACAAGTAGCTTCAGTGGACTAAATAAAATGAATGTGGAATGTATAAAGAAGGCTTTTTTTATGAGCAGGAGGTGGGTGTTTGTGCAGAACCTGAGATGCAGCACAGCTTGGCGTTGGGCTGGCTTCAGCTGAGCTTTGAGGGCTTCACTCTTACCCTTGACAGCCACAGCCGGGCTCTGCCAGGGCCCTGGGCTCTTTGAGACATGCATGCCTGGCTGTCCCTGGTAGCTGGTGAGCATGGAGCAGTAGCTCAGCCTGAAGTACTGTTAGCCCTTGACACGTCTCTCTCCAAACAATGAAAGGCAGGAGAGAAAGATCACTTTGTCTGCTATGAAGCCCATTCTGAAAGCCCATAACTTTCTAAACTGTGTACTGGATTGCTTGGAAAAATATGTGAATATATCTCTATATTCTTTCAGGTGGAGGAAGGTATCTTGAAACTAAGGAATGCTGGCACGGAGCAGGATCTGGGTATCCAGTACAAAGCCCTCAAACCAGAGGTGGACAAACTTAACATCATGGCAGCCAAAAGGCAGCAGGTATAGTGATGGCAGCTCTTTCTTCCGAATATATCGTTTCTTTTTCTTTTTTCAAAACAAGAAAATAAGGCAGCCTTACTGCTCTTGGGGACTACCTGTTGCTGCTGCTAATTTATTTTTTTTACTTTTTTCTCAATACTTTGTGTTGCACTCAGTGGTGTTTAGGAAATTGAATGGCGCTTGCCTGGTAAGCAGAAAATCTGCTCAGCTGTAGTACATTGCCTCTGACTGAAATTTTCCTGATAGCATTTGTTTGTTAATGCTTTAGTACCTTAACGAAATGCTGCTTCTATAGAATCGCATTGATGGATGTCAAGACTTCCCATTTTGAAGCAGTGCAGGTGTGGGTAAGGAAAGAGGATTGAGACAGAAATTTGTGACCGGTGCTCTCACCATGAGACCACACAGCCTTTATTTGCACAGATGTAGTGAACCGTGGTCACTTAAACAGGGAGCAAAAGTCATGGCTGGGGACAGAATTACAGCTCTTTCCAAGGGGGCACTGCACCATGCCAAGCAATGCACCGTAGCTGGCTAGTCTTGCACGGAAATGTCTGTTTGAGGAAGGGTTTGATATCCTGATTGCTTTGTGCATGTCCTGTATTTGCATAGCTAGTGCTTAACCTTAAGTGTAAAGCTTTTGTTCAACATCACTGTTGTGACTCACTCCTTTAGTTAAGCTTTTAAAAGAAAGTAGAAGTACAGGCAGTCAGATTTATCTGAAACAGCATAATTCTTTTAGAGCATATTTCTTATTCTGTTGTTCTGTACAAACCAAATCTTCTTATGCATCTCTGACACTGCTTGTTTGCTTGCACGGATTCATCTTTGAAAATAAACTGGATGCAGTTTAAAATGGATTGCTAGTTGGTTATGTATCTAGAATCTGATTGCAGTAAATGGGAGTGGGGTTACGATGGCAATACAATAAATGTTCTTAAACTGCTTCATGATGGATTGTTTTACGCTATGGGAAGTGGTTGTGTTAAATCTGTAAATCTGTAAGCCTGTCGGAGTGCCCTCCCTGCTTAGTGTGCGTCTTACAGAGGTCTTGTGTTACCCATTCATTTTGGAGGGTCTGTCAGATTATTTTTTTTCCCATGTGCTAAAGCAGCCCATTTTTTCATTTTCGTCACCTCTTTATAAGGCTTAAGAGGTAACTTGAAAATGTTCATGTTGCTAATAATTGTGTTCATTCTTCCTTTTCATAAACCTTACTGCTTGTGCTGGACTCAGAACCTCTATCTATTCATGGTGCTTACATTAGAAAACAAAGGTGATGATGCTTTAGAGAATTGCAGCAGTGAGTGTTTGGGAAAAGACCTATGGATTAACTCTTAATCTTAAATTAGCAGTAATAATGGTCATTGGATTTATTTTCTCCCTTTGGAGATGAACAAGGAGTTGACTGAAATGATACTTCTTCTAAAATTAAGTGTGTGAGTCTCTTCAGGAAAGTGAACTCCATCTTTTAGGTGTGATTAAAGAAGACATTCTGGTTGTGAGTCTTGGAGTTTAAACTTAAGATCTGGCTTCTCAGATGCAAATTCATGACAAGGCTCCCTTGGTTGAGCTGCTCCATACAGAACAAGCATGTGAATTTCTTAACAAGTATCTCTGTGCTAGTTGCACAAATTAATTGGGTTAATCACTTGTGAAATAGAGCCAATAGACTAATGTTAGCGATTGTCAGAGATTGCCTTTCTTTTTTTCTTCCTTCAGTTAAATGATGCTTGCCACTTATGTCTAGGCATCTTAAAGCACATTTTATTTTGAGACATGGAAAACTGAGGTCGCAACTTATGCATCCTCCTGATGTACTGGTATTGTCTGCTTTCAGAGTGCTGGTCCTGTAGCGTGGCAAGGAACAAACATGTCTCAGATCCTCAAATGTGAAGCTGTGAATTGCCCTACAGTACTTCTTTGAGTTTTTGTGGAGCTGTTGTGTTCTAAGATGAGTTGAGCTATTAATAATAGGGATATGGAAAAAACTCAAGGTTGGGTTAGGTTTGAGCATAGTAGCCAAAGAATCTGCCTGTCTCTTGAAGACACAGGGAGACAGTGTATGGATTGAATGTGGGGACTATTTTCAAATGACTTCTTTCTTTAATTTTCCTAATAGGAATTGAAAGATGTAGGTCACCGTGATCAAATGGCGGCAGCCAGAGGAATCCTGCAGAAGAACGTTCCCATTCTCTATACCGCATCTCAGGCCTGTCTGCAGCACCCTGATGTGGCTGCCTACAAAGCTAACAGGGACTTGATCTACAAACAGCTTCAGCAGGCGGTCACTGGCATCTCAAACGCAGCTCAAGCAACTGCATCAGATGATGCTGCCCAGCAGCAGGGTGGAGGTGGAGAGCTGGCTTATGCTCTGAACAACTTTGATGTAAGTTCTGAACCCGTATGTAAAAAGTGGCAACTCTGACTGCTGCCTTCGCTCACCTAATTTATGAGCAACAGCTTGCTTTTGCTTATATTACCTGAAAAATCATTTTCTACTGAAATACTGCAAGTCCCAGGTGAAGCAGGCTTTTATTTTTTCGAATGTGGCTCTTTTGAAACTAGGATTGATAGAATATAGAAAGGAGCAGTGCTGTTCTCAGTGATTGAAGGCTGTCAAGTTAAACTAGCTCAAAAATAGCTCTTAGCCTACTGGTACATTAGATGTAAGTCCTTGGTTTATTTGAAATTGATTATTTCATAATATATTTATGTAATGTATTCTTGTAGGTGACAGAAATGACTTTTTAAAAGTGAATAATATATTTGCAATTGCCCAAACTACCTATTGAGAAGAACTTGAAGTGGGAAGTGTAATGTGATCTTTGGTTGGGAATGAAATCACTTCAAACTGATGTGTTGTACTGATCTGTCATATTCTTTATCTTGTATTCTGTAAGTTACTGGGGATAGCCATACACTTTTACTGAGAATACTTTCCTTTTGAAGCCAGTATTTTGTCTACCGCTGATTTGGTCTCAGAATTTTAAACACCTTGGCACTAGCTCACCTCTGAAGCTTTATTTAATAACACAGGTCTGTTGCTCAGAAAACACATAATGCTTTTTCTCCCCAAGTATTGTTCACCTTCTCTATTTTAGCTCTTACCAGCCTTGCTCTTCTGTGTTAATTTTCTGCCGTGTTTCTTAACTTCTTTTACCATTTCCCTAAAGGATAAAATGCTATTTGAGGTTTTCCCTATGCCAAATGTAAAGCCTTTCTGTGTGATCTCTTGGGTAATAAGATGTTGTGATTATCTTGATCTTTGGGACTGATTTTGGGTTTAAATCTCTTAAATTCCATCAGTTGAGCGTTCAGCTACATGAGTTTTAAGGCTGTGCATTGGGTTAGCACCCAGAGGATCACAGGTTTGATCAGAGCCCTGTAGGACAGGAAGGCAGCTCTAGTAACAGCAGGTGACGTTAAGGACTGACTTCGGTATGTGGAAGTAAATCTGAACTGACTTGTTTTTCATATATTGGCTAATCTAATTCAAACCATTTAATGTGATTTCTGATACATGCTCATATTTTACTATATGAGCTTTCTAATGTCCAGGGACGTTGTTGTTGCAGCCTGCATTAAGCTTCCGAGCTTTTAGGTCTGTGTGGCACGACTCCCTGATAGCAGCAGGGCTTGTTCAGCAGGCTGGCCTGAATGGGCATTGTGTGCGAGGGCTTTGTCTGCTCATCCTTGCCAAAGGAGACGGACAAAACAAATGTGTTCAGGTTCTCTGCAGATGTTATCCCTGCACTTCATTTCCTGTTAACATTTGAGTGCTATTGTGCTCTTGTAATAGAGGTTGTGCACACGCCCTCCCAGATACTTCAGTGTTTCTACTGTGCTGGTAAAATATTAAGTGATTACCAAAAGATAACAAGATAATCATTATCTCTGTCATTTATATGGTGTAATTTTGGAGTTGTAGCATACTACCATTGGAGTGTCTGCATGGCTCAAATGTTCAGGAGAAAATGGGACTGTTAGAAGAACATGTGCTATGGCTAAACCTGCTGTGAAGGCCGTGTGGTTACCCAGTAGGGAGACTAATTGTACTGACAGTAACGTTGAAGTTAGCTAGCGTACAAACTGAGTGTGGAAAACTCCTTTTTCAAAGAACGTTGGGGCTTCTTTCATAAAACTTAGCAACATCTTCCCCTCCCACTCACTTAATTGGAAGAAACCCGACACAAAAGAGAAGACTTTGATGGCCAGATCATGTTCCTTAATAAACCGCAGAACCTGTTATGTAAACTACCTGGAAGTACTCACAAGCTGATGTAGGCTCCACACTGCTGCTGCTTGGTGAGCGTGCTATGGGGGGTGATGTTGGCCCCTTGAGAAGTAGATGCTTAAGGCTGAATAAGCAGTACTGATTTTTCTCAGTATGATCTGTGCTTACTAATAATCTTTCAAGATAAAGCTGTGATAGTCTTCTGCCACAAAAAAAAATAAAAATATTTATCTGCTATTTGAAACATCGATGTTGATGTTTCACTTGAATATTTGAGGACGCTGTTATATTTACCTGTATAATTGCTTACTGGTGAAAGGAGGACTGGATAAACTAGGACACCAGAGTACTATATATAGGACTAATTTTGGACATTTGTTTTTCATGTTTTTTGTTCATGATGAGGTAATTGTATCTGACAAGTTTAAATAGTGAAGGCATGTCCGGATTGACATGTAGTTAAAAAGAGTTCTGTATTTGAACTTTATTTGTCCTGGCACATTTGATTTTGCCATTCATATAATGAGACTTCTTGTGGCCAAGTTCGGTTTAGCTGTCAAAGCAGCACAAGAAATGACTAGCAACTTAATGTGATGGGGGACCTTTTAGTAATTTTACTAAACTACTCAAGAAAATCACTCTTGGTGCCAGAATGTCATTTGCTTTTCATGCTTGATCAGGGGGTTGCTGTAAGTGTTGGTCTTTTTGATGACTTAACAGTACCTTACTGCTCAGTCTGATATCTAACTTCCAAAACCTTTATTTTACCAGAAACAAATTATTGTGGATCCATCGACCTTCAGTGAGGAGCGTTTTAGGCCTTCCCTGGAAGAGCGCCTGGAGAGCATCATTAGCGGAGCAGCCCTGATGGCTGATTCATCCTGCACACGTGATGACCGACGGGAACGGATAGTTGCAGAGTGTAATGCAGTGCGACAGGCCTTGCAGGATCTACTTTCAGAGTACATGGGGAATGTGAGTATCTTCTGTTCTGTTTGTTTATTTAGTTTTTGTGGTTTTAGCTCCCTGAGATCATCCAAACCGGGGGAGTCAAAGCTGCGGGTCTTGCAGCTGGTTCATTCTACCAGGAGTAGACCAGGAGTCCTGAAGGGTTTGTCAGAAGGTCAGCACAGAGGCAGAATCAAACATAGAGTTAAATCATCTGTGATACTTACCTTAAAATTGATCTCTGTTCCATCGTCATCATACTACTATTTTTAGGTTATTATTCTTACATATTGGTTTGTGTAGAAATTCTATAGAATTAGGCTGTCTTCCTCCCTCAGTTTGCATAAAGTAGCTAGGCCTATGGAAAAAAGTAGTTTTTTTAACTCTTTTTGAAGCTTGGAAAGTTTAAATGTGTGAACTTTTTAGCTAAAGGCATAGGTTTTCAGAATCAAGTTCATTGCAGTTGCTATTTCATTTGATCAGAAGTGATGTAGAAAATTAAAACTGAAATATTTAGTAGGGAATTTGGAGAGGAGTTTGATATAAATATTGAACTGAGCAGCTTTCCTCCAGTGTTTAGACATTACACTACACGTAACGTACATACAGTATTTGGAGCTCGAGTGTGTTTCTACAGTTGGAAAAAGTGTTATGTCATGAAGATGAGCTTCTGCGTTTGAAGGCATCATGTTGTAATATCAGATGCTGCCTCTTTTCCTTAGCCCAGGGGTTTTTAATTTTAATAGCTTTAGCTATGTTGAGTGATAAGCTTGGGATTTCATAAGAGTCTTTAAGCTTAATCAGGTTTTTAAACATAAATATTGTAACAGGGAATTGATTTCAGGTGAGAAGTTGTGAGAATGACAACAGTGAGATGGCTTGTAGCATCACGGCAACTACGACTGACTGAAGAAATCATAAGGGGCTGAGGTGAAGCTTTATTTAGACTTCTGAGCATGTTTGAGGTGAAACTGAGCTCAGATTTTCTTTAGATGGCAGAATTTATTGAGCAAGGTTGCTGTGTTAGGTACCTTACCTCCTTACCTGTGATTCTGCTGTCTTTTGGTGAAAGCTACTTCAGCATGAAATAAGTGGTCTGAAGTCTGCGTGTAAGACTGAGGTGGTGTTATTTGGAGAACAGAAGCGCGCAGTGAAAGGTAGAAAATAAAATGAGGGTTTCTGTTTACCAGTGGAAGACAAGGACAAAGTAATTGAGCAAAACTGAAAGACAAGTCCCACACGGCCTGTGGGCTGAGCTAGGTACTTCATGTAGTCTTTCTTAATTGCTTGTGAAAGTAGCTTGTGCTTGGCATTGATATTATATAGAACTGGAGATGGCGGCTGGGCAGCAAAGCACCACGTTGTGCCCTTTGAAATGCCTTTCAGAGCAGGGTGTTTTATTAGTATATGAGGCATTCGTAGTAATCCCTCAAACAAATGTGCTGCTGGATTGGATGCAGGCCTATCAGCACGACTGAGGATAAAACATCCACCAAACGCTAATTAAAAATGTGGAGGAAGTAAATGCTCGGTCTTGCGCACGACAGATTTGGTTGCATTTCTCTCCTTGATAGATGGTCAATACCTGCGTAAGATCTCAGAGCTTTGACTTCCTTGTGCCATAATGCCTATCTTGCTCCCCTGGCTGTGTACTCTTGTCTCCGTTATGCAACTTAAAGTAATCATGCCGAGATGGAAAGAATGTATTCCCTATGTTATCTCTTTTAACACATTGTGAAATTAGTGGAGCATACTGAATTTTTTAAAGTCACTGCTATGTTGTGATTGTAGACAGTGTAGTTGGGAAAATGAGATTAGAAATTCAGTGAAATGGAGTGGAAAAAGCAATAGATAAATTATGGTGAAAATGTGGGATGGTGTGTGAAAATCCATACTGAGGGTAGAAAAAAAATACAGGATGATGAAGCTGAAGAATGAATAATAGCTGGGGACCTATAAAAGCATTTGGTTCATCTACAGGAAGAGCAGGGATGTGCTACTTTTAACGTTTCCTCTGCTATCGCTGTATTGTGTGTGTATGAGATACCAACAGCCCCAGCACCCAGCTGTCTCCTGTTGTGCATTTCTCCATCCTACCTTTAAAGGTGGAAATGAATTGGGCATTAAATCTGTTAATTGCACGATAACTGAGTGCATCATATATGTTGAATGGCAGAATAAGACCAAGAGACCTGTTTTTTCAAAGAGAAAACAGGGATGAGCAATACTCTGAAAAGGTCGAAGCACAGGAATATCTTGAGGCAGATTCCCTTTTAGTTTTAAATGCCTTCTGTTTTAGTGACTTCCTCTAGCTTCTGGGCTTTCTTTCAGATCTCTGGTAATAAAAAGGCTTTTTCCACAGGTAGTTTATAACTCAAAGTTTAGTGTTTTGGACCCATGGTTTAACTGTCTCTTTGGGCCTGTCCCCGAGGGTTCTGTAAGTCTTCAAGCGTTGCTGGCTGTGTTATGATGTGTGGCAGAAACTTCTGTCTGAAAACAATTTTCGGTCATAAAGAAATTGAATCACAGGTTCCCTTGACCCTTGGAATTTGCTGGCATGGTGATGAAACCTACAGCTAGCAGAAGGGCAAGAGTTGCTCGTTCGCTAGTTTGTTATGGACATTTGTGTCTTTTTTTTCTTGGATTGGTGTCCATCTTATTTCCTTTTCTGTGTGGTACACCTGTTACAACTATTGTCAAAACAGAAGACTAGCCCAAATTGGTCACACTAAATTTACATCAAGGCCGGAATCCTGTCTTGAGAGCAGTGAATGGCGGATGCCTACAGGAAAGAGGACAGTAACAAGGGAAGGATGTAGTCTAACTTGCCCAAAATAGCTCCCAGATGCCAGCAGTCTGTAGCTTGGATGATTCCAGAGCTGGCATTGCTGATTGTGTTTAATAGCTCGTGCTGGACTTTTCCCCCGTGAATCTCTAGTTTCTTTCTGAACCCTCGTGAACTCGCAGCACCCATAAGCTGGAGGGCTCCTTGCTAAAGAAGATGAATCGTGTCGCATGAAGCAGCATCTCCTTTTGTTTGAAGCAGAGCGCCCTTCTGTCTGTTCGGTTTGCTGTTCCCTCCATCTGATTTCAGAAGAGACTGAGCAGCTATTCCCTGCTTACCCCTCTCTGTGTCATACCATGTAGCAGACTTCTGCCTCCTCTTTCCCAGAATGAAGTGTCCTAGTTTTATTAGTTGCTTGCCATAAGGAAGACGTTCAACACCACCTTTCAATTTGGCTGGGCCCTCGTTGCTGAACAGCACAGTGCGGTAGGAAGGGGTTTGTAGGGGGAAGGAGGACTCGATGCCTGCCTAGATCTGTCTCTCACAGAATTTTGCATCAGCTGGTTGTAGCCTGGTCCTGAGGGCTGGGTTAGTGTTTGGTGCGAGGGTGGCTGCCCCCTTGCCTAGGGTTGTTCAAGGGGCTGATGAAACTGCTACAGATTTAGCTTCTGAGTCGTAGTTGTTGCGGTCTGTTTTTGTGAACGTTAAGTCAGATCGTCTTTCTCTTGTGCATTGCTTAATGCCTCTGTCTGTTGAACTTCATCCACCATTTTATTAGCTGGTGCCTTGATTTATATCCTAAAAATGCCAACTGTTCATCCCTTAATTGTAGCATTCAATTTTTAGTGTTTTTTTTTTCCTTCTTCATCTTCCATTTTCCCCCAAGGAGAGCTGGCTTCCATTACAGCTCTCGCTCATTTCAGCCCATGATTCTAACAGAAAATAGTTTTCCTTTTTAAACTAGCACTGCGGATCCCTCCTGGATTCAAATAGCAAACACGAATATCTGAGTGTGATATTTTTTTTTATTACTTTGAGTAAGCTTTATACTTATTGCTAGCGCTGAATGGCACAGCAAGAATGGGGAGATTTAACAAAATTCATTATTGATTCTGACTAGCACTGTAAAAGCAGAGTAGTCCGAGGTCTTGGATCCGAGATCAACTGCCTAGAATGCAATAAATTGCCCGCTTCAGTCACAGCTGAATTTGTAATATAACTAATCGATGGCGAGAGCCAGACCTTTGTGTGATGCCGCATTTGGGAGCTCACGGTGTATATTTTATTAATGAAATGAAAAAAAAAAAAATAAATTCAAAGCATATGCTTTGGTCATTGATAACAGACTTTGAGACAGGAGGACAGAACAAAGCATCTCCTTGAACGTTGTTCAAGTTCAGTGTTACACCAAGAAGTTGGTAAGAGAGCTGGCATTTAGAGTTCAGGAGTAGGCACAGAAGATGGTTTTTATTGTATTTTGTTACAACTTCGTAAGATTATGTGGGTAGATATTGATTGGCTCCAGTTTGCCCCCAAATAAAATACGTGAAGCAGAAGGTTTTTGGCAGTACTACTAACTTATCCCGGTATTGCCCTTACGCTAGCAGATGGTGCAATGTCTTCCTCAGCGTACAGAGCAGTTACAGTGCTTGGTTTAGCTTTTCTGTACTGTATTGGTCAGCTCTACCTCAAATTTACACGCAGAGCATTTGTCACAAGTTATCTGAAGTAGTTAAAGTGAATTCATAGAAAAGAACAGTGGGCTGATCAGAGCCAAAACACTTCTGCATGTTCAAGAAGCAGGAACGTAGGATGGAGAGGTAACGTGTCCAGCAGCCACAAAAACCCACAGACTTCAAGTTGTGACAGCGTGTGCTCTGTGCGGTAACTCTCCACGGGTGTTATTAGCGCAGAGCTCGGGCAGCTTGCCTTCATCTCAGTGGCTGTGTTAAATATGGGAGGCATACAAGGTCATATTTTGTGAGGTTGGGGTTTCGCAGATTAGAAGGTGCAGGATGTCAGCTGGAAGCTAAACCAGAAATTTTCAGTCTGCTCTGTTTGACTACACTGAACTTGAAAAAGACACCAATTTGCTGTGCTAGGCTGTCTGATTGACGTGTAAGACTGAAAATAAGGACTTCTTCGGCTTTTTTGACAGTCCACTTCTATTGTTTGACAGAGAGGCTTTGGAGGAATGGGGGCCGTTAGGTTTCTTTCTGTGAACACTGCTTTAGAGCCATTTGGCAGCAATAATCACAGGTGTTCAGATCTAGTTAGTATGCACAGAAAGGTGCAGAGAGATCTCATTTTAAAGTCTGTTCCGTACCCCACCGATTTCTAATGCCTCTAACTACCCTTTCAGGCAGCCACAAGTAACTCAGACTCGTACTTGCATAAAGTTTGTCAGAAACTCTAGTTTGGCTAGCGTGGAACGTGAACCCAGAGCCCCATTGTGTACAACATGCTCTTGTACAATAAAATCCCTTGTTACTACATTTGGAAACGATAAATCATGTTACATAAAGTAGCTTGACAGGTCCTATTTCAACGGGAATTTTAATGCTTTCATATTATCATTCTGACTGTGTCCTTGACTGTCTGGATTGCATTAGAGGTGCTTGGCAGCAAATGGAGAAAAACCATTTGGGGCCAGCTTCAGAGCAGGCATTCCAGGCACAGATTATTTCAGCCGATCTCTCCAGTTTCCATTTTCTGCTTGGCCTGAAGCAGGGTGTGTCTGGGGGGTGGTGTTTGTATTTCTTTTAATATTGGCTGTTAGCACAGCTTGAAGGTAAGTGGGGCAGTTGAACCCCAGGCTGCTGCACCGCGCTGCCTGATAGGAGCTCCTGTGTGCCAGCGGGAGCGCCGCGGCTCTCAGGATACCTGAAGAGATCTCAACACTTCTGGTTTTAGACTTGTTGCTCTCGTGATTTACTAAATGCTTTTTTTTCACACTGTTTTGGTGTTCAGCCTAGCTACAAAAATGTGCTTTTCCAAACAAGTGCACTGTTTTCCTGATCTTAATCGCGCTGGTTTGCTTTTCTTTCCTAAAGCTTCCCTGAGCATCTCCGGTGCTTGAAAATGAAAGGGTAAGAGCTCACGTCTTTTTTGGGAGAAGTAATTTTGTCTTCAGAATGACCATTAGGGGTATTTTGACTCCTGACACGTGTGACTTATAGAATAGAGATGGGTTTTTGTTTTGAATTTGCCTATTAATAATATTATTAATAATAGTGACCCACAGCTTTATATTCCCATTAAGCTTGGAAAGGAACACATGAATTTTCACGACTGTTAAACTTGTATAGAATATATCCGTGTATTTGGAAGGGCTCTTGCATAGCCCTTTCAAGCAACTGTTTCTGTGGAAATAGATATGAAGTAAAATGTCAGACTGATCCATATTTATGATAGATGCTGATAAAAATCTGCCTTGAGATAATCTACACTTCCTTTTTTTTTAATATTGTATCTGTCAGTTTAAGACACTCGAATGCTGAAGTGATGGATGTGGCTTGAAAGCCTCCATGGATTCTCCTGTCTTGGAGTTTGCTGCTCAGGAAAGGGAGCTGTGCTGTTGTGCTGGGCACTAATTGCCATAGACGTTACTGCTTCGACAAAGATGATGCTTTTAAAAATAAGTTTGTGAAGTGGCACTGTTTTTAAGCTTGTAATGCTTACAGCGTGATGTAGAGTAAATAACTGAGCACGCTTGGAGTGAAGCCTGATGGGTATGATATGAATTTCACGTGGCATTAATGGGGTGTTTTTGAGCCACAAAGATGAGCTTCCAGGTTGCTTACAGAGGGTGTTCTGGAAACTCCCCTTTTGTACATAGTAACGTGAGGCCTATGGAAAGAAATAGAAGAATTAAAAAAAAATCCTCACTACTTCTTCAGGCAGCCTTTGTGTTGTGCAGTGAAAATGGATTCCTTAATGAAGAATGACTGTCTTAACGCACCCTCAGGAGAATTCAGGAAAGCCCAAGCCACACCTGAAGTCTGGTTCCCGGCTGGGTTCAGCAGCCTGTTGAAGTCTGCAATCGTTGCTCTCCTCCGTGTGCTGCATTCATCCCGTGCTAACCATTTCGTGTCAAACAGCAGCAATAGCTTTTAAACTGAAGAGATTTGACAGCTGCTGGAATTTAGTCTAAACTGTATTACGTAGCTGGTCTCTGCTTGCAGTCTTTATGCACTTCTCAGCGTTTTTGTTGTAGATTCTAAGGACACAAAAAAGAAGGAAGGTTGCTGCCCTTTGAGGAGCGGCTGAATTCTGCTGAAGTCTAATGCAATCCTTAAACTTGAGAGCGGAGTCCTGCGGGTACCTTGTGTGGCAGTGAAGGCTTCCGTCCCACCTGCTCCTTCCTCTCCTGCCCCTACCCTTTAGGTTTGTAATGGTGAAACACCCATTTTTCCTTCCTTGTTAGGCATGTGCTATCTGCAATGCTAACACATCTAATATTTCCTAATACTGCATAACAAATACAGGCCCTTCTTGATTTAATGTTGTTCAGGTGGCATTTAAGATCATAGAACATCAGAGTTGGAAGGGACCCACAAAGATCATCAGGTCCAACTCCTGGGTCCCCAAAGGACCACCGCCCAAAAGAACAACAGTCTTAGAGTGTTCTCCAAACACTTCTTGAAGATTGGTGGAAGGAAGACTTGAAATAATAACCTGTGCCCACTTGATTGTGGTCTGGTGCTTGGCGTTTAGCAGCATTTCACTTATGCTGAGCTGTAAACCATTTTACGTAAATGTGCTATAATGTTATGCATGGATTCTGCTTAAAATTCTGTGTTTTGTGACTTAGTCCACCTCAGAATTCTGCTGTTTTATAGGAAAATATTTGAACTTTATCTGCCTACGTAAGATAATATATTTAGTTGCCAACTGTGAAGCTTTATTCAGTGATACTTGAGTACTCTCTCAAAGCCAAAATCAGGGAGTATAGATAGAACAGAGCATGTAAGTTTGCACAGTGACTGCTCATCTGTGGATAAACAGCCTTTTAGCCTCTGGCAGGATCATGCTCTCAGTGTGCAGAAGTATTACACACACAACTGGGCTTTTTAATTTCTCTCGTTGGAAGAAAGGGATGATGGAATTATTACAAAGCTGGAATGCTACACTTCTCGCATTACAACAACATACTTGCATCTCAAGTCCCGGATTCCCCCTTTTTCCTTTCACCGTGCTCTAATACAAACTTGGGATTAAGTTCCTATCTTCCTGCACAATGGGCTTTAGAAGATAAGAGTGAGAGAAAGGACAGTCACTGCGTGCACACACATGGCTCTGTGTCATTGTCTGCTAACAGTAATATCCTCCCCAGTTCTCTGGTGATAGGCAAAACTGTTAAGCTCTTTTTTTTTTTTTTCTTGCTTGCTTTTATCTTCACTTCTAAAAAGACCTCTTTGCAGGCAGTGCAGGTTTTGACCAGAACATGGAGGATCTGCTCTAGGTGAGGTGTTATTTACCATCTAGACCGTGTTCTTTGCCTAACCTGTTCCATCCTGTTCAGGAAAGCTGATGTTCTGTAACGCTCATCATGTCTCCCGGAGCTCCAGAGCTACTTTGTCCCGGAAAGTCAACCGAATCAATACGGAATAATTAGCACTTGTGGCTTATCCAAGTAGTGGCAGCCCTCTTGAATGTAAATAGAGGCAGAAGAGTGACTTAATCCTTCTCTAGCACGAGGAAAGGATGAGGGTTAAGCTGTGTCTTAAAGGCTGTTGAAATAGAGGAGAAAAATTTTTGTTTTCCCTCTGCTTTGCACAGGGCCGTGTTTCTGCAGCAGGAGGGACAAGAGGGGGAGGCAGATGGGCAGAGCAGAGGCAGCGCAGAAACAACTTGTATGTGCCGGGGCTCAGACCCCTTCTGCTCGGAGCTCTTTGAAAGGACTCGCTTTGTGCCCGTGGAGGCTGCTTGCTCAGAAAGCCAAGGTTATCGTTGCTGAATTGGTACGGCAACAAAGCCCTGAACGTCCCTGCAAAGGTGCACTAAAAGATGCATTTTTCTCAGTGCCAATTAAAAATAAAACCAACAATCATTTCCCTGGGCATCCAGCCACAAGGGGGGAGGCAGGGCACTTGTGAAATCAGGAGTCAGTGGAAAGGCAAAGCCTCGTCCGTCTGAGCTTCACAAGGGGCTGTGCCTTCAATGCGGTGTGTGTGCTTTTCCCTATCGTCTGTGTGTCTCAGGCAGAACTTAAATGTTGCGTGATGTGCAGCTGTTGTGGGTTATTGACTCATCCTGCATGCGTGTTAGCCTTTGACTGTCAGAAACAGGCTCTTGCCATTCATAGGGTGCTCTGCAACTTCCATATGTGGCCAGGAAAAAAAAAAAGCTTCTCAGCTCTGAATCTTTTCTGTATGCCCGAGGTGCTGTCATCTGCGTTTACTGAATATGGTAACTCAAATTGACGTTATCAGTTACTTCATAAAACCTGTGGAAAAAGCTTGAAAAATGAAGCCTGATAGTACTTAGGAAAATACAAAGGTTTTGAAAGCAGAAGGTTTTTTCCGTTCCTCTCAACTTTGTAGGTACCGTGTCTCGAGAGCGAGGCAGCTCTGTGCAGCAAAGGGAGCTCGGGGGTGTGCAGGGCGATAATTTGGGAGCTGACTTCGAGCTCTTGTGCATGCCGACAAGTTCGTCCTGCTGCTTGCACGCTGGTTTGTTAGTTGGGGCAGGAAAAGGCGTTTGGGCAGCATGCAGGTGTGCCTGGAGGGGGGTTTCTCTGGCCCTTCTGCTTTTTGCTTGCTCCAGATTCGCATTCTAGCTTGCCTTTCATCTGCCTGACTTCCACAGAATACATTTTGGCCTCTTATTTAAAAGATGGACTCATTGGAAAAATAAAAGGAAGATGTACTTCTTGTTGCCTTTGTGCTAAGTTAATTGAATTTTGGACTATGATTCTCACCTACAAGTGGGGCAGGCACTTTTTAACGACAAATTTAGGATCTTACCATGTAGCGAGAGGCTGTACATAGGGGCAGTTGGGGCAAGTCAGGGCATTTAAGACCTTAAAGTATACAAGACCAGAAAATTCTGATATTTTTAAATTCATTGACGTTGCCTTGGTGTATGAATACAGTTGTCATTGTTTGTGTCTTTTTCTCTTTGAGAGAAACATTAAGGAATGCTGGAGATTCTGAAGCATCTTCCCATGACTTCTTCCGAGACACCCCTCACTTATGTGTTTGAGATTTATCTATATTTTGAGGTTTTTTCTTCCCTGGTACCAACTTGTCACCACTTCTGTTGATGGGTTTCAGATTCACTCTGGAAGATGCTCATTAGCAAGTTTGGTATATCGTGCTTTTTAAAAAACCTGGTTTCTCAGTAGCAAGATAACCCAGGGCTAGTTTGTAGCCCCCCAGTCTGCCCTCCATGCCCTGTTACGAGGTCGTGATGGACGCTTCTCATTTTCAGGCAGCTGAATTACAGCCCTGAGCGTCAGTGGTGGCCCAAGCCGTAATACCGTAATACCTCCATCTACTCGGTAACCTCTTTTCAACCTAATCCCGTGTGTTGTTTGAAGGATGCATTAAGTTTTTTTTCAAAACATCTTCATTAGCACTCACCACGTGCCACCAAACCCCAGCAAGTAATTCTGCTGCTGCGGAGGCTGAGCAGCTGGCCGTGTTACAGCATCCAGCCAGGTGGCTTTTGTGTCAGGTTTGAATTCCCTTTTTTTCTTTATTTTTTTATTTTTTAGGGAGCAGGGGGGTGGTGGAGGTCATTTGTGTATCTTCCCTACTTCACTGCTCCGCTTCTTGGGCTGTGCAGGGAGAAATTTCCTGAGCCTGTG
This sequence comes from Nettapus auritus, assembly GCA_011076525.1. Lineage (NCBI taxonomy): Eukaryota > Metazoa > Chordata > Aves > Anseriformes > Anatidae > Nettapus > Nettapus auritus. The sequence continues at coordinate 6,752,404 of CM021777.1, forward strand.
GCCATACCCTGTGCGTTCCTCTGGCAGCCTGGGGCTTGCTCACTCATCCCCGTGGCAGCTTTGAACCTTTACTTTGAGGACAACTTCAGAAGAATTGTCTTTATTGAGTCATTTCGGGGGAAGAAGGTGACAGGAGAGCTCTGATGTCAAGTACAAAATCAGACTGCAGCTCTATCACTTGATACTGTTCCCCTTAAATGCCAAAATGTGAATTTCCTTAGAGGCAGAATGAGTTCTTGGGCACTTCTCCAGGAGTCAAAGAATCCCAATTCTAGAGGTCAGTGGACTGAAAAAAGCCAAGAAAATGAGAAGTTAATGCGGAAATAACTGAAATGAGGTTTAGGTGGGGGAAAAAGAGAACTGAAGCCATTCTGTCTTGCACCTGAGCAGTTGACCCTTTGGAGCTAATGGCCTGCGAGGCGCTCACATTCCTTCCTGGGGGACCTTTTAAATCAGATCTGTGACTGAGGAAGGCAGGGTCTGCCCAGGCTTCCAAATTTACGTTCCTAGGCTGAGTCGGAAGAGCCAATTTGAGGCAGGCTCTGTGTCCCAGGGCTTTTGCCGCGGGGGCTGAGCTCCCTGCCCAGGCTGAGGGCAGTGCCGGGTCCGGGTGGGTGCCGCCTTCTCCTCCCGCTGCTCGGGTGCACGCGGGTGCTGCAGGACGAGGCGATGGGAGCTGCTGCTGAAGGACTGAGGAGACCTGAGCAGGAATGTGTGTGTAGAGGACACAGTAGTAATTAAGCGGCAAATCGGCATGGCCGCGGACTCCCCGTATGCTCCTGAAGGCTTATTCACAGATAACGTAAGTGTCTTTTTGGTGACAGATGCTGAAATCTCTCAACTTCTGCGTTTTTATCTTCAGCTGCTTTTATGGAGCTGTGAAAACATCTCCTGGTGTTGTCAGGCGTTGGGAACATCTCCCCCCCTCCTGCTCCTCCAAATCAGCCGGAGTTCGGGAAACCTTTCTGGAAGGGCAAGGCCATATCCAGCGTACTGGGGACTTGTGCTGCCCCAGAGTGTTCCCGGTGTCACTTCTAGCAGACAGATTAATCTATCTTATGCTTTTTGTAGCCTTACCCTGTGGCTTTGGTTATATTCCCCACTTCTGAAGCAGGGTGTGTGTAAAGGAGAGTGTCTGTTCAGTACCAGGCTGTCGCGAGCTCTGTTCAGTTAAAGCTTATTGCTTGGTATGAAACTGAATTTAACCAACTGTGTTTTTCAGATCATTATCAGCCTAAGTGCATTCAATTTCCCTGTTTCACTGCACCAGATTGTACAGTTCTGTACATTAATTGTTTGTTTTGAATAGCTGCTTCTTTATCATCTCTCATGATAATTTAAATCATCTATCTAATGATTTCTTTGCAAGTAGTGGCTGCTACAATACAAACGCGAGGTACCTCTGCATCCCCTATTTGTCTGATTTGCTTTGCTTCCTTTTTCTGAACGCTTAAATGATGCCACGGTACCGCTCCTCCTCAGATGTGCTGACTGTTCCTAAACGGTTTATTTCCTTTGACGCTAGTTTTCTTTTGAAGAAGGGCAGCCACTTTGTATGTGTCAGGCTTGTGCTGGAATTTTAAATACTTTAATGCATCCTCATTATCTGCAAGGGTGGCTGTCTAATTAGTTAACTTAGTAAATAATGGCTTGATAGTGTCTCTGCAAAGTATGACATTATGCATGCCACGGTTTAGTGCCTTTCTAATCCTGGACAGTTCCTCGGGAGTCGCTGCTTTAGGTAAGTGGAGGAACTGCGAGGTTGCTGGCTTGCTTTAGCATCAGCAGCCTCGTGGTCAGCCAGGTTGTTCTTGGTTCAAGCAATTTCCTCTTCTGTGGAGGAAAGTGAAGATACCAAGATCCGTGTGTAGGAGGGAGAGGAGGTGTTTCTCTCCAGCTTTTTGGTGCTGGTAAGGCTAGAGGTGCTCGTTAGCTAGTCCCTCGGCAGTTAGTCAGCTTTTGGTGCTATTTCCAGTTATTTCGGTGCCACTTGCTTCCTGTCGAAGACAACTTCATGTCTAGTTTTTCGTTGCTATGTTGCAGGGTGAGTGTGCTGAATCCTTTTCTACAGGAAATACTTAATCTGTCACAAACTCTTGCTATTTATATTTCTAATAACGAATAAAGGCTACATTAATTCTAGCTTTGAATGTCTTATGACTGTATGGGTAGGATTGTTTTATTATCTGTTTCTCTGAGCTGTCTTGCCAGGAGTTAGGTGGCTTTATTCCCAGATTTATAATGCATTCTCTTCCTCTTGGAAAGGGCATATGCTGTCTTGGCTCACTGTTTTTAATTTGAGTTTTGCAGGGGTCTGTGTTGTTCCAATTTTAGTTGTTCTATTTCTAAAGCCTTTCACATGCATGTAAAGTATGATAAAAACTAAAATATTTCAAGGCTTTTACAATGACTTTGGGTGTAAGCCTCAGACTGCTTTTCATACTTCTGGATATATCTATTAGTTCGTGTAATTCACAAAGGGAAAACTTGAGATATTCTTTAGACTACGTTACTAATTAACATAAAAATGAAAAATTAAGCCTGTAAAAAGAGACTCCACGGTAGCAGATTACTCACCACCCCCAGCAGCTGTCTTGTGGCTCAGCAGCACTTTGTCCCTCTGATTTGGTATTCTGGGATGTTCCCCCATCCATCCTTGCACGCCGATCTACCCAGCGATACTGCAAGTGAGACGAATTGACCTGTGTCCAAGCTCAACTAGTTGGCATTCAACAAACCCGCTGGTGGGGAAACAGCCCTAAGTATTGACAAAACATCGCGCTGCCCTCCTGGAGCTCGTCCGCTGTCAGTCGAGGGCGGTTTGGATCGGGCCTCACCCGATGGCTCTGCGGTCAGAGGTGGTCCCGCGCAGTTCTCTGCAAGGAGGAGCTCTCCGGGGCTAAAACGGAGCTTTTAGCAGCAATTCGGGTGCTTCTCTGGGCTCTGAGCAGACCCACCTCGTAAAGCTGCAGAAAGTTTTCACTACAGAATGGTGCCGATTCACCAGTTTTCCATTGCACGTTGTCTTTTTGCTTTCTGCTGGATTGAGGGAGAGCTGGGCTTGAAGCCCTGGTCCAGGAGGAGATCCCCACCTTGGCTTAGCACAGCAGGGAGCAGCCTGAGCCCGGCATCCTGAGCACTCACGGCAGGGGAGGGGCGGTGGGGAGAAGAAGGAAGGAATACACCAGGTCTGCAGACTCACTTGGAGGTGCAGCAGGGCACTGAGCCCACTGCAAAATAACCTCTTTGCAGCTGCAGTCCTGTAAAGTAGAGCTCGGGTGCCTCTCCTTCCTACCTGATGTCTGGATGTGAACTGATGGAGAGGTGGAGGGTGGGTGGGGAAGGAGTTTGCTGCTTGAGGAGGGGTGGGGGAAACCTGCCAGATTTAACCAGCTTCAAGTTAGAGCCTTGCAGCCTGGCTGTCAGAGCTCAACTGGAAAACGTTCAAGGTAATAAGTACAGACCTCTTACATTTTGCAAAAGATTCTGGATGTGTTTGCCTTGTTCATGCTGGGTTGAAATCTTGCTTTTAGAGGTTGTCCTAACTGTGCCTCTGTCCTGGTTTTGTCCCTGAATCCCGATTTCATGTAAATGAGAAACTCGGTTTTAGGGTGTGCTATGCTGCCCATTTCAGCTTGCTGTTGGCTTTTAAGGAGATGAGGATGCACGCTGAGACAGGTTGGCTTTCCTAGCATTACTCCTCATCTGTATGGCTAAATGTTTTTGCCTCCGTGGTAGAAATGTGTTGCAGAGGTACAGAGCCTGTACGTGTGTTACTTGAAACCCATGCCCTTGACTTCTTTAGATATAAGAATAAGCCTCAAGAGAAGGCTGCTAACTCCATTACCTGGTAAAGCTCTTTCGCAAACATTCGGTACCAGTTTAATCTGTTCTATTTTCCAGACCAGAGATCTTTTTCATCTCTTCCCCTCCTCCCCAAGATCAGTAGTGAATATAATGGTAAAAAAATTACTTTGTGCTGTCGCAATATCATTTTTCCCTCAAGAAATAATACATCGATAGCACTGCATGGTAATTTTAAAGCTTTGATTTCACCTTTGCTTATAGGAGCACTTGCTCAGTTACTATTGCCTGCGAAGACATTTGAATGAAACTGGTAGTTACCCGTGCAGCTGGAGCCCAAGTAGGGTCTGCGTGTGCGGATGCATGTACAGGTTTGTTATTTAGGGACTGGGCTCCTGCCTGGGCTTGCAATGAAACTTGCCACTTCACACAAAGAGATGAGCTGCTCCCAAACCAGCCCTGTGTGTGGTGGTGAACCGGCCTTGGTATTTTCCAGTGCTTCCAGCGTTGCCCTGGAGTGGCAGTTCTGGAGCAAGGTACGCGGGATCAGGAATGGGTTTTAGCCTGGGGTGGTCCTGAAGATTTTGGTGAGCTGCCGTCAAAGATAAAATGTTGTGAAATTTGGTAGACAGGTAACTGGTGTGTTCTCCTGATTTTCCTGATAGGGAACAGACTGCACAAGAATAAAGCTGCAGATTGTAGTGTTCAGATGAGGAAGTAAGACTTCCAGAGCATTTTATATTAATGGAAAGACTATAAATATGTTACTAATTTGAAATATCTCTTTCAAAGGCAGTACAATGCTTTTGATAAAAGATAATGGTAAAATAGGCCTTTCCCAATGCATTGCATTTGATTTTTTTTTTTTTTTTAAACTTGTCAAAACATAAATCTATCTATGTAATGGCCTTGGAAGAAGCTGTTTTAATAATCAAAAAAGTTCTTTCTTCTGCTCAGAATGGCTTTTTTTTGAGGCAGCTCCCAGGAACCTATTGTCATTTATCGCTTATTGTGCTGTGTCTGTGAGCAGTCTTTGTCAGGTATGTGGTCTTGTTACTTAGTCCGAATCCTTTCAGTAGTTTAAAACATGTCTTGCATAAGCAAATGTAGGAAACTCAACATAAACAAAACCCAGGATAAAAATGAGTAACAGTTTAGCATAGTTTACCCACTTAAAGCAGGGTCTGGCAGCTAGCAACACTAGCTGGCTGGAGGTTTAGATGACCAGGAAATGTCCAAGGTGCAGGACAGATGGCCTGCAGCTGCTAATAGGTAAAAAGCTTGGAAAAATGTGGTTGGGAAGCAGGCACGCAGCCTAACCGGACATAGGTTAGGGTAAGATCTGACCAGATGTGGTTTATACAGATGAAAATAACATGAAGTTATTAACATGATACTAGAGGAGTCTGGTACCACGATTCCATCTGTGCTGTGTGCAGGTCCCCATCAGCCGAGGCACGAACCCTTCTACAGACTGAATTGCTGGAAGTTTTGTCTGCACTGCCTAGGAGAACTTCCTTGCTACTGATTCTTTTATTTTTTTTTTTATTTTTTTATTTTTTTTATTTTTTTTGAGATTTAACTTTTGATTTTTAAATGTTATTTGCAGTTGGTACCCCAGGGTCACTTGTTGTGTATACGTGGTGGTGTTTAATGAGCACTTTACTGTGTCACATCTCCATTACAGTTTTTACACGTTCCTTACATGTATAGAATTAAGTATTTTAGAGGAACGGAGTGGTTGGGTTGTTTCATTATTTACCTAATCTCATCCTTTTTGAGTGTGTCCCTCTGGTTTCCTGGGTTCCCAGCTGCAGTCTGACGTTGCTATCCCGACCATTATGGTGCGGGCTGTGGTCAGTGGAGTTGCAGTGAACAGAAGGAATGTGCTGTGCTGTAGTTAAGTTTGCATAAACAACTGAAACTGTTTTTTGCTGATGATCACTTACTAATTTGCCTGATGAAGATGACTGGTTTGGAATAAATGGACAGTGAAAATAGGTGTCCGAGAGTTCCTCTTTCCGATGATGCAGCTTTACTTGGGCTTATTTAAATGATAGAGAGCCCACTGAGAAGAAGAAGGCATTCAGCACTCTAATAGCACTGGCTCATCTGAATGTAGTATAAAACTTTTTCATGTGTCTCTGGACACTCTCATCGGCACGCTTTGTCAAATTAATTGTTGTCCATGGACAGTTGTAGATATGAAGGGGTAATATCCCTGAAATTTATCTGTGCGCTGCACTGGAGTAGTTCTCCGCTTCGTCAGTGCTTTCATTTGTCTTCAGTGTTTTACAGCGTGCTGTCAGGTGGCAGTTAGTCACGGGAAGATCCCCGAGTCGTCTTGAGCCGTGTCAGAGTACGGCACGGAGCGCTTCCAGGTCTGCACGTAATGCTGCACGCAGCTGCAGCACGTCGGGACCCCGCTGCTCCTCGGGGGGTTGTGCTGTGCCGGCTCCTGCTGCTGAGGGTAGCCCTGCGGGATGGGAGCAGAGCCTTGAATCCATTCCATAAACTCTCCTCCAACGTGGAACGAAGCGGTGGCTTTCTCCAGGTTCCCGATCTGTCAACAAACGTCTGTGTTGCCAGTGAATCCGAAACGCGGTGTGGAAGAGGCATCGCGGCGCTTCCCCGTGCTGAGGGGGTATTTCAGCTGCAGCATGTGGCCCGTGGATAGCCGGCATGCCTTCCTTCTGACCGCGTGGTTGCGGGCAGTGTGGGTGTCCAGTCAGTTTAGCTATGGGCAGCAGATGTCCCTAATCCAAAGGAATGACACATTTCAGCTGCTCTGAAGTAGAGAATTACTCTCCACTTACAGGCAGACTAACACTTGGCAAAAGTTCACTACATACGGCACCCTGAGCATGCTGCTTCGTGCTGTAAGGGATGGGCTGGCAAGTTAGCCGTCACCGGAAGCTACAGGAACTTGCTGAAGGTGCAGCACTTTTTATTTTCCTCGGGACTCTGGCGGTGTGCTAGAGATGCAGTGCCTGCCGCTGTATTTTTTCCTGTAGTCCAGCCTAATCAAATGTCTAACCTTAACCTTTTTAAGTTTCTGGTGTCTTAGGAGTAGATGCTAATTGCAGGAAAAAGGCATCTGTCATGCAGTCAGCGCTCCCTTATTTCCAAGTTTCACAGCTGCCATGGTGCTGATAGATGTCCCAGAGCTAAGTCGGTCATCTGTAGAGAAGAATATAAACGAGAGGTGGCTTTCTCTGCCTGCTTACCCTGTGGCTGTTAAATTCCTGAAGGTCTGAACCCTGAAGGTATGCACTTGATACCCATACAGCTTCCAGTTACTGAAAGGAGGGAGCAGTCTCGGCAGCCCGTGCCCCATCTCTGGCAGCAGCGTCCCGGATTTCCGCTCCCGCCAGGTGCTGAGCGGGGTGACACCTTTCTGTCCTACCTGGAAGGCAGTGGCACGGCCATTTCCATCTGCAGGACTACCTGGAGAGATTGAAGAGGAATTCCTTCACTCTTAAATTATTCAGCCAGAATTTCAAGTATGGAGTAAATCCTAAGCCTCCGTAGACCTTGGCACAACAGCTGTGGCTGTTGGTTTGGGGATGCAATGCTTCAGGGCTGGGCTTGATCAATAAATAGCTCCACGTCTTTACCCAGGCATCTCGTCTCATCCTAAGGGGAAGCAGAGATGGTGCTTCATCTCCCTGCTCTTTAAATGAGAGCTGGGGGCTAGGTCTTTGCAGCGAGCCCCGCAGCGTGGCTTTCCCACCTTGCGGGTTCGTTCCCGAGGACGCTCACGTGCTGAGGATGCGCCCGCTGTGTGGGGCAGGAGAGCTGACGGTGAGCTCAGCGCCGACTCACGCCGAGCTGAGTGCTAACAAAGCTTCCGGAAATGTCTTCACCGGAGGGGAATGCGCGTGTTTTCCTGTTGGGAGCCATCGCGCCGTGTCGTCGGTGACGGGAGCTCATTTACAGTCTGCGTCCTGGTCGCTTTGCCCATATTCCCGCTGCTCACAGATTGGATCATTGTTAGCTTTAGTAAGAGCTCTATTAATACGACAGTTCTTCTCTGAAAGATTAAAATCTTAAGGTGGTATCAGGGTTGAAGGAGTGTGTTTGAGGGCAGGAAATGATAGTCCCAGTTAACCAGCACATGCCTTTTGAGACAGAGGTTCAGGGTGTGTGATGGATTATTTAGGAGCTAAAGGAAAGAGCAAATAGCTCATAATAAAAGTACTTACTGCAAGGCTGAGCTGGATTTCATTTTCACACTCTTCTCAATATTTTTAGCTCTTTGCAATCATATAAGTAGCACTACTTCTTGCAATAAGCTTTTCTGCAATATTTTGAACGCTTCATAAAGGATATTTCAGGATTTCTGTGGCTGTATGTTTGGGAAGCATGTTGGAAGGACCTTGCTACTTGAAATGCATTTCCTGTATCTAGTGCTGCCTTTAATCTCACGCGGTCTCACAAAACCTGTTCTACCTATTAAATATGCAGTAAAGCTGTTCTGTTTGGTAGAAGATTGTATGTTTAAACAGCAGAAGTCCTCGCTGCTCTTGTATTTTAAAATTAAAAATTCAGCTGCCATGCTACCTTCGGATTCGGAGCCATTAGAATGGATTTTTCAGATTTATTCTTCTGATTATAATACAGAAAATTAATTGCTTTTGACTGTAAAGAATTGACCCATTCATTATTTAGGAACCTTCTTGATGGATGAATATTTTCTGCTTCCAGACTTTTCATGAAATAAGGCTGCTTTCTAAATGGATATAAAGCATAATACACCCATGTCGAACAGTGGATGCACAGCACCCTTTTTTAGGGGAGAGAATTGGGAGAGAAAAATAAAAGCACTTTGTCTATTTTGTCTAAGTATTCAGCGTACAAGAAGTAGAATCTGCCGGGAGAAAACAGGATTAACTTGCTTGAACGGCATTTAAAATAATTCGTATTTTTAAAGGAGGATGTACTAGTTTCCTAAAATGTCCTGGTGGTGAATACCACTTTAGTTCTGCATGCGTGTGCCACGTACCGGAGAGGTGACCTTGTGTTGGGCTCAAGATGGACGACCAGGCACTGCTCTGGTCTCTGTTCAGCTCCTTGCTGTGCTGGTGATGGCAGTTCAGAAGTTCTCCAATGGTTTGTGCGTATTTAAGTCTTGGGTCCCATCCTTTTAACAGGTTAAGAAAGATGGGAAAAAAAATATTGTAAGACCTGATTGGTTAAAAACAGCAGAAGAATTAAAATATTTTGGTTACCTTTAAGCCTGGAAATGTTTGCTGAATGCCCTCAGTAGCCAAACCTCTTCAGTCATTCAGCACAGAAATAAAGGCGGAATTTAGTGAACGAGGCAATTGCAGTCACTTTGTTTCATGGGATAATTCCCAGAGCACAGGGCTCTTGACGTCGAATATGACAGGTAAAGCTTTTTAATAGTACAGTTGTTTTTCAACTACCTAATGGTAATGAAACTGTTGTCAGGGAACAATTTAATAAAGAACCTTTTCTTATGAACATAACTTGAGGCTTTTATGGGCAGATTACTGTTTGCGCCGAGCCCTGTCCCTGGCTGCTGGGAGGAGGCGGGCGGCGCTCGCCTGGGTGTGCTTCAGTTCCCAGTCCGTTTGTGCAGTCCTCTCTGGCCAGATTCTTGAGTCTCAATTTTTTTTGCAGTTGTCTTAACACAGCCTACGTTTAAAAACTAGCTGCTAGGGATGTTGATATTGCCTTGTTACTAATTGGTTTTAAGAGTTTGGCATAGTATTTTCTGAGTATCGTTTTTTTTCCTCTTATGCCTCCTGCCTTTCCCTGTGAAATCAACTGGCTTTGCATTTTAGAAAGATGGCCTTTGTCTTAAAATGGATCTCTCTGAATGTTTAAGAAAATAGGTTTATCATGTGCTGCTTTGAAGTATGAGAAGGATTTGAGGAGTGGTTAGCCAGCTGGCACTGAGAACCTAGGAGAATTTGTTGTAGCCAAACCTTTTGCACAAGAAAAATGCAAATGCAGCTGAGGCTCAGTTACTAAACTGACTTTAGCAGGCAGTTCAGTGCACGTAGTCACCTTAGAACATCCTGAAACTCCTCCTTTTCTTCAGCTGTTATAGCAAGCCTGTTGGGTTGTGTCTGTGAACTTGTCGCTTGTCTACATGAGAAATTTTCCTCGTGCTGCTGAAGCACCGCGACTTTGAACACGGTGTTCATTACAGGAGCCCGCATAAAGGACACTCGTCGGGGAAGTGCAGCCCGGTGTGCTTCCTGGGCTGCTGTAATTCAAAGCTGGGGCGATGTGCTGCTCATCTGACATCTCTAAGTGGTAGGGTGCTCTTGTCCCTGCGCATCTCCTGGCAGGGCAGGGTGGTCCCGCTGGACCTGCTGCTCCCCAGCTGCTGCCCTACCAAGGACCGAGGGGCTGAGCTCCTTCCCCTGCTGTATGAGCATCTCCTGCTAGTCAGGAGGTGTCCTGGCTGTGGAGAGCTCTGCTTCCTGCAGGGAAGCAGACAGGCCTGTGTGTGATGCAGTCTGGCCTAAACACGGCGTGGAAAATGTTGAGGCCCTGTGAGACCCGAGGGACGTAGGCCGCACTTAGTGTAAGAGAGCGTTGGGCACCTCTATTTGGAAAAGGAGGAAGAAAGAGGCGAATTCAGTTTTACAGTATACACAATTTTAATAACAAAATCTTTCTGTACACTGCACTTTTTTACCCCATTTTGCTCCATTACTTGTACCCCCTCCCATCAGGAATTGGCTCGTTAACCGTAACCTAATTACAGTCGGCATAGGACTCTTAATCTCTGGTTGCCGTGCTGGTAGAATAGTTCACTCACTAATGTTTTAATGATGGTGAAAAGAAAAAGTGTGGTGGTTTTTGTCTTTTTTAAAAAAAAAAAAAAAAAAAAAGGAGTAGTTGGAGGCTAGCAGTTCCAGTGCGTACATCAGAGGTGCACAAGCCGCGTGGTGTTTTGCCCTTACATCACACAAGTTTTGCCCTGTCTGAGGCCAGATGATATCCATCAAAGCTTCTCTCACCTCTCCCTAGATCCCTCTCTCGGAAGGTTTTTGTACCAGACATGACGTGCTGCGTTTCCAGCTGCCTCTGAGATGATCTCCAGGCATCCCGCTAGCACGGTGCTTAACAAGCCTGGCACCGCGCTCGGTGCATGGGCCTCCGCAGCACAGAGGGGCACGGGGAGGGAGGAGCTGCTGGGCACTGCCCCTGGGTTTTGCTGCTGTTCCCTTGCTTGTTCTTCGTTCTGGGGGGGGAGATGGGCCATGTACCTTCCTGAACTCTTAATTTTTATGGAAAGCTTAAGATGAAATTCAGCTTTCTGGGTAGGTTTCATCGGTCTGAACAGATGGATTTTAATAGCTGTGCAGCTCGCAAAATTAAATCAACTTTATTTTCATTAAAGTAGTACAGAAATAAACTCAGGCACATTAAAAAACAAGCGTGAAGTGCAGATTTCTGATTAAAGCCGCCGGATGTTTCTGTTGTACATGTCAGCAATAGGGGGCTGTCTTCCAAGGGAGCTGAAAGGCTGGGGATGTGTGCAGGCTGGGCCTAGCTCTGCAAAATCGGGTAACTTCTGCTTGGGGGAAAAGCAAAACAACCAAACATCGGTATGGTGGCATGAATTGTGCTCCCTTCTGATAGGAAACGGGAGCTCTGCTGCCCCTAGCAGAGGAGCACTTCAGTAGGAGGCTCAGCTCTACCCCATTTTACTCCTGAGCAAGTAATTCTTAGTTGTGTGCATTTAAACAATGATCTAATGCAGAGCGACTAACGAGAGGGGAGCTGAAAGCATTAATTCAGACCTGTTCCAACACGATGACTCAAAAATGGAGCTTGTGCTGCTGGGTTTGCGTTTCCCTGACACAAGGGTGGGGAGGAGGAATCGGTGGAAATCAGGGAGGCTGGAGGAGGTCTCTGGGTGGGACAGGCAGGAGCAGGGGAACGAGTTTTCCTTTCTAAAAGGCCCTGAAGGCTTGAAGGTGCTGTGCCAGGAGGTGGTGAGGCACCTGTAGTGCCACTTAGGATCTCTAGAAACTGAGGCTGTACAACAGAGATGATATCTGGGGAGAACAATCTAACATCTCTTGTCGTCAGGCAGCACTCATACGGGAATGCCGATAACTTAAGCCAAATCATGCTGGTTCCTGTTCCCTAAACAAGGCAATTATTACAATCTCCTCTTTGGAAGAGTCACAAGCCATCGTGAATGGAAGACAGTGACTTAAAAATGAATAAATAAAGCAAGAACTAACAGCCTCTTGTGGTGCTCTTGTATAGAAGGATGGTTTTCCCTGCAATTTGCTGTCCCTCCCAAGGGAGTTCCAGTTGACTTTGCTGCTCATGTTTGATATCCTGCAGGTTTTATTGTACCCGTTACCCTAAACGTAATGCTTATGGGTTTACTTTATTTACACCTGGAACCTGGCTACGAATGGTTTGGGAAATGGCAGATGTGAGCCATGGCATTCGGGTACAGCAGCTTACAGTTGGCATGGGACGTGGAAGAGGGTTGAACCAGCGTTAGCCTGTTGGCTGCAGCACCTGTCTGTACTCCTCTTGGGCAGAATTGCAAGGTGATAAGGATGGAGAGGGCTTTGGGGGAGTTGGGAGGGCACCTCCTGGGCGCCCTGGTGAAGGAGGATGGGGTTGGCACCTTTCAAACAGCCCTGCGGCGGGTGGCTGGGCACGGAGCAGCGGGGCGGAATTCCGTCCAGCATGTTGCTGGGGGCACCGGGCTCGGTACGGACACCTGCTGGTGGGGTAGGATCATTTATTTGGCTGCCAGCGTAATTAATGAGCTCAGTCCTAACTGTGCCTCTACTGGTGCCTACGCAGGCATCGGTCCCCAGAGCGTCTGCTCCCCAGTTCCCCAGCACACACCGTGGGGTCGGTTGGCACGAGGCGAGGGGCTGGCGCTGCACGTGGTCTGCCCAGCAGCAGCCCGGGCCGGAGGGAAGAGCTGCGAGCACCTGCTCGTGGTAAGGAATGAAGCAAGGCTCTCTGCAAGCAGCTACGTGCACAAAGTTTTTGCGTCTGTCACCTTAGGTCTGGCCTTTTGGATCTCGTGGGATTCTATCATAAGGAATATTCCCTCATTGCCCACCTGCCTCGCCAGGTTCATTGTACTAAAATCAGTAACGGACTTCCTAGAAGGGATGTAAATTGGCTCATCATGTTATAAACAGTTAAGGGGGTTCAAAGTTATCTTATGGAAAACCACAGTCTTCGCTGAACCTCGTCTATTAAAGTACAGAGTCACAGGAAGTAAACAAAAATATTTGTTTTATAATAAGGGCACTGTATGTGAAAGTAAAGTGATGCAAATTAATATCTTCAAAACCAGTAATTGAAAAAACCTTTATGTAAAATCTGAACAGAAGTCACACTTATCTTGCTATAATTGCCTTGGACGAATTCATTTCACAATAAAACATCAAACTGTTGTATAATTGCACCCTAAATACCTCACTAAGTGGTAATACAGATATATAAAAGCAGAGTGAAATAGCAAACAGATTTTTATGCAGTGATTTTCTGTTTAAAAAGTTTGCGGAATAGTTTAGTACAACACAATTAGCATACTGTAATTACTGATTCGTTCAAGGTATGTCAACACCGTGAGGAATTTCTCTTCATCTGTGTTTGCTGGTAATCGTTTAACACCGCAGCATTGGACACAACACGGTTTTTAGTTATACATACATGTATATATATATTTGAAAAAAAATAATCCGTCCCTCTGGTCCTTTGAACTTTGGTTAGAATGTTCACAATATTTGAGCAGTTGACTTAAAAATAATGTCATCCTTTGCAGCCCCCCCGCCCGCCCACCCCCGTGGCATCTCTGTACCACTGTCGCTGCATAGATCTGCAAATATTTACATATAATTTCAGAATATATTATAAATAGCAGTATGGTACTTCTGGCTAAAGAAATCAAATTGCTCCTTAGGAACGAGGTGCATGTGTGTAGATATATATTTATATATGATTTTTAACGGCATACTAGTTTAGATTCTGTCCCATATCAGGTAAGAAACGCGACATTTTTCAGTGAACTATCCTATAAACTAATTATATCGTCCTAACTTATCAGCAGGTTGGTGGTTTTGAATTGGTAATTACCTTGAAATTTGGAAGAGGAGGACAAGTGAGAGCTTATATTACGGGGGCTAATTCTGTCTCCAGAGAAACCAGTGGAGTTAGTGCATGAAAATAGCTTCCAGGCGAGAGGAAGCCTCAGCCGGGGGGGCAGCGGGGGGACAAAGAGAGGTTTCTTCCTTCCTTCCCTCTCTCTTAACCTCGCAGTTGATATTTACTTTTCATTAAGAAAAACTCGCATCGAGGTTATTTACACATGAAAAGGTGTGGAAATGTTTGTTCATAGGCGTAAGTAATTAGGCTGAATTCTTAAAAAGCATTATCCAGTCAAACCAGAGATCCAATGCGATTTAAATGCCTTTAATATTTAGAATCGATCACATCGTACCGAGCCTTCCTAATTAAGCAACACTGGCTACTTTGCAAGCGCCTGGAGAGTCATCCTGATTAATTTGTGATCGTGTGAACTGCTCCTGTCTGTATTTGCTGTGAGCTTTAGCAAGGTACGTTTAAGCAAGCCAAACTATGAATATGGAGGTAGGAAAACTGTAGTTAAAATAAATTCACCGGTCCCCAGTGCATCGAAATCCCCACCTGAATACTGGTTACTTTTTTTTTTTCCCCCTCTCCCCTTTTTACTCTCGAGTGGAAATGATCAGGGGAGGAAAATCTTCCTCCAAGTCTGCCTTTTAAAGTGAGCTGAGCCAGCTGGGATGTTTGGGATCGTACAGCTGCAGGCGAACAAACGCAGTGTATGTTCCTCTGCAGATCTCTGTACAGATACCCAATCTCCTTCCACTCGGGCTGTTTTCATTAGAAAAAGTAGAATATGGAGACTCCGGTATAAATGTTTACACACAGTCATATAATTACATAACATGAAACATTGTACATAGTTTGAGGTGAGCATCGTTTCAGACTCTTAAACATTAGGAGTGCAAGTTGAATGTAATCATTGCTTCTTTAACACCGAAAATATTATGGATTTATTTTTTAAAAAAACTTAAAAATACTGCACCACTCCATAAACAATGCTTCCATTAAGTAGCTTGGAAAATTAGGCTTTATGTCAACATCTGTAAAAATTAGAATCTGATGTAGGTCCCCTACAATTTTTAAAATAGGTTACTTATCTGGTTTAATTTTTGATGGCATGTGGGTATTATACTTCACATTCTTTGTATGGCAGCTGCTGACACTTGCATTGTCCATAGCCATTAATGATGATGAAGGGTCCTTCGTGGGTGGGTTCGTATTCATTATACGGTCCTTGGTCTGACATATTTGCCATATGTAGCCGCGTTTGGGATCGGAGTTGCCTGTGGTTTTGAATCATTGAGCACTGCCTAATTCTTCTTAATGTGGGAGGGCAGCATTTCCTGGAGATGAACACTATAAAAATGATAAAAAAGAAAGAAAACAATAAAGCCATTGTCCCTGTAATTACCCTTTGAGTGAAGATGGCATTGTTTGGCTCCGGGAAAGGTTCTTCGGTGGTGACGACCATGCCTGCCGTGGTTGGGATTTCTTTGTCTCCCGTATGGAAATTAGAGGAGCTTATTCTTTTTGTGTACTCGGTGGTGGGGACCGCGGAGGTCGGAGCCGCGGACGTAACCACAGTCGATAAATTCCAGCAAAGCTGAAAGCCGTGCACGGCGTCCAGGATGTCCTCTCCCTGGGTGTGGTCGGGGCTGTGGCAGAGGATGGGGTGCTCCCAGCGGCCGCGGAAGCCGCTCAGCCAGGTGGCCAGGGCGCAGATCTTGGGGCTGCACTCCCACAGATTGCCCGAGAGGCCCACGGTGGTGAGGGACGGGAGCGAGCTGAGGATCTTGGAGTCCAGGGTGGTCAGCTTGTTGTTATCCATGAGCAGGGTCTTAAGGTTAGGCATAGTTTCAAAAACGGTTAGGTCGATGGCTTTGATCTCGTTTCCAGTCAAATCTAGCTTTTCTAAGGTGCCCCAGGTCCACTCCATCCCACACGTCAAGTTGCTGATTTTGTTCCACTGCAAGAAGAGCGTGTGCAGGCTGCTCAGCCGGAGGAAATGAGCAAAATTAATCTTTGTCAGCTGGTTGTGCTCTAGGTGAAGCTCCCTCAGCTTGATTAATCCTGCAAATCCATTGCGAGCCAAACTTCGCAAGCGGTTTGTGCTCAGATCCAGGAACTCGAGGCTACGGCAGTCCCAGAACAGGCGGACGGGGATCGTCCGCAGGGAGTTGGAGCGCAAATGCAAGGTCTGCAGCTTGCGGAGGCCGTAGAGCAGCTCGGGGTGCAGAGAGGACAACTGATTAAAAGAGAGGTCCAAATTCTGCAGGTTAAGCAGCTGGCTAAAAGTTGTGTTTGGCAAATGAAAGATTTTGTTGGAACTTAAGACTAATTCCTTAAGTTTATACAGTCCTTGAAAAGAATCTTCTCTGACTGTTGCAATTTGATTATGATCTAAGTGAAGCCAAGTAAGTTGACTGAAGCTTGCAAATTGATCCCTTTCAAGTTCAGTAATAAAATTGTGCCTCAGTGACAAACCTAGAGAGCCCTTTTCAGTGGTGTTTGGCACTGAGTGAAACCCCTGAGAGTCACAGTAAAAGAGCAGCTTCTCACAGCGACATTTTGGTGGACAAGCCATGCCCAAGGCAGGCAGCATTTTTAAAACCATACTCATTGCATATAGTGCTGCCAGCATACGAGCCCCTAATGGCCACTTGAAATGTAAGCCTGCAGAATATAATTTAGGAAAACAACAAGATAGGATATCCTTATCAGTACACTTTGAACATCACGGTGGAAGATTTCACTGCAGATAACATTTCCATGCATTTCCGAAAAGCTTACTCTAAATGCAAGAAACAACTTACTACTAAGCACGGCATACTCGGATATTACGCTCAGGATGAGCCGTTAGCGCTATTACGGAGGATTACAGCGTCACGATCGGAAAACATTTCTTTCACAAGGTTCACTTCAGCAAAACGTGCGTTAGCACCTAGCTGCTGCTGTAACACAGCCGATCATTCATTTAAAAGGTAGAGAGAAATGCATACACTTACCCATTCTTTTGAGTACATTGGAGGTTGCATTCAGTCGTAGTTTGAGACTCAACGCAGTGAGTCTGTGAAAGGCTCTAATGCAAGATAGCCTTTGAATAATTTACTGCTTTTTAGGGTCCTTTGATATTAGTGCAAAATTGAATCCACGATGCTCTCTTGGAATATTCCTTTTGAAATCGCTGCCTTGATCTCCTCTGACAGGTCTGTAATTTTTAAATCAATGCTTAATACAAGTTTTCTTCCTCTGTGGCTGCTCAGCTGTTTAATTGAAGCTCACGTTTTCTCTTTCCGCAGCTGTGGGTTCCTTTAGTCCTAACTTGTTGATGGCAGATGGGTGGCTTATTGCTGAGAGAAGCTCCTGGAGTAGCATGAGTGCATTTACTGAAAAGCTTTTCAGGGAAGCGGTACAAGAATGGGTTTGCTTATGCGCTGCGACCACACAGGACTGTATATAGGCTGACGTCACCTGGTGACGTTCCTTTTGTTTGGGTTTTCCAGAAGCTTTGCTGTTTTAAAGCGTTGTGCTGCATACCGCGATCGCGTTAAAGACCACTGATGGAGGGGGAGAAAAATCAACCGTAGGAGTCTTTCGTCCCCGCGATGCGAGGCAGGGGAGAGCCTTGCACCACCCCGCTCCCCCCGCGCGCTCCCTAGCTTGATTCAGCCGGCGCTGAGAGCGGCGCAGAGCTGCAGTTGGAGGCGCCTTCACGCTGCTGCCGGCTGCCTGTTAAACCTGGCTGCGTGAAAGGAACTTTTGGATGGCGAGTGTACACGGTGTGAATAGAGGATGCTGATTAGCACCAGCCTCCAGGGGAGGCGAGAGGGATTTGGCAGCCCGGAGCTCCGCATAACAGCAGCGTGCGACTGGGGTCCCTGCAAAAGTGGTAAAGGGGGAGAGAAAGAGCACTCCTTTAGAGGAAGCTGCTGTGTCGGGAAGTGCAGCACACATCCCCGGAACAAAGGACGGGAGCTAATGTTTCAAATGATGGGAAATTTCTGGAAAAAAAGCAAAGCTGGCATTAGAGCATGGGAGAGAACTTAATTGGAATCCAGCTTGACAGCACGCACTTACAAAACTGGGAAATCTTTTCTCTTTTTTTCCCCTTTCATTCCCACAAGCCCTGACTCCTGTGCTCGCTTGTTGCTGGGCGCTGGAGCGTAGGGGAGCAAGCTGCGAGCCTGGCATCCACGGTCAGGGCTCGGAGCAGTTGGAGGGCTTCCTGGCAGTCCCCCTGCACCCCGTGGGCAGGGGCCCGGTGCCTGCCCTAGCAGCTCGCGGGGTCGGCGCAGGAGCTGGTGGCCGGCGTGCACGCTGTCGAGCCGAGAGGCATTTGCAGAACCAGTGACCCTGCAAAGCTGGCGGCACGGCCCGGTTCCTGGCTGCTGGTCCAAAACTTCCCCGGTCCCTTTATCCCCAGCAAGCTCTCCTATGGGGCAGCTGGCACCGAGGGGCGTGCGAACAGACCGAGTCGGAGCCGTCTGGGGGTTTTAGGCTTTGGGTGCAAGCAGCGGCCATTCGGAGAGGCTGCCCTGGCCTTGACTCGATCTGGGTGAGCCGGGGGTGTCAGCTCCCCGCTGCCAGCGCCTCGAAGGAGCTCTCATCTTTTGTCTTTTATTTTCACCTTGAGATGTAAAGCGACGGTGCGATGCGAGGCACTTGACGATGTTTGCTCTGTAGCAGCGAGCTATCATTTATGACCTCGGGACTGGGATGAGCTGAGAATAACAAACTGCCCATCCTAACAGGGGGAGATGATGAATTGTCAGAGGAGGTCTTAGAAGAAAGCAGTCATTTACTTTTGTTATTAAACTTTGGCTCTAAATTTAAACTCAGGCTTCTTGTTTTCTGCCTGCTTCTCCCTTCCGGGTCCCCACAGCCTAGCTGTGATACCGACTGCAGTACCTGGGTTCGGTGGCAGGTTGTCCCTTCCAGAGCAGAGCGATGCCTTGGGAGGAAGCACTAAGTGAAGTGGAGGGATGGAGAAAGGTGAAATGCTTAAAAACAAAGGAAACCCCAAACAAAAAACCGCCCCAGGAAAAATTATCTTTAATGATAAATCAGAAAATGCTAGGGAAATGTATTAAAATTGCACCGTCATCCTAACTGTTCTCACATTTGCTCCAGACTGAAAGAAATACACATGAAGAAGTTGCACAAACCTATTCAAAGAGTTTCTCCGTGGTTAATATTCACTGTGCAAAAAATATTCAAACTGAAATCCAGCTGAGCCGCCAGCTGTCTTGTGGGACTGCTGCAGCGATGTACCTGTAGCTGTGCTTCTCACAGCGCTAAGCTGGTGCAAAACCCTGATTTGAAGTGTTGATTTGAATTTTAATAACGCCTAAATGCGATAACACGATAGTTAAAATAACGTTCCAAGGGTGTAATTTAATCAAATGAAAGAAAGCTCGGAGATCAAAGGTGGTTACTCTCCCGTGCCGCTCTTCCCATTACTCCCAGGAGGCTGAATTTAGGCGACTTTGGGAAGGGTTCTGCTTCTTTGCATTGCTGTCTGTTGGTAGGTTCCTCCCACGTGAAGATTGTGTAATCTGGCACGGAGCTAAGAGTTAGTGTTCAAACACGGTAAGTTGCTTCCTTTCTGAAGCTCTCAGTTCTTTGGCCCGTAACCAAACAAGGGCTATTTAGCACCTTGCCAGCAGGTTTCCTGTTTGGGAAACAGTTAACGCGAACTTTATGGGCGCTTTTCTCAGCAAAACATGTTTTTATGCACGCTTGTCGTGAAGTACCAGCTATTACCGAAAGCACGCATCTGATTCTTTTTCAAATCTGAAGCTCCGTGCTAATATTCGCCTTGTGCCTTGGGAGCTGCCTGGGGTGTCAGGGTGCAATGGGCTGGGAGTAAACTCCAGCCTCTGCAGCGCTCACACCGTTGCATTTCTTCTGAGACTGCAAACTTGCTTGCGTGCTGGGGAAAGCCACGTACGAGTGCCATCTGGAGCCTCCCGCCAGAACAGGCGCTTCGAGGTGACAACCAAAATCCTCACGTGTAACACCCAAGAGGGAAAATGGGGGAGAACCAGCTTGTTCCCGAGCATAAGCGTGCTCGGACCAAATGCCTCTCTCGGGGGCTTCCCCCTTGCCCTGCTCGTTGCGCCGCAGTGGAACTGGTTTCCCTGCTAGATGCACACACACAAAGTAGAGCTGCACCCCGAGGCCAGCAGTGTCATTTTGTTAGGCTGACATCTTGTGGAAGCCTTCCTAGCGTATTAAGTACAACAGATGAGCTAATTTTGCTTGATGGAGACGTGGGCTGGGCGACCTCCTTGCGCTTTTGGCGTGGAGGAGATGCCGTGCAGCCCGCGTGTTTCGGGGAGCTGCAGGAGACTGCATTCATGTCCGTAAGGAGCCGGGACATCTTCCTGTCTCCTCGACCGTCAGGTATCAGATAAGTAAATGCTGCTGGAATTCACGCATCACGCTTCGTTGCTTACCCTTCCTGGTCTCGAATCAGCACTGTTGCATCTGGAATGTGTTTGCAGCCCTCCTATGGGGGTAGTGAAGGAGTATGGGCGGTCATCCTTTGTAGCCGTGCAATTAGGCGAGGTGTCAAGGTGAAAATTAAGCGTGTGACAAACGTGAATCCGAGCACTACATCTTAATGCCTCGCCACCAAGCCCTGCCTCAGCGGCCGCACGCTGATGTACGGCTTCCCCCGCCTGCCCAGAGGAAGGTATGCCAAGCGCTCATTTGTCACTTAGTCAATCACAGCCATTAACCGTGGTGCTGCCTGCTCTACAAACAGGCCGGAAGACAATTTGGAGATTACCTGAAGCAGCAATCCCTCTGTGAATGACCTTTTTTTGTTTGGGTAGAGCAGCATGGGGGATGGCTGTGGGGCAGGGGGCACCAGTCCTCAATCGCTCCCCGGTCTTAGGTGAAACTCTGAGGTTAATAATGGAAGTTTTTGATATTTAGCTATAAAAACATGGCTGTGTAACTGCGCTGTAGTGCGTGCACTGCTGATCCCGGTTGCTGTAAGATAGCGTTCATTTAGTACCACCGCCGTGCTCTGCGTTTTTACATTTGTGAATCAGTTGAGGTTGGATTTTAACGTTAGTAGCTGCAGGAAAAACTTGTTTCGGGTTTTGTTTCTGAGTCAGATGGCAGGCCTACAAAGGGAATGCTTTGTTGACAGAGTTAGTGATTCCACTTTGCCTCCTTGTGTACAAAACCCCTTTCTTTGCTTTAAGCAATTAAAAAAAAAAAAAAACAGAGGGGATGGCTGCGTGAGCTGGAACAAGGATGTGACAGGGAGTGCTTGTGTTGCTTTCCGAGCAGCCTAGCGATGGTGGTGGAAGAGCAAAGAATGGCAGGGTGAAGGAAACGTGCAATTTTTAATGGCAGTTCTAGCCTTTTTTATGAAGATCTGATTTAAAAGAAAGTAAATTTGCTGTGTGGCTAAGCTTGTTACCCGTTGTGCTGGTCGGCATGGTGGTATCATAATGCAAAATGCCTGGCGTGGCCAACGTGACCCCGTGAGATCTACTGAATCTATCAGCTGCTGCCGGTACCGCTGGCTGCAGGGCTCGTGATTCCCTCGGAGACAGCAGCGCCCTGTGCTGGGTATCTAACAGTCCCTAACGATCCCATCAGGAGCCCGAATGTTCGGGGTTCGCTGTTGTCAGTCCTGACCCCGTGCGTGGAAGCTGCTTGCTGGGAGATGTTCCTCTCCGTGTCATCAGGGGGCTTCCCAAGGAAGTTCGGGCTAGGAACAAGGGCCAAGTTTTTAATAGCAAGAGTAATTGGTTACTGGAACAAATTACCCAGAGGTGCTGAGCACTCACTTGGAGCCTTTAAAATGTGATTTATTGCTTTGGAGCCCAGCTTAAGCGGGAATTGTTGAGCTCTAGGGTGGGACCCGTGGGTGAAATTCATGGGGCTTGGACAAGGTGATCGGCGTGGCCAAGGGGGGTGTAACTGCCAGATGCTATCGAGGGTCAGAGCAGCCAGTGGCCCGGCTCCACTTGGACTTCATGGGGTGCAAGTGGCCCCACAGCTAGTGTGCTCTGTTTAATTTTATGCAAATAATACCTATATATTTTAGAAAAACCAAGCGACTTCAGACTGGCACAAGTTGACATCCTTGTCTTCGGGCCAGAGCCTCGCTTAGAATCGTTTTGGCGGTTTCGGGTGGGAATGACCCCGTCCCCTCTCTGCAGCTGCAGAGGTGTGCTTGGTGTTCGTGGGAGGTGTGGGGTTAGCAGCTGACGCGGGAGGTGCTAAATTACTGCGGCCCAATTAGCAGCGTGCTTTGTGTTGCGACTGTCCCAAGTGCTCGTAATACTTTTTGACAATCTTCTGTGCTAAAATTTCTGAGTGCCAACAAGATGGAAATAAAGCAGAGCTGCCTTGCTCAAATGTGCTGGGTTTGGGTTATGCAGCTATGTCTGTGTTAGTACATGGCGCGGCTTAATAGGAACAGATCAACGGCATTAAATTGGAGCTGCCTGGGCTCTAATGTATGCGTTGCACGCTTCTCAGGGCATTTTATGTAGGGCTGGCTGTGGTCAGGTCTCATGAACTGAACATCCATTAGTGGAAACCATCTCCTGGTTTCCTTTCATCCGAAAGGGACCCAGACCTCGCGCGCCGAGGCTGCTCCGTGCTGTGAAGCCGGGGACGGCAAAGTGGAAGCGATCGGTGGATTCACATCAAAAGCGTGCTCCTGCCTCCCGCTCAGATGGTAATGCAGGGGCACCCGGGGAGAAGTAAAGTGGCACTTCTTGGAGCAGCCCAATGTTTGGCTTTCTGTTTAATGGATGAGTACATATCTCGTCTCCAAAGGTACTGCTGGAAAAAATGCCCACGCGTACCAGGGGGATGCTGGGGGATCGTTAAAATGGTCGTGCTGCAGGGGCGTTAGAGCATCTGAAAGCGGGAGCGATTGCAGGTTTGTGTCTCCTGGCAGGATTTCAGTTTGGTTGCTGACACTTGGCAGATTTCAGTCGTTTCAGGTGGCTTGGTGGCTGCAAGGAGCCCGCTGCCTGCCCCGGGGCACGTCGGGTGCCGACGGACAGAGCCCAGCGCCGTGGGACGGCCGCCTTCGGTGCAGGCTGAACAAATCCCTTCCAGCCTAGCCAGGCTTCGGGTTCTGTGTCTACCAGGCATGGGAACAGCAAGCTGTTCAATAAAAAGCAGCATTAATTTTCACTTTATTTCAAGATTCCTGCTTTCATTTTTGAGTGTGAAGAACGGACCAGCATCAGGTCTGCTGGAGCCTGTGGCATGGTTGGAACAAGCTCCTGGTTTTAATTTCAGCCAGCTTTCAGTTACCTTTTGTGATGAGAATCAAATTGCTTGATCAGGGAAGTGACAAAACTTCAAAAATTCATTAAACTATAATGACTTGACAACATCCCAATTTCCCCCTCTCGGTTTTTGTTTAATTTTTATTTCTGCTGTAGATTAGACTTCGTGTTTTAGATTCAAGGCTGCCTGTGCGAGGGTTTCAAACCGGCATCTGCAGAACTGATCACTGGCATGCCCTCACCTTAGTGCTGCAAATGTTTTTATCTGTTTATTTCCCACCAGGACAGTTATCCCGACCATGGCGTAGAAGTTCAGGAATTAGTTTGTGGTCACTTAAAGCATGCTGCATAACACTCTCATACCAGCTGCGTTACATAAGGAAAAAAAACACACCCTCCTTGTGACACTGTAAGACCACCACTGTTGTGTCTGGCTCTCCCATTTGGGTACAAATTAGGACATTTTTAGCCCACCATCTGCTTAGGGGCAGGGAAGCTGCCACTGCACCTTGTCCCCTTTCTGTCTTTTAACAACGGTGCTAATGTGAAACGCTGCATCGAGCCTCAGTCAGATCCGACTCCCAGCGGGTGAGCCTGGATACTTATTTGATGTTGGATTTCATCCCTGACAAATGTCTTATAAGGATTTTACCTTAATATAATTGATTTTTGGCTTACAATTGGCTGCTCAGGAACAACCTTCTGTGATAGTCAGGCCTGAAGCCGTGCAAGGGAGCTCCATTGCATGCGCTGCACACCCCGAGGCTGCTCGCACCCTGCCTCATCTGCAGCATGGGGGTGTCTGGGTGCGACCCATCCACCTGGGCGATCTCAGCAGCCAAGGTGGGAAAAGACTGAGGGCTGAAGCAGCAAGAGCTGTGTGGGGCTTGAGATCCAGGGCAAACCGTGTGGTTGTTGACAGAGCTGTCGGAGAAATCTCAAACTTGCAGCTTAAATATGGGCTCTGGCTGCTGAGGAGCAAAAAGCAGTCTCAGTGTAGGAAATCATCCTTTTTTCCAGAAAGGGAGCTGATGAGTGCTAAAGATGCAGCCGTATGTTGTCAGATGCTCCCGGGCTGCTCAAACCTGCCAGGAGGAATGGTGCTGTACCAGGGAGCTGGGGCTCTGCTTCTGACCCGTGTAATCTCTTAAATCAGTAAGGAAGCTGACGGTCTTGAAATGAATAATGCTGGTTTTACTTTTGGACCCTGAATACCTTTTTACGTCTGCCTCTTGTTTTTCAGGCTGGACGTAAGGAAAGAAGCGATGCACTGAACTCTGCGATTGATAAAATGACCAAAAAGACCAGAGACTTGCGTAGACAGGTAATTGATGCGTGAAGTTAATACTCGTTGAAACAAATGAATGCGTTTCTGCATGTTTTCTCTCTTGGAAGTATTTCATCTGTTGATTTGCTTCCAACTGTAAAGGGCTTGCCTGCTTCTTGTGAATTAAAAAGTGAATTAAAAGCTAGAAACTTCCAGTACCTGGTTCATATGGCAGCAGGGGGTGGAGATGTAACCCTGTTAACGGTGTGATAAAGGTGTTGGATTCTTTACCATCCTCATGGCAAAAGGGATAAACAATTTAAAAAAAAAAAAAACATAAAACTCATATTTTATGGGTTTTAAACATAATCAGTTACATTTTATAATTCTGATGGTCTTATCTCAGAGAGCTTATTTTCTTTGAGAACTGTAATATAATGCCGGTTGCTTTCTCTGTTTTTTTTAATAGCAGAATATTCCCTTTTTCAAGGAAATGTGAATGTAGATCAAGCTTATTCAAAAATACTTTTATTCTAGTAGAAAAAAAATTAAAAGCTAAATCAGCATGTTACTTAATCAGCTGAGGGAAAGTGGCAAATTTACTCAGGCAAAACCAATATGAGTTGCTAAATCAATATTTGTGGCCAAGCTGGTGACTTGCACTTGTATAACTAATCCATTTTTTTTTAAGGAGATTTAATTTAAATTGAAGCAAAAAGTGTATAGACCAGAGAAAATCTTGGTCACACAAAGGAAGAAGGATCAACACCAGGAGTACTTAAGCTTTATGTATTAATACAGTGAAAGGAAAATAGCAGTGGAACACTAGTGAAAAATTATTCATTCTTTCATTTTTATTTCAGCTCCGCAAAGCTGTTATGGACCATGTATCAGATTCTTTTCTGGAAACAAATGTTCCACTTCTAGTATTGATTGAAGCTGCCAAGAATGGGAACGAAAAAGAAGTTAAAGAATATGCCCAGGTTTTCCGTGAACATGCCAATAAATTGATTGAGGTAAGATGGTACAAATTAAAATTAAATTAGCACTCCTTAAATTAAGGCAAAACTGAGCAAAATACTATTCTCAATTCTGTTGAAACAAATAGCAAACTTCTAATAAGTTTGCTTTCTAGTTTTATTTTAATGGATTTAAATACAATTTAATATTAAAAAACATAAGCTTGTTGCAGCTACTGCTACAAAGCCCATGTAATTTTAGAGATTATATAATGTAAGTATGTTCTGCTGTTACTTCTACTTTAAAAAGATACGGTGTAAGGGAGATGGTGGCACGACTTTCACTTTACCTGTTGCTTGAAGCCTGGAGTTTTTTTATTTTTTCTGTAAAATATCAGTGCCTATGAACAGGCCTTTTAAATGAAGACTCCATGATGAACACCTGCTTGCATGTGTGTCAAGAGCAGACAATGGACATTAAAAAAAATAATCCAATGACAAAACCAAATCCCTCCCACCTTTTCCTAATAAAAGAAACAAAGGCTGTTGAACACGTTACTACACACATTAAAGCTAATCGGTGGGAGCATTTAACTTGCATGAGACTGAGTCTTAACTAAAATGCATTAAAGTCCATTAGCCTACCACGATGGGTAATACTTTACAACAGATAAGTGCATTTAAAAAAGAAAGCTAAGTTCATGCCGGGTATTTATAAAATTTTGGTAACCTTGTCCTCTTGCCATTTTTTTGATGACAGTTTTGTGCATGTTCATGCTAAATGCCAAGGAGCAAACAAACATCTCTAGTTATTGCTGAAGAAACATGCCATCAGGAATAAACTTCAAAAAATTCCTCTGCATTTCACTGCACTTGGAGGCATCTGCTTGCTCATTGTGTTTAACCCCAGCAGATACCCAGAAACTGTCAGAAAGTGCTTAGCATATTTTTGTTGTCGTAGTGTCACTGCTTTTGAACTGTAATTGAGCCCGTGCAGCTCTTAGGCTCATCGGGAATTGCTTCATGCAACTTGACAGATTTAAATTACTTGAGAATAAGACTTACCTACTATCAGTAAGCATAGTCTCTGACTCTTGTTCGGTGTATTTTTGCTCCTTTTTGAAGCCTTAGGGGCACTGAGAACAGTGCATGGGAACTGTCCCATAGTCTTGGGTACACGGAGCTAATCCAGCTCCTCAGGGCTGCTGGTGAAGTCAGGAAAAGCTTTATTTTTTTGAAGTTACTAGTTCTTCTCGGTTGGCCTGGCGTGTTTCAGCATAAATGCCATCCTCATGTAGTTTCAAAGTTATTTAATCCAAAATAGAAACTCTTGGCTTTTGGTTGTTTGACAAAGCAGCACGGGGAGGGCAGCGCAGCGCTGAGGCAGCAGGATGCGGCCGTCCCGTGTCAGGTGGTGGGAACGCTTTGCAGGGGCTCTGTCTAAAGCCTCCCCTCTTACGTTACAAAGCTAATTTGTGCATCTTCTGCTGTAGTTTTACCTCTTCAAGGGACACACAGCACCCACACAAGACATTGATCAGCAGAAGTAGAGGAGCAGGTGCCCTGCTGCATCCTTCCCTGCCCGCTCACGTTACGTGTGGCTGCTGAAAAGCAATGGGTAGCTGTAGGCATTGGCGTGCAAGAACGGTTTTTACTGACCTTACCTTGTGTGCAAAATGCCAAACTGCAAATGGATTTTACAGAACCTCTATTCAGGGAAACAGCCTGCCTTTCAAGAAGGGCTGCTCCTGTGGAAATATGTGTTAAACAATATTTCTGACTGATAGCAAAAGGTTCTGCTGAAATGATGTGCTTCTGAAACAATTTTTTGAAGGCTTGCTTATTGCTTTTGCTGTCTGAAATGTAACTGTAGCTATAGAGTAGCATGACTTGGGTGACTTATGAGCCTCTTCCATGAATGTAGATGGATTAATATTGCTGCTTAGCTTAGAAGGGGAATAGTACTCCTGGCGAGCCCCTCTCAGGGGATAGAAAGTCTGCGGAGTCATCTGTGATGTCAAATTCACTGAAGGAAGGCACGTTGGGGTGGGATGGGATGCGCTTGCAGCATCTCTGCCCGTCTCTGCCAGAACAGAGAGGGGTGTTGGCGGCTTCCCGTGCCAGTCTGCTCTCGGGCAGAAAACCCAGCTGCAGGTATCCAGAGAAACAACGAAGATTGCATAAAAGCAGAACAGGAGATGCTCCACGTAGTGAGATTAGAAGTGATTGCTTCCACCTGTTTTCAGGGGAAGATAAGTGTGCTGGGGAGTTTCTCGTAACTACCCTCAGAAACGCTGCTGGGTGACTCAGGGCATCAAATGTGA
The DNA here is from genome assembly GCA_011076525.1 of Nettapus auritus. Taxonomy (NCBI): domain Eukaryota; kingdom Metazoa; phylum Chordata; class Aves; order Anseriformes; family Anatidae; genus Nettapus; species Nettapus auritus. Next base: position 6,780,155 of record CM021777.1, read on the forward strand.
CAAAACAGCTGCAGTGCAGCATGGAGTGGTGCTGTGTATCACGCCGTGATTGACAGGCTCCTGTGTTTCAGACATAGAACAGAATGTGCCCTTTCCTTTAATACTAGCAAAAGGGAAGAAATGTGCATCAGAGACGCAGGCTGCAAGAGGGAACTTGGAGGATTCCGAGCTGAATTAATGAAGTTTTGCAGCTCGGATGTGGTACCCAGCGCTCTGTCCTGGGACCTGGAGGAGCCAGCACTGTGCTCCTGGCGAACCAGGCACTAGAGGGGACTTAGTTTTATTTTTGTCACTGAACTGTTGCAGGTATCGCCTAAACAGAGCTGGCTCGGCCCTGGGTTAGCATGGGAGCATCTTGCTCCTGCACCATAGAGGTGTTGATGGGCCCTCCAAGTAGCTACAAAGATATCCAGCCATGCTATTGGGGTATTTTTATTTTTAAAATCTTCCCTTCTTGGCAGCAAACCACTGCCTAGCTTTTGTAGTTCCTAAAGGCCAGGCAGACAAATTCAGCCAACGTAAGTAATGACCCCAGAAGTCTGATTTGCCCGCTGGGCCTGTATCTTTTAGATGAGCCATGCCAAAGCCATATCCAAACGAGCTTCCATTTAATTTTTCTCTTGTGGTTAAATAATAGCCCCCTTATCCTGTTTTTTGAAAACTGAGTAATGGTGAAACAGTGAGATCAGATGAATAATATATTTCAAAGATAGCTTTCAGAATCGCACTAACAGCCCATTAACTAGCTAGCACGCTTCCCGAGTCTGATTCAGGGACAGAGAAGCCGATTTAAATGTAGGAGATGAGAATAATGGAAGAGATACCACTTTGGGAACCAGTGCAAGAAAGACAGGTAAATTTACTTGTGAACTCTGAAAGTCTTCCTAATTTACTGATTGTAAAGCGTGTACTTATGTTCTGGTGGGTTTTCTGTTGGTGGGTAAAGTAGCCTCGGCTCTCAAACCCATAACTTTGCTCTTGAGGAAAGATGTGTCCTTACATTTAATTTTTCATCCTAGAAACTGGGCTGTCCTGGAACGCGGTGCTTGTTTTTCAGTGTTGTCACTTAGCACCGTGCTGACTTCTCGCTCATCCCAGTCTTTGAAGTGTGCTTATGTACAAACTGCCTCCCTACCGCTCGCTGTAGCCGCTGTAATGGCACTTCTGGCTATTCTCAGAAAAGTGAGAAAGCCATAAATGTCAAAGAAGAAACATTTTGCTACACTATTGAATGCTCTAGAAAAAAATAAAAATTAGGTTTTGATTTGTCCCTGTCGTGTGTAATTTTAATTTAGAAGTTTTTTCAGACCTTAAGAAATTAGGTAGTGAAAAGACAGCTGAGGACAGAGGGCAGGTAAAAGCTCGCAATAGTTGTTTGCTTGCTGAAGAATATTTTGGAAAAGGAGAGTTTGTAGCTTCTTGAAATAGAGAATAATCTTGTACAGGAATGAGTCCAGTACCCCAGTGTCAGATGTTTTTCCTGACTTGAATTTTATTCTTAAATCTCTCTTGGAGAAACTTTGATAAGAGCAGGGAGGTGAAAGCTCTCAATGATATTTCATAAGCATCATTTTTTTTCCCAATTACTTTAATTTATCTGATGCCTTTTTTAATGCACCGGGTTGTATTTTGCATACAGAGAGATGATTTTCTCATCTCCAGTGAAAACCCATGAACAGATGCAGACTGCAAATTTATTTGCTTGGAAAGAATCACATTTGGGCACTTTTAACTCCGTAAGCTATCCATAGCCTCTCATGCTGACATTTTCCCCTTCTGTTGCCCTAACTGTCTAGCCCAGCACTCTGGAATAATTCTTCAGACCTCAGTCTAAAAATACCACACTCCAAAAGCCCAAAGCCTCGCACACTTGCAACATTTTTATTTTTTTACAATTTACCCTGATTTGTTCATACTTGCAGCCTGTATGTTCTTCAGGGAGCCTAACAGCTGCGGGGTTGGTTTTTTGTTTTTCATTTTGTTTTTATTTTATTTTTTTTCTTCTCTTCATGTGAAAGGCTTTTAAAAAATCTGAAGTGGGTAAAGCATAGCTTGGGGTTTAAAATAACAGCTAGCTTTGGGCACCTGGAGAATGGCTTGAGACACAAAGGTTTTGAAAGCTTTGCCTATCCTGTGGTCGTGAGATGCAGCTTACCTCGGCATAGCCAGTTATCTCTCTACTAAAGGTAGAAAGGTTAAGGTTTGTACACCGTGCACACTTATTAAAAATGAAGCACAGGACTAGCAGAACTAGACATAAATCTGGGCTCACAGGATTATAACTTGTTGTCTGTTTAACTGGTTTCCAGAGCTATATAGACTGTATAAAACCAGCATCTTTGGAGGTGGGAGGGGATGGCTTTGCTCATTCTTTAAATATCCTTTCTTCGTGCTTGCTGTTAGAGGTGTGTATCAAAACTGAAAGACAGACAAGTGTGGTGAAGAGTGCACAGGGAAGCACAGCCCTTGACACCCAAATCAAACAACGACATGAAATGCTCTTCTGAATTTTGGGGTATATTAGTCTCAAAACTTGGCATGTACCAGGCTAGGCTCGTTATCAGTCATTACCATGGTGCCTGAACTCCTATTTTTCCTCTTCAGTGAGCTAATTTACAGGGGGGGAGAAAATCTGCAAACTGAAGTTTGTCATCATCTTGCTTTTATTTTGAAGATAAGTGTGTATTGCAAGAGAAATGTCCTTGTGCTGTGGTCTGGAGAGGAGAGGCAGAGTTGGTTCGACTTGAGAGTAATTTCCCATTTTAAGATGCACAGCAAAATAGCTCTTCCAAAGAACAAGCACGTTTTCTCTAATTTGTCTATGGATAACCTTGGCAGCAATTTAAAACAAATGTCTTCAGTAAATGACCAGCATAACTCTAATATGCCCTCTAAAATCTGACACTCTTCAAAAACCGATGCACTTCCCTTGCAAGTTCATTTGATTAGTCAACTAATTCATAAATAAATTAAGTTTTACTCATAAAACATGCTTTCCTTATACACATTCATAATCAGTAAAGTAGGAAAGCCTCAGCAAAAAAAAAAAAGTTCATTTTCCAACAAAACTGCATGTACAAGTTTAATCCAGCATACATAAATAAAATGAAGTGACCTTTTAATAGGGTGACTTTTGTTTTTGTAAGGGTTTTTTTTCTGCAGCCAGTGTTCCATGCCACACCAAATTATGCATGACAGGGCTTGAGGAATGGTGGTGGAGACTGAAAATCTAGTAGGAAGAAGAAATCTGGAAGAAAGAATAATAAGAGACTTTAGCATAATCTTTCTATCTAGATTTCATTACAAATACATATACAAGAAGCAAAGTAATCAATCTAACAGCGAAACTAATGGAGGAGTGAAGTGATTGAAGAAGTTAAATTCTCACGTACCTGGACAGTGATTGGGGTCTGGGGACACATTTTTCTATTGGAAAATCACCCTGGTTAGCTATTGCTCCCTGGGGGAGAGGCATTTCAGCTGTACCTTTTCCACAGGGCAGTCGTTATGTTATCCGTGTGATTGTTGAAAGTGAGGGGTTGGCCCTTAACCTCTTGGGCCAAGGGTGTAGAAGTTGGAGCTAAGTGAGTTTAGGGTCTGGAACACTGTGTTAATGCCCTTTTACCCTGCTAGAAGCAGCTGTATATTTCCTCTGTTCCTTCTTCTTTTGGAAACAGCTTTTGGTAGGGCAGGGGAATTCCCTAAAAGCTGTCAGGAAATGTAAGCACGACTGAGCACGGGTGCTGTTGGTGTGATGGCTTCAGAGGTAGGCAGAAAGCACTGGAGTCCTGGACGGCTTCCTTATCCAGATATTTGAGTCTTTGGATTTTGAACAGCGTATTAAAATAGCTTTTTGGGTACAATATTTATAGATGTGGCATAAATGTTTTAATTCTTAATATATTAAAAACCTTGATGCAATACTGGATTTTCATCATCTTACTCATTAGCAATATTGGACTATTAGTCATGTAGTGCCATCAAGGAGTTGCCTGAAGTCTGTGTAGAGCTCATTCCTCTTAGTATTTTGTCACCTTCGTCAAGAGCATAATGTATTTATAATTCCCATTAAACTCGCCACGAACAGTTGGCTGAATCACCAAAAACTGGTTTAAGCAGCTGACGATAGGTATCAAGCTGGAAACCTGTGGTAAGATGATAACACAGCATGCTGAGCGATAAGCAAGACGAGATAGGAAAGATCTCCAGTTTCATAAGCACAGAGGCTTTTTTGGATAAAGATGTTTATCCAGATAGTGTCCAGATAGCACTGTTAGAAATGGTTTGATTTTAGAGAAGAAAATCTGTGTTGCTAAGAGGCCTCTGAGGTGAGGATTTGCTATTGCTTAAGATCAGATCCACGCTACATACCAGTGGTGTGATTTCTGTCATGGTAGCTCAGATCAGCTTGTGTAACTAATGTGTTTTGTGCTTATAACAACATTTTATCACTTTAGCTTGTTTGTTTGAGGAAGGAATAGCTCCCGTGCCAATAGTTACATCTGCTGCTCCAGCTGCAGCTCCGAGGGGCACGGTGCCCACGTCGTACACTGCTTCTCCTTTACCAGCTCTGCTCTCTAGGTCAGGTCGTTAGAAAGGATAATCTACCAGGCTGGGAATAAAGGTATTTCTGTACAGTTAGCGCATTTCTACTGTGTGATTTATGCTGTAGATACACACCCCTTTGCACACCTCTTCCACCCTCTTTGATTGCAAATGGGAATTGCAAGAGAGGGAGAAGCGCTCTCCCTTCTGTGCTTGCTGCTCAGTAAGTGGAGCCCAGTTCAGTTTGTCATGATGCAAAACCACTTTATTTCCAGAACTACATGAAAAAGTGCCTTTTCCTGTGCAGCTTTGGCAACATGTGAGATTGACTGTTGGAGAAGGATGTTTTCTTGGGGTATGGAAGGTGCTCACCGGTGTTGAACAGGGCTTTCAGGGGACAGCACTGCATAGCTGGCGAGGCAGTTGTAAACAGCTCATCTGGGTTGAGAGCCAAACGTGATGCTTTCTTCCTTAACAAGATCTTTATACACCCAGACACAGCTTACAGTATGTAAGTTTTGAGATTTTATCTCAAGAGAAAGGTTGCCATGAAAATGTAAAGCGGTTGCTTCGAAGTTACGGGGAGCAGAAAGTTCCCAACACCAGCATTTCTTGTTGTTCACAACCCCCATTCCTCATTGCCTATGAACTGTTGAATGAAAAGGAAAACATTTTGCTTGCCAGTTTTGTTCCATCTAGGTTAAATTTCCCAACCATGTGTTTATAACAAAACTTGATATTGAAATTGCTATCGTCTTCTGCTCGAGAGTAATCATGAGTTTGCAGCGCTCTAGAAATAGCCGTTATCTCAGTTTTAGTCCATCGTTCCCCACGGTGCTTTACGTCTGGAGTTTTTCTATGCATGTGGCTTGTTTTATTTAAAGCCTTTACTATTTTAAGTTAATACACTGGGATACTGTTGCCCACAACAATCTCTTGCAAGGCACCTGCTACGGAGCTGCAGCCACTTGCAACTACTTAAGTCATATAAAATCACCGAGCACTTGACAGCATGACTCCTGGTGACTTGCTCCGAGTCCCTGCGGACCTGGACAGACGTCCTTGCTGCCATCCCTCCGCACACACCAGCAGTGGAGCTGCTCTGCCTAATTCCTCATTGGCCCTGCCTCTGCAAAACTAGGGCGTTCGTAGAGCTGTAGGCAGAGGGCAAGCTCACTCACGCAGTGCCTTGTAGGGCCGGACGTTAGAATGCTTGCATTTATCGTGAATCATCCTGAATATTGTGGCACGTGAATGAATTAATAAATGTAGGGACTTGCTGAATAATAAAAACCTTTTTTTCCAAGATAGGTGGAAATTGCATAATTTACACATCTCTTCTGAAAGTACGCAGTTGCCACGTTTGCCAGAACAGTTGTTTCTGCAGTTAAATGAACTTCTTGGGCTCTGACCATCCTGAACTGCATTGTTTTCTTAACATGGGGGTGGAAAAAAAATCAGCTACAGCACATGTATTCTGTGAGAATCCGAAATGCTTTTCCGTAGCAGGTCCTCAAGAGGAAAATATCTAATGGCTGCTTGTCTTTTTTTTTCAATCATTTAAAGTGGGCAATTTTAGCTTGTAAAAGTAGGAATTTGGATTCCCAGAGAAATGGTAGTTTAAAAAAGAAAAGGCAAAAAAAGCTAAAATTTTGAAGTTTAATAAGAAATTAAAATGCTAAAGGACACATCTTGAAAGCTTTGTTTCCACGTTTCTGAAATTCCTGTATTACCTGCGTATAGAGGAGTATGGCTTTTGTGTTACTTTTGCGTGGGGTTTGTGAGCATCGCTTGTGGGGGGATACTGGTTGATGTGAAGCGTTGGGTTTTTCCGTAGGAAGACTCTATGAAAGCTCTGCAATAGTATTTTTACAACTGCGGTTTCAAAGCAAGAGTAGTCAGTCTCTTAAATTCAATTAGTGTCTCCTGCATAGCGATATATAATCCTTATTTATAACGGTGCCGTGTGGCAGGGGCAGGCTCTGACAATTTGAAGTAAATTATGGAACAGCAAACACTACACAGCCTTCTGGGGGTTGCGCTTGCTGTATGGTTGCACGCAGCACCCACTTCAGAGCGCTTTGTGCATTTGACTTTCTGAAGAAGTTGTGCTGAAAATACGAGCTGTAAGCAAGGAGAAGCTCGGTGTTGCTGCTTTGAAGTCAGTCCACATGCACAAAGCAAAAATTTTAATGTAAATTTTCAGAATCAGCCTTCAAAACCCTTGGAAGAGTTAATGTGTTAGGCGTTACGGTTCCTTTTCGCTCTTGCGCTTTTTGTCTTTTATTGAAAAAGCAATTTGTTAAGACTTTAATAAACAGTCCCCTATAAAGTAACTCCTCTCCCTAAGATAGGATGTCCAGTGCAGAGGCAGTTTAACTGCTGCAAAGCTGCGGCAGTATTTCTTCCAAATTTCTAGCAGTGGAATTTAGAAGTTCAGCGATGATCCCAAGCTCGTGGAGGTGAGGCTGCTGGAAGACACAGCTCCTTAGCTGTTGTCGGAACAAACTTTAAGTTTTAAAAAAAAAAAAAAAAAAGGAAAAGAATTTAAGGTGAAAAAGGTGAAACCTGCCTAATGTCAGAGGAGGCAATTGTCTAGAACAGCCGGCACCACACACGTAGGTTGGCAAATTGTTGCTAATGGAGGAAAAAATTGCTGTAAAAATACCAGGACTCTTCGCGATTAAAAATAGAAAATTCTGCAGAAAATTAACTAGAATTGAAGACGGGGTCTCTGTGACAGATGGCATGATTTTTCTCTGTTTTTTAATTTTGGAAACACATCTTGTTGATAATGACTTCTGGCTGACCCTTTGCACGGGCCTGCCGCTGGGAGGAACTGGTTGACCAGTGCCGCCTCCAAAGGCGTCCCTTGTCTCGCAGTGCTCCCATGTCATCGCTAATAACAATCACGTTTGAGTTCCAAAAGCAGATCAGTTCATCCCGCTTGGGGTTTCACTCGGCACGATTCCTGAGCTTAGTTTGTAGCAAGGAGCGGCGCTGACTTGGCTATGCCCGCGCGCATCCTGCTGCTGCCCGCTGCCTTTGTCCTTGGGGTGGGCTGAAGCTCATCCATCCAAGCTGCAGCTGTGTGGGGTCTGTCCGGCCCTTTAGGGTACGTGAGGCAGTCTCTGGGAGGTGGCCGTGTACTCCATAGACTGTTAGAGTCTTCATACTGCATCAAAAAGAGGCTTTTAATTTCCTCTGTCTGTGCTACAAGAGGTATCTGAGCCGCCTCGCTCTCGCTTCTCCAGCCTGTCCTCATCTCCCTATGTATTTTTAACTTCTTTCAAGAAATTGGTCATTATGGCTGATTACATTATTTGCAATTTTTTTTTTGTCTCCTTTGATGCCTGTGCCAGCAGTGCTTATGTAAAGGGGCTTGATGATATTGAATGGTAAGAATGAACAAATGCAGTGGGAATTCAATTGCTATTTTGCTCTCAAGCACAAGTGTTCTTTCTAAATCAAATCTGACCACTTACTATGTCAGTCAGCTACGTTGTTGGCGAGATGGAAAAACTATTTCATTTCCATTTGATTTAAAGGGAACTTCTGTTTGCTTGAGGTGCTCTGCTTTATTTGAAAGAAATATATGTGATCTCCAGGTGCTCTGCATGCTTTAAAACAAATCTAGTCACATTTGATCTTCATCTGGGCTGCAAAACTTTATGTATTATGTGCACGTGCCAGATAACTGGCTGGGAGTTCCTTATCCTCTCCTCTGACAGGGTGTTTGAAGTTGTTTGTCAAACATCACACAGGAGTTATTGATGAACTGTGCTTTCGGATACTCTTAAAATTCAATTTCTTAATCGTACAGCCGCCCGCTGCAGCTGGTACATGCCATTCAGGATTCGAGCCACAGAGCACCTGAGAGTTAACGACGATTTAAAAGATGTAATTGTAATGTCATTTGCAACTTGATTAATAAGTTGGAATAGCATGTAAGGTTTGAATTTTAAGAGGCTTGAGTTGTCTGAACAGATTGAGAGCGTCTGCCCATGGGTGCAGTAAGCACAGCGTTGCTGTGGATGTAGGGCTCGGTCCCATGGCGCTCTGAACTCATCTCCACGTCCCCGCCTTTGGTCTGGTGTTCAGCAAATGGTTTGCTGGGAAGTTTGTGTGCTAATCTGGCAGGGAAGCTAATCTGCCAGGGTGAATAGCTTTCTCTTGGACTAGCATGCTGAAATGAAGTGTTGAGATTTGGAGGCACAGAAGTAGGATGGGATGTGGCAGCCAGCAACTGGATTGTCTTAAACTGCCAAAGAAGCTCAGTCACGGGAGCACACACGCTTCTTTCATGAAGGTTGGCAGTCCCAGTCGGGCAGTTTCTAAAGAAGAATTGCCATCAGTGAGGTATTCAGGAGAAAAATGACTGTACAAAAATGACTGTGCAAAAAAGCAAAATTTCATAGTACCATGGCGGGGACACTCAATTACCAACTTCTTTGCCTCTCTGTATTCAGACAGAGCGAGGATTCTCTGTGCTTGATTCATCACACTTGGCTTGAGAGAGAGCACAACATCTCCAGATAGCGGAGAGGCTGATTTTGTAGTGCCTCAATGTAGCTTTTATTCAGCCCCTACTCAATAGGGCTTTGTGTTCTTCTCACTTCCAGAAACTGTAACTGCTGCCGGGGAGGCAGAAATGACATGAAAATATGGACCATAAAAAGTATTGGCAAACTGGTATTTCTCCAAAATATGACCTGTGCTTAAAGCAACAACAAAATCTTTATTTGACTTTTAAATCATGGCATCGTATTGTCTCTTTATTTTTGAGCCTCTAAACAAAAGCTTAATATACTACAGCTCGCTGTGAACTGGGGGTTTAAGATACAGCAAATTGAGAAGACAAAACCCCTCTGTTCAAAATAAAATCCCTTCCTGATGAGGCGTTCCCGTGTGCTCGTCGGTGATTTTGCCCTGCAGAGGGGAACGGGGCGTAGGGCTGCAGCAAACGTGCCAACAGAGGAGAGGCAAAAGAGCCTTTGGTGAGCTGGGCACAAGCTGCACAACCCTGCAACGAGCTCAAGACTTGCAGCAGTTTCACCTAGAGATATGGAGGTCTTTTCTCTGCAGACTGGTGGAAAATAAAGTTGGGAAATAAACCACTGATATCTCTGAAAGCTGGCCGAGTTCCGCATGCCGTGTGTTGATGCTGCATAGTCTTTCTCTCAACTTCAGTTTGTTTTCCTCCAAATATATGCCACTGCATCTGTTTACTTAGTCGTTCGGCGTTGGAAACCTACCTCTCGTCTTGACAGCTGACAGTTTTGCATCCTCTGTAACTTGATTTGGCTCTGGGGGGAGGAGGATGCTGCGTGCCTCATGCTGGGAACTTGCCATGGTCCCAGAATTAATAATGGAACTGATGGAACACTGTGCAGGCATGTTGGCATGTGGTTGGTGGGACAGTAATGTATTCCGTGTGGGAACATCTGCTGTAAAGGGAACGACTTGGGGAGGGGGGAAAGCATGCGCTGTAGCTGCCAATACTACTTCAAAGCAACTTGTATACGAACGCACAGGACAGTTTAATTAAAGGGAGGCTGAAATTTTCCCAGGTTATAGAGAGAAGTGCACGGAGAAATCTGGTTCACTGGTGCTGGCGAGCATCTGCTGGTTTACAGTGGGGCTTTTACAACACATTTACTGTTTTTTTTTTGCAGGTTGCTCTGTCTCTGAAAGGACAGTACTCAGTGTTCATCTCAGTTCACTTCATACTATTTTTACAGCTCTGTCTTCAGATGGCTCAGAATAACATGCTTGTCATTCACCTGTCAGCCACGAAACGTAACTTAGTTCAGACTTCCTTCCCCTGAGAGTAGCTCCAATATGAGGAACGTCTCCAATTACCAAAAAACTCTGTGCTGTCCCCAGCCTGTGTACTCTTAAAAGGCAGTTGTTAACAAAAGGTCCTCTGTTTCAAGATGACCTACTTAGGGATGCTGCTGTGCAGCAGGTCAAGGTTTTGGAGTAAAGCTGTAGCATCACGAGATGCTATTCCAGTTTCAGGGGGTTAGGGATGGCTCTTCAAATCACCTGTACCAGCACGTGTCTTTGTTTGAAGCACGGCACAAATGGAGGGCTGGAGGAACGCCTGTCTGATTCTGGAGCCTTTGACTGAATAAGAAGTGCATCAAGCAGTTTAAACACCAGTATCCTGTAGCCGAGGTGCGCCGTTCTGCTGACGCTGCACAAAGCCTGGGCTTTGCAGCACCTCTGCACCGCTTGCACGCGTGAATCACTTGGTGTGCCTACCTGCAGGTTCTTGTGGGTTCACATGCAGCAGGGTATAGAAATCTGTTAAGAAAAATTAAGTTTCCATATAGTTACAAGCATCAGATTTAGTCCTGAGGTGCATTGGAGCTGGATTTTTTTTTTAATTGTGTGATTGCTGCTGTCTTGCTCCTGAATTGGAGTGGGCATTTTAAACGTGACTTCAAGTGCCACCAGTGATGCTCTTGTCCATTTTAATGGTGAGAACTCTGCTGAAAAGGTGGTAACAGATCTCTGTCCTCTTTGTATGGCTATGGTTTTATGATCTGATGTTTTATGGCTAGAGACAGAACAAATGTCATTAGCGATTTCAAACTTTGTTACAAGTGAATTGGCATGGATACTTTGCATTTCAATGGTCACGGTTGGGGGTGGGTAAAACATTTCCTACAGAGGAAAATAACAATCAGTTCTAACAGTTCTGTTTTGTTTTCCCCACCTCTGACACAGGTTGCTAACCTGGCCTGCTCCATCTCGAATAACGAAGAAGGCGTGAAGTTGGTTCGGATGTCAGCCAGCCAGCTCGAAGCCCTGTGTCCCCAGGTAACAAAGAGCACGCGACTCGCCCAGGTTGTTTGGGCGACTGGTCCTGCGCCGTACACAGTGCTGGCCTTCTGGTGTGCCTATATGGACCTGTCTGCCTGCAGAACTTGGTGTTTTCCTTAATGCGTGTAGTAAATCAAATGCATCAAAACGTAGAGATCTAAAACTACTTGACAGAAGGTAATTAGTGATGAGAATGAATCTTCGGCTCTTTTTTACATAGTAACTGTAACTTCCTTCTGCCTGGGTATTCTAGTAACCTCCGAGACAGTAACCCAGTGAAGCTTCGGTGATCTACTTTGCACGTTCATCTTGTGGGAAGATGTGTTGTGAAGACACTACCACTGCTCTGATATATGCTATAAGATGAATTATTTTTTTTTTTTTCCTGAGTAGATTATAAATATGTCAGAAAAATCTTCCTGATGGTCTAGGATCAGAGGAAGCTGGCTATGCATGAAGAGTTTGAACCTGGCTGAGACTATCCTTTAATTAATAACTTCTTAATGGCACGAAGGAAATTAGGTTTATATAAGAACTAGGCTATCTTCTTTCATTTTGATACTACTGATGTTTTAAATGTCAACAACTAGATACTTGAATGAACCCCTGAAGACTGCAGAGTGCTGTCAGTTCTTGCGATTACGTCTTTAAAAGCATCAGGAAGTTCAGGTCTAAAACACACAAATAAGCTGCTGTTGGTAACTGGATGCTAATGGAAAATACGTACTCAAAAGTTGTCAAATGTCATTGAATGAAAACAAGGTTCATCATCTCAGAATTATTTGGAGTTTATTCAGATTCTCCCACATATATATTTAAAATCAGTCCAAAGGAAGTGAGATGCGTACACCTACCTACAGGTAGGTGCACACAGGAGGAGGACTATTTTAATTTTTCCTGTTACTTTCTAGTAGCAGCGTTATTAAATAGGTGAAGACCATCACCTTAACGTAAAACATGAAATACTATCTAGGAGACCTTTTGTTGTCCTGGGGTGGACCTGTGTAGTTTGTACTCCTGGATCAGACCCTGGGTCCGTTGCATCAGCTGTGCTGTTATCATCCTCCCGTGTCCAGGGCAGGTGGCATATATGGCTTGTTAAAAGCAAAGGTCCCAGTCTTTAGAGCTGGAAGAAAGCATCTGTAAGAAATAGATTTTTAAAAGTCAAAGTCATCATACTTGGTATGAGGGCTTGATCTTTCCTAAAGGAACCAACCAGGCTATACATATTTTTTTTAAGCTATCTCCAAGAATATGGGAGTATAATAATGTAAGATCCTCCAAATGCATGCTGATGCTTTTGAAAATAAGCATCTTAAAGTTAGGATTTCTTTGAATCTAAATGCCTCTGGGACATATTCAAGTTGGGTAGTGGTCTGTCACCTTTATAAAATTACCATCATGGTAATCAAGTCAACATGAAATAATCAATTACAGTCAGTAATAGTCACAAGACAGCAGTCACAAAGACTGAAGTGCACTTGCTCACCTTTGTTTTCAGGGATTGTGCTAACACACGCAGCATGTGTTGGAAGCTTTGATTATCTATAAGCGGGTGAGGAGGGTTAGAACTGATGGGTTTTGGCTTATGTAAGTTCTATATCTGAGGCTCTAAGCCTTCAGTTCTAATGCTCCACTGTGCAGTCTGCCTTGATTTTAGGGTAGTCACCAAGAGATTAGTAAATGACACTATGGATGTTCATAGTACTTGAAAGAACGCTTTTATGTTACATTATGTGTTCTCCGGTAGATAGTTTAGTGCTCTAGGAGTATTTAAACGTGTTGTGAATCCGGAGATAATTAGGGACACTTGTTTAAACTGTTTTACAAATGGCATCTGTGTTTTCTCCTCACGGTACAGAAGTTTGTCCAATGCCAGGCTGAGCGATGCAGCACACTTGTCCTCGTTGAGTGTTACTGATCACCCCCAAACTCTGATCATTCTGCATAATCTCTAAATGCCTCTAGTTACACAGCTTAGTGAGGTGCTTTTTTTAAAGGCAATTATATGCTTATTTAGCAGTTTATTCCTGACAAGCAGCACAGCTTGTTCTTGGATCTCTCTAGGTGACAAACATGTGAATTAGGCATAAAATACAAATTTACTCCAATATTATCTGCACTTTTTTTTTGCTTAGATGGTATTTTTCCAGAAAGATGCTGCATTCAGAGTGAGTCAAGTCAATCCGTAATTACAATACACTCTGAAACTCAAGCGAATATATCAATATCACATGGAAATACGATGTATGAAATTTAATTCAGGGCATTGCTCTGGTGGAAAGGATGAAACTGAAATTTAATGTGCTTGATTAAGTTCCCAGGTAACCTCTTAAATAGCTTAGCAATGTAGGGGCCATTCTGGGAGTAGGGAACTCCTGGTTAAAGAATGATTTCTGCAGAAATCAATCTGTAGAGTTAATTATAAAAGCTGTATCTCGGGCAGAGCAGTTAGTTGGTCCCTTGCCGTAACTAGCCTTCCAGAGCTGGCAGCAGGAGTAAGAAATGTGCAACACTTCAAACTGTTTCTTTAGGCAAAGCTTGGAAGTTCTGTTGCTATAGACGAGAATTCATTCATTGCCCATGTCACCTAAGGGCTCAGACGTTCTCAGATTTGAAATTTAATTCTTTGAGCAAAAAAAGGGTGCAGAAAATGGTCTGAAAAGTCACTGCACCGGCAAGCAGTTAAATTGGGATCGTGTGGCTGGCTGGCTGCAAAACACTGTTTCTTCCAGAAAAGCCATGTGAGTAACATCATCCTTGCTGTTTGCGAGTCCCCAGCCAATTAGCACGGAATCAAATGCAAAGTTAGAGGCTAAATATAGTATTTAGAGCCTCCTCTGATGGCCCAGGAAGAGCCGTTAGGACGAGCTGCGTGCTCTGCAGTAGCCCGCTGGGTCGCTTCTGCCAGGCTGGGCGTACAGGGGAGAAATCACGCAGCGCTCGGGGGGCACTGGTGCTTGCTCTGTGAAGCTTTGCCTTGGAAGCCAGCCCGAGTTCTTTTTTTTTGAAGGCGTGTGTTGCTGAAAATCTGCTTGTTGAAGTGAAAGGACTTTTTTTCCAGCATCCCACAGGGTTTACCTGCCTTCCTGCGTCCTTGTGCCTTGCTAGGTGTGTCTGTGGTGTGGCAGGAGGAAGGAACAAAAGTCCTCGATCATTACAGCTAAGCATTTTATTTTTTAAATGTTTAAGATGCCCTTCGTAGTGGAAATGGAAAAGTACTGCTGCGAAATACTTGGAATAGTTGCCTGTGCTTCCATTTGCCTAGCAGAGTGCTGGAGGAAGTTGTCTTTGCCTTCTTGCTAAACACAGAGCTTGCCAATGGTAAATTAGTGAAAGATTTTGTTTATCTCAACTCAAAAACCTGGATCCTTGCTTGCAACTTTGGCTTCTGAGTTCTGTTTCCAAGAAGTACTTGCTTTGGGAGCCTGCGAAAGCTGTTTTGTAGCAGCGTTTTGAATTAAAGATGTCTGAGAAGAGAGCTTAACCATAGCAGTCTTTCTGATCATACAAGCTGTAGGTGTTTAGAAAGCAACAGTGAAAATGCCCCAGTATAGCTCTAGAAGGGAAAGGATTGCTCCATCCTTTTGATGTGACAGTCTGCTGTCACTTGCAGCTGCTTCTACCAGCTATTTGTTGACTTTCGCATTCTTTAAAGCCTCTGTAAAGTTCATCTGTAGACTCCTAGCCAAATTGTAGGCGACTGGGAGTTTCAGAAAATAATTATGGAATAGAGCTTCTGTCGGCTGGGTGCTTGCTTCTTCCAGAAGAGGCTGGGTCCCGGTGCCCCTGGGACCAACCATCCCCTGGGTGGCAGCCCGCAGGAGCGGGGTGGACGCGCATCTCCCTGGCACGGGTGCTCCGGACCTGCTCTCCCAGCTGTAAGGCCCCGAGGGGTGGCTCTGAGCACCACGGGCTGCCTTGCGAGGGCACCAGGCACCGTCTGCACCTCTGCTTTCCACGCTCGCTCCATGCCTGCTGTAGCACAGGCAGCAGTTGGTGCAGCTCGCCCACCCTGCACGCTCAGTGAGTGGCACCGATTAAACAGGCTTCCAATTATTCTTGGATTAAATTACATTTTTTATAAAAAAAAAAATAAAAAAAATAAATTGGCTCTTTTCATATTAATGTCTTGTTTTAATGACTGCTGTTCCACATCCATACATTCCAATTTGGAAATGCTTGAAAAGCAATTTGCTGCGTATAGATTTCTGATGAGGCAGATGGTTACATATGCTGATCACACCTACCACCACAGACAAACAAAATGCAAAAGCATATGAGGAGCCCCATGTAGAGGCTCCAAAGTGCATGAAAGCTTCTGTTAAAAAGTTAACGTTTAGGTGCAGTTCTGTGTCGTGAAGGCTCCCTGGGAAGAACAACCCCCACAGGACAGGAGTGGCCGTCCAGGGAATAACAGTAGAAGCTTGAGCAGTTGCTGATTCTCTGCATGTACATTAAAAGAATCAATGATAGGAGAAAGGGATCGAGTTCGGAGGTAAGAGGCATGTCGGTGGGTGAGGACTGTGTCTCTTCATCACAGGCACGGTGTAATGTGTGGAGCGCTGTAGCAGAACATCTTCCAGAAAAAACATCGTGCCCAGAAACTCCCAAAGCTTCATTGCTTCAAGTCAGTGAAACACAGAACAAAGCAGCACAAAGGGACACCAAGACAAATGCCTCCAACATTCTTGCAGCTTCAGCAGTGGCTGGTATTATAATGCGAGCCTTCAGCTACAAAAGAAAATGCTTTTCTTTATCCAGGAAACTGATAGGATAATTATGCATGCACAGGATATAAATAGAAAATCACTTTGACGGTAGCATAAGCTACCGTCATGGAAAAGGTCATGTTATTCCAGTAAAAGCCTGTCAGTGACCAACAGCAGTAAGTATCCTCCGCACAGACACCGAAAGTAACCACAGGAAAGTGGTCAAAGAACCTTTTATATGCAGGAGCACAGAACTGGAAGTCAGAAGCAAACTTTTCCCTTTGGTGCCTCAGCATCCAGGCACTTGCTGGTTGCTGCCATTATAGCTGGTGAACGTGCAAAACAATCTGCTGTGTGTTTTGCTTCCAGGCATCTCAGCTCATCAGTCTCTGCAGAGTGCTTTTTGCTGTATTGAAGAACAGAGAGGGTTAGCACGGGCAGACATGTGGATGCGAACCTGGGGTTGGATGTAAGTGGAAGTGACTGAAATGTCCTGCTAACAGCCCGCGTTCCTTCTTGGAGCAAAGTGGAACTAGGAGCAGGGGGGGAGACAGGAGGAGGGCGGATGCTGGAGGTAACTTTGGGACCTAGGGTATGGAAAATCAAGTTATGAGCAGCTTTTACAAACTGTCAGTAAGTAAGCTAGTAGCTCTGTTTTCTTGAAGACAGAAAAACCCCAGTGCTAGATCCACCTGAGCTGGGCTCGGCTGCTGGGGCGGCTTTGGAGGTACAGGGCATGAGCTGGTTTGGTGCCAAACTGAAGGCTGGGCTCCCTCTGCTTCTGTTCCCCCTTCCAGCCAGGCCCTGTGCCCGGGCAGAAGCAGGAGGCCAGCACCACCTCGCCTCCCTGAGCAGAACGTGGGGCGAGAGGGGCAGCACACGGTGCGGCTGCTGGTTCTGGGAGCCTCACTGGGAGCCTGCTTCTGCTCAGCCTCGTGCTGAAGTCACGTACCCTGGAGTCACTTATCCCGTCCCTTTCGTGTGCTCCAGAATAAAACCATGATTTTCATGTGTCGGCTGGGAATTGGTTTGGATGTGTTGTTGCTTTTTTCCCACCTGCGAGGTGATGGCTGATGGGCGGGTGCTCGTTTTGTCAGGTTTTTGGTTTGGTTGGTTTGGCCTTGGTTTGTTTTGGTTTTGTTTCTACAAATGTAAAATATCCTCAATTGGAAGGCCATGTAGCTACTTTTCCACCTCATTACCCAAATGGCCACGAGAAAGTTGATGCATCAAGATCTTTATTTAAAAACAAAACAAACAAAAAAGTCCCAAATATTTGAACTAAAGAGCAGGTGTTTAGTGAGCCGGGGGGAAGGTGGCTGGGTGCTTCTTGGTGTGGGACAGCAACATCCTAAAGCCAGTGCAGATAAAGATCAAAAGTCCCTATAAAAATACTGAGGCACCAGTGAAATGAGTGCTTACAGCCACCGACACAGGGAGCTACGTGGCTTATGGGTGTTGCATGCACCGAGACAACATTAAGGGGCAAGAGGTAAGGATTGCAAGGCGAAATAAATAGGCAGTAATTTTCTTCTCCCAGGTGAGGTTTCTTCCTCTGGCTGTGCCAGCCCAGTGTTCAGAACAGTTCTCTGTAGGAAACACAACGTGCAAGGCTTTCTTCTGGCCTTTCTGTCACTTTTCCAGATGGGGGGCAGAAGGGTTTTGTCTTCGATCTTTAGTTTCAGTGAAGAGGAAGGCGGCAGGTTCTTCCCAGGAGGATTTGAGGTGCGGATTGAGCCATCAGCCACGAGGTTTTTGGATCTCCAGCCTCCCAGAGCTCAGGGTAGGAGCTGCCAAGCCCTGGCTGTGCTGGAGGCAGAGGAAAGGCGCTCCAAGCAACTGGCTGGAACCACGCTACTGTGCGCTGGGCTGACTTGAACATTGCAATTGCTACATGAAACAAAGCACCGATAAAAATAGTGTGTTTTCTTGCCATGCTTCATTTCCTTCTGGATAGTCTCAAAATGTCCCTGTTTGATTCTTTTCTTTGTACAACTTCAGTGAGTCATTGTGATCACAGCGCTCTGGCAGAATTTTGAGAAGCTCTGAAATACCGAATATCTCCCTGCAATTGCCAAATGTTTTACATGGAAACAGCTACATTTCAGGTAGTCTTGCCATGTTCTTCCTATTTTTGGACTATATATACCCTTCCTGCAAGTTATTCATATTTTAAATTAATGCTTATGATTAAATGCTCAGTGCTTCATGTTTTTTTGGAGGAGCAATAGCATACTCCAGTCAGTCCTATAGCCCTTATCTCCAAAGTATTCATTTTTAGATAATAAAGGGATTACAGAGTTGACCACCCACCATACACACAGACTATGTATAATCCAGTATTCCTGTCCTTTTGCCATGCCTTCCTAAGCATCTGTTGGCAAATAAATCAGTCACTCTGGATACCAGCCATAATGCAAGAGTGTTTTTACCTGGATAGATATTTTTTAGGATTTTATCAGTTATCCCTGGGATATTTCACCCAAATAGATGTGAGAGATGTCCAGGATAACTTGTCTGTGTAAATCTTAAGCTTCACACGTTTGACAGAGCGAAGGGTCTGATCATCCTTGCTAAAACTGAAAGTTTTGACCGCTTTGCAGATGGAGATCAAGATGCTAGATGCGTAGAAATGGATTCAGGACCGTGAGATGGAATACGTGTTACAAAAAAAAGGGCTCTTGGGCTGCATTAGCATCTTGAGTTTCCTCCTGAGCACACATACCTTTGTGGGTTTGTGAGAACTTAGCTGTATTTTGTATTTAGCTCTGCAGTGATACTCAGTAGCCTTTGATTTCCCCACCAGTGCGTTGCCCTCGTCTCCAGCACTGCTGGCTGCTTTCTAAGCACGGGAGGGCTCTGTTGGCAAGGCAGGTCTTGCCTGCTAGTTTTGCTGGGCAGATTTGTTAAGGCGCATTTGAGTTGGCCGTCCCATTTTGCTGGTATCACGTACAAAACGAGAATCTTACTCCAGCCGGATAAGCAGCGTGCCTGGAGGACAGAGGTGCAGCTTGTGCCTCATGCATTTGGGTTTGGGGCTGATGCCTTATTGGAGCGTTTGGGGCGCTTGCTGAGCCCTCTCTCTCTGACAGCTCTCGTATTAGATTTGAGAAGTTGCTTAATGTAGGCACCTGGAGTTGGACATGTGCTGTTGACAAAGATTAATCGTTCAGACAGCTGCTGCTGTGCAGACATAAAGCACACAGGTGGATAGGCAGTATGTTCCTTCGGCACTAATGCTGACCTGTCTCAGTGCCTAAAGTGTGTTACCTGATCCGATATTAGCCAAGGTAGCTAGAGGAGAGGAGGATAAAGCACCCTGAGCCTTGGTATCGTCGTCTCCTCTGTCTCTGTAGTAGTGGTTACTAGCTACATAACAGCGCAGAGCAGATTGCTGGAACACTGCCTGTCTTACCCTTTTTGTTTGCATAAAGCTTGTTATTTGTATTCATCTTCATAAAATTTGGATATCTAGATTTTCATTGATAGATAATGCATTACAGAAATGAGTCTGGAGCAAGAAATGGCATTGGCTAGACTTAAGAAACAGGGGCTTTGAGCAGAGAATGGGTTTCCCTTTCTAAAAACTCTATTTCTGACTGATTTTAGAGTTCTGAACTTCATTTCTGTGGGTGTCACAAGGCTTTCTTCACAGCCTGCAGCACTTGTGACCCACGTCCCCCCTGGGCAGTGTGAGGCTGGTCGGAGCAGCCAGCAGCCCAGCAGGCAGCAGCTCTCCTGAAAGGGGACTCCTGGTTCCCAGAGCTGCTCACCCTCAGTGAGAATTCATGGTTCAGTTTTGGGAAAGGGGAAGCAGCAGAAGCCCCACGCGTTGCTCGGTCAGCACAGGGACAGTGTCGTTACTGCCAGGATTTCAAGGTGTGTTTCATCCCCGCAGGCCTCCTGAGCAGACCACAGCCCATGGCAGGTCGTTTCTCACGTTTGTGGGTGTTACAGAGCCCGTCATCGGGCTCATGTCGATGTGTGACCCCAGCTCCCAGCCTCCCTCTCCGGAGGCAGGCTGGTATCTCGCAGAGCAGGGTAACTTCGCTCAGTCAGTGCCATTCCTAGCGTCCCTTGGGTGAATCAGCCTCCTTCCCCTGCCTGACTCACTCAGTGCCATCATGATACGTTTGACATCACCATCATTTCCGTGTTTAGTGAGTTATATATTTTTTTAAATGCTTTGTGACACTTCCAAATGAAGCAGGTAGAAAAAGCAGATCTTGTAAATGCAGGAACATCTGGTGCTTGCATGTTTTGTTCAACGACTTCGTGAAATTAATGCAGTCCTAAAGTGGAGAAGAAAAATTACACGCTGAACTTAATTAGTTCTAGCGCCCAGGTGTTTGAAAACAAGGCTCGGATTGTCGTGTCGGTCTGACTGGAGGTTTTCTCGTGCCTGGCATGTTCCCAGGTCACATTGCTGAAGCGTAGTGGAGCCAGAGCTGATGCTGGGAGAGGAGCAGGCTTTTGTGATTGCTTCCTTCCCACACGTGAAGAGGCTTTTTTAGACATTTACCTGACGAGTTAGTTAGCACAGCATAAAGTTTGTTACCCAGCAGTGTGTGTAACATTTCTTCTGCTTAGAAAATCAACAGGATCGGAGGAAATTACAGTCTGAGGGTTTGAAAAAAACTTGTAGGGGGCTCGGGAGGAGCATCAGATAAGGAGCACCAAATAAAAAAACTCCTGTTCCCTGGCTAATTCAGCTTTTCCAGAGCCGTAATAGGAATCTTAAGCTGTTGTAAGAATTACTGGCAAGGTACAGACTAAAATTTTAAGGAAAAGAAGAAAAATAATAAAATCTATCCTTATTTTTGGTGTTTGTATATTGTTCCTACTTCAAACTGTGTAAACTTAATCCTATTTTGACCTTTTTTCCTCAGGTTCTGGTGTCTAACTTAGGAAATGCAGCCTCCAGTGTACTAATGTCATCCTGTCTGAAATGTGTAACAGCATGACCTGTGTTCAGAGAGCTGCACCTTCTTAACATGAGCTGTTAAAGAAAGGTGAAGCTGGCTGGTGTGAATACCTGCCAAGTGTCCTTGCATGTAATAGCTACCCATAATAAACGAGGGAGCAGGTATGAGCTGGGCATGAAGGCATCAGAATAAACACTTTCGTGTTTAAATATCAAGTTCCAGAAAACTTATTAAACTTGCTTTGTTTGCCGCTGAGTTCACTGGATAAACATAAAGAACCTCTTTGTCGAGTTCAGAACGTGCTTTAAAAATCCAGAGGTGTTTTGCAGGTCATTAATGCCGCACTGGCTCTGGCTGCTAAACCCCAAAGCAAGCTGGCTCAAGAAAACATGGAGCTCTTCAAAGAGCAGTGGGAGAAGCAGGTCCGCGTGCTGACCGACGCCGTCGATGACATAACTTCCATTGATGACTTCCTGGCCGTGTCAGGTAAGGGGGTGACCTGAGACACAGTCCTTCTCTTAACCGAGCTTATTCCTGGGAATAAGAGCCTTCTGGAGCCTTCCCTGGTGCTTGGAAGGGATGGTGTTGGTACATTTCACCTGGCACGCGTTGTGTGCTGCCGGGTGTGGTGTAAAAATAGAGCGGGAGTTGTTGGCACAGGGAGAAAAGGTATTTTTCCAAGTGTGAAAACAGTGATAGTTTAGTTAGCAGGTACTCTGGAAACTTGTCATTGCACTTACAGAGTGAGCATGCATAAATGTATATATTTACATGTCAGTAGACAGATCCGCTTAAATATAGTGGAAGACACTTTGTGTCTCTGGATCTTGAATTGCTAGCTGAGCTTCCAGTGAGTTGCCACGTAGCTACTGGAGACGAGCCTCACTGCTAACACTGGGGGAATAGAAAATGTTAGCGTTCAAGTTAGGAACTAGCAGAAAAAAGGATCCCTCAGTTCAACTCAGACTCTTCTTACAAAAACAAAAATTAATATCAAACTATGATCATACAAGTTAATTAAAACTGTTCGTACAGAAAATGTTCTGTGAATATTTTTAATCCCGTCAGTTCTCCTAACGTTTTTAAAGAAGATCATATACTTATCATGATACAGTAATAATTCCTTTTGTCACAGTGCTTGCCGAGATAACCTGTTTTATCAGCATCGAGTGATAAAGACCCACTAGTAGCTGCAGTGACCTAGAAATAATAGGGGCATTTTTATTTTCACGTCCTCTAATTCTACTGTAGTCAGAGGACACAGTGATATAACCACATGAATTGTGCCTGCACTAGCTTTCACAAATTACCACTACAAATTGAGGGTCTGATTTTCCTAGTGCAAACAGACTGGAGCATCTCCAGTGACCTAGAAACCCCGGCCGTAAGGAGAGATTTTAGAGAAAGATGTGTGGGATCAGAGGTGCCAAGTGAACATACCTAGAAAATGTACATGAAATGCTGGGGTCCTGAATTAAAAGACCCTCTTTTTTAAAAAAATATTCAAAATAAATTTTAAAAGGTAGTGTTTCTATGAAGAGTCACCTGTTTACATGTTTCATTGTGGTTCCCTGGGTTCTGAACACAAAGTTTCTTTGCAATGAGTTGGCAGAAACTTTCTGCACAATTGCAGGTCCTCCTCCTCTCTCTTTCTGCGTGCTCTTCGTTGCAGCAGCAGTTGAAATGGCACAGCTGCGAGGAGCCTATTTCTGGGGAAATATATTTAGAGAGAATTGCGTGCTGAAGTTCACGGCTCCATTTGGAGTTTGCCCACAAGTGTGCAAAACATTTCAGAGAGAAAAAAACTGTCAGTCCGTGAAAGCGCAGCCCGTATAGAGCCGCCTGGCTGCGTTCACTTAGAGGTGTGCCTCCGAATGGGGCAAACCGCTGGGGCTGGGTGGCCCCTTTCTTCATGTGGGTCCCTCAAAGAGATGGGTACCTGCTTTTGAGGGACAGGATGCGGTGCTGGCCCGTTGTTGAATTGCTCTGAGAAGTGTCAAGGGTTTGGCGATAGGGTGGGACTGTTTCTTTGCTGGGGTGACGGCAGGCTGGCTCACACACAGCGAGCCTCCCTTAGCGTGTCCCCCAGAACGGTGCCAGGGCAGTGCTGTGGTTTGGGACTGCTTCGGATGCTCAAGTGCATCCAGCAATTACTTGGTTTTGCTGCGCTATCAAAGAAATGTTTGAAAAATATTAAAGCAATAAATACTGCTTCGAGTATTATTTGTTTGAACTTTGATAAATGTTTTCCATATAAATGCCACCACTCCAATTCGCTGCTAAAAGCCTAAACGTGTCTTTGGATAAGATTGTGATGGGTATGATTTATGCCAGGTTCCTTGTGGGGTTATTAGGATCCTCATGCACAGAAGGGTTTATATTGATAACTAACTGGGAGGTAAACAAAATTAAAAAGCATTCTTGTAGGTCTCTGTGTGTGTATAATACCACATTCCTACGATGTGTTGTGCTGTCTAGCAGGAAGTATATGCTTTATGTCCGACTTAGGCTGGAATTGTGTTAATTGTGCAGGCTCGATGAAAGAGGTGCTGGGTTTAGACAATAGCAGGAGATTGTACAAGAACCAGGAAAACTTCAATGTGCAGTGTAGCAGATAAGCTTGCAGGTCACAACATTTAATGAAGACCCCAGGACAAGAAGGCCCTGCTGAGTTAGGACAACGGTCTGGCAGTGGCTGATTGTTAGTACATAGGAAATTCAGAGCAGCAGACTCCTACAGCCTAAAGATCTTTGCTGAGCACCCCCAGCCAGGTGTGGTTTGCAGTCCAGGGAGCTCCAGAGGTGATAGCTGCTGAGCGCTCCTTGCCAGACTTTTATCACTTCAGCTTGTGTGAGTTGCTCTTTTGACCGTTACAAACCGCTGACATCTCCAGCATCTGGTGCAGAATTCACAGCCTCACTGTGCCCTGTGTGAAGAACCTCCCTGTTTCTTCGCCTGTTCACTTCATTTGAAGCCTCGTAGAAGGTGGTGAACAATTTTTTCCCTTTTCAGTTTCTTCATGCTGTTTGTAAATGTACAGACTTCTGTCGTATGCTTACTCAGTCATCTCCTAATTGACTGCAAAGACTTTGCCTGTTTCATTTCTCATGCAGAGCTGTTCTGTACCTCCTGTAATACTTATCCCCTTGTCAGTCCCCTCCCTAGCTCTCTGCATGTGTTTGTGTTCCCACTGACTCTTCTTCAGAGCAGTTGCTGATGGCACCACGTAATCGTCACATTCAGTGCTCTAAAATCACCTGGATTTCCTTCCAGACGTCTTAAAACCCATCCCATGTGCTGCCTCCTGTTCTGCTGGAGCTGACGGTGTAAGCGAGAGGTTGCCCATCACGATGGTGCTGATCTTAAGAGCCTGTGGCTGAACACTTCATGGTCCCAGTGATTATCCTTCTTCATTACAAAATGCATCCTGTATTTTGAAATGTACGAACGTGCAAGTACTAGGGTTATAACAATGTCTCCTCGCACTACAGCTTCACCTGCTTTCAGCAGCATCGCTTGTCAAGACAAGGTCCACCGTGGAAGTGGTTCTGAGCCCTTCCGCAGGGAACACAGCAGAAAAGCAGAGTTACATTTTTGCATCTTTGGCTTCAGCTTCTGGATGTTGCTCTACATTTTGGTCCTCCTTTAGCCTCCAGACCCCCTGGCTGACTTCTCAGGATGCTTGGGGAAGGAGTTCCTGATTGCTGTGCTGGGGAGGTGGTGGAAGGTGTGTTGAGGTGGTGGACTGAGGAGTGACAGGCATGGGGACTTAGAACTGTTAGCTTTTCACTGTTCTTCGTATTTCTTTGTTTGCTCTAAAAATATTTTTATTGGAAAAAAGTGGTCTTTCCACTTCATCCTCTCTTACCTCGTTACCAAACCACACCATTTTTTTCCCTACACTTCCTCGGGTAGGACACGATCCCTTTGCTGTTGCTGCCGTTCCGTTCTGTGTTACCTTTTATTGCTGTGAGATTTTTCTCCCGCTCAGCAGCAGGAAAGCTGCGAGCTTTGATGTAGGACAGCTCTGTAACGTCCCCGCAGGTACTGGCGGTGAACCTGTGTGTCAGCAGTTCCTCGGCGCTGCCACCCTGGCCTCAGCAGATGGCATTTTGTGCCAGACACTCGTGGTCCATATGCCTGTAGGACAGGTAGTAGTGTGTGTATATACGAACACAAAGAACAGTGTCAGGTCTTATTTGTTACCATCCAGCTGGAGAATATAACCTGAGTAGATGCACCTGACAGCCCCGTACTTCCCCGGGGCCCCTCGCAGACTTCCCTGTGGAGGATTATCTGTCTTCCCACAGAATTACCTTTCTGGCCACTTCGCATCTGCAAAAGACATTAGATGATCAGCCGGCATTTAGATACCGATCCTCATTTTGTCAGTGCCTTTTATTAAAGTTCACATCATCTGAAGAGGCTTTTCAGCGTCTTTGGCTTACTTTATTCTTGTAGGAATTCAGGCAATAAACAGTCTCTGTTTTGGCCTGACACTGATGCTTTTCTTTTTGTTTTTGTAACTTGCAGGGATGTCTGCCTCTTGCTTTAAATACCGAAACTGTGTGCGCTCCTTGCTGGAGCTCTTGTAGCCTGGCTGTCTGCTCACTGAGTTGTCAGATTACTGATGAACCTGCACTTTCCTCTCTTAGGGCCACATCCTGCCCTCAGCTGAACTTGCTCATTCCGAGTTGCTTCAGAGGTGTTTCACAAGTGTAATTTTTGTCCAGGCTGCTTACGGAAGTCTTGCAATATTGCATCTGGCTCTGTTAATTTTATGTAAATTATGCGGGACTCTTCCAGCAGCAGTCCTTCCAGCCAGTTCATACAAATCCTCTATCAGCCAACTCGATGGGCTGCTCGGCTCTACCAGCTCTTTCAAAATGTCTCTTTTACTACCTGTGTAGGGAATAAAAGCCACTTCGGTAGCACAGATTGGCAGCGTGGTGTGATTAAGGCAATGGTAAGTAATGCTGGAAACTATTTAAGGGACACAGCAGAAATGTTTCCAAGGAGGTTTCTTACAAAGCAGCACAAATGTTGGATTGCGATGTCAAATCGTTGGTACTGATACATTAAAGAAGTGCCTAACGGAGTTTGGAAATCCTCCTGGGTAGGTGTCAGCAGATGAGCATCCAAACCTCGTTAGGCATCCTCAGAAATCTCTTAAGGGTTTTTACTCATTTGAACCTCTCGAGCTTGATAAATGAGGGAAAATATCTCTGTATAAAAATGTATATTCTGAAAGTGAATTACAAACGGAGGTTTTGGCTTTATTTTCTGTTTTCTTGGGAGGCAGTGAGCACTCTGGTGCTGGAACGCTTTCTGCATAAATCACTGCATATGTTGCACGTCTCGAAAGTGTATCCAGGACTAACAGTGTAATACTCTGCTGGTATGTGTCTGCTTGTGGGAAAACACTATGCAGGAAGCTAGAAATGTGCAACAAGCACCCCAGTCTGCCAGGGCATTAGTGGATGAGGTGTGGCACTGGGGCCGGTGCCTCATCGTCCCACCCCCAGGTAATGACAGCGGGAGTGGCCTGCAAATATTTGGAACGAGGGCTTTGGCAGTCGACGGGAGGAATATGGAAAGAGACAAGTTTAGGGAGAGTTCGGCTGAACTCAGCTTTTCTGTTGGTGAAATAGAGTACAAAGAGGGGACAAGAACGTTGGATGCCACCAGATGAATGGACTGACCTTTGTTTGACAGCCGGTTTGGAAGGGCAGCTGTTAGCTGGTTGTAGCAAGGTTAAAAATTAATGCTTTACAGCATCTGTCTGGAGGTCTTTTAGCGCAGGTCACAAACTGAGAAATTGTAATGCTGATGTGCATGGCAGAAAAGAAGATATTACTGTCTAAATCTTCCTTCTTTTACCACCAGAGAACCATATTTTAGAAGATGTAAACAAATGTGTCATTGCTCTCCAAGAAAAAGATGTTGATGGCTTAGACCGCACAGCTGGTGCAATCCGAGGACGTGCTGCTAGAGTCATTCATGTTGTCACTTCTGAAATGGATAACTACGAGCCTGGAGTCTACACTGAGAAGGTGCTGGAAGCAACAAAGTTACTGTCCAACACAGGTAAGAGTGGTTCCTCCGGGACCCCCGAGTTCATATTGCTTACAAGTGGATGGGCAGATGGATCCTAATGTCCCCGTGAAATCTATTAAAGACTCCATTTACATATTATAATGAAAATTAGGGGGAGTTATTTGCAGAGCTGTTGCAAAATGAGAAAAGTAATTTTGCTTTGTTGACTGGCTCAAAACTCAGCAATGCAAAAGGTCTCCCTGGATGTGTCGGCTGTCATTGACTGAGCCGTAGAAGGTCAAAGTACCAGGAGTGAGGCCCAGAGGGTGAGGCAGGGCCTGAAGGATGCGCTGACCACCTTGCAGCGCTGTACCCAGGTCTGAAAAGGTTTCTGTTGCACTGACCCAGCAGAATGGAGAGTAAATTTTGTAGTATGTCTGTAGAGCTTTTAAAAGAAGCGTTGTAGGTACTCGTCCTCCACCCCATAACAACACGTGTGGGTGTTGCCTGTGAACTAGCTGGTAACATCCATGTAGGGTAAGGAATGATTCCGGTTGCTTCAATGAGTGCTGTGCCAAGCGTTGGTTGTTGTTTTTATTTTAATTACAACTTTGATGAAGAATCACGGGTGACACTGAGGAACTGAACAGACTGTAAATGGTTCTGTGATGTTCTTCCTGTGGCTGCAGTGAGTCACTGGAGCACAGAAGTGCAAACTGCCCTGCCTCAGTGGCATGTTCAACTCGAGCTTCATGGCTCCCCCCCAGTGATGTGTATCTGCAGGGGATGTTAAATAAACACTTAATGTTTTATCTCATAAATTCTAACTGCTTCCCTGGGTGTTTCCCCCTTGTCCACGACAAGGGCATGATAAACTTTTCACTGTGCAGGGGGGAGGAACAAATAGCAGCAGAGTAAACAGAAAACGAAATGAAGCTAAGTCTGGAGCAACAGCATTGGTATTCATTTGTAACAAATGTTTTGCTTTTAAAGGGAACTGTTGGAGAGTTTCCAGTAGTAGTTAACAATGAGACATGCACATGGGGGTATGTAGCAGCAAATGGTATTGGGGTGGGGACTGATGGTTGGTTTGTGTCCTTAATACAGTTATGCCACGGTTTACCGAGCAAGTAGAAGCTGCTGTGGAAGCACTGAGTTCAGACCCTGCTCAGCCAATGGATGAAAACGAGTTTATCGATGCTTCACGACTGGTGTACGATGGAATAAGAGATATCCGGAAAGCTGTATTGATGATCAGAGTGAGTGCAGCTTTACTGAACGCCTCTCTTATTTCTCCACTCACTTTCCCCCACCTTTATTGAACTGACATGCATCAGTTTTATTCAGAGCAGACAGCGTAAGATTTTCATTTAGCTCGTACTAACATTCTCAGTCGAAAAACTGCTGATCATTCCGTGTAGTACTGCAGAAGTATGTTTTGACTCAAATTCATTAAAGAGATCTGAGTATCAATGATAGCCGTGAGTGGTGATGCTAAATGCTCTTCACACATCTTCTATAAAATGGTGTTAATGCCTTGCTTATTAATGTGCTAAAATCAGTGACCTCTGATTTAACAATAGGGAGTGTATTCCTGGTATAGATGCTTTTTGATGCTTTGAGAGTGTAGAAATAAAACCTGATGTCTCTTAAGTAAATTTAGAGAATTAATGCTAGTTAGCTGAAAACCAGTTTAGATGAGCTCAGCCATAGTTCTCTGTATGTTTCTACAGCATGTGATTCATTAATTAGCTAAACACATTGAACAGGGAGCAGTTGATGGAAGCTTTGTCCCTTCTGTACATGCACATTCCATTCAGGTGCAGTTGGTGTCCTACTTGCTGGTAGGTCAGGCAGCATTGGTCTGGTGGGAGGCATCAGGTGAAGATGCAGAAGAGCTTCTGCAGTTAATTGAAGGGAAACAGGAAAGAAAGTTCTGGTTGAGGCTGACCTATTGGCTGATTTCTTGAACATTAGCATGGTAAAAATGGTCAGGAGCTAGACACAGCAAAGATAAATGTAGTGGTTTTATTTCTTGTTTCCTTTTTCCCTTGTACCCCTTTGACTCTAATGTAATGCCTTGCAGATAAACTCTCGTCATCTTTCAGAGTGGTAACAATTGCAGATGCATTTTTGGTGATAAGCAAATTGACAAAATACAGCCGCAGAATATATGCCATTATAGTAACCACTGCAAGACTATCTTCCATGTTTGCTGCTTAAAGCAAAGAATCGGACAGAACATCAGAAAAGCTGACAGCCACATATGTGCTCTCCATACAATTTTCTTCATACTTATGCCCAGGATTTACAGACAGCCAACGTTGTATGAAGATATCAGTGCTTTCCTGCTATGCAGACAAACTAATTGGATTCACCCCCTGCTAGAGTCCTTGTTATTCAGGACATGAAAGTACGACTGCCAATTCCACGCCGCCAGTAATTAGCAGAGCTGGCAGTGCCAGGAATCCTGACATCTCCCCTCGCGCCGCGCCTCCGATGTCAGGGTGCCGCGGCAGCATCGCGGCTGCCAAGAGCTAACGGCAGCACGCTGCTGACACATCGGTGACCTATAAAAAAATTCAGGATGTTAGTATTTGTTGTCCAAAGGGCTTGAAGGTATAGAAAGTACTTAGGCTAAAAGAGAAGGTGCCAGACCACTGCTTCCCCAGGACATTGTGACTGAGCCCCAGGAGTAACCACGCTTGCAGGGGGCTGCTGGGGCAAACAAGCTGGTTCACTTGTTCACTTGTTCTTTAAACAAACTAGAAGGAAAAGTCATTCCAACACCTACTTTTTGTGCTTAGGCAGCCTGTTTTCAGAATTAAAATCTTACTGTACCTGTAGGTTATTGAAATAAAGCCTTTTTCTCCCTGATGCCTAGGCAATCTCCCGTCAGCCCCCAGAGCAGCTTTTGCCCTTGGCTGTGGGCTAAATGGGAAGAGAAGGGGCTTGAATACTATAAGCATTTCTCTAAAGATGCAGCAGAATAGTTTTGTTTTGGATTTTAACTTTTTTAAAAGTTCCAAAACATCAATCTACTCATTAGTATATGTCCTTACTCTAATTTTGTAGATATACTCAAAAGCACGGAGAGGAGCTGGTGGCTGAAATTCTCTAGGTCTTGGTTGTCGGCATAGTCAGCCACCTTTGCTTTTTGGCAATTGTTTTGTGTAGCTATCTTTATTTTAAGTTTATTGCAAGATGTCTGTATTGGAAAACAAGTTTATAAAGATCAAATCATAGGAAAGAAATTGAAAGAACAGAGACTTTATTTGCATCTTGTCTATTAATCACAACTCATTGCATTTATCAGTGAAGTTATTTGTTGATCCAGCTCTGCAAAATTGTCATGAAGTGCCACTCTAGGCAAAGATGTAGTATTTTAACAAACATGCTGTTTAAACTGATAAGCTTTATAAAATTTTGCCAGCTGTAGACTGGCAGTAACAAAAATAAATTCTAGGCAAGCAGGAACTAGGTCAGATGAGTTTAGCCTACAGCATAAAAGCTGGCCCTTACTAGCTAAAAATTTTAAGCTTTTCCTGGGGGATAAGAATAAATTTCGATACATTTTTGTCTGTTGTTAATTCAGTCGATGCTTTGATTCATAATTGTGCTAAAGAAGACATCTGTGGTTGTGAATCAGGGCTTGAAGTTATATGTAATTTTAGCTTCAGAATGTCAGGTGAGGCTTTTACTGTTAACCAAGTCACAAATGGTGGGATTCATTTTGTAAAGGCTTTTTGTGTGTGTGTCTTTCAACTCTTGAGTGCATTAGTACCCTCTGACAAATGTCAGATGTTTAGTTACTGGTCGGTAATTTTGGGGAACCTTATCATGTTTTAACCTGAGCAGTCCCGTGTACATAGTCACACATTGATAAGCTGGGTATGGTCCTATTTTTTTTTGTTGAAAACACTGAATAATTTTTACAGTAACTTATTTCCATTCTCTCTTTGCTTTTTAGAGCCATTTAATCTGTTGTTTGACTCTTACTGAATTTATCTTTCCTCAGACTCCTGAAGAGCTGGATGATTCTGACTTTGAGACTGAGGATTTTGATGTCCGAAGCAGAACGAGCATTCAGACTGAGGATGATCAGCTCATTGCTGGACAAAGTGCAAGGGTAAGGAAGAAATTTGAGTATTACAAAAGCACGTCCCACCTTCAAGAAACAATTTACCTTGCCTTGAAAATCCAACTTATTTTACCTTCTTTGGTGAAAACATTTGATCAGAAAACAGACTTTTTGTTTCTGGTTGTCTTCTGAAAAGGAGTTTAAGGGAAATGTAGCAGTGTTGGTCTCATGGACATCACAAGCGTCTGCATTTTAGTTTGGATGTTCTGAAAGATCAAGCTCCTTTTAATGCCAATGAACTACTTTATACTTTGGCATCAGACATTGTAGTAGACACTGCCATTTAGTTAGGCAAGTGAGTTTCTGCAGGGAGATACGGGGTAAATAATTCCATTGAACAAACCTTTTTACAATAGGCAAGTACTAAATTTGTGGGCAAGAAGTAGCTAACTTCACAGTTCAGGCATTTTTTACAAAATTTCTTACGCTTGTGTTTGGCCACTGAGCATTTAATCAAGATGATGTTCGAAGCAGCTTGAAAATGAAATAATTTAAACTAGCCATATTCCCTATGACTGTTAAAAATGAAAGCATCGATATGCAATATATAATCATTAATAGACGAAAACTTTAAATTGGTACATTGAGGGAAAAACAGGCCTTACGTATTGTTTTTATTTCACATGTTCACTTCTGGATCAATAACAATTTTATCCTTTTGGGGAAAGTGCCACGAAAGATTTTTGAGAAGGCTCTTTTGGTCTGAAACCAGCCAAGGAGTAGTGAGGCCTTATTTGTCAAACTTCTGCCACACTGGCTTTGGAATTACACTAACTCAGAGTGGTTTTTATGCTCTCCTTCCTTGGGCAAGCACTCCATTCCTATATCCCTCTTCCCCCTTCTATTTAAATGCAGACATTTCTAATTTACCTTTTAGTACCGCAGCTGCCAGATGCTTTTTCATCCTAAGACTCCTTTTCGTGTGCTCCTGGAGGCATGAAGGCCCCTAGTATTTAAGAAGGCAAGGGCATTGAGGCTTACACAGGCTGTAAACCTGGAGTGATAGATTTTATTCAGGATTAAGCACATATTCTTTATTTTCACTTACTCTTTTCTCAGCGTGCATGCTTCTAAATAGCCTTTCTAGCGTTTTGCAGAAAGATATTCATAATGTTTCTTTTGTGCATTCCAACACTGAAAGATACCCAAGTGGATCTTCCTTTTAAAACTCTTAAATTTTATAGAAAAGGCAAGTCCCTCCTCTTCATGCAGTTTTTCTTTGAGGGATAGCAACATGTGGCAAACTTGCACAATTTTTTACTATGCAGTACCCATGTTTCAGATGTCATCTTGTCTTTCTGGGCACTTTTTCTTCTCTGGTGCTGGTAGTAATGCATGCAGCGTAAACTTGGTGTTCGAAATGGAAGGAAATAGTTCTGTAAACCCTCTAGGTAGAGGATTGCTATTAAAATTTTATCCCCTCATCTCCATGACTTAAATTGGTTATTAGTGAAATGTTCCAGGAAGCCTTCTACAAGCAGCTGGAGAAGGAAATGTGATAAAACTCTCTCTTTCAGGCTATCATGGCTCAGCTCCCTCAAGAGCAAAAAGCTAAGATTGCTGAGCAAGTAGCAAGCTTCCAGGAAGAAAAGAGTAAATTGGATGCTGAAGTATCAAAATGGGATGACAGCGGTAATGATATAATTGTTCTGGCAAAACAAATGTGTATGATTATGATGGAAATGACAGACTTCACCAGGTGAGTCTTCTTAGTTTGTGCACACACCACCATCTCTCAGCACTGGCTGAGATGGTGATCCTTCAGTGAAATATTTTGCAAGTACTCTTAAGAGTCTTACTTCTTATAATTTCATTTAAATGTTACCCTATTAAAGCCTGTGTATTAACTTGGGAGATGCATTACTGTGCAGTGACTGGGTGGTAATAACTGTTTAAATTGATCTATAGATACATAGCAGTTATTTCCTGCCATTCTTTCCTCCTTAAGGGTGATTTTTGTCCCAAAGAGTATATATATATATTTGCTCAGTTCTTTAAAACATTAAATTCTATGGGCTTCTTGATATTGCTATACTACAGAAATAGTTCCTAGTACAGTGATTTGCAAAAGAAAGAGTGTTTTTGTGATGCCTTTTGAAATCCATTTACTAGACTTCATACAACACTATTTTTTAAACTTGATGTTGCATTCCATGCAAATTACAAATCTGTCTTGTAAAATGTTATCTCTCATCATAATTAGGTTGTTTGAAACAGTAAAATGTAAGTTGTTTTTATTCCTAGATTTAATCTGAACATGGTGAGAGACTGGGGGTGGGGTGGAGGGGTGGGAACTGACTGGAAGATGAGGATGCTGTAATGCTCACACCTGTGACCTGCCTATTGCCGTGCAACCTCCTTCGCGCGGTCAGGTGTACTGCCAGTATAATATGGAGTAGAAACAGCAGTATATTGTTCATTTTTCTGCTTTTCTGGTGCTAGGAGGTAGACTCTGTTCTGTTTTGCAGAGGTAAAGGTCCACTAAAAAATACATCAGATGTGATTAGTGCAGCCAAGAAGATAGCAGAGGCTGGGTCAAGGATGGACAAGCTGGGACGGACTATTGCTGACCATGTAAGTCACAATTCATTTTCATAACCCCCCAGCACAAATGAGCAATAGGAGATCTTTCAGTACTGCAGACAGGGTGAATGCAAGAATATATGGTTAGTTTTGAGGGGGTTTGTTTTATTTTTTTAATCTGATTTTTTCAGAGTTGTCTGACAGTCTTTTCCTTCTAGCTGTTCTCCTGCCACCCTAAGCAGTGCAAAATGTTAAATATGTCCAGCAATGAAGCTAGCAGCTCCTTGGCTTAAATCAAACACCTACCATTTTAAGGTAGCAATCTGACAACACTGCTTCATGTCACATAGTATCTAGGCCAGTTTCTCTAACCGAACAGGACTGAAACTAAATTCAAGCTGCTTTTGTCATGCTCAGATTATGCCCGAGTATTTTCCAAAGCAGTGGCAAGACTGTGTAGGCAATACTGTAATTATTACGTGTCCTATTGCACAACCCTTAATATTATTTCTGGGGCAGCTTTATAATACTGAACAATTTTAAATGCCCCCTAGACCAAGCGATCAGATTGTCAAAGCTCTCTAGTGTATTTTTGTCCAGTCAGAGCTGATGGAGACTTAAGCAAGGCTTGAAGTGACCTGAGCACTTGCTGCACTGTCCCAGGCAGTGGTGCACGGTGCTGTGCTGTGTGCACCAAGGTGTTTGAGAAGTTCTCCAGGTCTGAGCATGGCTAGCTGGGGGTTTGATGTAATGCATCTGCCTGTCCTGTGCCACTTCAGAAACTGGGCTGGGCCGAGCAAAAGCGCCTTTGGTCTCAGTCCACACCCAAATTGCAGAGAGACATCAGCATTAGTAATAATGCTCTGCCTGCAAGGGAGACCCTGAAATGCAAGTAGGTTAAGTCTGAGATCATAACCGACTGCCTATAAACTATATTTTGTGCAGCTCTTGCTTGCTTTTCAGTCTTTCTTTGTAAATTCGTAATACAAGGTTTCAACTAAAGCTGTCTCGCTTTGGAAGTAAATCTTCGTAATGCAGATCTTTCTTAAGTGTTGCATCCAGAGGATGTTGTGTTCACCTGAATATATTAATGATGCGGTGAAGTGTTTGATGAGGAGGTAAAGTTGAAAAGTGGTTTTTAAAATGGGTCTCCTTGCTCCAGCCTTTTGACAGCCATATTTCTGGGAGAATCAGGTATCACTGCTACTTTAGGTAAATGAAGCAAGGAACAGTTTGTGTTATAGATCTCAGGAGATCTTACACTGAAGGTTTACAATGCTTTTTTTTTTTTTTCAAATTCATGTGTTTTATGCAAACTTGATGTACGGTTTTCTGCACTGAGCCATGCCAAAAGATAGAAGGAGAGCTAAATGGTTGCTTTTAGTAGACATAAAGTCCTTACAAATATAAAAGATTAAGCACAGGTTTGAAGATAAATACGAGCAGGAGCGTACAGTTAGTCATTTTGACAAGAATATAGCTTTTTTTTTTCCAGCTCCATCCCCTACTAATACTTTCAGCCTGCATATTTCATTAGGTATGCTTACATACTCTTTAGAAACTTGTAGCAATCTGTTAATGTAGACCTGTCTGACAGCCACCGAGGACTTACAGTACGACCGTCCTGGTGGAGCACTAATGCCTTCCTGTGCCTAATACAGGGTTTTAACGAATGGAGGTGTTTTCGGGTCCTGTTAACCATGTGACGCCAGGTGAATCATGACCCCTCGTGTTCGCGTGTCAGGAACTCCTAACTTGTGCTGTCAGGCAGTTTTACAACACATTTCCTTTGAAACCATAAAAGCTATTACACAAGGTATTTCACGTCTGCCGAGAAGTGTCTAGCCATCAGCCTGCAAATTTCCCCAAAGGTATTCCATCTTTCACTCAAAATAGCAGTCTGCTTGTTTTGAATGGGAGAATGTTAAGAAGTTATGAGTACAACACAAATGAAGATGATTTCCAGCAAGACAGCGATTCGTCATGTATTTCGTTCAATGTTGAAATACTCACAAACCAAAAAAAAAACACATTGCTTTTGCTCTTTGATAGCGGTGGGAGGTTGCTACCAGTTACCTGATAACAGCACTGGGGTGAGCTGAGGGGCTGCCCCGTGTCTCCTGTCCCAGCAAAGGGCTCCGGCAGCCTCCTGCGGGTCGGTAAGCGCGGAGGCTGGCCTGGGGACAGAGGCTGGCACAGGGACACGTGCTGGGTGCCAGCGCACGCTGTCCTGCTCCACCGCCGGTACCGCGGCCGCTGCCCGGCCTGCAGCAAGAGCTGCTCCCCTGCACGCCTTCTCTCAGCACCTGCAACCAAGCAGTGCCAGGCCCAGCTGCTGCACGGTGTCACAGTGGCATTCATACCCTAAACACAATGAGAAAGTGCCTGCTGCTGCTCCCTTACAGCCACCAGGTGTGGGGACGGAGCCTGTGTGCTGCGTGCAGGAAGCAGACACCGTCGGAGAGTTCTTAGGTCCATCGCTGCCCCTTTTCTTCGCACAGAGGGAGGAAGAAGGTGGTTCTGCTTCTGCAGAAGCTCAGCTGGGTGGTGGGATGTGAATGTGTGCGTGCATTTGCTGAGGGTCAAGGACAGCTCCTGGGTTTGAAGGGGAGCAGCCAGCACAGCTTTGCCAGCAGCCAGATGTCTGCCATCGGGGGGGAGCAGGGTACAAAACAGCTGCTCACAGACATCTTGTGTCCTCCTTGGGCTTCTTTAGGGGGCGGTGGTGTTGGGGGTGCCCCCAGCACACGCTTGTTTCTGTCTGTAGCACAGCTGTCTGCTGGGGCCGTGCTGTGGGAGCCTCCCAGCTCACCCTGACTGCTGGCTTTTGCGGCTGTGGCTGTCACAGGGTAACCCAGTAAAGCAGCGCGTTAATCGGGGGTGAAATTGGTGCCTTATGGGTGTTTTTCCGAGTGTTCCTATGTAGAAGACGGGGATTATACAGGCATACACAGGTGCCTTTTGTTGTTGTCTTTTATCTCGTGTAATATCTCTTTTAAACACCATCAGTCTTTGAACTGAAGTCTCCGTTCTGCTCATAGAAATAGCACACGCGGGACAGGAGGTGGTTTTCCAAGTCACATCACATTGATATATTCAGCTGAATAATATTTCCTATTCCAGTTTTTACTTCCCCCACTAATGTTTTGTTGCCTTCTTCAGCCATTGGTAAACATGCAGCAGACTCTTCCCTTGGAAGTGCCTTCCCTTAAATGCTTTCCATAAACTCACACCCCATAAAGCACCTGCAGTTGTTCAGCCGTCCTCCCGACGTGCCGCACCGTGCATTTGTCAGCATTCCGTTCCAGCCTCGGCCGTGCCACTCGTTGGTAGATGAGCTGTTTGGGAGATGGAGAGCATTTTCCAAAATGCTAATGCCAGCTTTTCATTAGCTCTTTGGCCAGCAGCGTTTATGGGCTTCTTCTGAAACACCCCGCACTGCTGACTAATACCGATTAACTTACAAAATTAACCTGTAAACTTTGCTGCTTTGTTACCCGCAGTTTGCACCTCACTGATGGAAACAGCGTACCAAGGAACGAGTTGCAGCCGCCTCAGGTGTTTCCATTAGCTTTCCTTGGGAGTAAGAAGGTGATTGCAGCCTCTCCGTGTTCGCACGGGCTCAGATGCCCCCAGAGCCACGCAGATGTCGCCGCCTGCGCTGCGCAGCCC
This sequence comes from Nettapus auritus, assembly GCA_011076525.1. Lineage (NCBI taxonomy): Eukaryota > Metazoa > Chordata > Aves > Anseriformes > Anatidae > Nettapus > Nettapus auritus. The sequence goes on from CM021777.1 coordinate 6,817,541, forward strand.
GATGTGCTTGTCGCAGCACGCCAGCAGCCCCGTGGTGGTGCATTGTGTGTGTGTGTGCCGGGGCTGCCTTAAATCACGGCTCAGCAGGCTGCCATACAACATGTAATACAGCTGTTTTGTCTTTGCTCTGCTGAAATACCATCTTGGCTTTAAAAAACACTTGTTCAGGCCCTGGAAAATGCATTTATTACCTACACTTGCCTCGCTCTTAGAGTTAAAAGGCTGCTCGAGCAGATCAGTTAGGTGGTGTGGGAAGGCAGCGCTGTGTTCACGTCGCCCCACCTGTGCACGCTGTTGCAGCACAGGGGTCTGCTCTTTGCCTTCTCCTTTTGTGGCTTCTTTGTTCAGGGAAGCTTGGGCTCCTGCACCCATCTCGTAGAGCCGGAGCTGCAGCTAACGGGAGGCCCGTGGTGGGAATTTGGGGTCAGCCCCTGCTGCGGATGCGCAGGGTTGGGGTTTTGCCTCTGAAAGGCGAGGAGAGGCTGTGGGGTGGTGGGCGATACACCTGACTCCGAGCGAAGCATTAGGTAGTAAATTGCGGCCACATTTAAGGTTATTCTTCCAAGCCTACCGTGTCCATTATGAATCTTCATTTGACGGTGCCTTGTACCGCATCAGAGTAGTGGATGAGATGGGATTTTGCAGCGAATGAGGGTGTTTATAGAAGAGCTCTTGCAGACTGCTCAGCTCGCTGAATTTCAGCAGAATCTGGTCAGGTGGGGAGAGCAAGCAAGAAGAGAGTGCTGCTCAGAGTGAGGTTCTTCCGTCCCTATCGCATCCGACACCGGTAAATCCCTGCAGCCACTTGTTCTGCAGCGTTCTTGGTGCTGCTGGGGCAGGCAGTGCCCGGCAGACCTCAGCCAGCACACGGCTCTGTGCCTTTCTGCCCCGGCCAGCACAGCCTGGAGGGGAAAAGCTGAGGGTGCTGTGCTCTGCTTGCCATCAGGCTCTGCTGCGGGGCCAGGGAAAGGTGTTTGAATTTTGTATGTGAGAGCCTGGAAAGGCCTTTGGTGATCAAAGGGTTGTGTACAGAGACCCTGATGCAGGAGCTCGAGGAGTTTCTGGTAGAAGCGTGACCACCCGGGAAGGATGGAGATGGCTGCAGGGGCTGGCCTGAGCCCCGCTCCTGACCACTGCTGCCTGGATTCCTGCTCTGCTGTGGCCGTGGTGCTGGGCACGGCACTGCCAGCCCTAGGGCAGAAAGCAAAGCCTCGCTGCGGGTCTGGCGCTGGCTTTGTGAGGAGGGGCACCTGTGAATGTCTGGTGGGACGATGCGAGGAGGATGTTTTGGAGGGGGAACTGGCACGTGAGCTGGCAGTGCAGTGCCCCCAGCCCCACCTGCCTGGGGCCAGGTTCGGGTGGTGCGTGGGACACGGCGCCACGTGCAGCACGGCGACCTGGAGCTGAAGGCATTCAGTGGTGTGTGGGCGCAGTGCCTGGCCTGAACCGCCGGCTTTTCTCAGAAACATGACAGTTGTCAGCCGTGGTGTGCCTCACCACAGACAGGACAGCACACCCTGCCAGCCCACAGCACCCCGTGCACCCGCCGCAGTAGCCTCTGCCATTGTGAATACATCCCGAGTGGTTTGAAACGTGTTGTCCTGGGCACTGCCGAGCACAGCCGGCGACGTCTGGGGCTCCGAGCTGGCCGCCCTCGTGTTCATTTATCAGCAGCACGAGAGGCTGACGGGCAGAGGCTTTTCAGAGCTCAGCGCACGTCAGTCCTTCGTCCCCCAGCCTTCACACACCTTCACACACTGCTGTGCCAGCAGACCTGCGGTGGGCAGCTCTCCCCAGGACAAGTGCTGCTCGCCCCCGTGCTCACTGCCGCGTGTAACGGGACTGCGGGGCCGGCGTGGGCGGCAAAAGGCTTCTTGTCGCCCCTTGGTCTTAGCCATGCAGAGCTGTTTTGGACCTTAGCTGCCCCTCCGCTGGGCTCCTCTTTTGAAACCCAGCACGAGGCCGACTCATTAATCATCCTGCTGCAAGGCAAGGGACGGCCCTTCCTTTGGGTCGGGGAAGGAAGTCTCTGAGCTGCGCTGCAGTCCCTGGCACCTCCGTAGTTCCAGTTGCTAAGCTGAAAAAGTGGCTTCGATCGTACGGTTGAGTGCTTCAGCGTGCACTTGAAAATTTTTATTTCATGCCTGGTGAGGAATCTAGTTCCCACACTGCTACAGAATGGGAGCAAAGTCAGGAAAACATCTATTTGGCAGGATATAATCAAGTAACTGGGGAGTTTATCATTTGCTAGCTTCAGGTACTTCAGACTGGGAATTGAGGCTGGATTTAGTAACTTCCGTGAGTCGCAATTTGAGATCTGGATGTGAAATCATTGCTGTGTCCTGCATCGTGTACAGGAGGGATTTTGGCAGCCAGTAACCCTGCTCTGGAAGGGCTGGGCGCCCTCCTCATCCTCGCGGGGAGCTCAGGGTGCGATGGCCGTGTTTATTGCTTGTGGGTGTTCGTGTGTGTTCAGCTTTGCCTGTGTATTGCTCAGTTGTCTTCTGGAAACCAAAGCTCCACAGAAAGCGAAACGCTGTCCCGACCGTTACCGCATGCACTTGGCTGCTTTGTCGCTGAGTGACTTCGGCTCCGGTTCTGACGATCTCCAAGTGAAACTTCACCTTTGGTTTTCCTTCCAGTGCCCCGACTCGGCCTGCAAGCAGGACCTGCTGGCCTACCTGCAGCGCATCGCCCTGTACTGCCACCAGCTGAACATCTGCAGCAAAGTGAAGGCTGAAGTGCAAAACCTCGGCGGGGAGCTGGTTGTGTCCGGGGTACGTAGGAGCGGCAGCGTGCCCGGTTCGCGCGGTTTTTCCTCCAGGAGTAACGATTGTTCGGGGCTAAGCTATTCTGCTAAATATTACAGAATATCAACAAGGTATTTGGGGGCTTTCAGTCTAAGTTTTAGTACATGCCGAGTTTATAATCCTGCCTGCCCTGCCTCATTGGTTTTGTTACTGTTTGAAAGGGGGAAAACACACAAATGCAGAAAAATACTTCACATTTCCATACTCAGCAGTGTGTGTGGACAGATTCACTTCGCCTCTGTGTGATCTACCATTTTTTCCGTCTGTTTTTCACTTTCAGTGAGGTTAAATCACTTTAATCAGCATAGCTAAACCTACCCCATGTGTCTGCACAGCCTTGGAACATGCTGGGGTCCCGTAATGCTCCAGAGATGTTCATATTTCAAAATAGCTTTGCCCTGAAGAGCGCGGGGATTTTTAGTGGCTGCTCTGGTCTATGACAGCTGAAAGCTGCCGTAGGCCAGCCTGCTTCCTTATTCTAGCCATTACTTAGCAAATAATTTTTTTCACTGTACTTCATGAAATGCTTCCTCCAAAGAGGAATCTGTACTGGGGCCATCTAGGGGGAGGAGAGCAGAAAAATTCTTAATTTCTTCTGGCATATTCTTCCTTGCCCTAGACAGTCACGTGTGGCCTCCAGTGCTTTTGCCCATCCTTGTCATGACTGAGGCAGGAAATTCAAAGAAGGGACAGAAGGGGCTGGTAGTCCGAGATTGCTGTCTGAATCCTTACAATCAAGCAGAAGTCACCACCCCCTGCCATTCAGATGCTTCAGATCCTTCAGCTTAGGGCACCTTTCTCCCCACAGCCAAGCCCGACGTGTAGAGCTCTGAGCAGCCGTAGCCGAGGGAGGTCCGCACCAAGGGGCTGCAGAGGCAGCGATGGGCGATGGGCGCCTGCTGCACCTCCTGCCAGTGCCACACGCTCGTGCTGCCAGCACCGCGGTGCTGAGCGATGAGATGTACCGGAACGTGTGTTGCTGTGCAGCTGCGTTGCATGCCTGATGCCCTGTTATCTGCAAGGCTGAAGGCATTGTGCTGTCGAGGTGGTAGATGTGTCATTATGCAATAATACGTACTCCAGGGTTTTACTGCAGTTACTCAGTGTCTTTAGAATTTACATACCCTTCTGCCATAAATTAGTTATATGAACAGGCTGGCATCTGTAGTCTAATCTCCTGGTTTTATCTGTTCTCCACCAATCTGTCCGCTGGGGCTGCATGCTGCCAGTAGTGGTGCTAAGCCTCTGTCAGGTTATCAGGTGAAGACCTGCTTGTGGAGGCTGATCCAGGGACTTCTGAAAGCGCTGTCTAAAAGTGAAATTGTCTCCAGTGCTGGCATCCTCCCCCATCTGGATGCAGCAAACACCCTGTGGAAGCAGAGCTATAACCAAGGCAGTAAGAGCTTGCACCCTGAGCAATCTGGCAGTTCATTTAGAAAAGCACCTCCTTGCTTTCATGTCATTTAATACGATTCTTCCCGCTGTGAAGAATCATGGAGCTAGTAAAATGCAATGGAAGTGTTTTCCAGCATGATGGCTGGGGCAAGGAAAGCAGATGACGCTGGTTTGCTGGAGGGTGCAGATCAGATCTGCCACTGTCACCCTCAGAACACAGCGTGATGGAAGGGAAGGTCCCAGCGCCACGAAAGAGCAACTGCCCCCTGCTCGACTTGTTTTGCTGCTGGATAAGCCATGGCTTCAAGATCTTCCCACAAATCTTCCTTAGATGCACTCAGTGCTGGAATTTAAATGCATGGAGGCAGCCGAGTTCTTGTGTAAGCAGAGCAGAGATGCTGAAATCCTGCCAAAGATTGTTTGGCATTCGCACGCCGCAGGTCCTGATCTTGTGTGTGGCAGATGAGATGGTACCAAACACACAGACAGAGATGGTACCAAACACACAGAGATGGTACCAAACACACAGACACAGCACCTGCAGCCACCAGCGTTCGGGACCCAGCCCACCTCCCACACTGAAATGTTCCTGACCGAGACTGGAGGCGGTCTTTGGTCTTCCCCTTTGCCCGCGAGCATTTAGACCCAAATCTCCCGAGGTTGGTGGCCAGGCTCAGCTGGAAGCGCTCCGTGCCATCTCTGCTGGCGCTCGGCTGCTTTTCAGCCAGGGTCATAAATCATCGAGCGGGAGAATCAGAGAGCGGGGGAGTGGCTGGAGGCTGCTGCCGAGGGTACGGAGCTGCAGGGAAGTGAGGTCGGGCACTCACCAGACTCCCTGGGCTGCCGATGCATGTTAGGTTGATTGGTTAAAAGAGGGAAACGTGCCAGCAGGCTGGGAGAGCCCCCGCTGGTGGCCGGAGCCGTGCTGGGACCTGGCTCCCCGCTCCGAGGCGGTGACCGGGTGCTGTTGCCCACCAGAGCAGGGCGCTGGCACCCTCACCTCCCCCTGCCTGTGCCCCGCTGCCAGCCTCCCCGCGGGTCGCTCTGCCACTACAGCTTCAGCAAACACAGCTTTTTTGTCTCATTTTAATGCTGTTGTCGATCAGGAACCACCTCGGCCTGAAGAGACAATTACATCCCTTCCTTTCTAATACAATTTAATATTCTAGGGTGATTTAAATGTTTATTACCCGTGATTAAGATATTACCATGACTTTATTGATTTCATTAGAGAATAAGCTACTGTTAAAGCTTAGTCACAAAAGCAAACAGTGGAATACAAATCTTTTCAATTGCCGTTAATACGGAAAAGGCACAGATAATGTGCAAACGCTGCTCCTTTTATTTCCTGGTGGCACCGGGCAGGTCCTTACCCCGTGGTGTCAAAGAAAACTACTGCCTCGAGTCGGAAGCTCAGATTTCCAAAGAAAGCCCAATCACTTGTAGTGCTGTTACAAAATGCACCCCAGGACCACCGTGTGTTCTGGCGCACCACGTGTGTGCACTTCGGCAGTGTGTAACTCTCGCGTTGACGTTCGGCAGGTGGACAGCGCCATGTCCCTGATCCAAGCAGCCAAGAACCTGATGAACGCCGTGGTGCAGACCGTGAAGGCTTCCTACGTGGCATCGACCAAGTACCAGAAGTCCCAGGGCATGGCTTCGCTCAACCTTCCCGCCGTCTCTTGGAAAATGAAGGCTCCGGAGAAGAAGCCCCTGGTCAAGAGGGAGAAACAAGACGAGACCCAAACTAAGATCAAAAGAGCGTCGCAGAAGAAACACGTTAACCCGGTGCAGGCTCTCAGTGAATTCAAGGCTATGGAGAGTATTTGAAGCGGTGTCTCTGTTGGTTATTTTTCCTTTAGCCCACTACTGCTACTTCCTGAACTCTACTTTTAATATTCTAAGGATTTTTCAAAAGTTTACTATTCCTCAAAATGTATTTACTTAATATAATTTTGATAACTTTGTTTAGATCATGTGGGGAAATACTCAAATTATAAGTCCTTTCAATATAGCTTCAGCCTACGAGAGTGTGTTAATTTAGATTGCTTTTAGATTTCAGGGGTGTATTTCTAGCTGAAAATTATTTTGTATAATCTTGCTTTAAATAAAATATTCTATAACCAAAGAGGGTTTTACAATAACACTAACAGTTAACATTGATAGTTGAATCATTCTGCTTGGAGACTGCAGTTTTTCATTGTGATCAAGAGGGAAAAATTAGATCTTTTCACTCGAAAAAGGAAAAAAAAAGCATTATTGTATGTATTAGTGTATTCCTGCTGGGGATGGAGAGCTTTGTACGCTGCAAGGAGAACGAAAACACAGCGGGCGCTAGCGGGGCACTGCCCCGGCCGCGTGCTCACGCCCGGCCAGCACCTGGAGAAGCGCTCGCCTGGCCCCGGGGAGCCGGGGTGGCCGTGGCTGGGGGCGAGGAAGGGGACAGCGGGCCCGGGAGAGCTTCGTGCTGCCTGTGCCACGCATTGCCCGAGCCTGAGCCCGTGCCCACGCCCGCCGGCTGCCTCGCCCCGGCCCTGGGCTTTGGTGTTCGCGGGGGACAATCTGGTGAGACACTCGATGCGTCACGAGAGGGAACCGATTGCTTTTGTATGACACGAGATGAGAATTTTAATGCCTGGTTACAAATTACTAATGTATTTTGCTGCGGGACACTAATAAAGTTGCTTTTACCAGCCGGTGTATTGTCGTGCTGTGAATGTAGCGTGTTTGCAGCCCGCCCCGCTCCCCCTCCCCGGCATTCAGATGCAAATTGGCATTGTGCTCATTTCTAATAATTGCTCTGCATCCTGCCTTGGGCTTGCGAAGGAGCCCAGCAAATAATGTTTGTTCAGGCTGCAATTTAGACTATACATTATTTGTGATAACTGTAGCTACAAGGTATAATTTTGCTGTCTTATTTAAATTTTATGAATTTCAGTGTGTTTTACACTTACCAATAAAGTCCGGTATTCCCGAGGAAAGGTTTGGGCAGGTCAAAGTCTTGTTTGTTGTTTTTGTAAAGCATCCATTAAAACGGAAAGAGGCCTGTTCTGTATTTAATGTTTTTAACTGCAACTAAATTCGGGAGCCAGTCGCTGGCAGTGTTGAAGTTATAATTTGATTTATCTTGATCAGCTTACAATTTACTATATCAAGCTTATTGCTGTCAGGTTACCAAATTGCTGATCAGAATCAGACTAAATAGTTACTGGGATAATTTCACTGAATTTATTATGCTTCCAAGCATTTCAGCCTCTTGAGTATAAACGATAAATAGCAGGATTTCCTAACAGTTTCTTTAAGCCTTTAACATCCGAACGGGCATCTGCCTACAAGGGCAAGCTAATGAGCTCGTCCTGCTGGCAGCCAAGGGTTAATGAAGTAGCTACGTTGCAGATCTTCTGTCTTATTTGTAATTGTTTTCTGCTTTTATACAATATGACCTTTTTTTCTCTCCTGGTTGTAATATAATTGTCTTAAAGGTTACATTCCCTGGGCTGTTCAGTAGCTCTCTTCAAAATAAATCCATTATGCCCCCCAAATTCCATCAGTTGGCTTTAAAAAATAAAAATCTGTATATTCAGAGGAACAGACATCTATATCTGGTTAGCCTTTGAGTAAACACGGGTTGGTTTTATGCTGCAGACTTCCTGAGCACCAGGTCGGCATCCAGTTAACGCGGCTCCACCGGAGCCAGGACCGGGAGCCTCTCGCTGTGCCTGTGCTGCTCCCGTGGGAGGAGTGCGCGGGTTTCGGAGGAGAGGAGCATCAAGGTAAATGTTTAATGGGTGTAACTTATTTAATTGGTCCATTTAGAAATGCACTGTCAGCGGCTGGTGGGAAAGCAGAGCCCTATCTTGCTGAAGCAGGGAGGATTTAGGGTAACGGTAAATCCGATTTTCAGTTCCTGTGCTGCCGTACAGCCGGGCGCTGGGTTATCGATACTCGGCTCCTGCGCTGCTGCTGTTCACCAGAGCAAGCCTCGTCTGAACGGAGGTGCTCCAGTAGCCTAACGAAGATCTGCTTTACATCTGGGGCCAATTCCCAGGTTTCCTGCCTATGGCTTACTGCTCCTCCAGGGTGATGCCGAATCCAGGCTTGTGCTGAAGGCCCGCTGGGAGCAGCAGCAGCCTGGGGACGGATGGAGCCGCCGTCACCGCCCAGCCAAGCCTCACACCTTGGCCTCTCGCCGCGTGGGCTTCCCTCATTCTCCCGAGAGCTCCAGGCCGTTGGTAATGGGAAGATCGGCGCAATTCCCTCCCCAGCAGCTCCTCCGTGCTGGGTGGCGATGGGGGCCAGGCGGTGAGCTGCTGCCTTGACACAGGAGTGAAGCTATAACTTTATTAGAGCCAATTGAAAAGAATTACAGTAATTACTGCTTGATGTAATTAAGCGCTGTGGAAGGACTTGTGCAGTTTGTCTCATCTGCGGCTGCTGGAGGGGAATGCTCTTCTTCCAGCAGCAGCGAATGAGCACAACCGAGACAAGTTTTAAAAAATGTGCATGTAGGAATTGGGAAGATTCTCAGCCACATTCCCAGATGGCGCACAAAGAAGCGAGCTGCTCCTTTCCCTGGCCCTGCTACAGGAACGTGTCTGCACTTAACAGGAAAAGAAACTGGAGGGCTGGGTGCTGGGTGGATGCAGGCAGCGGCCTCAGGGAGGGCAGGGCTGCGAGGTCACCCAGCGAGGGCCCGTCCTATACAGGTGCATGCGTCCCCAGCCTCGCCGTGTCCCCTCCACGGTCCCCAGGCCCCAGGATGCAGCTGGCAGGGGCTGAGCATGGGCAGGCATCGTTGGACTTCCCTGCGGGGCAGCATTGGTGCCGTGGCCCTGGTGCTGCCCACAGAGGGGCTGCCGCAGCCCCGTCCCGGCGTGGGGACGCGCTCACCGCAGCGCTGACACCAGGCACCAGCATCGCACCGCTGCCTGGCACCGTCCTGCCTGCCCCAGCCCTGGGGAGATGAACCCGTGGTAGCTGTGAAGGCAATTAGTGAAACCACATTAACTCCCCCAGCAGATAGTCCTAGTTGCAATTTAAAGGGGTCTTAATTCAATTCAGCGGTGAATTAAGCCGCATTGAATTTATGCCACTTTAATTGCATGTGAAGGTTTCCGCACCGAGGATTAATGCAGTTTAACGGCTGCCTTTTAATTTCAAGGCTTTCTGCTCACTGGGGGCAGCCTCGCTGCTGCCCGGCTTGGAGCTCGCCCCCGGCATGGCCCAGGTGGGGTCCTGCGGGGTTGGGGCTGACCCAGGAGTGCTGCTGAGGTGCTGGTGGGTGCGTGGCCGCTGGCAGAGCAGAAGCGACAGCGCTGCTCCCCCCTGCTCCCCACTGCTCCCCGCTGCTCCCCGCTGCTCCCCGCTGCTCCCCGCTGCTGGCCAGGGCTGCTGGGAGGGGGCACGGCCGCAGGACAGGGCTGCAGCAGCCGGGCTCAGGGCTGGGGCTGAGCCCCCGGACCCCCGCTGCTGCTTGCATCGCCCACGGCCCTGGCTGAGTAACGCACGGCACCGTGGGCACGGGAACTACAACACAGAAAATAGCGTGGTAAGGGAAGAAATGGTTTGATTTGCTTTCTTTTCTTCTACATTTCAACTGGTTAAGTTACGAACAAAATTAACTGTAGAGCAGCTACGCGTGGTCTCTCGTAGTTTCCAAGCAGAAACCCAGAGCTGGTCCTGCCTGAAAAGCCCAAACCCCGGTGTCTGAGAGCCGGGGTGCAGGCAGGTGCTCCCTGCTTACCTGGTGACCCCCGCTTGTCACCCGTCCCTGCTACCTGTCACCCACGGCTCAATCACCGAGGCTGAACACTGACTCCCACGTGGACTGTAAGTGCCAGCAGCCATCCAAATTGATCCGAGGTGCTGGACTTGCTGGGGCTTTGTGAGTGCTGCCGGGAGCTGTCCCCACTCCGCTGCCAGGCCCCGTGCATGCGGCTGGGGGCTCGGTGCCGCTGCCACCCCAGGACACTGGGAGCTGGGGCAGGCTCCAGCAAAGCCCCACAGGGCCATGGGGTTCTGCACCCACGTCCCCCAGACCTGGCCCCACCGCTGACCCGTTTGGGGTGGAGGATGCAGGTTTAGGGCAGGGGCACTGAGAGCAAAGTTCAACAGCGTGGGCTGAGCACTTCAGGCAGCCTTTGCTCAGCGTCTTCAGAGAGCTTCAGCATGCTTTTTGGTAAGCGATGCCAGGAATTTTTTTCATTATTTTAGGTTTCTGCTTCCTTTTAAGACTATGTTCTTCCTCCACTGCGTTCCTCTGACAGTTTGGGGGAAAATGCCAGTGGGTGTAATTATTCATAAGCTGCTCGCCGCGGCTCCCCGCCGGCTCTGCGCGGTGTTTTTCTGTTACAGTGCAAATATCTGCGCCACGGCTTATTTGCATCTGTGCGGTGCTTGCAGCTGGGGTCCCCGCCGCTGGAGCAGCTCACACAGGCACTTTGGAAAGCAAAGACGGGGAGGGGGAGGCACACACCAGCAGAACTGGAGGCTGCTTTCCCCACCACCACTGCCCAAGCAAGACTTCGCTGCGAGCCCTGTGCTGCTGCTGCGGGGCTGGAGGCGGCAAACAGGAGAGCTCCAGCCCTGTGGGCACCGGGCAGGGCCCTGCACAGCTCCACTGTCCTGGCTGCACCGCACCGAGCACAAAATCTGAGCTTGCTTCCTTGTAAACCTTTAGAATTGGGGTGGTTTTTGGCCTGATTTTTGGGTGCTTGGTTGTGGCTGCCTTGCCCGGTGCTGAGCAAGCAGGTGGCTGTGGTGGCGCTGGGCCAGATCCCTGCGTTCCCCCGCCGACATCGCCTGGGGACTCGGGTTCACCCTCCCCAGGTGGCGATTGTGATCAGATTTTTATTTATTTTTACTGCTGCCTACAAACCAGAGCTCTGGCGGGGCTGGCTGGGAAACGCATCGCTGGAAAATGAAAACAAAAAAATCATTTCTAATCCCAGCAAAACAGCCCGAATCGAAACCCAAAAAGGGAAGGTAAAAAAAATCAATATTTGTAATTAGCCCTACTGCTTAGCACTGACAACTGACAAGCCATTAGAGGTAACCAGAAATATTTTAGCAGCGAGAAGGGCTGCGAGCCTTGCAATAGCCCGATTGATGGCCGGCCCTGCTGCAGGAAGGCGCTGCCCCGCTCACGCCCCTTCGCACGCACCCCGCTGGGCTGCACCTCGCGCTGCAGGACTCAAGGGGGGCTCGTTCTTTATGGAGCGGTGGCTCAGAATCTCCCTTTATTCGAAAGAGGATTCAGAGCAAGGAGGGGCTGATGTTAGACAGACAAAATAATGAACAAATGTTTTTGTAACATTCTTTGCTGATGGTGGCAGTCACCTGCAGGCCAGGAGGTGGGTGAGATTTTTGGTTTCTTCCTCGTCTGGACATGGAGAGGGCAGGACTTCTTCCCTGAGCTGGCGAGGAGAGGCCCAGCCTGGGTGTACGGGGGAGCTGAGCCTCGAGGGCAGAGAGGAGAAGCTGGAAGGGGTGCGGGAAGGACTCGCACCACCCTGCGCAGAAAGGAGGTGGGGAACGGCGACCCTCTGATGGCCAGCTGGCAACCCAGAATGGGCTCAAGTCTACCTGCTGCATGTCACCTAGCAAAAACCTTTGGCTGCGAGCCTCAGTCCCTAGGAATTGGCATCTTGGAGCCCGTCTCCAGGGACAAGAATCTAAGCAGCAACAGCAGCTGGTTGTTCACAGGGCTGTGAGCTCCACCGACCATCCATCGCCTCCTGGGGGGGGACGGAGCTGGTCCGAGGCTGCACCACGCCAGGCCCTGAGGCGATGCTCCGGCACCCCGAGCACCCCCGATGCGCAGGTCTCTGGGCAGGGAGGGCCTGGGAGTTGCACAGCGGGGCGGCAGAACTCAAAGCCAACCCAAAGCCAGCGAAGGCTGGAGCAGAGGCCCCCAGAGCCCCTCGCCCAGCGTCTCACAGAGACACCACTCGGGCCTCCCAGAGGAGCACAAAACCCAAAAGCAGGCTGTGCTCGCTGAGTGCTGCGATGCATCCTGCGGCAGCACGCAGATCACAGGCACTCCACAGGCCAGAAGGAAGGCAGAACAAGCAGGAACAAGCGTTTCCCCTTGCGCAGCAGCACTGCCCAGCAAGGACAGACACAAACCTCCCAGCACCCAAACAGCCCTGCAGGAAACGCTCAGACACTTGCATGAGGGACCTGGCTGGAGGATGACAGGAATGTAAGGTGAAACTCTGCCCCTGCCGGGCACAGCCCCCTGTTACCAGAGGTATTTCGTGCGAAACAAGCACTCTCAGTGACACCACAGGCACACCTGCGCAGGGTGGGATCTCGGTTAGCCCGGCAGTTTATTCAGAAGTGCCTTTACACAGGAGCCCATCAAACGCCACACCATTGTCCTGAATTAGCTGAAAGGCAACTGAAATGACCGCGCTGTTCACCCTAGCTCCCGGATGATGGTGTTGACGGAGCCGAGGAGCTCCTTGAAGTAGCCGTCCTTGTCGCCGTCCCTCTGCTCCTCGGCCGCCAGCTCCTCGTACTCGCTGCGCAGGAGGCCGAGGGCGGCGCTGAGCGCCCGGTCCCCGCGGTAGCGCTCCCTGCAGAAGGCCATCAGCACGCCCAGCAGCTGCAGGACCTTCTCCCGGGCGTCGTGCTCCGGCAGGGCCAGCAGCTTGGAGACCACCACGCACCAGTCCTGCTCCACCAGCGCCGGCACCAGCTTGACCTGCCGGTACTGCTGGATTTTCTCTTCCGTTTGGTCGCCGTGCTGCGAGTCCTCGAGCAGCATCTGTGGGAAGGGCAACGGGCAGGGGGGTTGTTCATCATCCGTACTGGTGCTTCTGGAGGGCTGCACACCCCATAACCCCACCTTGGAAGGTGACCGGCGGTGGGAACGCGAGGGTGGCCACAAAGTGGTGGCCCCAGGAAGCGCTCGGTGCCTGGGAAGCTTGGCGGCACGGGGAGGGGACTCGGGGGGGAGAAGACCTGTAAGGCCTTCGGGACTGATGGGCTGGGCACAGGGGATGAGGAGGGACAGCGCCAACATTACCCTCCCTTCTCCTGGTCCCCGAGAGGCCTACCTGCTGAACTCCATTTGTACATCAGCCATGCAGGGTTTGGGGTGAAAAAATGGAAACGGGAGGCAGGAAAAAAACGCTGGGACCCTCTGCTCTCCGTGCTTTGATGCAGGGAGCCGGCACTCACCACGGCTGATGTTAGTTTACGATTTTAAAACCAGATTTTCAGCCAGCCCACTCTGAATCTGCTGACCCCGCTTGGCCCAGCTCCGCTCCCCGCTGGGCTCGAGTTTTCTCCCATTTTCTCTGCAGGCTCTGAAAGCGCGGGGGCTGGGATTTATTGGCTGGGAGGCGGCGCTCCCAGACTGAGGGGCAGTGAAAATCATTGTTTTAACATAAAGCCGAGAATGTGTAGGGCCTGCGGATTGCCTCCAGCCAGAGCAAAGCTGGGAACAGATGGGGCTGCCAGAGGTACGGCCGTAAAACGTGCCACATGAGCCAACGGAGCAGTTACGGCAAGAGGGCTGCGGCCCTGCCCCTTGCTGCAGACAAACAGGAGGGCTGCACGTTACAGCCAGCACCTGGTAAGGTTTCAGACCCACCAAAATAATTTGCACCTTTACAAAATCTCCTGGAGAACAACTGCTTCAAACCGCAGCCGTTCCTCCTGAAATCCGAGCGCTGCAGCAGCGATAATCTGCGGGGCAAATTGGCTATAAACAGCGCGAGCGTGGATTTAATTTCCATTCTCTGGAGTAAGGGAAACGCGCAAACTAAATAACAAACGATGGCAAGGCAAAGCGGTTTTTAAACTGACATTTGCAGCAGTAATCCAAGGTATTGGGAAATAAACCAGTGAAAGCTGCGGGCTCGGCTCCAGAGCAAGCCTCGAGGTGGGCACAGCCCCTGCCAGCAGCCGGGGCACGGCCGCCGCCGCTCCGAGGGCTCCGTGCTGATGGCAGCAGCTCGCGGGGAGCTCCGTGGGCCCAGCTCTCTGTTCTCCTGCCCATGTCCCTGCGGTTTGCTTTCTGAACACCCCCAGGAGACCTGGTGAAACTGGTTAACTGCACACCAAGGTTGTCTCCCGCCGGCCTGGCACCCCCTCACCTTTTCCACGATGAGGTCGTAGAGCAGTGTCACCACGCGGACGTGCAGCGCCTCCGTCCCCTTCTGCCTGAAGAGCCCCCGCAGCACCTGGAGGCCGCCCAGCTTGAGGAACTGCTGCTGGGCGTAGGGGAAGTGCCTCAGCATGGAGCACAGGGCGAAGAGCGCCTGGCGGAGATAGACAGGTCCATCAGCCGCCCAGCCCGGGAGCAGCAGCACACAGCTGGGATGGGATGTCCCCTCCAGGTCCCCAAGGGGCACCTGCCTCCCCGCCCAGCCCTCGGTGCCATCCACTCGCTCCCCCCGGGCTCTCACTGTCAGTGTTGGTCCCCAGGGCCCTGTGGCCAGCTCCTGGACTGACCCGAAGCCATCAGGTCCTGCAGCTCCCTCCCGCCAGCCCTCGGTACAGGTGCTGGCTATGGGCTAAGATGCCAGAACAGGACAAAGCAGGGCTGGAGGTGACCTGGGCACCTGGGGAACATCCCCTCCATTGTACCCACGAGGACAGAGGCCAAGCCAGTGCTGCTTGCCAGGAGCACACACCGCCAGCGAGAGGCAGCAGCACACATTCACTTGTCTCCGTGCCTGTAGCGGATGGGGTTGACGCCAAGGAGGCAATTAGGGGCCAAGCGACTGATTTTGATGACTGAGGTTCCTCAAGGCGACAGGGGAAGGGCTCAGCAAGGTGCCTGGGCTGACAGTGCCCTGGGGGCAGGGCCATGGCCGTGCAGGGACAGGGAGCAGGGACCTGGGCACGGATCCTCCGCTCGGCTCCTCGCCTCGGCACCGCCAGCGACCCGCACGGAGACAGCCCCTGCCCCCCGCTTGCTCCCTGCGGACAGATCCGAGCTGACAGCCACTACTTCCCCAGTGCCGTTTGTTCCTATTTTACATCTCTTGAGTTGCCTGCGGTAAATCGGCGGATGGTTCCATCTCCTATTTTACCACAGGCCAAAGGACCGGGGAGTGGAGAGATGCACTTCTGGCCTCACTGCGAGCATTGGTGCGGAAAAACCCAGGGGCTCGGGCACCGACCGGGCATCGGGCTGCTGGCCCGCAGGGAGGCTGGGGACAGTACGTGGGACAGTACGCAGCTCCCCAGAAGGAGCTGCGGGCTGATCCCCAGGGACTCCAAGGAGCAGTTTCTGAGCACGCAGCTCCCCGTGGGGCACCGCTCCCACCCCATTCCCCACAGGTTCCCCAGCATGGCCCCGGTGGAGGACTTTAGCCACAGACTAGGGAGGAGCACGTCTGTGGGTGCTCCTTGTTCAAACATCGGCAGCACATTGCCGTTTGCCTAATAACAGGTACGTGGAAGATGAATAAGAGAGCTGTGATTTCCCTCACCCTGACGAGTTCCCTCTCGCGGGAGGTCACCATGTTAAATGGTGGGGCTGGATTTTCAGAAGACGACAGAACATTTTATGGCCAATAAACACCGGCGGCATCGCACGCTAAGGCAAGGCTAATTAGATCTCATGCTCCAGGGAGCACGCCGGGGACGGCGGCAGGGAGGCGAGCGAGGAATCCCCCGGCCCAATGGACAGCGCTGCACATTTGGCCAGGGGCTCCCAGAGCTGCTCGCCTTGCTGCAAAGCCTCCGCTGCCGGCCACTGCCGGAGGCAGGACGTGGGGCTGGCTACGGCAATTAGCTCCTTCCAAATGTCAGCTCCTGCCTTTGCTGGCTCTGAGCGCTGTGCCTGCTGCAGGTATCCCCGCCTTTCCTCCCGGCAGGGCTGCGGCGTCCAGCCCGGCCCCGAGGTGGGGACACGCAGGGAGACTGGGACCCACCGGGGTGCCCTGGGTGAGCAACCGCCCTGCAGTGCAGGTGTGGTTCCCTGCAGAGCGTGTGCGTCGAGGTCCCCACGAAAGGCTGGACCCAGAGGTGCTTCCCTGCTCGCTCACCTTCTTCTTGACAGCCTGGGGTTGCTCCGTGGCCAGAATGACCAGCAGCTTCTGCAGCGCCCCGCCCTCGATCGCTTCTATCTGGACTTTGGGGTTACTGCGGAAAAAGCACACACAAAAGGCAGGTCACACACGGGGGCAACAACAACAAGGGGTGGCTGAAGCGATGGCAGTGCGCATGGGGACGTGCTGGGCCATGAGTGCCTCCCCGCCGCGTGCCCGTGTCCCACTCCTCTTCCCGGCGAGGAGCCCTCCCCTGCTTCCCTTGCAGCTCCCGCTCCATTAACCCTGCTGCATCGTGCATCTGCTCCTTAACAGCCTTTGGTCTCGCTCCTCGCCTTCCCCTTCCCGCACGCTCCTGGCTGCCTGCTGACGTGCTGGTTTAGTGACACGCTGCTCTGCTGTCATGTGCCAGCCTTGCTCCGGCCTCACCTGGGGAAGGACCTGCTTGTCCCCCGGGCCTCTGAATCACAGCCTGGGCTCCCCACCCACACACCTGCATCGAGATCTTCTCCTCAAGGACTACAAAAGGCTGAATTCATCCCTCTGTCTGGAACAACCAGGCTGACATGTGGCGGCTGGATGCGGAGGGCCACCCCAGCACCGCACCAGCAGGGCGATGCCGGGCCGAGCTGTCCTGTCCCCCTGCGCCTCTGCTCCGTGCCACTTCCAGAACGTCTCAAAGGCAGCAGAGAGGCTGGGCACCACGGGCTGGATGCCATGGGCTGGGCACCACGGGCAGGGCTTTTGCAGTCAGACCACAACACACCGGCTGCCTGCAGCCCCGGTCCTGGGTCTCACGCTCCGAGGAGGACCCAGCACTGCAGCCTCCGCTCGCCTCTGAAGCAGCGATTGCACCGCATTAGCTGAAGGTCAGGCCTCCCTGCCACGGCAAACACCCGCGGCTCGTACTGCTACGGAAAGCTGCTGAGCAGCCAGCGCCGAGAATCGTGCAAGACGTAGGAGATGGAGGCAGACAGGGTCATAAAAAAACAAAATAGAGAAGAAATGGGCTTGGTAGGGAGCAGCCTCGAACTAAACCAGGCTTTCTGGCTTACAGAAATGGAGCAACAGCTCACAGAAATGGAGCAAAACACCAAGCTCGGCTCTGACAGCCAAGGTGCAGCAAGGTAACCCACGGGAACGTCCTGCAGCATCAGCCCAGCCTCGGCAACTTTTCCCCTTTCCCCAGGGCGAAGGTGGAAGGAGCACGATGGTGGGAGCCAAAGCACAGCTCTCTGAGACCTGTCTGACAAAGCCCAGCAGGCACAAGGTGCCGAGTGTGGCACTCGCCATAAAGGAGACACAAAGAAGGACGATCCGCCCTGGAGAAGCGAATGAGTCCTGCATCTCCCTGTTGTGTGGATGAATTTAAAAGCCAGACATATTCAGGGCTTTTGAGCAGGCTCCTTTGGGAGCCCAGAGACACAAAACCCAGACAGGCTGTGCTGCAAGCCAGGCAGGGGGAGGAAGGTTTTTTCCAGCTCTGTTTTTCCAGCAGTGACAGCTTTGGTCTCCACCTTTCCGTGTGCGCGGGGACTGTGTTTGTTTCTGCTCTGAGCTTTCCAAACGAAATCACGGTGCGGAGGGCTGGGTCCTGCCTGGCACACCTTCAGCACCGGGCTCCATTACCGGTAAGGGTGCTAGCGCTGCATTTCCAGCTTCCAGGGAGGAGCTGACAACTCTGACATACAGAAAATGCAACTTCTGCCCTTAAACCCCATCAAATTTCACATTGAAGTTGCTCTGGGCAAGGCAGAGCAGAGCAGGGCTGCGGGCAGGCACATTTCTGAGCACAGCTGCACTGAAAGGAGCCCCTCGTCTGCTGGAGAGCTCTGAGGCCATTCAGGGAAAACTGGGGTACCGAGGCTCTTTTGTCACATCTCCTATCTAAAATAAATAATAAAAACCACACAGCAAGGGATATAACTGAAAAATTGGTATGCCTTTTAATGCTTGGCTGGTCACCTGGAGTATTAGATCTAATTAAAATCTCTGAACCATGGCGTTTTTACCAAGGAGAAGCTCGTGAGGTTAGGAAGCCTTCCTGGCTGGTAGGTGTGCCGTTCCTTTTCCAGTGTTTCTGTTGTTTAATGTCTCTACTATCAATAGTCCACTAACAAAAAGCTCATTTGAGGGTTTTGGAAATTCAGCACAGATTTGTACAAATTACACTGTCAAGCCCAGGGAGAAGCAGCCCGAACAAAATAAATACAATGAGACAGACCGCAGACTGCTATCACAGGAAATTCAACCTGTGCTAATCTGTTACCAGATAAGGGGATGCTGGCATCAGCAATGAAATCTGCCGAAATGAAACGCTGAGGCCAGGCCAGAGATGGAGCACAGCCTGTGACGAACACCCGCAGTTCCGCGGCGACAGCCGAGATCTGGGTGTCCTCAGGGATCAACCAGCCCCAAACCTGGGTGAGGAGCAGCCTCCAGAACATGGGGACCTGGCACGAGAGCTGCTCTTGGGCTCCTGCAGCTCCTCACCAGAAGCCCCCGCATGTGCTCTGCACAGCCCCGGTTTGTTCTTGGAGGAGGGAGGTGCACGGACCACCCCGATCCTGGGGCCACACCATGTCCCCTCCTGAAATGGACGTTCCCTTTACACAGTCTGAGGTCTTGTGGCTCCATCCATCCATCCATCCATCCATCCATCCATCCATCCATCAGGAACCTGCATCACCCGCAGGTGCCCGTGCCATCATCTCTGAGCAGCTCCTGTGAACGCTCTGTCCCTTGCAAGGTCGGCACCTTGGGCAGGTGACCCTGAGCTTCTTGACACATGGCTCATCCATTCATCCATCCCAGATCGTACGAGCACCTCTGAACTGCTTTGACACAGCCACCAGTCCCTCTTGGTAAGGATCCTGGACACCAAACCCCATTCCCCAGGGCACAGGCTGTTCTCCTCTTTGCGCTTTCACACCCAGCCCAGGCCAATTCTGCATCCAGCACCAGACAGCCCCGCCGCCTGCAGCCCTCCGTGGTGCTGCCGCCTGGTGCAGCGACCTCTGCAGAGTGCTGAGCTGCCAGCAGCACCGCCCCACGCACCGCTGCAGGCAGGACGGGTCACTTTGGCCACAAGACAATATTTATGCTTCCCACTGCTGCCTTCTTCCTGAGCTCCTGGAGCTGTGTCTTTGCCTAGCACAAATTTAATGTGCCATTCTATCAGCCTGGCACATTCTTGCTCCCTGGCTGGAGGAGGTTGACCATGCCCTTTGGCTGGGAGAGGAAAAACAAAAGCAGGGAAAGAAAGCAAAGAAACCCCCCCCACCCGAACCTGCCTGCTGCAGAAGGAAGCACTCCATTTTCTGCCAGTTTATATTTCACTACGCTGGAGTTATAACTTCCCACAAGGGGCCAGAAATTATTACAGGCGAGGCCTGTTTGCCAAAACACTGCAAGCCTCCACAGCACGCAGAGAGGGGAGAAAAGGCAATAACAGCGAGCTGCGACCAGCTCCGGCCCTGGGCACGGCAGGGAGGCTGGGGAGGCACCCCGGTGCCAGACACCAAAGGCAGCAGAGGAGCCCTGGCCGGGACCCGGCCTCAGCCAGCAGCCATCAGGTTGGGCTGTTTGCTCCGATCTGCCTTTTTTGTTCTCCTGAAGTGTTTTGTGGAAGCAGCAAGGCAGTGGCACGGGGATGAGTGGCCAGAGGAGCCACCCGTGAAGGTCGAGGTGCAGCTGGCAGCAGGCTTTGGTGCTGGGGTCATCACTCCTGCACATCCAGCGCAGACTTCTCCTTTGCTGTTTTCACTTCACATGGAAACAAATAGCTCCTGTTGTGCTGAAGAACAGATTTAACAGCCCCATCTGTCAAGGAATACCCTCCCACTATCATCTTGCCCAGCCTTGATCCTAAGGTGACCCAGAGCGCACGTGCGCAGACCCGAAGGCGACTTCTCCAAGTTCTTCCAGCGCGCACATTCAGAGGGTGTGGGAAGACTGCGAAGCAGCAGCACAGCCCCGAGGCAACAGCGGCTCTCCAGTTAGATGGGAGCTTGCAATAGAGCAGCAAAATTAGATTTAAATTAAAAAAAAAAAAAGCAAAGCCAAGCGGTGTGGAGGGGCTCGGGGACTCAGGAGCACAGAGCAGGGCGGGCAGGCAAACGCCCTCATCTCTACTGCTCCGGCAAGGACACACCGAGCATATTTATTTCTCGGGCTGCTTATTGCCAAAGTGATGCACAAACTGCACAGAGCAGAACAGAGGTCCTAAAACAGGGCTGTCTCCATGCTCTGAGCCTCCTGCCGAAGCCAGACCACAAAGAGGTGAGGGTGGGGGGGCTCCTGCCCTGCCTCCCTGCCGAGACGCGTGGGGTGCTGAGTGGGGTGCCAGGATGCGTGCCCCGAGCTCAGGCTTTGATGAAAGCGCAGTGTGGTGGTGAAGAGGCATGATAATCACCGGGCTAGACAGCACTTAATGGGTCTCTTGTCTCTTCAGAACCAGCAGTCTGTGATACCGCGTGGGAAATCAAAGCCAAGGATCAAAGTCTGTGAAGCAGCTTAAAAAATTTAGTACCATCTATTTAGCCTGTGCTACAAGCGAAGGATCAGAAGCAGGCAGGGAAGCGGTGCAGCTTCGCTTGTCCTCCCCGGCATTTGCTCTGCTAACGAAGCACACGACAGCGCCCCAGCCCCCTGCTCGCAGGAGAGTGACGGGGTCTGGGGCTGCGGCCGCTCCGGGGGGCCTGAAACACGGCCCTGAGCCTCGCAGGGCTCCGGTGCCTCTCGAACCTGGCTGGGAATTGGAAAGGCGCTGGAAAAGGTCATTTCTGAGAGCACTGGAAACTGAAAGCGACACAGGCAGGGTCACACGTGAAAAGGCCAACAACTATTTTCTGAGAGGCCTCCACGTTTGGAGGCTTTCTGACGGCTCTTGTGTGAATAATAACGTTATAACTACACCAACACGGACAACACTGGCAGCTACAAGAGCAGGGTTTACAGGTTTGTCTGGGAGTCAGCAATTCCAGCCTCGACTGCAGCCATAGGTCTGTGACTCTGAGTAAGAACCAAACCAAGATGCTGGCTGACGAACTGCTTGCTAATCCTCCTGCAGCCAGATTTTCGGTTGTAGCTTTAAGGGAAAAAAGCATTGAAATGGTCCAGGTGAGAAGTGGCACATGCAGAGCACACACTTTGCCACTGCGTTCCAAGCACTGGCTTCAGCATGAAATATTCCCCTCGGAAACAATCGCATCACAGTCAACGAGCTCAGCCACAAATGAAGTCCCGCGCTCCCAAGGGTCCCCAGGCGGTGGAAAGGACCCGACCGAGTGCTCCCAAAGTCCAGCTCCGCTCCTCACCTGCTGCACGTGGCAGCTCCAGCATGGCTGGGAGCCCGCAGCTCCCCCGCTACGTACAGCTTGGCCACGTACCCTTCTGAGCAGTGTTGGTAAGAGACAGCTCAGTGCAGGGAATCGTGCCGCCCCCCACACTGGGGAACACCACCCCGACCCCGCCGCAGGATGCCGCCCGGGCCACCTGCTCCTGCCACGGCACCAAGCACACGGCGCTGAAGCGCAAAGGGGTGAATCTCATACAGAAATACACACTCAGCATGGAGATGTTCCACTACTGAAGAGCCTCACGCTATGGAGAAGGAGGTAGGATGTCTGCAGGCACGGTGGGAGGGTGCTCAGCCCTGGGCAGGCCGCCTGCCCCCTTGGGAGCGAAGAGGAGGCGGAGGGGAGCACGCGCACCCCGAGGCCCGCGGGCGGCACAGGTGCCCCAGAAAGGCTGTTCTCTGAGCGCCGGCCCAAAGCCGAGCTTAGCACAAAGGCCTTCAGAGGTATAACTTCAGGAGATTAAAAACCACCCGGCAAAATGGAGCCCTAAGTAGTTGTGCCGATCAAAACAGAGCGGAGAAGAAAAGTGGGGGTGAGGGGGGAAAACCTGACAAAAGGAAAACTAGGTTTCAGTAGGCAACACAATACAACAATTTCGTATGAAAGATGTGAAGCATAAAAGAGATGTTAGATGTTCAAAAGCGCAGAATATAGGAGAGACGTAAAAAAAAAAAAAAACCCTGAGAAGATGAAAATCTCCACTTCAATGCAATGCTGCCTTCTCACTTTCTACCAAGCCAGGCGCTCATCGCGGTAGCGGGGGAGCAGCAGCGGCCCTGCGAGAGCAACGTGTCTCAATGTGACATAATGGATTGCATAGATGCAAGCGTGGTTTTTAATGAGCAATTAGGTTATTGAGTATTTGTTGCTAAGAGGAGAAAAGAACTGCAGAGAATAAGTTGGAGCTGAGTACGTGATTGTGTGATTTTGATGGGCTAATGCGATACTTAAACCAAGGGAGCATGATTCATGCCATAAATGCAGAAATAGCACGGAAGAGCGCCTGGAAAAAGGTGGGGAACCTTGGCTTGCTACCTGCGTCCCAGATAACAAGCTGAACCGTCTCGTGGTGGTGTGAGCCCTGCGACGTCCCAGCTCAAGGCAGGCTGGCTATGAGGTCCTGCTGCGGAGAAGACCACCGTGCCCAGACTGAGTGACGTGGAGTTGAACCAGGGCGAGCTCTGCTCTCGTTTGAGCTGGAACACGGCATTTATCCAACGTGAGGCCCTTTGCAGAGAACTGAGGAACAAGTCCCAGCTCCATCATGAAGCAGAGCTCCTTTACGTGGTGCTGCCAGGGTCGAGGGCTGCCAAGAGCCCCGCGTGCCCGCTGCTGGCCTCGGCGAGGAGCCCGGAGCGGGCGAAGGCAGGCAGGCCGGTATTTTGGAACAGGGAACAATTAGACAAGCTGCAGTGCCATAATGTAGCGTAACAGATGGATAATTAGATTTACACAAAGAGCTGTAAAAGTAATTAAATAAAGAGATGGCATGGTGAATCTGAATGCCCCTGGGACACAGCACCCCAGGTGTGGGCAGCCAGAGCCCTGCACCCACTGGGGTCATCACGAAGAGAAGAATGGCCCAAAGCACAATGGCTTCAGAGAGGGGCCAGGAGAAGGGAAAACCCATGCCTGTGGCAAGGGAGAGCTGCAGTGAAGCAGTAAAACCCCTCTTGCTCCTCACCTCGCCATGCAGCAGACTAGAAAAGCGAATACCGGGTGTGGACAATAAAATCTTAGGTGCCGCAATAAAATCAGCCGCGGCAGGTTGTTCTGCTAAACGCTCACAAACAACAGCACGATGGTCTGCATTGTATCTGCAGATATAAAACAAACAACCAGGCTGGAGATCTCACACGGCAGCAAACTAAGTGTGGGCAGGAAAGCCAACATCTTGGCATGGGTGAGGCTCCTGAGGACACCCCAGAGCACCTTCTCCAGACCCTCACACCACCTTCTCCAAGCTGAGGGGCTTCACAGGGTGTTGCTCACCTCCAGCTCCCACCGACGCCAGGGCAGATGGAGCCTCAAAGGCAAGCTCAGCTGCCATGAGTTTAATCAAAGCCCCACCGCCACTGCTGTGATGAAAAGCTTCTGGATTCTCGGGCTATCAACTTCATCCTGTCAGCCCAGAGCAGGAAAGGAGATGAAACAGCTCTGTGAATGTCAGCACACCTTCCCTGTCCTGCTGATGGTGAAGGACAGGCACAGGCAGCCCACTACAGAGCGTGTTGTGATTTAGGGGTGCATGAGGGGCCTCATGTTCCCTCCACAACAAGCAAGGAAACACCATTAGCTCCCTTCCAGCACAACGTGCCAAATTACTGATCCTTCTCGGTGGGTACGAGCAAGTGCTCCACGGTGCATGGAGAAGGACATCACAGAAACTCCCCTCGGTGCTCAGTCATCCAAAGTGATGCTTTATTTTGAGGCGTAAATCAACCTTAAGGCTCCGTGTGCCATGCTTACAAAACAATATGCATTCCTGAAAGCTTGTTATTTTACCGTAGGTCAAATACATCTCGATGCCTGAGGATGGGTTTTGTTTCATCAGAGGCTGCACTAATAAAGAGCGAGTGTCTTTCTATGAGGGCAAAACTCATTTATTTCCACGTAATTTTAGCCATAGCCGGCAAAAAATGTCTTGATTTCTTTTCAAAATCACAACGCAGCAAGGAACGAGAACAATATCACAGGATTAATACCATGTCCTTGAGTTCATCCAGTGCTTTTCATCAGAGACACTTCAAAGCCCTCCCTGATTTATGGACGGGGAAGCCCAAGCGCTACCAGGAGCGCCGGCAGCAGCCCCGGGACGCAGTGGGAACGCCAGCTCCTACGCTGTGGAGCTCCTACACTGCTCACCCTGAGCTGCTGCCCCGCTCTCTTCCTTCTTCACACTCCTTTTTGCCACCGCATAGCTCTAACATGACAAGCAGGCGACGTCCCTGCTGCAAGCCAGTGCCAAGGGCACCAGCTGTCTCCTGAGCTTGGGTTCCAGGTGCTGCTGCCCCAGGTCATGGCTCCCAGGCCATGCAGTGCTGCTGGGGCAGCTCCCTGCACGCCTCCAGCCTCCAAATCTCAGCTGGCCTGGGGCGGTGGGGAAGGCAGGAGCACCCAGCAGGTCCCTCTGAGCCCCGTGCTGCTGCTGGAGCCTCCCTGAGCAAGGCCTTCTGAAACGGCACCTTGCGGTCAGGCAGCTTTGCAGCCCTGCCAGACCTGCCAGGACGCACTACATGCCTTGAATTGTGCTCTAAATTACTCAAACAGTTACACAAGGCCTATTGCCATGCCTTAGGTAACACAAAACACTGTAAAAACCTGTCTGAAGCCCGGTGAGAATAAGAAAGCCCCCGTGCTGCCTGCTGGGCTCCCAGCACTTGGGCTTGTACCCTCGAGTGGCAGCGAGCACCTGGAAGGTGGCTTGAGGCTAAGGCCTCTAGTTGTTACTCTATTTATTTGTTTGCTCGCTCATTTGAGCTGTTTTTTCTTTAAGGAAAGTGTTAATAATTAAAAAAAAAAGCATTTGCCTGGCTCGTCCCTGCTGGGACCGCCGAAGGAGCGCACAGGCTCTCTGCAGCTCCTGCGGGAGACGCGAGCAAAGTGTGAGAACAGGCACTTCGCTTCCCTCCCTCCACAGCATCTCTGAGCTGCACTGTCCTATTTTAACCCTGCCATCTGTTTCTCAGCTCTCTGCATTCCTCTCGTAACCGCCAAAGATACTACATTGCATCAAGCAAATCTTTCCATCAGCTACCACCCTTTCTGCCCCAGAGCACCTCCCGGTGCCGCATCGCAGGGCACACCACCGCTGGCTCCTGAACAATCGGCTGATCACTTCCACTCCTGGTTTCCATCTCTCCCACCCGCTCTGAATGAGAGGGGAGATGCTGGATCACAAGAAGAATCACACCATTACAATTGTCATGTTTTCAACTTTGGCTGTTCCCAGTCCCACCGGGTTTAACAGAGCGCTATTAGAATCATTTCAAACTAGAAAACTAGATTTGTTTCACTGAGTCATAATTCAGAACCGAGACTCTGCTCCATTTACAAAAGCAAATCACCATCTCGCAAATGCCAAGCACAGAGAATTACAGCTCCAAAAGAGAAGCCTGGGGAACACTTCCAGCAGGGAAAAAGGAGATAAAACTGAAAAGCTGCATTTGCAAACCCTGCAAACCTGTATTATCATTATTATTTTTTCTAATAAACACAAAGTGTGACCCGTGGAATAACAGTTCCCAGTAAATCCAATGAACCAGTTCTGGATCAAGGGACTTCCAGGCATTAACAGAGGGAGAGCGACAGCGGGGTTTTCCATCCCAGGAGCAGCACTGCGATGCTGCAGGGCTAGACCATGGGCTCTTCAAGCCAGTTCCTGGGTGGGAAGCCCTCGAGGAAAATTTGGGAGTGACAGAAAGCACCAGTAATTCTTTCTGCTTTCTGATTCATCCCTACTCAAACACCCACATGCCATGGCAGAGGAGGCTGGAACTGCTACATTTAGGATGACATTTAAAATCAAGGTTGTGCTGCTGATGGTCATTAAAAATCCAACAGCATTTTTCAGAAACAAGTGGGTACTCGCGTCGGTGTCCCTGCCAAATATCAGCACAACAGTAATTTTTCTTGTAGCTTCAGTTGAAAGATAAAGGAAAATTGCACCCACCTATAATTACTGTCATTATTGTTGTTGTTGTTTTTCAAACATTTACTATGTACCTTTCTATTTTCCAAATATAAAATAAGACAGAGACATTCCCCCAAACCTTTCTAAGTGTTAGATACATCTCACTTAACATGAGACACCTAAAATTAAGATATCTAGCTTCACTGAGCTGCCTGGGCTCCCTCGGTAGCATTTTCCAATCTGCAGCCTGTACGTCCCCAGAGAACCAAACTGTTCCTGGATTTCCAAGGAGCCTGCCCAGGCTAACCCAGAAAGGCAAGTCTACAGTCAAAAACTTTGGATTGGCTCTACAGGGGTCTGGGTCTATTTTTTTTATTTATTTTTTAAGTTTCTGAGGAATTTGGTCACCAGCAGTGAGCAGAAAAAAATGACCTACCCTGTGGGAGTCGGAGTTGGGGCTGTCTTTGACTCCTGCCTTACAATGATGCTTTGCCTTTTGGAGGCATCTGTCTCCTGGTTGGAGATGGAGCCTGGATGCTTGGCTCAGGTGGATACACGTGGGAAGACTGAAGCTCAGTGGCGTGGAGCCCATCTTCAGAGAAAGGGCACTAGAAATAACTAGGAATGCCTGAATCAAGCTGTCAAGGAGTTACAGTGACCAAGCTAGCTAACAAAATGCATTAATAAAGCAATGAATGAACATCTGTAGATTAAAAAAAAAAAAAAGAAACACAGCGAAACTGAACACTCGGAAAGGGCAGGAGCAAGGAGGTGAGGCACTTTCAGAAGGGAACATCTTGCATAAAAGATGCAGTGGAATACGACACTTACGCAAGGAAAGGGGAATCTCAGTAGTGTGTCCTACATCAGTGGGATGGAGAGAACAGACACCTTGACACAGAAAGCCAACACGCCAATTAAGTTTTCATGACCTTAATGGCATAGACAAAAAAACCCTCCTCTGCCACGGTGGAGGAGGGAGCCGACAGATGGACTTCGCCTGGGAATGAAATGGTTAGGAAAAGCCAGGAAGATCCTGAGCACTGCCTGTGTGTTGGAGAGCAGTCGTGGGTACCAGAGGTACGTTCGCCGGGACAGGAGCTAAAGGCTTGATCAGTGGGGCAGAAGAAACCTCCGAGGGCTGAGAGCCACCATGGAAGATGTGAAGCCTGGATTCAGAAACAGCTTGAATGTGAAAGAGGAAGCGGGGTTCAATTTATTCAACACTCTGGAACTGTGGAAAGACATACGCTACCCAAATGTTAGCTGCGATGATCACTTCCCACTGTCAGACGTTGTTAGGAGCGGACGGGAAGGTGACACAACCAGGAGTTCACACATGTGCTGCGAAGGCGCAGAAGGAGGGAACACTTGCCAGGATTGCCGGGACGGTAATACTCCAGTTGATCACAGCCTAGTAAACAAACCTGGGTTTGCATTTCCATCTGTCCTTAGAGCATCACAGGTCACAGGAGGAGAGAGGGCAGCAACTGCCTCGCGGAGCTGTCATGGACACAGCGCACACCGCCGGGTGGTCTCTGCCTGGTGCAGGGGGCCGTGGGGTGCTGTGCCAACCTGCAGAGGCTGCGGATGCTCAAGGGAAGCTCTTCAGAAACCAACGGCCCTTAATTGATGCTTCCTGCCTGGACGGACATTCGTCAGGCTGTGCAGGAGCACCAAGAGTGTCCCCTTGCCAGCATCCCTCAGCCCGGCACGCGGCAGTCGCGCTGATCTCAGGCCCTTCACGCAGGGGAGGCTGCCACGGCCTCCAGCTGAGCACACAAACCCTGCGAGATGTGGAGCCGCCTGTTCCACGCTAATGACTAACGACACGAGTTCATCATCCTCCCTTGGCCATCCCCTGAAGTGTGAAAATCTGCCCTCCTTCCCGAGCAGAGCTGCTGTTGCTTCCCGCAGACAATATCCGTTAGCAACTCGTGATGAAGAGATCAGGATCTGCACACCTCCTGCCTTCCTCTGTCCTTCCTTTTTTCCCCCCCCAGCAATAAGGGCACCAGCTGGAAACCAGCCCAGGGAGGATCTGTACGGCCCTTTCCCCTCCCTTGCCACACTGGCTGGCTTTCTGCCTTGCCCCAGAGCTGGCGGCACCAAGTGGCACCAGCAGCACGGGGTGAGGCGTCCCACCAAGCCAGCACACCGACCCACCTCCTTCCCACTTCTCTTCTGCCCGCTGTACAGAACCTAGGGAAAAACAATCTCAATTTGATCTCAGTTGATCGATGTGAAATTCAGCAGTGGGTCTCATCTGTTCTTCACCCCCAGGAGGGATCGCTTGGCAGTAGGGGTAGGAGACAAACCAATTATCACGTTGGAAAGTAGAACTTTGCTTTTTGTTCAAGTCCATCTTGCAAAACTACCGTGCAGCTCAAATTCTCTCCCTTTTGTGTGCTTTCTCTGTAAATTCCCCAAATCCGGCACAAATCTTCCAGCGTGTTTGCCCTGGGATAAATCTGGGCAAGCTCCCGGTCCTCAGAAGCTGATCCACGTTTATGTCCTTCATGCCGCGCTGTGACAGCACATCACGTAATGCCTTCAGCAATCTGGGCCCCTTTATTTATGGCAACGGACCTCTGTGTTCCACCGCACAAATCTGGGGCCGTACTGCTGACTGGGGACACATTACTTGTTCTTGAAATGTAGGCCACAAAGCCACTTTAGTTCTGCTTTTGCTTGTAAATCAGGAGCTTACATATGTAATTGGCCTAAACCGTAAGAGCAAACAACAGCAGTGGTAGCACAGTGCCAGCAATTATTCATGCCTATAATAAACGCCTGTAAAATTGAAAGCCAGCCTTTAAAAATCTGGCTCCTAACTGCACATATGAAAAAGACAAAAAACTCATTTGCAGGGCTTGGCCAGTGGAGTTTTTGATGTGGGGGGAGAGGCTGAGGGGGCTGGGACTTTTTTTCCCCCTTTTTAATTCCTTAAAAACATCGCTCACGCCTACGTTTAGGTCAGGGATGATTTTGGCTGCATTTCAGAGTTTTGGAGTAAACCCAGTGACGTGCACGGAGGACAAATCTGCCCTGCCTATTAACAGATCTTTGGGAAGGAGCACAGCTGATCCCCATCCCTCGGCAGGCAGGAAGCGGAGAGCATCCGTCACAGACCGCCTCCATCCCCGCCGCTGTGCTGAGCCAGCAGCGAGCCTGCCGATGAGATGTCACCAGCTGGAGGTGACTTACAGCTCCTGCAGCCCCCGGCCCCGCGCTCCTGGGCACACAGCGCGAGAGCAGCCACGCCAACCCGGAGTCCTGGGCAGCTCCCTCCCGACAGTGACGGCATCCTCACTGATAAATCACCAAGGATGGAAGGTCTTAACAGGTCGTTCTTTCTGCTACCCGTATTTCTCACCCATGAGACCGCAGCAGCCCCTATAAAACTTTGGCAGCATGTTGCTCAGAAGCAACACAGTCTGCCTTGCTGGAAAGGGAACAGGCGTCTCCCACGGTGGGTCCTCACAAGCCCAGGGAACAACACCGGTCTGTGATTCTGCCACCTCCAGACCCTGAATTTCTTCAACGACAAGCAAGGCTGGGAGGTGGCAGCACCGTGAACAAATGGACAGACGATGGGGTGACTGCCAGGGAGCGGAGCCGCAGCCCAGTTTGCTGGCAGGCCCCACACACAGGGAACAGGCACCCCAAAAGCAATGCATTGTGTTCTCCTTGGTCACCTGCCTCCAGATCCTACAGATAGCCTTCCACGCACATCCCTCAGGGGGCCCAGGGGACGGCCAGGGGCCCCAGGGCTGGCGGGTCCCACAGATTTGCCGGCCCCACACTCCTCCAGCTCGTGGCTTCCCCAGCACCCATGGGGCAGAAGCAGACCTCTCCCGTGCCAGCACCAACGTGGAGCACAACACCACAGGAGCAGGGAGGTTTGACTCGTGGTGGGCCTCCCAGGTCTGAGGAACCGAGGGATTTCCCTAAACATGGAGCATGTTTCACATCTCCCTTGGCAGCTCTGATTTTCCTGGCTCTAAGCGGTGGCTGAGCATGAATGGGGAGAGCCCTGCAAGGACCGCTGCCCCTCTCTCCGCCACGCAGAGCTTCCCCTTCAGAAGCGTTCTGTAACTACCAAGTTCCAGGAGCTTCTGAAGGGAACCACATTCATCATAGCTCAGAAGGGACCTTTTGGCCTAATCCCCACTAGAAAAGCTGCCACCACGATCCTCCCATCTCACAATTAGCAGTGACAGAGACTTTGCGATGCCGGGCGATGCGGTGCTGCTATGACAACAGGACCCGGAGACTTGTTACGGGTCTCATCGAGGGATAACGAGCAATCACGGCTCACAGAGAAGACAGGTATCAATGAGGGCTGGTGATGTTGCAACACTTCCCCAGCTCGGGCTGGGTTTTTGGTGAGCCTCTAAAGGTTGGCTCGCGTTGTTAGGGCGCAGGCACCGTGAGTACAACTTCTGAGGCCGGGCAGATTCCTGGGGAGTACTGATGAATATTCATGAAGGAACTCAGTTTGGGAGAGGAAATGAATCAAGTGTGACAAATGCTGCCTATTAGGAAAAGAGGGTGGTGCCTATTTTTAGTGGAGTTAAGCAAACATTAAGGCTCACTCTCTAAGAACTCCAAATAATGCCACTCGCCGGCTCTGCCTCCCCATCGCCGGGGAAGAATTTAGCAGCATGTTGCCACAGCCAAAACCTGCTCGCCTGAACAGAAGTGTTCTGATTTAGCCACCGTATGTGTTTTATAAAAATAAAAGTTTTAATCTCTAATCTGCATAGGAAGATGTGACAGCTTCCACCAGGATTTTTTCCCCCTCTCCAGCATCAGAAGGCTCGGAGGAACCTTTTTAAGACGGAAGAAAACGCTGCATTCAAATCTCCAAAAAGAGCACTCACGCGGAGCTGTAATCACTTCAGATGCACAGAATTATCAGGAGGAGAAAATTCATCTCACTTAGAATCAAGACCCAATTTGAGGCAGAAAGGAAGAGGCTTGGTTTGCTGCCGTGCCAAGCACTCAGACTTTTCACTGAAGTCAAAGAAGCTCCAGCTGCTCAGAGCCATTGAAAATCATGCCCAGAATCTCTAGTGAAACTTGTTTGTAGAGATGACAGCAAGCTGATAAGGATGTTGACTATTCCAAATAAGCACACATTATTTTATATTTTTAGAGATACTTAGCCCTGCTATTATTATTATTAAGCAGAGGTGGAGTATTTACTGCCTCCTTCTCGGAAATCTGTAAAAATGCTGCCTTTCAGCGGGCTCTTCTTTTCTTCTGGTTAATATTAAAGAGTTTCCTCTTACTTTTCAGACTTACAGAATGTCCAATTAAGTAAGACAACAGAAAGAGAGTACTGCCTGATAAAAATAGCATGCTCCCCACGAAGCTATTTGAAATGCCTCAATCTCACAATCTGTGCTCCTGACCTGAGATTAAGATCAGGGCATTTGGAGAGGTCTTTACGGTGTTGTCCTAAGAGCGAGCACTCAGAAGATGCCGTGGGCAACGGGATGGCACAAACCAGGGAGAAAGGACCCCGGAGAAAAGCCCCTGCAGGCACAGTCCTACTGCCATTAGCTCAGCTTGTTCCTTGGCTCCTCCACCTGCAACACCACGTGGCTTTTGTCACATCCCTCGCAGAGCTTTAATCGTGGTCTTACCGATGGCTTCTTCTAACAAAGAAGCAGCTCTGCAATGAGACCTGTAGTTACCTATTATTGCTATCTGCTTGCAGCACTCTGATGCTCCCTTGGGGCTGGGTGGGACTGCACCATGCCAGCCAACGCACACAGAGACAGACCCCGCAGCAGCCACCTCTGGCAGCCTGCCGTCCTGCTCATCCCTACCCTGCAGGGAAGTGCAGGAGACAACTCTTTCAGCAGAAATGAAGTACCTTACTCAGCTGGGTCCTCCTGAAACTCAAAGAGGTGGCTCAGCTGACCGGCGTCCTTTCCTTACCTTCGTGTTGCTGCCTAGCAGCATGGGGAGGACCTACTGGAAGCTAATTAATGCTAAATCTGCCCAGAACGAAAGCATTTCATAGAATCATAGAATATCCCGAGCTGGAAGCACCCATAAGGATCATCAAGTCCAGCTCCTGGCATCACACAGGTCTACACAAAATTTCAGACCATGAGACCATTTGCTGGAGTCCAAGCGAAAGCCTGGAGCCTGGGGCTGGACGGGCTTTTATGAGAAGGGTCATCTGCACGCCAGGGAACCAGGAACAAGATGGAAATCATCAGCAGAAAGATGCAGTCTTTCCCCAAGCAGCCAGACCCTGGAGCCTGCTCGCCATGCACAGGCAGTGTGAACCACACCTGTGGCTTTGGGATCAGAGGTGCCTCCTCCCGAGGCTCCCAAACTGGCCTCTCCCGGTTGATTCCCCTGGCTTTCAGGTGACGAGCTCCCCTTTCATTTGGAGGGCAACGTGCCCACCACTAACGAAGCACGGCTCGTTACCAGGGCAGCCCACGTCCCTGGGGTGCTGCACACAGCTGGGTCCCCAGCAGGCCAGCGCTCAGTGCTCACCGCGCGTCGTCCCCCGAGCACGTCCCAGGGTCATTTGTTAGTGAAGTTGGGTCCCTCGTCCTTTAGAAAACCCAGCTCTGTCCCTCACTGCGGCCGGCCCTCAGCAACAGCAACTGTTGCCATGGTTATTGCATTTGAGTGCTTTTCATCAGGAAGATGCTGCAACAGCTGAATTGTCTCTAGCACGAGTTATTTAGGAATAACTAGTTAGTGAGCAGGAATAATGGGTTTAAACTGCCCACAGAAGCCAGCGATCGCAATTATTTTTGCTTTGATCCTGCCTTCTTTCTGGTCTCTGCCAGGTTCAGGTTTAAAGTGTGGGCTAGAGATAAGCAGCAAAGGATGAACGCTTCCTGAAGGGAAACATACTCATCTCTGCGAGGAGATTAAAAGTCTCTCTTTATAGAAAGCCTTTGCTTTTCAATCAGTCATAAATAGGTTATAACAAGGCACAGCAATAAACCAGGAAACATATATCCCCACCTGTCGGGTTCAGGTGGAGAAATGAGACGTACTTTCCAGCTCCATCATGTTAATTGGTAATCAAGACATGATGGGCAGAGCCCCAGATCCGTCCACCAGGCACAGGGAGCAACTGGCGTGCCGACACCCTCCTGCAGGGCAGGGGCTGCACCAGGACACGTGCTCCTCGCTGGGCACAGAGCTCGTGGTGGGCACGAGCCCATGGCTCTGCCGGGGTGCTGGCACCTCGCGTCGAGCCGTGCTTCAGACCCACTTTCAAGATCACAAAGTGAGCGAACAAAGCCTGCTCCAGAAAGCCAAGTCCGTTTTGTTTTGCTCTCATTTAAAGCTCTGAAAAGTGACGGGGTAACAATGGAGCTGGTTTCCCCCCGCAGATCAGGTCCCACAGCGCAGTCCATCAGGCATTTAATGATATAAATGCCTTGTGCTGCTCTGTGCCTGCCCTTGTACAGCTTTTGGGTAGGGAGGCGCATCCCACGGGACCTGCAGAACAGTGCGGCTACAGCAGAGGCACCGGGAGCCTGCTGCAGCCTGCACCCACCGGCACCAGGGTGCCCAGACCCATCCCCTTACAGCAGTGGGCACAGCAGGATGAGAATGCTGCCTGGGGTCCTGGACACTGCACACGGAGCAATCCAGCCTCAGCTTCATTCACACGCACGAGCCTGAGGGCAAGAGAAACGCAGTAGATGTCAGCCAAGCACGACTTGCTGGAGCCAACGCAGCGGCCATGCCATGGAGACTCCACAGAGCAGCAGCACTGGGCTCAGAGGGGTGCCTACCCAGTGGCTACTGGTAGGAATACCTGAACTGGCTCCAGCACCGCAGCCAGAGCCACCAGGCTCTGCCACCAGCTCTTGCGGGCTTGGCTTTACCTGGCTGTGTTGACGAGCTGCACGCCGCCGGCAGAGCTGCAGCCCACCACGCAGCTCTGCCCACGGTGTGCCACGGCCCTGCTCGGCGACCACCCACGGGCAATGAGCTCTGTTCTTGTGAACAGGCTACACTTTCATAACAGCAACAGGCTAAAACAAATAACCGCATTTATGTGACGTGATGCCCAAAGAGATCTCAATTCAGCGTTTTCTGATTTACCAATGGAGACAGAAAAAGACTTCACTTATTCTAGCTAAAGTAGCTGGATTTAAAGAAATTAAATTTGTCAGTTCATTAGCGTGTAACATAAAAATGAAAAATGCATTTCTAATTCCTGATCCACTAATCCACAATCCGCTGATCTGCAATCCCCAGAGCCCCCAAAGAAAGAAAAGAAAATCCACAGCAGCCTCACACTGTTTCTCTAAGACTTCCTGGGCACGTCCTGCAGAGAAAGCTCGCACCGCAGACCCTTCCTCCTTGTACAAAATACACTATGGCATATTTCCTGCTGTGCTAGAGGGTATCATGAATAACAAAAAACAAATTGCGCTTGTCAGAATAAATGAACAATGGATGTTCTGTGAGGTGCCAGGCTAGATGCTTCACGTGTTTGCTCAACTCCCTATTGATCTGCAATATCAGCTAATTTGCAGCAGCCCTCCCGCTCCCCAGGACAATTAGCGAGGTCCTATATTTGCGTTCTTAACTCAGAATCGCTGCTGCTGCGCTGCAGGAAAGGTGGCTGGCCCATGTGAAAGGCTACCCTGGCTGGCCTGAAGGGACGTGTCCCTCTGCACCTCCTTCCCAGCTGATGTGCCTCCATGGAAGCTGCTCCTCTTCCACTTTAGCCTCTTGCTCACTTTGCATACATCAAACCATGACTGCCACAGGCAATATCAGCTTTCTACACCAAATCCTTCTTTGCATTATTTTAAAACCCTCTGCTTCATTCAACTAGCCAGGCTGGAGGCATCCAAAATCCTCTTTTCGGCAAGCACACCCCACGGCAGCACAAGCCATGGCTCTGTGCAGGAGGAGATGCACTGCCAGCTCCGAGTCGTGGGCTGGGAAATTGGGCTGCCTGCTGGGGGGCACCGCTGCACGTAGCCGCCCCCCTCGTGCCCTCTCCAGACACACTGACACAACTCCATGTGCTGACCTGCTCTGGCCTGGTCATGGATGGAGCTTTTCGGCTGGTTTGCGTGTGGAGGGCTGGCTTTGAAGGCACGAGGCAGAGACCTCCTTTCTGCAACATCCTTTCTCCTTTCCAGCAGCTAGGTGAGAAAAGCTTTAAAAGTGCGTGGCTACAGACTCCAGAAACATCCACTAATGCCCAAACCCATGCGGATAATGCCACCCTGTACCCCTCCACTGCTCCCTTTCAAGGGGCAGATGCACCCTTCAACATTCCAAAAGCTAAGATGCCCCCCACACACGAACCACGCGCTGCCTCTGCACCTCCACGCTCCCATACTCCTTGGAACACCCCTCAAAGCCTTCCCCCCCCAGCTCTGCTCTCCATCGCAGCAGTCGCACAAGAGGCATCAATGACTGCACAGCTGTGGGAAGCTCGAGACCAGAAATAGCAGCTCGTTACCGAAGCGCGTCATCGTGTGCCAGGGACCCCGATGCACCCTTTGGCTCCTCTTCCCATTGCTGGCACAGCTCTACCAGCTCCTTGCGCCCTCCTGCAGGAAAAACACGCACCAGCACCCGTCCCAGGACCCATGCTGAGACCCACAGGTGACAACCCGGGACTGAGCCCACCAAGTGACATCTGTATTTGTCACACCGAGCTCCTCAGACCGCATGTGGGGACTCACGCCACCTGAACTGGTCTTGGGATGCTGTCTGGGCAGGACCAAGCCCTGGCTCCACGCAACTCTCGAAGGGTTTGGTTAATCCTAACACCAACTCTAGTTTGGGTTCCATCTGTCTTTATTCCTCCAGGGACTAATAAAGCAGCACCGTGTGTTTCCACACACTAGCTGTACCAAAATTAAGACAGATTTCAATACAAAGTGCCTGAGAAGAAAAAGCATTTTTTAGTAAGAAAATTTCAGGGTCGTTACTGTTCTCAGCTTGGAGAAAGATTTTGTTAAATAAGATCAGTGGGGTATTAATTTGGAGAACAACACAGGTGAATTCCTGCTTGGTGCAAGACACAAACATACCAAAATCACATTTACGGTCTCCTAGGACAGGAGTACGTATGGAGATTTGCTCCCATCCCCATCCAAAGGGAGGTGGGGAGCTCACAGCAGGAGATGAGAAGTGCCAACGTGTGCAGCAGCCGACCAAAAGCATTCCTGCAGCCGGCACCCTGCTGCACCAGGCATGGACCAGAATCCAGAAACCCTTTTAAACTCTGTTATGTTGACAGGAATAGATAAAAAAAAAAAAAACAAAAAAAAAACAAAAAAAAAAAAAAAAAACAGAACCCTTGCGTTTCATCACATGTGGCATTTTTTATCTGCTTAAGGCTAGGGGAACCTCTGTGTTTTACGGTACCGTTACCACCCCAGGATTTTTGCTCCTAGCTCCAAGAAACCCAGCCACAGGCGTGCTTCAACCAGACAGACCTGCATGTCCACTTTAATAACGCAGTTCCTATGTTGATCTAGTGGTTTATACAAAGCAACAGCCCTAATTACTGATCTCAGCAATGGAGCCAAGGACTAACAGCCTGGCCCTCAAACAGCCACAGCAGAGCCGTGCCCATCACTGCCGCCAGCCAAGCAGCAGCACTGTGCTCACTCATTCCTCTCCCAGAGATGCGATCCTCCTTCGGTGACAGCCAAAAAATGCAGGGATGCTCACGATGGACAGGTCAGCTGCAGGACAGTTAACAAAAGTGAACAGGTACAGCTCGGCCTTGGGGCAGGAATAACCGAGGAACGGCCACAAAGACGGAGGGAGCAGCACGACGGACAGGGCATTCACCATGACCCATGTATCACGCAGGCTAACACCACCTGACTGCTGCTGGAGTCCTTTCTCTTTCCCATCACCCATTTTCAGGGCATTCAGAAAATTTAAAAAGGAGAGACAGAGAAGTTACATGGTGCGCTCTGTGCTAGGTTCGTAACAGACAAAACCAGTGAGAATCTGCGAGAACCGAAGGGGCTGAGGGGACAGCCAGGCACATCTGACGGATGTGAGGATGCTGCCCTTTGATGGTTGCCTTCTGGAACTGGCTACCCTGGAAACTCATTAACTGCAGCAGAAAGGATAAGTGACGTACAGAGAACCAAATTAGCTTTCAGATCTATTCAGAACTCACACAGTGGCGTCAAGGGGCTAGGACTCAGTGGGCAGCAGCAGTGATAACGTTTTGCAAACCTGGGGGATGGCTCCGAGACACGGGGCAGGGGCTGCTCCCAGGAGCCTGGCAGGGCTCGGAGGTCTGCCTGGCCTCCCAGACAGCCAAGCCAGTAGGTCATCCCCTTCCAAACCACGCGAGGCAGCTCTGAGGGCTTCCAGTGGACATTTTATTTTAAGCAGAAATAGGATCGTCTAAAATACAGATCAAAATCTGGCTCGCAAGAAGATGCAGAACGTCAGCACCTGAGGGAAGATGCAGGCAGTCAACAGTGATGATGAGTTTCTTCAGAAAAAGATAATTTCCAGTAAGCTGTTGTTTTTTTCTCTCGGCAGAACATTACCCTATGCAAACACTTGGAGAGCCTTGAAGGGGCTGCGGTTGGAAGCAATCTGGTGGAAGACCTGAGGAACTGTCTTTGTGGAGGAATAACCAACTGTTTCGCTGAATCTTAAAGCACGTGAGCAGACAGAAGATAAAAAACTTGATCAGAACACAGTATCTGGAAAACAGGCAGGCTGGAGGATGCCAGCCTGGGAACGAGCTCACGTGCCAAGACTTGATCCCTCTTCAACCAGGACAGGCAAGGGCCAGCGTTGGGCACCGTGACAGCCTTCGGCTGCTGGCTGGTTTTA
Source organism: Nettapus auritus (assembly GCA_011076525.1). Taxonomy (NCBI): domain Eukaryota; kingdom Metazoa; phylum Chordata; class Aves; order Anseriformes; family Anatidae; genus Nettapus; species Nettapus auritus. Next base: position 6,855,594 of record CM021777.1, read on the forward strand.
TTCGCTCCCTGCGTGAGCCCTGGGCCCAGCAGCTCTGCCTTCCTCTCCTCGGCATGGTGGGGAGAGCAGGAGAACAACAGAGGGCTGGCGAGAAACTGAAGCTAAACCCCAGAAGCTGCCTGGAATCCCACGAGAGCTACGGGCAGGCCCCCAGGACCCCTCCTGGTTCTGCCTTTCCCATTCGTGAACCTGGAGGGATCTGTCTCTGCATGCTTGCTGCGTACAGCCTGCCAGTAATTAAATCCAACAAAAGCAGCAATCAGGAAAGGGGTAGGAGGGTGCACACAGCAGGACCTGCAAAGAAAGGGACGGGATCCAGATCCTCCCATAGCAGCTCAGACAATTGACGTAATCACTGGGCCAGCTCTGTCCACCCCAACCCCTGCTCAGAGCAGGTATGTAATTGAGGCTAGATCCCACATTTCCTGCTCTCATTGTTCGTCTTCCTCCCATTTTTGTTTCTTTGTTCTATTCAATGCACTTTCTCAACCTCCCTTCTAAAAACACATTAAGGACGAACTGCTACAGCCCTGTGCACAACGTGATTAAAGAGGAGCCGCAGATGCCTCTTCTTTGTGGCGCGATTTGCACCTATTACTTGGAGGGAAGGCAGGGAACGCGCGACATGGAAAAGTCGCAGCAGGTCAGGAAAATAATGTAGGTGTTATGTAGGAAAATCTTTGAAGCTTGTGAAGCCATTAACTGAGTGCAGAGGCTGTAGTAGAAAGGATAAACAGAGAACATGGATGATGAATAAATAGTGGCTTAAGTGACAAAGGAATACATGTTGCGTCCAGTGATGAAGCACCAAACCCAGCAAGTTTGGGCTGTTTTCTACAGAAAGTGATTAGGTAACCCGTCTGAGCGCATATCTTACATGCGAACCACAATAACTCAACGGCTTTAGGGGAGAGCACGCCTCGTGTTTTTCCTAAATGAGAGAAGACAGAAACAAGGTGTTTTATACAGCGCGTGACCTGGCTACGAGGACTTTTTCCTGCAGGCTGTGTCACCAACCTTCCTGCTAAAGGCAGGGCACTGCTGAGCCCAGCCAGCGGGGTTAGGTCCCCAGGTACCACCAGATCTCCCGCAAGCGGTGCGCTCAGCTTGAGCACAACAGCGAGCTCCTGCACAGCTCTGCAGCCCCCATCTCCTTGTGGGGTCAATACCTGAAAAATTCCCCACACCCGTCCCATGTCCACCATGTCCTTCCCTGCAGCTCCAGTTCAATTTCCAGAAACCTGCCCTTACCCAGCATTTACACGACCAAAGAATTCAGGAAAATGAAAACAGAAGCAAAACTCTGATTCTAGATTTTTCTCCCGGGGTCTGCTTTCCCTATTTTCACGAGAGCACAAGGATGGCAGTTTACTATTTAATTGTTAATTACACTTCCTTGTTATATTTCAGACGATGAAAAATGTTTAGGGATTTATTCTTCTGTGTAATTAACCATAATGATGAAACACAGTTTTATACCGCACTGCAGTTTTTGTTGAGGTTATTTATAATGGGAAAAGGCTAAATAGGTTGAGTTCATTATCGTTACAGAAAAAATTGAGGTGACCCAATCAAATTAATTTGAAATTAAGTGCAGTGAGGCTGCTAACTCCACACAAGTCAGGAGTTCAAATAAAAATAGAATAGAATCTACAAAGCAAGAAATTACCAGTGGGCAGGGAGCTGAGCTAGAATTACTGCGTCTGAAAGGTGGCAGCACACAAAGTTGTCAAACAAGGCCACCAAAGCAAACAGCGAAAATGAATAAAGAGATGGGAAAAGATTGCAGGGTGTAACAAGAGAAGCCGGAGGAGGAAGGGACAAACATGAAGATGGATTTGAAATAAATGGGAAGGGACAGTGCTTGTTAAGCTAACTATATGTATCTTTCTGCCTGGAGATTCTTCTGTCCTTGTGAGACAGAACCGAAGCAAGGTCTTCAATTTTACTTTTCTTGAGTTTATCGTGTACCGCTGGACTTCAATATTAAACAGCAGCGAGCATCAACCAGTTTCATTGCGAAGTCAAACTTAATTTCAAATCGTTACATCTGGTAGGGATTTTCTCCTGTTGGCAAAGATCCTGAAAGCCGCCAGTACTTCTCTGACAGGCACAGGAGTCGGATGCGATAGGAGAGCAGACACCACCGAGACACCAACAGATACAGGGGCTGCGAGACACAACTTTCCCCCATCTCTACCTCCCAAAGGAAAAAAGATGAAAAATCAGAAGCCAAAGAGAAAACAGGCAGTGGTGCTGAGCAGCTCAAGCACAGCTCAGCGCTGACCTGCGTGGGGAGGCTGCGGACCCATGGCTCCGGGCTCCTCTTGCAGGCTCCTCCTTGCCAACACAGTGCAAGCCCTCAACGTGCCTTGGGGCTGGCTGAGATGAATAACGGCTCTTGGGATGTTTGTGATGCACTTTGTCAGAGATCCAGGGGTTTATAACTTATGGGAAACGAATAGGCTGACATGAGACACGTCTGGGAAACTTCCAGGCTGCCTCCAGACCGTGCCCAGGTTACAAGCTGGGACGGGTTTACTCCCAAGCCTTTGCCAAGTCGTAACATTTGATTTATCATTCAGGGCCGAAATGGGGAACAGCGAGATCCCAGCAGCTTCGGACTCGTTGGAAGGTCTCCCACCCAACGAGGCTGTGTTGGGGACTGCCTGGTGTCCTGGAGGACATCTGGCACACACGAGATCAGACCACTGGCTGGAGATCCTGTCCCCAGCTACACAGCTCGAACAGAACTCTGGTCCTGGCTCCTGCTTAGGCCACACCAAAATCTCACTTCTTGCCCTCTCTGCCCTCTCCCCGTGAAATACAACCCGCTTCTTTTTGCCTCACAGGCTGCATGGCTTAGCTCCTCTTCTTCTTCACCTCTAATTCACCCCTACGCATATGGGGATCATTTGGGATAAAGCTTCAAGAATGCATTTGACATAAATTATTGTTCCCCTTCTAAACGGATTACAAAAATCCTTTTATTACAAAATATTAAAATGTTCAAATTATTGGTGTGGAAAAATGCTTCCTGGTGGTAAAGTTTTTAAAAATTGAGGTTTTAAGCACAAACGTAATCCTTCCTGGCTAACATTTCCAGTCTTGTGAAACATCTAGATACAAATTGCACAGAGGCCTGGCTGTGCTGCGAACAAAGGAAGATGTTGCCTGTAAATAGCTTAGAGGACATCAGAAGACACTTCTCTCATCAGCAATCTTTTTAGCTTAATATAGCTCCTCTTTGCATAAAACATTGACATTTTTGCAATGTTTGGACCCAATGGTGCGAATGCTGATTGTCATCCGAAGATGCCGGCGCGTATCTTCAGAAATATGCAAGAACATTTTACAGACAGTAGTTTTACTTGCCTCCAAAATGCTGTATCTTAATATTTCATACTTTATATATATTTAAATGTTAGTACCACTGGATAAATGCTAACATGCTTTTATGCTAATGCAATCACTGAAAATCCAGATAATGTTGTGTATTGGCATATACTGTTAGTGAATTATGGATACCTAAATGTACAATCCCACATGCCTAGCAATTATTTTTGTTAGTGCATTTAACTTTTATTTGCAATCAGAGCACATGAGGATTGTTCAAATGAAGTTTACTTTTGCAAACTGCTGAATGGAAAACATTTTGTTAAAGGTTTAAAAACAGTGAGGCTGTGATGAGGTTGCAGAGTTGCAATGAGGGCAGCGCTCAGAGTACTCCACCAGATGGAAAGATGTTTGGTTTGGTCACAGACTCGGCAATTAAACCCCGAATGTCTAAAACAAAGGACGTGTAAGAGAAACAAGAGAGGAAATCTTGATTTGTGACCTGTACCAGGTCACTCTCTCCCAAGACAGGGGCTCACAAGCAGAGGCAGATGGAGCCCTGGAGGACCACATCCATCCAAGCAGTTCCTTGGGACCCTTTCCTCTGGGGACCAAACTCCTCTGTGCTAAGGCTGCTTTTCAAAACCAGTTGAAGCCAAATAAACTAGACTGCTATCAGGGCAAGGAGATCCCAAACATCCCCTGCTGTGCCTCCTCCTCCTCCCTCCTGCCTTTGCTGATTTCAGCATCTTAGCCAGCTACATGGCCAATTGACTCAAGTTGCTGATCCACTTGGAAACCATTCTATCCCAGCTTGCTTTTCAGCTCTCTGAGCCAAATCCCCACCAGACTGCATGCTGCTAGGGCCCGGGACACAGCCCGAGGCAGTGCTGCTGACCTTCTACAGCAGTTGCACTTAAATTCACTGTGAAACCAGTGCCTGAAGCAAGGGAAGAACTGCTCTAACTCCAGCTCCCACCTGCAGCAGGGCATTGGCAGTGAGGAAGAGCTGCAGCGAAAGTTACAGGCCTGGAGATGGAAATCAGAGCTTCAGTTTTAGGCTGTGAACCTGGGAAATCACCAGGCTCTGTAGGAGGACACGGCTCTGACCTCTCTGAACAGCAGGAGCAAGACCTGGGTGATGCAGATGGTTTCTCCATCCTTACCCTGCTTCATGCCTGCACCCACCTGGTCAGAGTTACAGACAAAGCAAAACTGAAGAAAACCTGAGCATTTTTCAGGTAAAAAGTTCTGGATCTGACCCACGCAGTGACAGTCTGACTCAGTGCACCTTCGTTTTCTCCTGCGTGACACCACTCGCCTACAGACAGCACCACAGACAAACGACCTCCTGCAGGTTCAACTATGCCAGGGCTTACTGGCCTGCCAGGCTGACCAGAGAATCTGCTACAATCACAGTCCGATTTTTCTCTGGGAAGGTTTTCTTAGCTTGAACCTGCTGGCCTGAGCCAACCTCGCTGCTTTCACTTGAAGGGCCCTGGGAGGTGCCACAGACCCACCTGGTGAGCAGGAGACTGCCACCTCTTGCCCAGGCATGGCTCAGCTTCCAGCAGAGGACCTGACACCAGCACGGGGCACGTGAGCACAGATCAGATCATGTCCCCAAGCTCCGTGAGCTACGGCACCTCTGGGCAATTACAGGGAAGTCCTGCCACCAGACTGAGGCCCCCAGGAACAACTGAGAGGGAAGGAAATGAATAACAACCCCTCCAAAGAACAAAGCAAAACTGAAAACGCTTAGTGTGAAGTACATGAAATGCCCCTGGCAGTTTAAGCAGAGCACGGAGTAACCTGAGACAAGGTACGAACAAATAAATTAACCAGCTAGCACAAAGCAGATGAGTTGGCATGAAGGTGTCTACTGAGAAAGCTTAAGCACAGCAAGGAGAAAAAAGCAAATCCAAAACTGAAGCATAATATTCCTCACATTTTGGAACTCAGCTCTCAGACAATACATCATTTGAACCACTCAAAATTACCATCTGTCAGAACGTCCTTTAAAGAAAAAAGGCTTGAAAGTTTTCAGAGCAGTATTTTAATACTGTCACATTAGAAAAGACACAGTTTCTGTCCAAAGGAAGGCATTTCCAATCAAATGAGGAATGCTATGCAAAACCATTAGGTTCCATCAGCCAGTGCTACATGCTCATCTCACGAGAAAATTAATTTCTTGAGTCTTGATCATGTCACATTAGCTAAATCTGAAAAGATAGGATTTGAGAGCCCCTTTTTATTTTGTAAGTTGCCTTTACGTGTTTCCAGAGCCTCTGCATGGCTTTCTCTTTATGAACCATATAATTAAGCATCCACACGCCATTAAAAACCCTAAGGAAACAATTATAGTTTCAAATATTCAGATATGCCAGCAGATGACAAGCAGGTCTATGTTTCTGCCATGAAGGAATGCATCTTATTGCAATCAATAAGGCAAGCTCTGTTTCAAATCATGAGCTGGATCATTTCCTGGTGTAAATCAGGGGACCTGCTGCTGTCAGTGAAGCCACATTACTCTGTACATGCTGAAGACCAACTGCATTCTATGTAAAGTTGCAAAAGAAATGCAGATTTGTAGACTATATATTAGACTGAGTGATAAATAATTTATAACGGTGGAGAAAATGATCATATTTTTAGGCATAGAAATAAGCAGATATAATGGCCCTGACTTTCAATCTTCAGTCTTCACTCCTGACCTTGAAGTTTGGGTCCATCCAATGCATTTCTGAAGTCTCTGTGCAGGGGAACGCGCACTATACCCATGCACACAACAACGCCCAGACACCCGTAAAGCAAAAAGAGCACCAACAAAACCCACCTTGCCCACAGGGTGCACCTGAGTGCACGTTCCCACCTAGCACGGGGCAGACTAGGTTCCTGTGGGCAACAGCCATCAGCCACTGAACCACAGACATCCTCCAGATCAGTCTCTAACGCTGTATCTAATTGAAACTGCTTTGGTTATGCCTGTAGGTCAGAGGGATGTGTCCCTGAGGCCAAAAAAAAATAAAATAATACCCCTTCGAAGACCATGGGAGCTGCTATATTTCTGAAATCAGCATCTCACTATCCTAAAGCAGCTTTGGCACAAGGAATATGAGGGAGAAAAGAGCACCCTGGGCGCTCATAACTGCATCATCCTCAGAATCTTCCCCCTGAAAGGGCTGCTAAGGGGATAGGAGGGGAAGGAAGAATTATTCTCCTCAGATTTGGGTAAAAACAAGGAGATCAGGGGAAAAAAAGCAATCATAGTTTCCACACTGAATTACTTCTGGCTAAGTTTAATGAGCAGGGTGAGGATGTGCTGAAGAAAAGCCTGGGGGAAGTGAAGGAAAAGGGCTAGGCAGGAGAGAAGAAACTTCAGTGTCACAAGATGAAAAGCTTCCAGCTCAGGCTATTGGAGCTAAGTGGGGGAGCTGAGGAGAAGTACAGCCAGCCCATCGGGCTGGGCAGGAACAGAGCTCACCTTGAGAGTGCGGCTCCCAGGACGAAGGCAGCATGCTCCTTCAGGACAGCCTCTGTGCTGTTCAAGCCCTCGATCACGAGCTGGAGTCCACCCATGGAGAGGAAATCCTTCGCGTTGTCCACCTGGGAGAGAGCAGATCCCCCTCAGCACCAAAGAGCCACAGGCACAGGCCTCGAGATTCAACTCCATCATTCAACAGCGCCTTGCTTCAGAACGAGCATCAGCTCGTCCCTCCCCATGTCACCAGCACGGAGCTTTAAGAAGTCTAAATTAACAGAGAACGATCGTGGCTGGTTTCATACAACACTGCCTGATAGAATGGACGTCATGTTTGCAGGAACAGAGCCTGCTGACAGGTGGCTATTATCAAATGCAGAAGCATTGCTGATACTTTGATTAGCTATCAAAACTTCCCTCGGCATATGCCTCAGCAATTCAGGAAACCTGATGTCAAAAAAGAAAATTCTCTGCTCTCTTCTCTGAGCAGGCCATTACTGGGAACCCAGGGAATTGTGTGTTTTGCAAATGCAATTAATTAATTAATCCTCTAATTGCAGCACCAGGAGTTAGAAACGCTTAAGAGCCCATCAGCAGTGCTGGTACATCAGTAGCATCACCTCTGCTAGTACACGGGCTATTCTAGGCACTTGTCATGAACGTGGTCAAAAATCTCCTGCAGATGTGGAAAGAAAAAACCAGACCCTGCTCGGGAGCACTAGCGAGGAGCTTTTCCCTGGGGCAACCTCCACAATGATTTCTCTAAATCTGACAATATTGGAGTAACTGCCACTAGGGAAAAGTTTAAACGTTAGTGGGAATTCCTCCAGGAAATTCATCAGTCTTTGACTTTAAACAAATGTGGGGCTAACCAGACAAAAATCACAGTGGACATCTGTTCTAAGGGAGAAAATTAGAAAAGGGCTCCGAGTGGTTTGCAAACAAAATTTAGAGGAACTGTGCAAAATGCTTCAAATAGGAAATTCAGTCCAAATTCAAATTAATGCATTTTGTTTTTAAAGGCTTTTTTTGCAACTTATAAGGAAATCTGTCAAATTTTCAGAATTGCTTATGCAAATAACTTGGGTTTAGGATCTCAACATTTCTCTTTTGCAAAAGAAACAAAGACAGCATATATTGGTGGATGGAAAAAGAACAAAAATGAGACTAGCTGGGCAAAATGACCTCCTTGGTTTCAGTGAGAGGGCTGATCTGAAAAGGTAGGAAAGAACAAACACTGCAAAGCGTGCAGAATATGTCGGACTAACACGTCCTTTCCACGTCTGAATGCTCTTCGATAGTCAGCAGTGATGCCATGCTTAGAGTTATTTCTGTCTCGACCGTGTGCTCTCACCAAACGAGGCTATAAGTCAGATGGTTTAGATGCCATTCTCTTGAAAGAAGAAGCTACTCAGTTTTGTGTCCTGCAGCCTTGTTGTTACCAAAGCCCGACGTGGGGAGCTATAGCCCATCTGTTCTCCCCACTGGGACAATACCTCTCACTGGCTGTCCCTCTGCAGAGCCGGTAACAGAAAGGCAGTCTCTGGGGGAGTCCTGTAGCTCATTCAGGATTTGCAGTAGCTTTTTGATCCTTTCAGATCCTGCTTTTAACCATCCCTATAAACTGGATCTGCCAGACCTTTTCCCATTCTGCAGGTCCCTCTTTGTCTACAAAGAAACTTGTGCAGCAACCTAAATTCAACTACCGGCAGGGGCTTTTATTGCTCAAGCTGTAAAAACCGAGGCTGTTTTAAGGCTAGAATTGGACGTTTACTTCTGCTCAGGAGGGAACCGCCTCGTTAGGCTATGCAGTGCCTGTCTGGAGGGGAACGCTGTGCCACAGAAAGTTTCCAGCATCAGTAGTGCTAAAACCAACTGCTGCCATACCCTCATTGGGGACAGAGTCCTGCAGGGCAGCGGCAGTGCCAGGGAGAGACCTTGACCACAGAATATAAAGTGCACTGCAAAGCTTATTTAGAAGATGTATTCATTTTTAACCACATTTCTTCCTTCACTGGAGTCTCTTGTGAGAGCTCCTTCCCTCACCATTAAATTAAAAAAAAAAAAAAAAAAAAAAAAAAAAGCACCAAAAACCACAACAAAAACCCCAAACCCAACAACTCAAAGGTATTAACCTCTCTGGGGAGCAGAGGAGGCTGTGAGGCAGCCTGCCTGTGCCTCGTTTCAGTCCACTGAAAACAGCACGGAAGAAAGGCAAAGATCAAAAGAGCTCTTGAGTAAAGTACACAGGCAAGGTTGGAGAGGAGAGGGATGGGAGAAGAGCAAATATGACAGCAGTTACTTAGGGAGCGCCTTCAAATTGGAAGGGAAGGAAAATGGGGAGGGGAGATGAGAGAGAAAACGTTAGGAAATGAAAGCGAGGAAAAGCAGCATGTCAACCATCCGCGATGGAGAGGAAATTAGCAGTGAGAAATGGTGTAGCATGTCAGAGGAGGGAAGAGAGAAAGATAAGGAGAGTAAATAATTGAGAGAAAAAGCCTGCAAAAGCATGAGAGCAGGGCTTGGCTCCGCACACTGCTGTGCAAGCACCGTGAACTCTGTTTATAAATGAGTTATGCTCTGGCCTCTGCACATTTGCATTTGTTTTTTATGCATTACGGACAACCCAGGAAGCCAAACCGTCCTGCTCTTCCTCCAAGATGGACTCCCAAACATGCCAACTTGTATCCTCACTGATGAGAAGCAAACCAGAGCTGGCAGCCTGAAGCTGAGCAGACGCAGAGCCCTTGGGCCGGCTCTCCAGGAGCAGGAGCGCATCGCTCCTCAGCTCAGCCCCAACCACGGTTCCCCTCTGCTCCTTCGTGGAGGGTTCGGCAGCTTCCCATCCAGGATGGCCATGACTGAGCAGCGGAGCAAAGCACAATCCTTCACTTGCAAACCCTGCTGGGCATGACATGTCCCACTCAACAGTTATTTTGGGAGAGGAACAATCAGCAAAAGCAGAGGCACGCTGCCACCGGTACCCCATGTCGGTGCCCACAGCCCTGCTGCCCCAGGCCCCACACCTGCGACGTCCCACGGCCTCCAGGGGCACGGTGCCGCTCCCGATCGCTTGGGTCCTCGCAGCGCTCTGCGGCACAGGCACACTTGGCTGCTGCTCAGTAATTACATTAAGCCGGTGCCGCTAAAGTCAGTACCAAGCGGAGATAATGCTCTGGCCGCATTCAACTCGCTGGAAGAAGAAAGAGGAGGAAAAGCCACACTGGCTTAAAGACAACTCATATTTCTTATCAGCTTCCTGCCTGATGAGAAGGTGCTGCCCAGCCATCTGCCCCGACAGCGCGGGCACAGAGCAACGTTGTGATCGATGCACAAAGCAGCCCTGTGTGCGCTGTGCCAGCCTCCCTGCCATTTCCCTCTCTGCCCCATTTGATGCTGGACGCGGTTCCCTTTGATGCTCCGAGCCCTGCCCTGGGAGCGGGGATCGTTTCCCTGCTGGTCCTGTCTGAAATGGCTCACCCCATCCTGCGCCACAAGCAGGCAGCGTTTACGCTGGAATAATCCAGAACATTATGCTGGGATCCAAAGCATCCCAGCGTGTTTGGGAATTGCTTTTTAGCATGCTGGCCTGATGCTCTGGCACCCTTAACTGGACAGAATTAGCCCTGAGTATAAATACGAAGCTCTTAGGGCGCCCATTGTTCACACTTACTCTCTGAGTCAGACAGATGCCGGCAGTGAAACAAAAGCATTGAGAACAAACAGCAAGGAAGCCTCTGCGTGTGCATGACAGAGATTTAATGTGGAAAGGCAAGACAAAGAGCCCTGCAAATAATGCTTCTATTAGCTGGAACATGGGACTCCATTCCCAGCAGCTTGTTCCTTCAGCTAACTTCCCCCCAAAATGTGTTTGTTTTTGTAAGAAATGCCATTCCAGTGAAAGGTCTTGCGCTGTCACCTCTTGAGAGTTCTCGTTCACCCTCTGAAATAACGAAAGCCACTGAGAGTGACAGTGGAAACTCTCCCAGTCTGCTCCAGTCCCTCCCGGTCGCCAGGCAGGGAGAATCCCCATCCTCTCCCAGGAGGCTGAGCCCAGATGCCCGGACACACAACCAAACCACGGCAGCCTGAGAAGGCACCAAGCACAATGGGGGAGAGTGGAATGCCCAGGGCCTGCAGCAAACCAGAGTTAAAAATGCGTGAGTTTAAAGCACAGCAAGAGAGATCTGAAGGGGGGAAAACAGTGTGAGCATAAACCAGAGGAAGAAAGATCTCAGGAGATATTCAACCTCATGCACAGCCAATTACCACGGCTCCACTGATGCTCAGCAACTGGCCATTTGCCTGAGCCTTCAGTCCTTTCTGCCATCAGCCCAGCTGTGAGACAGGCTCTGCAGGCCAGTTCTTACTCACACCAAGACAAAACACAGGCTTCGGGGTGCCTCTCATCTTCCCTGGTATGAAGACATTCTCTGTGAACAGGTCTAAGAGGACCTACTTGCAGCCACAAACGCTTTCCATGGAAGAAGTGAGAAAGTATTTTTATTTTTTTTAGCAGCTTTCAATATACTTACCCAGAAAGTGGCAGATAAAACCCATTTTCATAACATTAACAAGTATATAAAAAAGAAGAGAGGACAAGAAAAAAAGCCTGAGAACAGACAACAAATCAAACAACACTAACCCCTAGGAAACTGCTTGCTACTGCTACAAGTGATGATTTATTCAAACACGGATAAAAAATAAGCCTGCAGTAGCCTCTGCTATCTGTTATTGTCCCAGGATTATGCTAATTAAGTAATTTGTATTACCTGATACTGATAAGAAAAAGAAAACCACGTTTATAATACCGTAGTCCCTGGATTTTACATGGTAGTTACAAATGCATTTGTGTTACCTGGTGTACATAATATTCGAGATCATAAAGCGCCGCTACTTTTTCATCCAGTGTGGAAGCAGAGCTGTTGAATTTGCTGATTAGTTTATCCATGATTTCATAATCTGTCTCCATCTTCACGTTCAGCTTTTCAAACTCCTCCTTCAGCTGCTCTATGGGACGGAACTTCTTCCTCACCTCTTCCTCGTGGGCCTTGAAAGCAACAAGAGGAAAGCAGATATGAAGGCAGGCGATAAAGCATCCCCAGCCCCAGACATACAAGAGGAAGGTGGCTGTCTCATATTTACCCATGTGGCAGAGCTGTAGGGCCGGGCTGGAAGGTAGCTTGGGAGGTGTAGGAGCTGCAGACAGGGGAGGGGACAGCTGCCCGGGTGCAGCCTCTGGCAGCTTGCTCTGCTGCCTGCCGTGCTGCCCCTGGCTCACAGCTGGCACCACGTGTGGTGGGACCTGTCTCAGGGCTGTGGGCTGCGTTTGGCAGCCCGGACACCCAGAGGCTCACACCACAACACTGCACAGCACTCACCCGTCTGCACCCAGGCCAAGATGTGTGGAGCAGCCTGCTGGGCGTTTGGGCCCTTCTGGGAAGCCCAGGACCCCGTGTGTCTGTAAAATATGGCCCTTGGGCAGCAGCACACATTCCCCAAGCAGCTTAGCACCTAATGCCTTGTACCCTTTTCCACACCCTATGCACTTTTCAAATCAACACGGAGCACAGGGACAGAGCAACCCAATGAACCAAGAGCAGCAGCAAGGCGTGCAGCAGGGAAGAAGGCTCTGCCAGAGACTCGAGAGCCCCAGACGCAGCAGAGACCACTGCTCCCACAGCAGCGCTGGTGACACTGGGACTGGCAGGGCAGAGCCGGCTGCTGCACGAGGACAGGAAAGCAGAGGCCAGACTGGAGACAGACTGCCCAAGAGCAGTAGGAAGCAAGGAAGAGCGATGGAAGAAAAAGCCCTGACAATCTAGTAGCAGTTGTACAATCTGCACTAATGACTGCTGGCCTAATTACTGCAGGAACTGCACAGATACACAGAATGCTTTCCCCATTCCAGCCACACTGAAGGAATTGCTTTTGCAATAGCATATACAGGAGCATGCTTGGTGTAAAACTCAATTTACTTTTACACAGTTACTTTAAGGATGAATTTGCTCCCTGCAGGAGTGATTTTAAATGGAGTACTTTAGGTCCATTAGATATAGCTGGTGTTAGCCCAGTTGCTGGGACAATAGCTATTCTAACAGTTTTTTTTAAAAATATGGCTTATTTTCACGTATTAGAGTATCACTAATTTTTGCATTTAAATGGCACTCATTTCAAGAAGTCCTGCTATCAGTAATGCTAGATGCTGCATAAATAATCGTACAGAAAACAAAACATTGCCCTGATGTCAGAGGAAAGATATTCCTGGGACTCGAAGACAATGGCCCAGATTCCCACCTCAAATTTCCTTCAACGTCAAGGCAGCAGGAGGAGCTAGGGCCTACAGAAATACTTGGAAGTGGAGAAGGAGACAAAGGCTGTGATCAGCCTGGCAGGTCACTCATCCCACCGGTGTCATGCCAGTGGCTGCTCTTGTCCTGGGGACCAGCTCCAAGCCTGGAGCCGGCTGAAAGCAGCAGAAACCTTCTATTTGACTTTGAACTGTCCACTTTCTGTAACTAAACGGGAAGTTTACAAGTTAACTTCAACCTATGCTCCACCAAAGCCATTTGTGTTTTTACTACCCTGACGTGAGGTTGGAAACTTAAACCATAAGATCAGCTCTGGATCCAAGTGTGCCGATGGCAGGGGATGGTACATCCAGTGGCTTGTCACCATGACCGAATCCAAAATAAAGAGCCTTAGCTGTGCTTTTTGTACTTCCTCACTCTAAAGAGGATAACGAACAGCAAGTAGCCTCCTTTACAAACACCATCACACCGAAATCTATCCCACTTTGGGGGTTTGCAGGCATTTTTGTGGCAGATGAACAAGTAAATCAAAGCAATGGATAAAACGCAATGCAAACAATGGAAAGAAAATCAGCCCGTGGGTTCACCCAAGTGTTTGCAAGCAACTTTTCTGCGTTATTAATTCAGGTCTAATCACACTGGTATCCAAAGAGAAAACTCAGGGGAGCAGCATCACAGCGGAGAGCTTCCTGACTGCACCTCCTCTGGGTTCACAGGAAAGATCCCATAATTTCACGTTAGCATCGCTATACCAAGAATGACAGAAAGAAATCTGGTGGCTGGATGGCTTGTTAGGATGGGTACATGGATACCATGCATCTGGCTTGCTTGCTGAGATCCCACTCACTTGAGCGAAGACCAAGACACATTGCTGTACGATGGGTGAGCTGTTGTGCAGCTGCTGATCCCAGCCCACTCCACCACTGCAGCCCCCTCCCACTGACAACCCATGGGATAATTATTGCCAGGAAACACTGAAATGTGACAATATACTTAAGTAGTTATAAGTAGTTTGCAAAACAGGGCCTCTGAGTTAGAAATGAATGAAATGGGCCTGAACAGAAGTTTTCCATTTTAACAGAAAACCCAGGATTAATGCAAAAAGGGGTGAGAGTTTCCCAGAGAACTTTACCACTGACAGAACAACAAACGTATTTTAGGTCTATATTCACCAGGTGATCAGTCTGGACAGTGTTTTCCCAGGTAACTGCTTTAACCATATTCCCAAGACATGCTACACAGGGCATTCACATCAGCATACTGTGCATTGCTTTAGAAACATGGAACTGTCTTTACCATTCTTTCCGCCTTCTCACTTTCCTTCATTTTAGCCAATGCCTTTTTGAGCTCCTGGGATGTGAATGAATTTGAGTCAATATCCATCTTGTCCAGCCTTGCAGAGGAAACAAAAAAAAACATTACACGAATGAACAATTTTATCTGTAACATTTTCATTGTAATATATTAGCAGTGGATAATATCAGGTGAAAAAGAGCTAAGAGAGCTAGACCAGCACATATCTCACTTAAAACATCCTGGAAAAGCTCCACACTCAACAAAAGGTTAGTCCCAGTGCTGTATTTTTTGTGTGCTTTGCAGACACCTCACCTTGACAGTCACAAAAGGCTTCAGAATCTGCATGCAGACCCAAAATCTCAAGCTTTAACACAGCAAGAATCGCTGATTAATTTATGCCTCTGCTTTCATGTAGGAATACAGAAAAATAGGAAATGTTCATGTGAAAAAAGGAAAAAGCACCACTGTGTCACTAGATCGTTGCTAAGGAATCGCAAGCTTTAGCAGAGATATACAGCTGAAGTTCTGGTGATCATCGCATGCTGTAACTTTATTACAGCAAGCCTAAGTCCAACCAGAGATTTCACAAAAATGCTAACATGATAAATAATTTGTTGCTTTTTTTGTTGATCATATTGGCCCGGGGAACTTATCTAAGCCGTAAACACTCCCGTACAGGAAAAAAAAAAAAAGGAAAGCCATCCACTGAGGCATCATGATGTTAATGAGCTCCATACCCCAAAAAAGAGGAGCTCAGGGAGCAAGGGAAAGGCTATCTGCAATGCCAAACCCCTGCACTTCAGGAAGGAAAGTTCCCAGTAGTAACTGGACATGTCTTTGTTAAGAGTGTGCCAAAGGGAAAGTCAGCATGAGAGAAACTTTAACATAAACCTGGGTGCAGGGAAGGCTGTGTGATCGAAGGGGAACATCAGCAACAACTCATGTGTAAATGAATGCTGCAACCCTCCTGAGAGCACCAAGCAAAAACCATACTGGATTGGACTCAGGTCAACACAAACGAAGCCCCTCACAGCTGCTCTGACGGTTTAAGCTTAGAAACTAGTTTCAGCCTGATTGCTGTAGATATTTCAAAAGAAAAAATGTCATTCAGAGAAGCCAGGTTGCAAATTTGGTTTTGGCAGCATGGCACAAGAAGCCATAAAGGCATCTCTGAATACCCACTCAGGGCACTTCTACCACCACCCAAAGGGATCACAAAGGATGGAGGCCAGGTTTCAGCACGACTAAACCCGTAAACCAGCAATTAAGTCTCCGGAAGACACAGCAATTGAGTGCCCCAGGGAAACCTGGCTGCTAATAAAAGACACAAAATCCCTCGTTTGGCTCTACGCAGCGTGAAGGCAGGTGCTTTGCATCAACTGTACCTTCTTCTTCTTTTCTCTTCTCTCATGTCGCTTTTTCCATTTTCCCTGTCTGGAAGCCGGGCTTCTCTGTCTCCTGTCTGCAGGTTGAGTCGTACGTGCGACCCTGCAGGAACGGCCTGACCTACAAACAAAGGTCAGATGCTTTAGGCCACGCACACCATTACAGGTTTGCACACAAAGGGCAAACTGAAGTCACACGCTCCTGCTCGAAAGAACCACACAAAAACAAATAAATAAATAACTAACACACACACACACAAAAAAAACTCATCCTGCACGGTGAGAGAGAGGCTATTGAGTGCTGGCCACCCGACCCTCCGGTAACGTCCTTGTGCCACAAGTGCTGTTGTGGCACACCTTGCAGAAACGCCACGCTGACCTTACCCACCGATTCCTAAGCAAGCATTAATAATCTACATCAGGAGTAGATTTTGAGCCTATTTGGAGAAAGGGGAATAGGCTGCTGAATATGGGTAGGCAGCATAAAAAACAGCTGCCAAAATGAAATCAAAGCATACATCAGAGTACAGCCTGGTGTGCTGAATATCAAGTGTACCGAGGCGAGGTTGTGTTGGTTTGGAAATATTGTATTAAAAGGAATAACTGATCACTACTACCTGCCAACAAAAATATACAGAATACATTAAGCTTTGCTTTTAAATGCACAAAAGTTGGGAAATTCAGTGTTTTTTCGTGGTCACAATTCACCACAAACACATCATGACGTCCACCTGTTGCACAGGGATGGAGAGATGACAGTATTTGGCGGCTTCTTCTTGATTTTGCTTCCTTTCCTCTTAATGCAATAAATTTGCCTGCTTAAGAAAGCAGGATCACAGCTGAAAGAACACAGACATCTCAGCTGCACACACCCAGAAGTATACGGACAGACACACAGCCGCTCACGCTCTTCTCCATGAAGATTCCCTCTTCAGTTTTTCCTTCATTTCCTTTTAGCTAAAAAGATGCCTAGAATAAACCAACACAGCACGTAGGAGACAGGTAGCATCTCCTATCAAAGGGAAGTGAAGAAAAGGATAATTATTTTGTACAATAAATCCATGTTCTCATAAACAAAATCCTCTAATCTAGGGAACCTCTGGACTGATTCCACCTCTTGAAGACCAAAGAGACATGTCACTGATCAAAGGATGCGGTGCTTGCTTTGCAAGATCCGAATGTTTGTCACAATTCAGATAAAAACATTTCAAAGCCGAAAGCCATGCAGCAGGTACAAATGCTTTCATAAAAAGGAGAAATCCAATTTGGAGGATTTCTGGGTGCATTTCTGATAGCTGTTCTTTCTCTCCCACCACATCCTTTCAGCAGGATGTTGCACTGGTTTGATACATGAAGGGACTGATGTGTCTGTCTGTCTTAAACCAAGCAAAGACAGGCTAAATGCGCCTCCCCTGCATGCAGGTGCAAGGCACACGGCCCACGGGCGAGCCTCATGACCCAACCCCTCCACTGCTCCTTCACTTGTTACTCCTGGGAGCTTCAGTCTATGTGCCTGCGCAGAGAGGAGCGTGTTCCCATTTTCAGAAGGGGAGCTGTGCAGCAACGTGCTGTGGTGGCCGAGCTGTTCCCCTCGCAGGCCGTGCAGCTGGGACGTTGCTTGAGGCAGGGAACTGCCAGCAAGAAAAAAAAATAAGGTATAAAGTGGCATTACATGCTGAACATACGGGATGCCTTCCTCCTCCACGGGCTCAACCATCACTTGGCTGAGGAGATGGCGAGGAAAAAGCCAGGTCCTTCCCATCACCGAGCGAGAGGCTCTCCTCACCGGGTCAAAAGCACTCAGGCACCCAGGTTGCAGCCACGGCATCTCCTCAAGCAGCTCCCGATCTGTCGAACACAGCCAGAAATAAATGTCCCTGTTACAACAGTACAGTATATTCTGGCTTTCATGTTGCTGGTGCATCTGGCCACATTAGTTCACTCTGTTGCCAGGGTAGAGGAACAAGGCTGACGGGCTTTACTTAAAAGAAACATAAAAAGGCAAAGCACTGGAGCAGCCTCCGGTAGGGCTGGATGACTCCCATGTGACCAGTCCTCCCAGTTGCTATTTTCAGCAAGCAGTAAATAAAAGAGGATCTGAATCCCAGCGTGCATGAACTCACAAATCCAGCATGACTGAATTAAGGACGTTGCCATCAGAGAAGACACAAACCTTTCTACTTCTGCTTCTTCGCACTTTCCCAAACAAAATTTGACTAAGCCTGTCCAAACCCCAGAGCAGAAATCTCGGCTCTGATGTATTTAAACGGCATTCATTGCTGCAGGAATTTCTTCTTGCCACTGTGCACAGCAGCACAGGTTCATGCCACAGCAGGACAAACATATTACCTTTTTAAACAAACCAGGAAAGACATCTCTGTTTGCAGTAAAAAGATTCGCACAGTCACCTAAAATATTCCAGATGTTTGAGCAGGGTGAGGTCTTCAGTCTTGTTTAGTTTGGGATATGTTAAAGTATTATTCATAAAGTTTGTTTCAGGGTGGGTTGACTTGAATAATGTGATTAAAATTGCTGATTTGAACGAGCAAGCTGGAAATCTTGAATTTTAATCTTGTTTCGGTACGTAGCTTCTAGACATTTCCTTTAAAAACAGTTGATTCTCTTTGATTCCTATAATTTGATACTATTCAACAACTAGGAGCATGCACCGAAGCTATACATATGTAAGCAATTACCCAGCTTAACGTTCTGTTGATACAGAATCATAGCCTTAATAGCTTTTTTTTCCTAGAGGAATTCATTTTTACTTATTGTTTGTATTAAGTTGCATTTGGAAACCAAAACTCAATTAAAAACTGTAACAATTTTACATTTAAGCGATTTTCTGACCTTTTTTTCTGCTTGATGCCTCAGAAAAATAGCAGGTGATTACCCCAACAGGTACGCACTGCGCGCCTGAGCACTGAATCACAGCTCCCACACAGCCTCACCTTGCAGACACCCCAAAATCCTCCAGCTGCTCCATCTCCTCCGTCCTACTGCCTCATTCCCTCGATGGGGAAGGAGGGGTTTCCATTTAATTAATTTCTCAGCTCTGAATCACCTAACTGGTGAGTAGAAAGAGCTGCCTAAAGCGTGAAAACCCCTCTGCGAACCCGCAGAAAAGGCTACAGAGCTGCTGCTGGAGGAAACCAACAAACTCCTTCCCCCGCATCCAGTCCGTGTTCCTCACACCTTACACAAAGCCCACCCTTGGAACTTTTTAGACCGTAATTTAAAGGATTGGAATAAGCACAATTGCTTTAGCTTGGGCTTGCTCTGCTCGCCCAGGAAAAGAAGCCCCCAGCTCTAAGCAGGCTGCCAAACCAGACCCGAGCGGCGTGCCCAGTTCGTGCTGGGTTTCGGAGGTCTTGCTGGTGCCTGAGCATTCATCATGTTGGGATGCGTCCTGTCTGTCTTGCAAGTTGCTTAAAGTGACACCGAGGAAGAATTTAATTTATAGCCCTATTCTTTTAATCTTGGACAGCCAGATTTTTTTCAGACATCCGTTTATTCCTCCTTATAATATATTAGATGGAGTAACTGCACCAGAGTCAGCTTCGAGGCAGCAACTCACTCTCAGGGGTTCTGCTGACATTTATAAACTGATCCTATTTCTCTCTTGTGTTTTATGTTATCAGCTAAACCTGTCGGCTTAAATTATTGCCTTGTAACCAAATCACAGTTATCTATTATTCTGTTATGTGTACGTTTCTGAAGCTCTGTACCTATATCAAGTTTTGCAGGGGCTGAAAACAAGACTACAAATAAATAAACAAATGGAAAACACAACGAACTTTTGTCGCCCACAGCTAAGGGAAGAAGCAGGCACGCAGAGTATCTGAAGGCAGTGAGCTGCTGTGCTGAAGGTGTCACGTAACATCTAGGTGAGCCCACCTCAACTTTCCTGGACAAGGATCAAATGCCAGCCACGTTTCCTCACGAAAAAGAAAGGTGCAATCCTGCCCAGCACCTTTCCAGCACTTTACCCCAGTTAGTGCTGGCCACTGCTGGCCTGGTTTGGCATCTCTGCATGGGGACAAGGCGGTGCCACAGCTCGATATACAGCAGTAAGAAGGCATTAAAAATAATGGGGGAAGTTTTACATCATGTATACACATGCAGACCTCATACAGAGGTCTGCAATATCCCACTAAGTTTCCCCATCTCCTGCCCGCCTCCAACTCGACCTGTGGTCCATCGATGTGCCCAGCATGAGCAGCACAACATGGACATGAGATTGTGCCAGGAACACCCTCCTGCTCCGTCCTGTCCCCGGCAGCTGAGCATTGCTCTGGGATGGCTTCTGCCAGCAGGAACAGGGCACTACAGCATCAGGCAGCCCCTCGGCCCCTGCTCCTTCACATCCTCCTGTCTGCTCACTCCCCAGCCAGCATCCTCATTTGCCACTGGAAAAAAATGAAATATCTATTCAGTGTGAAAACAACCCACCGTTACAAGTCAGAGACTGGCTCCATAGTTCTTGGAAATCACCTTGGTGTCTGAGAGAGCATCAAATAAGATCTACCTTTCCTTGCTCTTTGTTCATTTCGGTGCAGGAGAGTGACGGGAAGGGGCTTTCTCTCTGATACAGGCAACAAAAGAATCTGCAAATCGATACCTGAATGTTCCCAGCAAAACAAACTGGCAACGCTGCAATACTGAAAGCAATGAGGCTGCACAAGAGTGGCAGAGCATCCTCAAGAAGCGATCTGATGACACCACATCTCCACCTTCAAATAAAATAATGATTAAAAAGCACCAGGAGACAAACCCCAGGAAGCGGCACAGCTTCCCCCTGCTGTGGCCCAGGAAGCACCAGTGCCACGGCCGGGCACTGAAGGGATGCTGGGGCATCCCGCTGTCCCCTGAAGCTCCGAAATGCCATAACCAGCCAAGAGGCAACACCAGGACTATCCCCGGTGGGGCTCAGATCAGAAAGAGCCGCAGCCCCTTTGCTGCGGGGGGCAGGGGACAGAGCCCAGGCTGCAGCTAGGGGACAACTTGCCCAGGGATGCTCAGGCAGGGCGGTGACGACAGCCCCGGCACCTCCCAGGCTGCCTGCACTGCTGCGGGCTCTGCATGCGGAGCAGGTGGGATTTTACACGAGCAGCCAGGTGAGCTCTGACGCCCGTTTCCCACGGTGAATGCTGTGCTCAGACAAAATCATAGGAACCAGCCTTAATCTGGAGGGGTTTGGTGTGTGTGCTCCGACTCCGGCCTCACTGCTTAGCAGTGGTGAGCAAGGAGGCAGCCAGAGCCTGTTTTTTTTTTTTCTGTAAGGCTGAGTCACAGCACTCCTCGGACTGCTTGTTATTTCCAAACAGAACATTTTTACATACAAAAGGAAGAGAAGATGTGTAGCAGGCACAGGTCAAGAAGAGATGGATTACTGATGGGAAGAGGAAGCACAGAGCCTGAATCTCATTTTGCTATTTCCTGCACTTTTTTTTTTTTTTTCTTTTCTGCTTAGCTTTCTGTATTAGTTCATCCAGCACTCCCAGCTCCTCCCAGGTAAGTGCCACCTGGAAAGGGAATTAATATGCTATTTATCACCTCTTAGGGTTGGGAGAGGTTTAGCAGCATGAGGCCCCAAAACTCCCCACAGGAGCTGCCCCAGCAGCCCCAGGCATTTGTTAGTCACTGGAATGGGCTTGAAGTCACCATCCCTGGAGGTCTTTAAAAGACGTTTAGATGTAGAGCTTAGGGATATGCTTTAGTGGAGGACTTGGTAGTGTAAGGTCATAGGCTGGACTCAGTGATCTCAGAGGTCTCTTCCAACCTAGATGACTCTGTGCTTTCCCACTGCCCTTCATTCGCAGCACAGGCAGCGAGGAAGCTCCTGCTCCAGCACTCACGTTCACGCTGAAGTGTCAGCTCCCGTGGTGCTGGATCGAGGGCTTCATGCAGATCCTGCGGCCCCTCTCTGTACCAGTTTCCACCAGTTCTGCACTTCTGCTGGGAAATGACACCCTTTGTGAAGGCAGGTCCTACTTGCTGCCCATCGTTCCCTGCTTTCTGAGGTCTGCACAGTCAGTGACAGCAGGGGCTCTAATTACCCACTGTAATTAATTAGAAACTCTTTTTCATAACTACTATACACATGCCATGTTCATAAACTGTTTCTTAAGGATGTGCTTGTGGCATCTGTAGGGGATCGCATCTCTTCCAGGGCTGCCTGGATGGCTGACAGCATCCCTGGGCTGCTTCTGCCTGCAAACAGAAAGTTCGTGTAGTGTCAAGCTGCTTTCATCACTGTTATTTTGTATTATTATTGCACCTGGGAGACCTCAGTACGGACAAAGATTCTGCTGTGCAAAGTACCTACAAGAACAAAGAGACAGCACTTCTTGGGATTGCAGGGGAAACCATGATAGAGGAATTTTGTCCTTATGGCAAGACCAAACAACAACTCAAATTGTTTTCTTTTGTTCTGCAGAGTGCACAGACAAACACAGAGCATGACGGGCCTGCTCCCAGGCTTGGTGATGCCGAGGGGAACCCACCCCTGGGGCTGAGCCATGGGTGAGCACGGTGTGCAGCCCGCTGAGAAGCCCCGTGGGGTGCACGGCCCTGCCTGTGTGCTCTGGAAGGACTCCCAAGCCTCTCTGCAGGGTAGCGCTGCTGCAGCATAAAACTACCAAACCCCAAAGTGTCAGGTGTTTAACTTCTTACTCAAGATAAGCAAAACTGTTCTAAATTGCATGAACACAGGATTACTACAGTGTTACGGGCATCGATACCCCACAAACTGCCAGATGTAGGGGCTGCATCCCTTTGACCTCACTAGCTCTCAGCAGCATCTTGCACCAGCATCTTCCAGGAAAGGCTGACTCTGATGAATTATCGAGAGACTGAATGAACAGTTTTAAAAAACAACCAGGATGTTTCACATAAAAGACACTTAGTCGGTCCGTTTATCTGACAAATTCTTCCTGTAATACTCCAAGCTATGCTAATAAACACCCTGCGAGTCAGCCTGTCAAAATGGTGATGTCTAAATACAGGATCTCCAACCCTGCTTTTGCTCCACTCTGAGCAGGGACAGAGCCATCTGAAACGCCTTCCAGCTCACCAAGGGTGAATCCGTTCCCAGCTGCTGGCAGCAAAGCCACCCCAGGAGAACCCCACACCACTGCACTGATAGACACCAAAGTGCCACCCTGTCTGCTCTCGCCCAGGGGTCCCAAAGAAGCAGCCCCATTTTCAGCTGGATTTAGACCATAAACAGTGCGCAATGAAAGGGCTGTTCCCCATTCATTTCTCATCTGGTGAGATGGAAGTTACTTACTGGTGCTTACTGGGCCATTGCCTTCCAGTGGCTGATGCCATGGGGATTGCTGTGTGGGCTCAGAGCGCTCAGGGCGCCGTAAAACCAGGATTACAGAGAGACAAGTGCCCACGGCAAACTCCTGGAGAACTTTATCTTTCTTCCATCATACGATTTTAATGGCAACAGCTTGCGTGCTGCAGTAATGATGAGGCCTTTAAACACCATCCGTCAGGCCTACAGCTCAAACGCTTGTTTATCTGGAAAAGGATTTAAAGCTCCTCTTTTGTTCTAGTGCAGGGAGGTCTTTGTGATTTGTTTCCCTCAGCATATATAATGAAAATGTTTTTAAAATGTCTTCAGCATCCAATCCCTCCTTCCGTGATTCGACCTGCAGCTAAAGGAGAACAAAGCCTTGCGAGGAAGGCGCCCTCCAATAAGTAATACTTGGTTAGACATGTGAAAGCATCAGTTAAATTTGGACACTCAGCTGGACCACTGCTTACGCCTGCCAATTTGAGCCGAGCCAGCTCTCTCCCACTGCAGCACTATTTGTGCTCTCTCAATTACCGGAGAGCGCCGGGAGCCGGGTTATTCAAACTCGCTGTGCCCTGCGAGCACCGGGCTCCAGCTCCTGCCAAACCCACCTGCTGCCTTGGCTCGGCTTGGCCTCCAGGAGAGCAAAACAAGAGCCGAGCTAGCTACCAGGCTGAAAAGCCACCAAAACTCCAACACCTCATGGCAGGAGGAACCACAGAGGATGAGAGAGCCAGTGGTCAAGCACAGGGCAGAGAACGCGTCTCCTGCAAGGTGTCTGCTGCTTTCTGGGATGCTCTGAGACAGGGAGCAGAGGCAGACACTAGCGAGGAAGAGTCATCGGGAAGGAGTGATGGGAGGGCTCCCAGAGGACGTATGGTGCCTCTCTGATGGGAGTCACTCCTGTAGCATCTGTTGATGTATCTGCTGCTGCTGCCAATAGAGAAAAGCTTCAGATGGCACGGAGCTCCTCGCCACAAGTGCTCCTGCCCTTCCACCTCCCTCTCTGCAAAGGCTTCTCTCTTGCTTGCACTAGAGCAGCAGGAAATGCACCAGGAGAAGAAAAATAGTAGCACAGAGGAAGAGTTGCCCTTTTGTAAACTTGGCAGAAACATGTTTTTACTTTATAAGCAAAACTTTAGCTTCGGCTTTGAGCCAGTCATTTCTTATGCCTTACCACACAGCCTTGGTTACAGCGTGATGCATGTGTTTAGTGATTCTATACGAAGCACTTAATTTATTTTCTGTTCTCATATTGGGCTCGATTCTGTGAATGCTAGCAGTCTGGAGAGTTTAATCCCCCAAAGGTCCAGGCAGCAGAAGAAAAGCGGGGATGGGAGGTGTGCAGCCGCACTCGGACCATTTCAGCTACCAAACGGCACGCTGGGCTGCACGGACGCTGGACTGACCTCTGCCTCGCCACGTCGGCATCAAACAGAACCATTATTTGCAAAAGCCAGTTGTAATTCCTCACCAGCTCCCCAGGTTATTTATTCTTAAGCCTAAACTACTTCATAATGTCACTGCAACCTGTTAAATAATTGTCATCCCACAGGTGTATTTGTTACACTTGAAAGCCCATCTGGGATGCTGCACGCTTATCTACATTCCGGGAAGATCAATGCAGAATGTAGGCAGAAAAGAAAAATGAGGATGACCAGGAGAACTGAGAATCTAACGGAAGGAGCAGGGGATGATATTTATCCTGCCTAATTTTAGGAATCTAATAGTTAGATACTTTTCCTGAGCTAGGCAGCACTGGCTTCTTTACTGTGAAAGACATTTGCACCTCCAAAACATCATCAACCACAGCTGTCTTCAACATCTGTCCTGGAGAAGGAGAAATCACCCTCAAAGAGCCTCTCTTTCTCTCTCCAATGAGCACTGATACGACCACCACAGATGAACACAAGGGCAGAGAAAATTGCCCTCAAGGAACCCGGCGATGCAGAGGCATGACAAGGACAAGTGCTCTCTCGGGAGGGATAATCTGGCAGGACCAATGCTGGTGCCAGATGCAGGGGTCCTGAGCTTGGTCACGCTGAATCAGCGGCTGGAAATGAGAAGCTGAACCCTAAGATTGTGCAAAAGGAGGAGAAAGGGGCAATAAAAAACAGCAACAAAATAAAAAACCACAAGCCTGTTTTCGAGGGGAAGGCTGGGAAGCTTCTGCAGGGGTTCTCCATGACTGGCTCTCAGTGGTCTCTGTTCCCCTCCCCACCTTCTGCATACGTAAAGCAATCAAGGCTGAAATGGAAAAGGCAGACACGTACCACAGAGGAGTAACAACCTCCCTCTTCACAGCTCCAGCCATCCCTGGGAGCGTTTCAGGACACGCTGTGCTGCTGGCAGAGCAGGCGGCGTGTTGACTCGGACTGCCAGGCCACGAGATGCGTGTCAGCTGGCCCGGCGCATGCCTGCACCGCAGCAGCCACGTTACATCCCAGCACCCAAGCTTCCCCCAGCCTAAAGCATCCACCGGAGCCAAGAGAGTGCAGGTCCGCAGGCAGTTGGACAACATCTCCCCACAAGGTGCCTGATCCGAAAGGCACGGCTGCGAGACGAGCAGAACGCAGCGAAGGCACCGTCTGCCAGCTCTGCTGCCAAGCTAGAGGGAGAATGAATTTGAATAATAAAAGCTGGAATAAGGAGATGCCTTGGAGAGCGTGTTGGTATAGTGCTTTCCTAAGCTTCAATTTAAAGCCTCATTTCTATAGCTAATGCAGTCGTAAGGGACATTAGCCTAATTTTTGTCAAGAGAACTTGTCAACACTGCAGTATTTAAGACAGGCTAAGGACTTGTTTTATCTCGTAGATAGATCACTACGAAAGAAAGTAGTTGTGCCGCTCTCGGTTCATAGCAAAATAAATTGTCATTCTCCCTGGGCCTCAATGGGGGAATGGAGGATGCTTTTTTAAAAAATAAATAAATAATTTTTAAAAGGTGCATGTGAGCAGCCCTGCATTTTGTTCAGGGTGCTGTGCACATGCTGCAGCAGAGATCGGGTCCAAACCAACAGCAGGATTAGGTAAGGGAACCTACGGGGAAGTGCTTTCACACCCAAGACATCAGTCTCGTCCTTTCCTTTCCTTATGCGTTAGGTAAAACATTTGCCCTAGTTCCTGAAGGGTCTGCTGATGGTGCTCACCAGTTTAACCACAGATTACCAGAGGACTGATTTCAGGGCTACACCGAGAAGACTGGTGGTGGAGGTACAGAATTGGCTTTGCCTCCTCAGCTGCTCCAGCAGGAGGCTGAAATGGAAATTGCCTGGGCTGCTTTTAAGTGATGCTCCATGGGTGAGTCAGCAGAAAGCAAAGGACAGAGGCTGTAACCTGCATCTTCAGAGAAAAAAAAAAAAACTCATTTGCACGAGCCTGTTCCCATCATACCCCTGCTAATATCTTTGGCATCTGTCACGGTAGAGTCATTCAAGTGATACAAACTGCAAGCGCCTGAATACATTCCAGCAAGCCACCCCTGGCACACGCTCCCTTTGTCCCAGCAAGGCTGCTCCCACACCGCTCCTCCTTCCCTGAGGGACAGCAGCTCCTGCAAGACTCCCTTGACATCCAGGGGGCTTATACTTCAGCTGCACAGCACCAAACTGGAGCTTTTTAAAAGAATTTACGTGTTCGTGCAAGCCTGGGTGCATTAGTGCTGGCACGGCTTCGTGCTACCCACATGCCAGCCTCAGAGCTGTATTCGTACCAAGTCTCAGATAACAACATTGATGCCATGGCATCAACACCAGGGCAGGAGCTGCAGCCTCCCCAGTGCAAAATGCCCTCTTCTTTGCAGGAGCACCGTCTGGGGCTGCGGGCTGACAGGCAGGAGGACAGCTCTGCTCTGCTACAAATTCTGCACTCGCAGAAGAGCTAAATCATTACGATGGCCAGAAATGTCCCTTGGGAAGGAAATCCTCTCAAAGATAAATCAATAACTCAGTGTAATTTTAGCATGCAGCCAGGAGAATTTACATTGCCAGGAAGGCTGAGAGCACTGCCACGGAGACAGAGCTGCAGCAGCATCAAATGTCCCTGAAGCGCTCCCCCGAGCGAGAGCCCAGGCTCTGGGTACTGATCACAATGCCAGGAGCTTCACAAGAGCCTGGCCTCTGGTGTGACAGCGCTGCTACAGTCCCAGGGGGACGTGGCAGCAGGCAGGGATACGGCACAGTAAAAGTCCCTCGCAAGGAACCTACCTCTCCCCAGCCGTACTCCTCCAAGGCCACGGCAGAGCTGGCAGACACTGTGGGATCTTAGGGGTAAGAGCAGGCAAGCACAAAGCTCGAGTTAAAGACAAGCACAGGGCACAGGGAAAGCATTACGGCTGCTGTCGTTACCCTCTGGCTAGGGTTACAGAGGTTCCCACCAGCCAGAGCATCTGCAAAATAAGGCGAGACAGTGATGTGCTGCAGAATGTGCTGTGATTAATGAGACTGCAATTTACGTAATTATATTAATGCAAAGTACACTTGGACCAGTAAGTTCAAGGAAACTAATGACACTTTACGGCGCAGTTCAACACTGAGCAGTAACTCTGGCAAAAAGAGGGGAAAAAAATAAGAACCCTAATTATTCAGCAGTTCTTCTCCTCGCAGATTCTCAGGGTCAGCTTGGAGGAGAAGGTGGCCTGAATTATATTTTCGTTTCCAGAACATCAACAGAATCGCTAACTAAGTTCCAGCGGCAAGGTCGAAGCCTGCCCGTCGTTATGCATGCCGTCCCCCTCCCGACTGCCGGCTCCAGCACCGCCGTCAGCAGGCAGGTCTTGGGCTGGCAGAGCCTTCTGAGAGCGGGCTCAAACCACCGGCAGCCGATGATGCTCCTCCAGAGACACCTTTTTGCTCTGGTTCCCAGCACGGGTAGATGAATTACAGCAGCTAATTCCTTCGAAGCTAAAAGCGGTCTCCGTGAAGAGCAGGACTCGAAGCTTGCTGAAGTTAAGCTCGACAAGTAAACACCTCAATCCCTCCGGCAGCAATTTGCTGTATGCCCACACCACTCCCATATTGTGACCAAACCACCAGGCAGATGCGGAGCCTGTGCTGCTAACGCACCAGGTCTGGAGATGTCCTTCTTGCACACAGGTTGAGCAGCAAACATGTCCATAGCTGCCTGGGGAACCGGAGCAGGGCCGCTCAGCGCAGCAGGAGGATGTGGATGTGCCAACTCTTGCCATGCCTCACACTCTCCTTCAGTCCCATCAGGTTCTCAAACGGAGATGCTCACACTGCGTAAGTGCTGACACCCCCCGCGTGCCTATGTCTGCAAATCGGGTTTTACAGCAGCTCCAGACGGGGCTGTTTCCACACTATTCCATCAAGACTTGGATTTTTCCCCTCCGAAACGCTAAGGGCTGTTAGCAGAGCTGACCCAAAGGGGAACGGAAGGGTTGGCACCAGCACTGAGCCAGAGCTGGAGATGTGCAATGACCACCCCAAGGAGAAGCACGACATCCCATTATGTTCCTACAATACAGGCCATGAGGCTGTCCAAGAAGTCACTGCAGAACAAACTTGCAACAATAGCACCACACAAAGACACCTCCATGCCCAACACAGAACTGCACCAAACCCCACCAGAACACCTTACATGGACGGTCACATGCAGGGGGTCAGGAGCCCAACACCCAGGGGCTACGAGGAGGTAAAGCTCCCCAGCTAGCTCCTGGGCTCGGCAGCGTCCTGCAAGACGGAACATGCAAAAAGCCAACTTGATGAGTGGGAAGACACATATAAAGTAATCTGTCACATGGCAATTTGTGTGCACCCAAATGTCCTGCAACACAATTAGAAATCAATAGTGAGAAGTCGAAACCCTCAACCACACAGTAAAATATAAAGAACACTTGTAACATTGATTTTTTTAAAAGTGCCTAAGAGAAGACAGTTGTGAAAGAGCCTGAGAAATCAAAGCAAAATGCCTGAATTGAAGCCCTTTTTCTTAAAAAGACATTAATAATGGATTTTCAATACAAGAAGAAAAACTGAAACCCACACCAAATTCTCCTGGTAATAACAGCTTTCTGCAAAGCCCAGCTATTAACGTAACAGGGACGTCCATCAATCAAGCATGCAGAAAGTACTTGGAGAGCTAAAAAAGGAGCAAGCAAACATCTGCTTTTGGCAACTTAAATTTTGCCCTTAAATGCAAGAACACAATAAATTATTGCAAGGTTGGGCTTGAACTCATTTTCTTCCATCCTGGACAAGTAAATGCTGAGTGTGGGGGTAAAGGTCCTCAAGCACGCCGCTCTGCGATTTGTGTCCAGGAGAAACTCAGAGAAACAGGCGTGATTTCATCTGTAGACTAAGAAACACTTGAAAAACATCTGTGCCTTTCTCAGAACCAACACCACAGTGTGTTCCCAACAGCAAACAAGTGGCAACACCTGCAGCGAAGTGACAGTGAACGACTCTTTGAGCCAGCAGATTTAGCAACTACCTTTTTGTAGTTAAGGAAGTTCCTCTGAACTCTTCTGCACCCCCAGCCATCCTAAAGCTGTCCAGGGCTCTGTTTACAAGCTGAAATGATACCAGGGTGGGATGAAAAGGCATCGAGCTTGCTCTGAGCTAACAGTCACATTCCTCCTCATCTCAGCTCTTCTCTTCCCGTTTCCGTGCGGTCCCCACGGGAAGCTGCAGTAATTAAGACAGGTCTTTGGTGCCTGCGCTTCCCAGGGCTCACATCTCTGCAACGCTTCGCTCTGCAGGTCTGTCCTCCCAGACAAGCACTGTCTGACTGGGGTGTTAGCAGCAGACCTAACAACTGCGGGATTTACACCGAAAAACAACAAACAACAACCAACCAGAGGGCAAAGAAAGTAACTGAGGAGCTCCTATACCTCTAATATTTCCTCTTTCTTTAAACAAACTGGGTCAAAACAAGTGCTGGAGCTAATGAACAGAATTTACTGATTCAACGAGAAACTGTAGGCACCGCTGCAACTAAGTCTTAATATATTCTGAAGAGTGACACTATAAAATGACATATGGAAGTCTGTATTTATTGTCTCCCCATGCTTTCTGTATCCAAGGTGCTATGTTACACTTAATAACAGCTTTTCTCCCCAGCTGCCAGTGTTGCAAATCCTGCCTGACACCTGACAAGCGAACGGTTGGGGTTAGCCTACCCCCCCAAGTACACACCACTCGATACAAAGCTCTAGCCCTGTGCGGAGGGATGAGTGACTAAAGCAGCACTGCCCAGGGGAGGCACAGGCAAGTACAGACCATCTCCTCATGTGCTGGCTCTGCAGGGCTCACTGAAGCAGCAGCAGCGTCCTTTGGGCCCTCCTCCATGGACTGGACTGAAGCAGAGCAGCAGCAGCTGTCGTAGGGAGGCACCTCCAGCTCTGTGCGAGGGTGCCCAGCTCCGCTCCCTGTGACGTGCATCTCAAGGGCCCCGCATTTAGCTTTCAGACCTTGGACACAACCTTCCTCAAATGTGGTCTTTACCGAGTGTCACGTTTTACCTGTCTGCAGGGTATTCTTTAGTCTGAAAGAAATTCACCTTTGCACTCAGGCTGTACATGGGCCGTGCCTTGGGCTGTGGATGGGTGCTTGACAAAGCTGCTGTCGTCCCCCCCTGCCTGCATCATCTGCACTGCGGAGGAGACGAAAGAAATCATGTAAACCACCTCTAGTCCACTTGAAGAAAAAGAAAAATGATTTGTGGTGTGTTTTTTTTTTATTGAGTATAGATGAGAGTCAACAGCGAAAACAGGCAGTGTAGGTGGTTTGACCTAAACCAAGGGCCTTTGTTGTAGGAAATGAAGGGGAGCGTACACACTCGCTCCCTGCAGAGCAGCTGCATTAACACCTCTCACCAACACAGCTTGATTTGGACGAGCCTCGGCTTTTCCTTCTCTTCTCCTTGCCAGCAAACCCGGACTTTCCTGCAGGCAGCAGGCAAAGATACCAGCTCTTCTCTGGCTGCAGCCTCGCCCTGCTCCTCTTGCAAGACAGGTCCTTTCCATTCTGGAAAGAAAGCCAAAGTTCTGGAAAAGAGCACCTGAGGATATCAAAGTAGGTGGAAAGATGATAAAACATGACTTAGGATGAGAACAGTGAAAAGCTTCTTGCCTTATCTTCCAGCAAAGGCTCTGGTCCCCAGGGGTGCCTTGGCTATGGCCTCAGGCTCCAGCCCTTCTCGGCCCCACATCTCCCCAGTAGCTGCTCCCAGTCACCACTTTGTTGCCTCTCTTCAGGGGGTCTGCGGCAACTCTTGCCATGTGTGCTTCATTTGGGTTTCAGCTGATGTTGGCAGGACGGAACAGTCAGCGTCACTACCAGGTCTTGCAGCTCATGTGGAGCCCAGATTATATCTTGTCTTGGGAAAGGCACCATCTTATAGAGTCCTACAATCTTATAGAGTCCTACAAGGCCCCTCGGGAGATCATCCAACCCAAGCCCTCCTCAAGCAGGGCTTGAGGATTGGATTTGGGCATCACCAAGGACGGGGATTCCACCACCTCTCTTGACAACCTGGTCAAGCATTCCATCACCCCACACTACAACAGATTTTTCTACATTTAAACAGAGTTCCTTCTGTTTCATTTTGTTCCCATAACCTCTTCTCCTGTGATGGGGCACTGCTAGCAGAAGAGGAAGGCCCCTTTCCCTCGCTCTGCTGGCAGTGCTGTCCTCACGCAGCCCAGGAGCCTGCTGGCCACCGTTGCCCCAAGGGCACACTGTTGGTCTGCGTTCAACCCCGCATCCCCCAGGCCCCCCAGGTCCTTCATCATCTGCCGCCTTATTACAGCTCTGCACTCGAGATACCGAGTGGTCCAATCACTTCTGCACATTACCAAGTGCAGAACAGGGAGGCAGCTGTAGTTACCAGTAGCCTGGTTAGCAGGTTAAATGGCAGTATAACGGATGAAGAACAGGTGGGTTTCATTTCAAATAATAAACAGATTATATCAAAAAGGTAAATGCATCTTAAAAACGGTCTGGAAGATAACTTAAAAGGTGCTTTTGGAGACACCACCAGACAGAAGCAGAAAGGTTTCACTTTGGCTGCAAGACACATGCTAAAAATAAAACCTGGTCCGGGGTTAAAATGTAAATTGTTGGTTAGATCTATTTATTCACACCCTGCAGTGATGGCAGAAACATGCAGCTTGATGTTTTTTCTTTTACTTTGTAGGATCATAGGCACAGCCCTGTTATTGCCATTGCTGCTTGCAAGGTCTTTACGACCCTGGGAGATCTCTGGCAGAAGAACAGAAGAAATACCAAGTGACAGGCTGCATACATTAATTCCACATTCAGATAACATCCTGTTGCAAGTGAATGACCCAAGCGAAACTTCCTGCAGTCTTAAGGAGTAGGGAGAAAATCGGGAGAGAGAAAAAAATCTGAGCTGAAGAGAGAGATTTTGAATCAGAAATGTTACCCTTAATTAGAATTTCCAACGCCACCACGCTTACTCCTTCCAAGTTGTAAATATTTAATAAAAAATTAAACTTGAATACAGTTTTGTGAGGTTCTTCCAATCAACTGGAGTTAGCTCTACAAAATGTCAAGACAGACCCAGTGAGATTATATTTCTTTCCCAAGCTTATGCTGGTAGAGCAGAGCTGGAAAAAACAGATATCTATATCTTAACTCTGAATTTTCCTTGAGATGCTAAAGGAAGCTGTTCCAGTAAAGCGGCGACATTTGTTTTGGTGTGCGCTCAAGGAAGAACAAATGCAAAACAAGCTTTGAGACTTCACGAAACATCAAATAGCTGCTTTAATTTACATCTCAGACAAATTCCTTGCAGCTTCTAAAATGAAGGGAGGGCAGAGAGCAAAGAAAACACTCTGCCAAATCAGGACAGCATGATGGATACCTAGACTTTTCCGCCGAAGAGCAAGATGCTTTTAAGCCAGAACGGAGGAGGCAGAGCACCTGGCTCTGGAAAGTGTTTGTGGAAAAAGAGAATCTGTTCATACTGTGACCCCATAAATAAAAGGATGGAAAAATTAAAAAGAATAGTTGCAGTCTTGTCTGAGCAAGAGCACTGATTGCAGCCATGAACTGTGAAGGACCAGGATGAAATGTTCCTCACAGGAGCCATTTCACCGTGTGCTGAGTGCCCAGAAAATATCTTCGTGCTCACCCACCTACAATCAGTTTCCTAGAAATTCTAGTAAGCAGAGTCGTCGGGCACATACAGGAAGGAACAGCCAGAGCAGGACCATGGGAAAAATATTTTCTCCCTAATTATGAAGAAGACAACATTGTGAACTCAACAGACATGACCGGGACCAACAGCACACACTGAGGGTACGGCCACAGCCACGCCTCGTACGAAGGGTTCAGAAACCAACACTCCGGCCACAGGAGAAGGGAAGGTGCTCAGACTGGCAATTTGAGATTACCAAGGCTGGATGCACTCCCAAAATGTTTTCCAAGAGGGAAAACATTTTTCTTCCAAAGCACTGTTACAAGCCTGAAATAAATACACAGACTGTTAGATAAAGACAGAGATAAAAATAGGCCTGTTATTAAATACCTCTTCTTTAATGAGGTTCATCCTTCTAAACAGTCACACAAAGGTTATTAACATTATTACAGAAAATATAGCATGCTCGCACATAAAAACCATGGCAAGATATTTCTCATCACCCAGCACACACTGAAGCATCTCTCAGCAGCTCAAATCATCCCTGGCTCAGCTAAAAAAAGATAAAAGAGAGGAATGAGATCTCCCCTGTCTGGGAAACCATCTCTCCTTTCAAAGCATTTTTTCCCTTCCAAACAATGTAAATTTAACTATGTGAATGATTCCCACTGCTTACACCTACTGCCGTACAGCCGGCATGCTAACTCTCATAGCTAATGCTACATTTACACTGTAACACCAGCCAGAGCATCATTAAAGCTAACGCCGAAAACGTTTTGAGAAAATGCAGCCTAACCTCCTATTGTTGCACAAAAAAAAAAAAAGCCCTTGAAACTGCAGCACCTCCATCACCTGGATTACAGCTGCTTCAAACCAACCACTAACGCTGCGGGGGGGACGGTGTCCTACAAGCAGCCAGCAGGAGTCACCAGCTTGTCTCATGTGGAAATGCAGCAGTACAGAGTTCAAATGCTGGACATAATTGAAAAAAAAAGTACTGGCTGTGCGTTAGAGAAGCTAGCAAACTTCTGTCTGGGTTCAGGGAAAAAAACTGGCTCCCAGTTCACTTCTCTGAAACTGACACCATCACAGACATGCTGGCAAGAACATCGGCCCCAAAACCTCCCAGGTCACAGAGAAACAGACGAGAAACATGAGGAAACAACCCCTCAGCTAGGACTGTGCCTGCCAAGCTCCCGTGTGCGGCACCAACCTGCTCCTCCCGCAGCACCGAGCAGAAAAATGGTAACTACAACTCCACTGCTACACCTGTCCAATTAGTTGTCTTCTCTGGGAGGCTCTCCCAGTATTTTTTTCTCGTTTTGTCCGTTGGTTTGTTTAAAATGTGCGTGTTCAGTTGCTGGCCTACAGAGTGCTGTTTGGTTTTGTACTTCATGGTGAGAAAGAAAAAGGTTCTGCACCTCTGGTGTCCGGCAAAGGCCAGCTTGGTGCCCGAGGACCCAGTAACAGCCACGGCTGTTTCTGCTACCTGGGCCCAAGGCAACGATGTTCCCAGCACCTCCACAGCTGCGGCCATGACAGCACCTCGCCAGGAGGCTGAAGCTGCTTTTATAGTCTGTATTTCCACGTCCAAGACCGGGCATCCTTCAAACGGTACCTACCCAAACAGAGGTTCCACAAACCTCTCCACATGCCATCTGAGCATCAGTGCTGGGATCTTGCTTCATTTCACACCTTCCAGCCTTCCAGCGCATCCCACCAGAGCTAGAAGCAGCACAGGAGGTTTCAGCCCAGCACCTTTGTCCAAAAAGACTTCTGGTGTAAGGAAGAATTAAGCAGGAACTCATAAGGAAGGCAGCCTAAAGTGGCTCATCCACCCTGTGATGTGAGGGTGAAAGCACATGAGGATGGGGAAGCTGAGAGAAGGGAGCACAAAGGCATGCAGCAAGAAATTGGACATAGAGGCATGAGATACTTTTCGGATATCAGAAGTACAAGTAGAGATGGAAAAACAGGCAGGAGAGCTACCAGCAACCATAACTCCAAGCTCTGAGCATTTGCAATTGCTCTCAGGACTGCCTGGGCTTTCCTGTCAGCTGTGAGCAGCCTGCAGCAGTCCCTGTTGCTGGCCATGTTGCTGTATCACCACCACAGCCAAGATTTCTTCCTTCTGCAGAGCAGTAACAAGTTCAAAAAGAAAAGAAAAAAAAAAAAAAAAAAAAAAAAAAAAGAACTGGAAAAGCAGCATTTCATCTGGTATAAATGAGGTTCACGCACGTCAGGCTTTGCAAAAACAAGCGTACCCTTGTGGCTCACAGACATCTCTCACAGCCCCCCCTTGCCAGTGCTGACACAGATATTTCGGAGATCTGCCTACCACTGCCTGAGTCAGGTTAGGGTCACCCAGAAACCAGAGATTTGGACAGATTCATTAATTCAGCAAAGCAATTAGCAGGAGGCAGGTCAGGCCACCCCGGTGAGCGGCACAAGCGAGACGCCCACCCAGAGCCAGCTGGGCTGTGGGACAGGTCTGGCACGGGGCCGCTGAGCCAGGGGGGCCCTTCGGATGGGAGGAGAGTGACAGAGACTGGCAGGGCACCCTGTGGCTCTGTGTGCACAACCTGCTCCTGCTGTCACCTTCTCCTCCCAGCTTTAAAAAGCTCTTCCCACCTTACAGCCATGCTGGCTCGTTTGGAGACTGAGATCTCCTGAAAGGAAGGCTGATAACGAAGCTGGACCCAGTTATTCCCCATCCCCAGCCTCTCTTTCCAGCAGCATCACAGCAAGACTTTCAAAGGAGCTTCTAAAATTAACTCCCAGTGCGAATGTTGTCATTGAGAGCCATGTTTCCACATGCATAAAACCTTGTTTGTGCAGCAAATGAGACCCAGGAAGACCTGGGACAAACATGAACAGCAAAGACAGCTACTGACAGAGAAAGCAGCCCGAGGACCTTGGGAAGCTGCAGCCATGGATATTTAAATGCTAAGTGATGTATCATCAGCTCCCTGCTGAACTTAAGATGGTTTCATCTTCACAGAAGCAGCAACAGCAGCATGCTCACATCAACTTCTCTCTTGCAATTTGATCAAGAGCGGCAGTCACGGCTTCTTAGTTTTTTAAACTGCAATATAATTAGGCACTTAGGAAAATGACTGCACAGTGCAAACGCTATGGAGTACCTGCAGGTATCAGCACGGAGCTCTGCAAGTCACACGTTTAACCACAGCCGAAGGTCCGGGCCAGCCCAGCTTCCGCAGTGTATGCTGCACCTGAGCGGATGCCAAGACTTGGTGCCTGGACCTGACGGAGACCACGTGCTGCAGCGCTTCAGTCACCAGCTCAGGATTTTGTTCTGTTGCTCCAGTCCCGCTGGTCCGGACCAAAGGAAGCCTTTCCATGCCCCAGCGCTGGTTCCTCTCAAATGGCAAGCCTGCATATCAGACTGTAAATATTTTGATATTTTCAGCAGATGAGGCTCTCATTTGATCCATCTGGGTTTGGAGACTGGACACATTAATTCACAACTTTAAACTGACAGCTCAGAAACCTGCCAGCGAGCTCCTGCCGTGCTGGGGAATACCAAAGTGCTGCTGTCACCGAGGCAAACGGAGCCCAGCTGCAGCTGCACCTTGCAGCCCAGGCCCCCCGCCTTGCCGGTCACTGCTAAGGGAGGTGATGATTAACCCCCTCTCCCTTTTCCAATTAAACACTTGCCTTTTCTGCTTCTTCAAAGCAGCAAGAGGATTACACAGGTCTCCAGAAACTCAGTGGAGAGAAAAAGTCAAAGAAGAAAAGGGCTAGCTAAGATCACAAACCTCAGTGATAATGAACAAAGAAAGAAACAACAACAAAAAAGGAGCAGATCACTGAAACCAGCCCAGAAGGATTGCTCAGCCCTGCTCCCCGCAATCCCCGAGCTGGGGCAGCTGCAGGAAGCACAGGACGTACCATAACACACATCCAGTGCTCCTCTGCTCTGCCCCAGGCATTTGCCCTTGCCATGGCCAAGACAAGCCGCTGGACTGACATAAACCTTCGCTACAAACCAGCACGGCCTTCTTAAATTCACACGCTAAGTTTCCTGGCATTTAGGATCTCAAATAATGTGGCTCTCCACAGAGTTTGCCACCACATCCTTTGGCTTGACCTTCACAGCAATGCCTTCCCAGAGGAGCAACTTCTGATGCTAATGTCAGGTGGAAAAATCTGCTGGTCGGTGATGTGATTAGCTGATCAGAGCAATCCGATTTTCAGCCATCAGCAGGAACGGCTCTCACCCTATGTTTCCCTGTGTTTTGTTTAGCAAAGTGCCCAAATGACAGAAATAAGTGGTGCCTTGGAAATGAAGCATTTATGCGCCCTAGGACGCTGTGTGGCAGGTTTGAGGTCACCTGGAAACATGGAATAAACACATTTATATGCAGTAACGCAAAGACAACTGTCAGTTTGACATAGAAGACCAGAACAGCTGTGAGTGCAGTAATCTCAAGGACAGGTTTGTCATCGTGACCGTCCAAATAACCACAAGAGGTCCCCGCCTCGCAGATTCCCCTCCTCTTCAATAAGAACACCCCCCAGTGCTCCCCGTCATCTCTGCCACCGCAAAGACTAAGGACCAGTCTTTGGTCCCCACAGCCCAGGAACGCCTTGTACATCAGGAGGGTGTTCCTGTGTGCTGGCAGACTCACCCTCATGCGCTTGGAAAAGCTCGGCGTAAGGAACAACAAAGCAGGCCACTTCAGCTAGGTTTCTCCAGAGAGCTTCTGACTCATAAAGGCACTATCATCTGGTACAAGTGCAGTTAAAAAGGGAAAATAATAATAATAATATAGGAAGCACAACTTCAAAAAAATAATAATCTGTCTCCACGATGGAACCTGAGATGAGGAATGATGCAATCACAGGCAAGAACATCCATTCAGAGGACGGTGCAATCCCACTCATTAAAATCCAGGTAACCTACAGGCGCAAACCAAGAAGAGAGAGAAAGGCCCTGCAGATATCTTCATCATTTCCTCCAAAGACACCTAAAAGACACATGGAGGAGCTTGGAGACTTTCCAAGGTGCACGTATCCTTTCCATCTAACCCAACAGTACTTGGTGCATTATTTAGTTCCCCATTAAAAAGAAGCAATGCCTAACAAACACGTTAAAGGACTTTGTGAAGTCTCACCAACCTTTCCACAGCCCGTCAGCTGCCCAGCTGGCTGGCAGAAGAGACAGCTGATCTCCCTGCTTCCCGATTGCAGGCGGCAGAGCTCTTCGGGTAACTGTCTCTCCGTGTTTGCATCCAGCTACCTTCAGCAGCTTGAAGCGTGCACAAAGCACAGGAAGAATTTGATCAAAATCCAGCTCGTATTTTAGGCAGCGAGGGAACAACTGTACAAAGCAGCATTACACATACAGTAACAATTGAATTTAGTGGAGCAATCTGACAGGTTACAGGTTGATGACACTGCTGCAGTCTCAGTGGAAACGCGGCTTGATGCAATTAGCAGCAAGGAACTAGGAAAACAGCAGAATAAAACTGGAAATACACATATGAAATGTGAGCAACCGTGGGACTGGACACAAGCATAAAGATCAGGTGTTAACCTCAGAACAGGAACAAGATGAAACAGGAGTGCGACAGGGGCAAGGTAACTCAGAGCTCCCTTCTGCAATTCAAAATTGAAGACCCAAAGTCTGAGCGACGTTTGGTTCCACTGGAAGAGATGGGCAGAGTTTGCTACACAGACACAATGGAAGATGTGAGGGCATCCTGGAGAGCCGAGCAGAGGAAAGTAAATTTCTAAGAATTTGAGCGTAGCTTCCCTCAGCCAGTGTCAAGCACACCCCAGCCGGGGCAGCCAGGAGGGCACTCGGCTACGAGTGTGAGGAATCACAGCAGAAAACGAGTGAAGGTGCAGAACCACCGGACCTGTTGCGCTGCCCACCTGTGTTCTGTTAAATGACCCAAACGCACGTGCTAACTATGCGAGTCACACAGCCATACACAGGATTTCACCCCAGTGAAACCTGCAGGAGACAAAAAAGAGGCTGGCGGGAGGGGAAGCCATGGAAGACTCCTTTTTCCCAGATGTTTTAAACCAAAGCCTGCACGCACACCTGTAATGAGGACCTGTCATGACTAGACAATGAGGCAAGCCCCCAGGTAAGCCTTCTACAGCAGGAATTGAAATTCTTCCCTTCCAGCACCCTGTGAATGTTGACAAGCTCCCCACTTCCATAAGTCCTTTACTGCACGTACCTAACGTGGAACTGCTACAGAAATAAAGTGGAACAAAACACCCAAACAACGGGGAAGGTACTTCAGAACAAAAATGGCAATGACATTTATAATAACTGCAAATACATCCATATTCTGCTCCAGCAAGGGTGGTGGGGATCTGCCAGTCTGCATACTGAGTAGGGACACCACACGCCTTCCATACATAATGGTAGGAAAATGAAATGTAAGTGTATACTGCAGCTTTGTGAAATTTAGGGCCTTTTGCTAGACAGTTATGTTATAGAAAGATTTGCATTTGAAAAAGTCATTTTGCTCTATCTGGCAGAAATTTCAAGACAAATGGATCCCATATTTATTCTTTCAATAATAACACCGAGCACTGGATAGAGCTCTTTGAAATGCAGAGCACTTTATAAAAATTAATTACTACTTAGTTCACTCTTCTGAGGTGCAAAGGTATTACAGCCACACGTACACGAGGACACCAAAGCACAAGTGGATTAAACACCTCGTCCAAAACCACAAAGGCAGGCTTACTGATCATCCTAATTACTGAAATGTGTGTGCACATGCATCTGTGTGTGTTTAAAAGGCCTCTTCCTCTTCAGAGCCTTGCCCAGAGTATGTGTTTTTGCAGTGAAGCAGCTTGCTCAGCTGGTGTCTTCTCACCATACATGTCCCACACACGTCTAATAAAAGATATCAACCCAAAATAAGGGAAGAGGTTTTTTTGTGGGATGTATGGGTTAAGGTTTGAGGGATAAAAGCTGGATTTCATACAGCTAAGGAACAGAAAACCCATTGTTAAGAAGCTGTGTAGTGTTACAGTGACAATTCTTAATCAGATTGCCACTGAGCAGCGTTTCATCAATCCACAGTGGAGCACAGCAGACCCGAGATATTGCGTGCCAATAAACGTTATAAAATCTGTCCCCTGACAAGCACACAGAGAAAGGACTTTGGAGCTACTGACAGGGACACATCACCACCTACAATTTGACTGGCAGCCCGCTCGACCTGCCCTGGTGAACCAAAGGCACTTTGGCAGCCACTCCTGTTGCCAGCAGGCTTGGTGACAGTGGCTTTTCTCTGTACTGGGTCATTGGGTCTGTGCCTCTTTGTCTGAACAGCAGCAAAAGAACACATTGTCATGGGAACAAACAGGTATTTTTAGTTTTCTGCAAGGCTTCTGCCGGCACTGTCGGATGGGGTTTCAGAGGGACACTATAATTAGTCAGCAGCACGTTACCTGGACGGAGAGTTTGCCACTGATGTGTGGGGTAAAACACTTCCAGGTCTTCGGGATCAGCATCATCGTCTGCTATTGGCTCTTTCCCGCTGTCATCTTTTATGTCGCTCTCTTCTATTTTTGTAAGGGCAAATTCCTTTTGGACAGAAGAGATTCAGCTCATTAGCAATCGCATCTGGGTAATTTAGTGCCGGCTGAGAATACAAAATTTTTCCCTCACCAGCAGATTTTTTTTTTTGACATCCGAGATTCTTTCCACATGGTTAAATTTAGATTTAAAGTATATTAAAGGTTAAACATGCATAACTAGCATGACATTTGTGCTGAACAAAGCAACACTGCTTATTTCCTATTCCAGTGCAGGCTGCAGGCTTAAAACAAGCTTTTGCAGAGCCTCACCTATCTTAGAGTCAGAGCAAGGAGCCCTGACTGTGACTAGGGTTGTGTAACATTCCAAGACCCTGTTTTCCTTTGCCTAAAAATATGTCAAACTTTTAACTTTTTCAGCTGAAATTTTCCACACTAGTAGAATGCCTCAAGCGTTGTTTTTTTTTTTGTTGTTGATTTTTTTTCCTTCTTAAATGCATTTATTTCAGGCTTGGAGAAGATTTCAGCTAAAATAGTTCAGCTATTTCCAAAATAGGACACAGGGAAAACACACCCGATTGCCCGCACGATAAAAACACGAGCATCCTCTCCTTCATGCGTGCCAGTGCCCTACAAGCCCTCTGAAACAACGAGGCAGCGATCTCCTCACCACTTACCTTGCCACCGGTGCACGCGAACGCAGAGGTGCAGTAGAACAGTTAGCACGAGTGGCATGGCGTTGCGCAAAGGGAAAAACAGGGTTCAAAAGCAGGAAAAAAAAATGCTTGCCCCTAGGGAAACCTCCCTGTTCACTGGAAAGCCTCCCTAGGGAGCTGGTGGGAATCAATGAAAACTCCAACGGACAAAATTATTAGGAGTGCATAGTAAGTACCAGGCTCGTACTATCTCCTAGCAGGCTGGTAAGTGCTCGGGAAGCAGGGCTTTGCTATTCTGGTTTTCACAGGAACAGATAAGCCAGCGCAGGCTAATCACCCAGATAGCTCCGTTTCTGTTGCAGGGAGCATTATCAGCTGCTGATATTGCCAAGAACGACACCACTGAATAATTTCCCCAAAACAGCCTACAGGGAAGGATGATTCCTAATTGTTGGCAATTAGAATAAGAGTTGCAGCTCACTTCATGAAGTGTGATATCAATCCTCAGAATATTTCCACAGGGGGAGAAAAAAGAAGTCAATTAAGAGGTTAACTGGAAATTTCAGGCCATGCTCTGCCTTCACTTCTTCCACTTCTTGGAAAAAATGTGTGCATATTTACTGGCAGAATCTGGATGCTTTGCATATAAATATCTATTATCCAGTCTAGGAGAGTGTTTCTGAGCAGGAGAAACACCAGCCTGAGCAAAACACATACAATTAGCCGTGACAGTGGTAACACATTAAGATGGTTGACAAATCTATACAATGTTTTTCTTCTGTCTGTCAAAAGGGATTGAAATTTCAGAAATACCCTGGGAAAGCAGAGCTTAACTCCTACTTTCGCTTAGTGCATTAGAGGCTCGAAATTGTTAAAATTATGACAAATGGTTAAAGCTCAGTAACAATCATAAACATAAAAAGCCAGGTTCTACTGATGAAAATCAATGTTAACATTTTCTGAGCCGAGACTCAACAGGACTGAAATAAATGAGTGAGGGCAGTTATTACTTCGCTTATTGGTGCCGCTATATTATCATCCAAGAGGGACTTAACGATACAGTCCATTGTAAATTTACCAACAGGCCTCCAACTGTTGTATCTGTTGAAACACTTAATGGAGATAGCTGATGTTTACGGCCTCTGCTCAAGGGAAGAGCTTTGGTCTAAACGTCTGGACGGGTACAGGGATGTGACTTGGTTCATTTAAATGTTACTGCCGTTGCTTGGCCCACGACTGCTCTGCAGTACCC
Source organism: Nettapus auritus (assembly GCA_011076525.1). Lineage (NCBI taxonomy): Eukaryota > Metazoa > Chordata > Aves > Anseriformes > Anatidae > Nettapus > Nettapus auritus. The sequence goes on from CM021777.1 coordinate 6,898,272, forward strand.
TGTTGTCATTAGCACGTCCTGAGCCGTGACAAAAGGCAACACCACACAAGCAATTCTTCATTTATGCAGAGAGACAAATTTCATCAGTAAGTAGAGTCTTTTTTGGATTGTTTTCACAATTAAAACAGCGAAAGGAAAGATGTTTTCTAAAGACCGATGGAAATTTCCTTAAAGGCAGAACTCCTCCCTGCTCCATCAGCCTGAAATCCACTACAATAAGCTGAGAAACCTCAGCAGGGACAGCTGAGACAACCTGCAGCCTGTTTTCAGCGACGTGGACACCACACAGCCAATGTAGAAGGCGTGCAAGAAAAGGTGATCTGAGAGTGAACTGCCCTCTGAATTCATCAGACGCCTCATCTTCCAGGTCAGGCTGCCTGCCAGGTCGGGCAGGCAGCGCTGGGCGGCTGGCCCAGCACTTGTTCTCCAGCCTTTTCCCCAACTTGAGATGCCTGTGCTCCACCACCAGCCTCGTTCCTGCCCTCCCTGGAATTATGACAAATTCCCACATCTGTATGACTGCACATGGCTCCTGGGCACTGGCCTATAGAATTTACATTGTCTGTGTCCTGGAAGCTCCTCGAGGAAGCTTTCCAGATGTGATCTAGCAGGTCCGGGCACCCGGGGCTCAGAAGCAGAATCCAACGTGGGATCATTCTGCACAGCCGTAAGTGCAAAGGGCAGACAGCTTCTCCCCACCTCAACTGCAGCTTCCAAATAACACTGCAAGTAGCAAAATCCAAGTGAGATACAAGGACCCAAGAGGGTGCTCTTCTAAACCTGACTCACTTGCAATGACTCAGAGACACAGCGAGAAGCACAATTGAGGCCATCTCTTGCCTCTAGACCTCATAATTAGCTTTGGCTCTTGGCACAGGGGATGTATGACAGCTCCAAATAGAAAGAGGGCCACCCAGCAAACGAGAGCTGCCCGAGTCGCATTGTTCCCTTTACAAACCCTTTTCATTGAGCGCTTTCTGGATTTCCTGCGGTTGAGGCAAACAGCCTTAGGAAAGAAGCCTTTCTGAAACTGTGTTATTGAAGATCGACTGTTGAGGAGGGAAGAGTGGATTGACCAGCTGCTGCAACGTCCTGCGTGGCTTCACGGCTGGACCAGGGGGCTGTCACCCCCCAGAGAGGCAAGCCCCCGAACAACCCTTTGCAGACGGAGCACTGACACTTACGGGAACTCTCTCGCTTAGGCTTGTCCGGGAGCACACCGCAGAAAGCAGCAAGACCAGCAGGCCGACCTTGGCAGCAGCGCGGGGGCCACCAGCCCGGTGAGACATTGCCACCAGCCTGCAGAGCACAGGAGAACGAAACCAAGAATATTTTAGTGCAAATTTTCACACGTTTCAGCATTCTTTATACAACATCTTTCAGCACAGCATAGGTTTAGGGGTATGAGACAGCAAGCCAGAGAACACCTATAGGTGTTAGTTCACAGGTCTCCTCGGGGGGGCACAACTACAGCAAGAGGTGCCAAATTTACTGCTAATAGAGTTTATGACAGGTACGACAAAGTAGTCTATACTGACCCTGCAGGTGCTTATACATCTCCTGGAAAACGTGAAGAGACCAGCAGCTCCGGTTTAAAATCCTTGTGCTGCTTGCATGGATAATAACTTCAGGGAAAGACAAAATTCAGTTGTTATCCTGCCCCAGTTTTCCATGCGTGTGCCTCGTTTAAAGCACGAAAAATAGCTGCATTGAGTCAAATTAAACAAAACCATAGGCCATCAAACTATCAGGCATTTATCTAAATGCTTTGCTGGAGGAAAACACCATTTTGCAGAGGTGAACAAGATTTATTCAGCAGCTCTGCAGCACGAGCCTTCCCCCGCCTGCTCCGAGCACCGGCTGGCTCCGCTCAGCTGGCAGGGGAGCACGGCGCGGCCCTCGGTACCCCCAACACACGTTGGAAATACACGGGGGGGGGGGGAAGGAAGGAAAGGCCCTGCTCCTGCGGCCACCAGCCACCTTAGCAGGGAGCTGGGGGTGTCTTTACCCGCTCCGTGTGTAACCACGCTCGCGCTGACCCCCAGCACGAGGCTCGCAGCCATCGGCGGCGTTGGGCTCGCTTGTTCTCACGCCGGGGTAGGAGCCGAGCTGCCTGCCAGCACGCAGGCTGGAGAAGTATTTCCTTTGATTGGCTCTAAATTTACACGCTGCTAAATTAAACTAAATGAGGTCTTTTGAAAGAAGATGGGACTGATTAGTTCCGTTCAAACACTCCTTCATTACTCATCCCTCCATCAAGTCTGCTCCTACTCCATCCAGGTTTTAAAGAATTTCCTCCCATACACGCTGAGCCCCAGATATCTTCTTTCCCCTGTTGTCCATCAGAACGGCACGTCACATCGCAGGCTTTGTCCTTCCTTCATGCAACCACCTTCTACTTCCACTCAACAGAAAACGTGCTGTAAGTGGAATTGTCACGACATCTGCTGCCAAACCCATCGGTCTTTTCTTCGGCCAGACCTCCCTGGTGCCAGAAGGGCCTTCGCCTGCACCGCACCTGCGAGAAGCCGCCCCGTGAAAGCTCCTGCGATGGCAGCCAGGATCCCAGCCAGGCCCCTAGGCTCATCCTCGATCTCCAGGCAGCAAGCTCGGGTTCCCACTGGTGGCACTGCTGCCTCCGGAGCAGAAGTCCCCATTTCTCACTGAGGACGCTGCCAAACACAAGGCTACAGACCGACACCCAGATCCGTACCCGTGGGCTCAAACTCCAGCTGCTCCCAGCAGGTCTGCGAGCCCCTCTGGCTAACGCCAGCCCCAACCTCAAGCTCGGACTGACCAAGACAAAAAGCCCCCCCTCAACTCATCTCGGAAGAAACAACTTATTTTTACACAGGCAAGAGGTTGGTCTCTTTTAGCCAAAATAAGTGGCAAAACTGGGATAGCGAAATATAGACATATCCCCAAAACTTTACCTGCGAGTCTGGAAACAAAAAGAGAGGAGAAGAAAAAGAAATTCAACAAAGCAGTGGCTGAAAGAAAGCACACACTCCCGTAAAAATAGAGCTCACGTGTACCGAGGAGGCTGGTAGCAAGTGACAGCACAGCCTCTTTAAAGCCTACAACCTCATGCCTGCCTGGAACATGACATCTGCACAACAATTAGCAGTTTGCCTGGGTCCCAGGTAGGCAGGAGGAGCTAACATGTGAAACACGGGGGTTTGAAGCTCCTGGAGAGAAGCCCATGCAGGCTGACATCTCTCTACCAGACAGACGCACGCAGACAGTGTGAGGACTTCCAAACGGAGCGCTGCACTCACACTGAGCACTGTTGGAAACGACCCTGCAGGGGGCAAAGCAGCAGGAAAGGTGACCGTGACCCCACCTGCACGGGGTGACTGTGTGTGACCCCACCTTGCACTGACGTGAGGACGTCGATTTGGGGTCACAGCACGCACGTACGGCCACAGCCAGTCGGCACCACGGCCTCAGCAGCACGGCCTGCAGTGCAAATCCCCTTGCGTGGAGCTGGGCGGATTCTTTTCCAATCCTCTTTTTGTCCAAGCAAGCCAGGTAATTGAGGGACAGCAAAGTGTCGGGCTCAAAGGAGCCTCAGTTCCCGGCATCAGGTGCCCAGCAAAGCGGCAATGCCCCCATGCCGTGGCTCTGCTGTGCCCCGCAGCCCCCAGAAGCCCCTCGCACCGGCAGCTGCAGAAACCTCAGCACCCCCGCTCTGCTCCCTGTCAGCAGAGACGTTTCCCTGATTTTGCACATCAGTAAGTGCTGCACAGCCCCGCAAATGCAGCTGCTGTAGTCAGAGGTGACAGTTCAAAGGAGCCCGTACCGGGACCATATTTCATTAATGCCTTCTGCTGCTGGGAACGCAGCACTCTTTCATGTCCTAACTCAAAGCGTGCACCGCGCGCACGGCGTCACTCCAATAAATCTACCCGAAGCCTCATCTGAATTCTGATCAGCTGCTTCGTAAGAGCACACAAACATCCCGGCGAGCTCCCCAGCCCTCGCCGTGCTCTGTTTTATGGCCAAGAGGAAGCAATAACAATAAGCTAATCCTTGTTCTCATCTAGGGATCAAGGGAGCAGCATGGGAATTGTAAGCCCTGCAAAATTGCCTGAAAACTTCCTAGTTCAGGCACGGGACCCACGCAGCCAGCCTTCGCCGAGATGGCCGATTAGGACGAAAGCACCGACAGCACTTTGTGTGCCTGTGAGCAGAAATTATTCATAAAGCTTCCCTTGCTGAGCATAAGGCAGCACTGGAGAGCCACCAGACGATAAAAGACCTTGACGAACACACCCCAAGCACGCTTCAGCTGAACCGGTGACACGAAGACCTCCGAGCACTCACGGCCTCTTTGGTTCAAGCCGGTTTGTCTGCCAGGAACAGCTAAGAAAATTGTTCTAAAGGTCGCTGTGTGAATGGGGATGTCTGGCTGTGGACATGCACGCAGGAGAGCAGATGCTCTGGTCGGTGTCAAGGCAGCGGATCCCGCTGCAAACCCCACGCCATGGCAGCAGGGCCGGCCCCCATAGGCGAGGGCAGCGTGACATGCTAGGTGATGGGGAACACAGCCAGGAAGGAGAGGGAAATTCAGCTGATCCAAACTGAAATCCTCTTTCTTTGAGCAACGGGGCTCCCAGACCCACAGCGAGCACTCGTTTTTGGTGACCTGGTGCTGCAGAGCAGAGCAGGAGCAGCGAGGCACCCCGGGCACCTCCCGCGGCCGGCAGTCCCTCTGCTTCTGAGGAGCTGTGCGGCAGGAGGAGGAGGAAGGTTTCACCTGAAATTCAGCCTATGTACGGGAGGAGATGACTGAGAACAAACAGGAAGAGGAGACCGCAGGGCACGTTTTGCCAGCACTGTGCATGTGTCGAGACGCTCCTTTCCTCAGGGCTGCCATGGGACAGCAGACCAACAGGACTCTCCCGTGACAACTCAACAAAGAAACCTGTGATTTATTGCTCCTCGGAACTACCAGCTAACAGGTGGCACAGTGGTGCTGACCTACTCAGTTGCTCGTGAACGGTGTAGACGAGGTCCTCCTCAGGGTAGGGCCGCAGCAGCCAACAGCCAACAGCCCGTTACCACAGACCCGCAGCCTCCCAGAAATGCAAAGCCGTTCTTGCAGCAGTCAGTCAGGCAAAGCAGCGAGCCTGGCACAGTAGCCGCCCACCTCGAGCTCGGGGTAGCTCCCGCGGACTGGTCCAGGGGTGCTGCCACTGAAGGAGAGGTCCCACGTGGTGCAGGAGGATGTGAGAGGTCGACAACCTCCCCGAGCCATCAGCGGGTGAGATCAATCACTGAAGGCGCCATCCCGTGTCAATTTGACAATTGCATGGACACGGCACTGGGGCTCCTGGCACTAAGCACGGGATTTCTTGGATCTCATCTGGAGACGGGAGCCACAAGGACACAACTTGCCTGTGTTAAAAACCCAACGGCTCTCGTAAGAGAGCAAAAGTCTTTCTGTTCATGCCTACCTGGGGATGGCTACCCACAGCGTGTTTTCACGTGGGGAACTCAGGAGGAAGATGTCAGGTGAAGAGCAACCTGCTGCATGAACCACACGGAGCTACCAAGCCTCCTCCTCTCCCTCTGCAGGACTGCTGTTGGGGTTGGAACAAAATCTCCCTCGTCATCACAGCACCAAGGCCTGAACTTCTTGTCACTCCCTGTTGAAACCCTGCTGAGGGAACCTGAAGCTGTGCTCCACGTGCTCAATGAGCTCGCTGAAGCCCAGCCTGTTCCAAGCGGTCAGACAGGCTCACTTGTTGACTTTGGTCACGAATCCAGGGCTGATAACCCGGTGTCCACAGCAAACCTGCCCGGGGGACCGTCTGCAAGAACTGGCTTCGCTAGGACAGTGGAGATATTACAAGGCTCTCAGTGAGGACAGAAAATCTGCTCCTTTTAGCTGGTGAAAACAACAGAGCCCTGCTGCCGAGAGCCACCAGCCCCACCACAGGGCCAACCTCGGCACAAAGCCTCGCAGACGGGTGAAAGAGGACAGCGGGCACAGCCTGTCTGCAAACCACCCCGTGCCGTGCCAGATCTCAGCAGAGAGGGCACGCAGCTGCGCTACAAACCGTCCTGTTGATATTGCTTAGAAAATTGCTCCTAAAACATTGATTCTTCTGGCTTGCTCCTCGTCATTTACTCCTACCAGGACTGTGCTGTGGTGTGTTGAAAGCACTCCTACGCAAGGAAGAAGTAGTGGGAACACCTTCCCAGATCTGCTGCCTACAGAGAACCCACACAGTGAGGCAGCCACGCTTTTAGGCTTACACCGATAAATAACAGCAGGAACTGCTCAGGCACAGATTGCCCCGAGCCAGCAGGCCCTGCCCTGACCTTCAGCAGAAGGTCTGAGCTTGGACCGCGGCATGGAGAGAAATTTTGAGTCCCAAAGGCTAAATCTGAGCCAACAAATCAGGCATGCGCAGTTGGGTAAGCAGCTTTCTCTCTCTGGTAGGGGAATTCACATCCCAGGCACTCGGCTGAGCCCCTGACTTGGGCAGGTGATGGCAGGGCAGCCGAGAGGGGCCGGGGGCTGCGATGAGCCCCGTGGCACACCGTGCCCTGCGGAGGGACGGCTGCTGCTGGCGCCCCACAGGTTGTCCCACGCAGTCCCAGGAGTGAAGCCGTGCAGAGAGGACAAGGGCAGCACAACAGAAACGCATGCACAGCCTGGCACCTACTGTCATGCCTTGCAATTTTTACAGCCACTATTAACAAAAGGCAACAAGAAATACGAGTAACACTTACCAGCTACCTGCTCTGCCTAACCTTAGGCGCTGCCACCTGACGCTGCGCTGCCCTGATGTAACTGAGCGCAGAGAGTGGATTCCTGCGGCACAGGAGACACCAGGCTCAGAGCAGCAGGGTCCTAAGGCACCAATCCCCCTGTCCCAGGACTGCCTGGGATGACCAAGGTGGCAAGAGAAACCTCCCATTTGCCTGCCATAATTGTCCCCCCTGTGCTGCGTTTCTGGGGGACGAACCCCCTTCAACACCTCCCTGCTCCGCTGCACCCAGCCCAAGCTTCCCCACCGCACCGAAAACCTCCTCGCTGTTTCATTTCTCCTCCAAGTCCTCATGTTTCTTCCCGCTGCTGCTATTTTTCCTCCCATCGTGCTGTACCACAGGTACTGCCCTGTCCACCCAACCACAGCACCCAGAGCCAGCGCGCCTCGGCCCGGGCCAGGCTGCTCCTGGCGCTGCTGAAGGCAACTGGGGGAGCGCAGGGGGAGCGGAGGGTGCCGCTGCCCTTCTCCCTCTTTAGGGTATTCCCAGCAGACACAGCCGCAGCACCGACAGCCCTAAGCAGGCCTTCGGAGCACTATTCAAAGCCTAATTAGTTACTTAAATAACACTGTTGATACAAACAACCGCACGCCGTTTAACATCGAACATCACTCAGTCTATTAATTAATTTTACTTCCTAAATTCCTTTGGAAATTTCAGCGTTTGTGGAAAATGCTGCTCTCCAGAGGGCGAGAGCGCAGCTTTCTTCTCTGGATGCCTGCAGCCTGAGCAGGGCTGACGGCGTCCCAGCGCCCGGCCCGCAGCTCGTTAGCGGCGCTGACAGAGGGGCTCCTGCTCGCCTCCAGGTGCAGCACGCAGAACCAGAGGCCTGGATTTGCCATCTCTTAAGGACAAACAGTGCCTCCATCCCAGCGGGACAGCTCTACGCCTGCCGGCACAGCAGAACTCCAGGACTAACCTGGGAATCTGCCAGCGTGCAGCGGATTTTTGTTACCCTCTTCCCACAAAGGGGTAACGAGCCTGGAGAACTGGGTTCCTCTAACACGAAGGAGACCACGCACAGCAGCTGCCAGGGCGCAAGCAATCCTGGCTGCTCTGGGAACGGCCTGCTGCACTTGCCAAGTTGCTGCTGCTCACCTGCGGCTCTTGTATTGAGTAAAAACCTCCTTCCCCTCTTCAGCACCTCGTGCTCCCCAAGCACAAGGGGCATCTACCCTCTGAAGCCGAAGCAGGAAAACGGGCAGCCAACAGCAGGCAGCACGTGGTAAGGAGGTTTTTTCTGCATTAAATTTAAAATAGCGAAGAGCTCCAAAGACTGCAAGTGCAGAACTAACGCACAGAGAGAAGCCAAAAGGGAAGGTAATTCCTCCTCTCTCCTGCACTTCATCATCTGCCGCCTCGACTTTGGGGAATGGTTTTTCACCTTTCTGCTTGTGAGATGCTTACAGACAGGTGCTGACACCACACCTAGGATCAAGCCGCCCCGCTCTTCATTTGTCCTTGGGCACTGTTTCAAGCGTGATAAAAATCAGGGAAGAAGCAAGAGAACTGCCTGCACACAAAGCACCACCAACTGCAGAGAGTCCACAACTCAAAAATACTTTTCTGCTCTAATCTCTTGTCAGATAGAGCTATTTTAGGTGTTTCTTATAGCAGTGCACGGGGAAAAAAAAAAAAAAAAAAAGATGGAAATATGACAGTGCAGCATCCTTTTAATTATAGCTATCGCTGCCTCACAGCTGTCACAGCCCGTTCGGCTCCGCTTTCAGGACACGCCTGGAGCCATCGCTGGGGCGCTGCGGGGCCTGGTGCACCCATGGGTGCTCTCGGGGTGGACACGAGCCCGAGCCCTCAGCACCCGGGAAGGTTGCACGGATCCCCCCGGGGCCTGGCTTCGCTCCCAGACGGCCCCAATCGCCTGCCCGGGCTGTGACCTCCGCGGGGCGGCCTCGCCTCGTGCCTCATCAGCCTCCGCCACGCCGAGCTTTGATCCACCGCTGAGTGACTCCGGGTTCAGAGACCTCCCTTCCTTTTGCTGTCCAGACATGAAGGACGCCGAGTTCGAGTTCCCGAGCATCTCCGCTTCAGACGGGCGGGCTTTGATGCCGCGCAGAGAGCCGGTCCCTGCGATCCTTCTGGTCTCTTCAAACAGCCGCGGAGCCGCCGCTTGTGATCTGTGTGACAGAGCGCTCGCCCTGGGGAAGGAAAGCCACGCCAGCGCTCATCTCCACCTTGTCACCGCAGAACAGGCTGCTTCGAGGCTTCAAAGAGCCGCTCCATCTTAACTCCTTGCGACACGGGGACAAATTAGGGAGTCTGCCTCTGCACAGCTCAGGAATCCCAGCAGAGGTTACGAGACAGAGCTGTGCTGAGCGGCATGCTGAAGGGCTGCTGGGCCCGTGGGGCTCCTCGCCACGGGGAAGGTGCCAGCACCACGCTGTGCAGCCCCGTGAGCTATCCAGGGCATGGGCGTGCAGAACACAGGGTCACAGAGAGAGACCAGGTCCCCACGCACATCCCCGCTCTGGCCCAGTGCCCCTCTCAACATCTCCCTGCGTGCAGTAAGAGCTAGCAGCAGATGTGGGGGCATTAATACCTGTTAGGCTGTGAGGAAAGAGGCTCGTGCAGCACCCTTCTCTCTGCTCCGACAGGAGAGCATCCTGAGCAGCTTCCTCTGTGCTCTGGCAGTGCCACAGCCTCGTCTCTGCCAGGCGGGGACATGGGAACTCCACTGCGGGACACACTTGTACAGAGGGGGCTTCTCCCACGAAGACCACAGGCTGCCTCTGTCCCCTCCGGCAGGCAGAGTTTTCACATGACGCACAAATTATTCTCCAAAGCTTTTAGAGCAGCTGAAATTCTAAATAATTTCTAAATAAGGCAGCCATTTGGATCAAGGCTGCTTCAATGACAGCCTCGGCAGTGACTCCCTGTGACCACAGATGTCACGCATCAAGGCACGTCTTGGCACAGCCGCTGATCCCGGCAGTGAGACATCCCGGTGCCCCCAGAACCCGGCCGGCAGGGCTGCTCACACCTACGGGGGTCTGCAGCAGCGGGGGCTGACAGCATGATTTCTGCAAGGCAAGGACCCTGCCATTTATAAAGTAAATAGGACGGACGTTTATTCTGCTGTACAGGATGGAATCATAATTAAAGCGGCCTCCAGTCCCCAACTCTTTGAGGCTGTACTCAAAGAGCAAAAAAGGATCAAAGCAAACAGCACTTCTCCAAAAACCTCCCAATTGGCTTTTAGGCCCCGGACAAAAGAGGGCCAGCTGGCGGACGCTTCCCTCATTGTCCTCTCTGATTCCTGTTTCGTAACAGCAGCCGGGCACTGCAGGCAAGGCACTTCAGGAGGCAAAGCGCTGCCTGGGCGGTTGTCTGACCTCCAGCCTCACACCCCATCCCCATGCTCCAAGTGTGCCGTGACCACCCAATGCCATCCCGCCTGCCCTGCCGCCTCCTGTCACCTGTGGGCATCCGGCAGGCTCGGGGCGGCCAAGAACATCCCAGCGGCACCGGAGGAGCCGACACGCATGGCTCGGAGATGCTCTCACCCAGCCCCGCTGCGGGCACAGACAGCCCTCCGGGTAACCGAGCAGTCAGTCCTGTTCCAGCGGAGATTTACAGAGGGCTTTTTCTCTTGGAAGCAATAATAGATGGACAGTGAGGATGAGACAAAATTAATGAACATAGTAATTACTCCCAAAGATGCAAATAGGAGCGATTCCTCACCCTGAGACATGCCTGGAAAACAAGATTAAAATGCTTAGGGGACATATTCTGGAAAGCAGAGGTAATAGAAGAGATAAAACGTATTTACAGCATCTCACAGGGGATGTGTACTTTTCAGGTAACACTGCTAGATACTAAATTCTGCCGAGGACAGTAATATTCCACTCCTCAGCACAGAGTTAAAAGGGTGCCCAAAGCAAAGCAACCCAACAGAGCGTCCTTCGTGGCAGAAAGGCAGCCTCTGCCCTGCACGCCCGAGCGCAACGACAAACACAAAGAGCATCCAAAGCACATAAGCACCATGAATAATCTCTGCAAATAGCACAACTTAACAACCGGCAAAAAGGAGGTTGAGACGAGAGGTGGCCCACAAGAATACTCCTCTGCTGGTGCTTTCGAGCAGGAGGAGGGTAGGCTCGCCGTGCCCAGCTTCCCCGGTGCCCGCAGAACCAAGGCTGCCCGCTAACAGCCCGCCTCCAGCACCCACCAGCAGAAACAATTTGTCATGTGTCAGCTCAGATCAATTCTCGTGAGACCACTGTGCTCCCCGAAGCAGAAGGCTGCCAGACTCCAAAGGAAACTCCAAGAAAGCTCGCTGGCTGGTGCCAGACCCAGACGACACAAAGAGCAGAGCACTTCTCATCCTTAACACGCCTCAGCCTAGGGCAGCACCTCCCGCCAGGCAGCCGTCAGCAGCCTCTCTTAGTAGAAAGAGTTTGGGCTTTAAGCTACTGCTCCAGGCCGGAGCTCCTCCCAGCCCAGAAGCTTCACACTCCTTACCCCATGGCACAGCATCGTGCCTGTCCGAGGGAGCCACCACGAAGGCTGATGTTTGCAGACCAGCCCTGACAGCACAAGGCGCTGCCAGCCCGCGGTGGGTCATCATGATTCGAGCGAGAGCTGCTCCTCTCCCAGCCTGCCTTTCCCCCTGCTTCACTTCAGCTTCCTTCCTCCAGCCCTCACTCATCCTCATCTCCTTTCTGTGGTTTCCTCCCTCCTGCCCTTTCCCTGCTCTCCCCGCAGCTGCAGCACGAGGCCCCGCGAGCCACACCGACGCCTTTCGGAGGGGGTAACCTCACAGTCACAAAGCCAAAACCTGGACCTGAAACCTTCCAAGGAAAAGCAGAGATTTTGCCAAACCTCAGCATGAGCAGCACTGCCCCGGCTGCTCACAAAGGCTCGGCACCATCTCTGCTCCTGCCCGGTGGGGTCAGGGGAGCTGCTAAACGAGGCAGAGGGCAGGAGCAGGCAAGGGGCTCGTTGGCTTTCGGGAGGCAGCCCCCACCGAGGCAATGTCAGCCCCACCAGGACTGCGCTGGCAAAGGGTCTCCTGCCAGCACAGCTCAAACCAGCTCCCTGAATAAAACACATTTAGGGAAAAAAAGAAAAAAAAAGAAAAAAAGAAAAAAAAAAGAGCTGTTTCACTAGAATAAGCAAAAATGAGATGGAAATAAGAAGCAGAGTAAATAAGACGAGAATACTTGAAAGAATTGAACTACAGGTGAATTCATGGTTTAAAAAAAAAAAAACTAATGGTTTATTGTGGTTTATTTATTTAAAAAATTAATGGTTTATTTATTTATTATCACCATTAAATGGTGAATTAATGGTTTAAAAAAACAGTCCTGGAACTCTTTTGGGTTCCGTCCCAAGCACCACCACAGCTTCCTGCGCCCTGCCCTCCCCTCAGCCCAGGCCCTCGCAGGCCCCGTGTGCGGTGCTGGCCCTGCTGGGGGGACCAGCCCCACAGGTCTGCCCTTCGCTGGCCCTGCCTGCAGTATTTTTGCCACCCCCGCCGCACACTCAATTAGCGGGTGTCAAAATCAACGTGAGAGGTCTTCGCTGCTGCTCCCGGCCCAGCAGCTCCGTCCCCGAGCTCTCTGAGGATGAGCTCCCACTTCAGCCATCGAACAACTCAGGACCCCAGGAGCAGCCTGGAAAGCCAAATCCCACCCCCCTGCCCCTGAAAACGCCAAGCTTGAGCGCTTACAGCCCTGCACGGAGGCAAATCCCCAGCCCAGGACTCATCCACCAGCTCCAGGAGTCCCAGCTGGCAGCGGGCTTCAAGTGGCATCACTCACCTGAGACCGACCGCAGCCAGGAAGCTCTCCTGTGAAGCTCTCCTGCTGCAGAAGATGAACGCTGGTCCCCAAAAAGTTTGTCTGCAGGAGACCTGAGGTTCTTGGATGGAAGGCTCTCTAATCCGCAGAGGAGGTTAGCTTATATCAAAGGGAGGGGGAACAGGAGGAAGGCAGGAGATCTAAGGGAAGGATGAGAGGAGACACTGCCGCCACCCACCGAAAAGCAGCCCCAAAACCCTGCAACAGCGCCCTGACTGACACTGCACATCAACAAGAGTCAGAAAAGGAAAAAAGAACAGCGAGCCTAAAGCAAAGAATGTGGAAGTACAAGGCATAGGGCATTCCCCTTGGTACTGGTAGCACCAGCATGATCCCCAGCAGCCATTTTTCCCCAGAATTTGTTGAAAGAGCATCTGATGCCTCCTGACAATTCACATCCAGGCACCATTTTATCTGTACCAGGGTTTCTCGCCTGCCACAGGGACCGGCATCAGCTGCACAGCTCTCTCTTGCCAGCCTTCCTCGGGCAGGATTGCTGTTTGCTGCTGCTGGAGATGCAGGCAGGCGAGGCTTTGGGCAGAAACCCTTAGCGCGGCCCAAAGTCCCGTCTCTGAGCAGAGGACGGCAGGTCCTCCTCTGAAAAGTTTACTCATTTCCAGCTCTCTGACTTGAGCAGATTTCAGAGAGAAATCAAACGGCTGAGGAGCTCCAGGGCACCTGCACTGACTTCCTCAGCAAATTCCGATTGTGTTCTTAAACAATGGAAAATTTTCCGAACAATGAAGGGAACAAAAACCACGCTAGCCACCAGAAAACCAGCTAGGACTCAAAGACACTCCAGACAGCAAGCTCGCTCTCTCCTAAAGCGATGCTCTGCAAAAACCCAAACAAAGGAACTCATTTACAGCATCACCAGAGAATTTCATTCCCCCTGCAAAACTTGTAAAAGTGCCACCCTTGCGAGTGCCATTATGATTTCCGACAGCCTCCCGCTGCTGCTGAGCAGACTTTGCAAGCTTCCCTGCACACGTTCTGTACTTGATTGCTCCACGCTCGCTGGAAGAAAAGGAGCGGAGCGCACTCAAGCCGCTTATTCCTGACGTGGGTGCAACAATGCGGACGCGCCACCCTCGCTGGTACCCAGACGGCTGCTTCCCACCGCAGGAACAGGAGCCTCACACCTGGCTCTTCAGCTGCTAATCCTGCCAAGGACACATCCCCACGAGCCATCGTGCATGAAGCACCAACGCTGCTTTTAAAACCTTTTAAGACCAGAGGTTCCAGCGGAATCCAATTCACTCAAGGCTCCTGCTGGAAATTTGGCACAGCGTAACGGTTTGTTTTGTGGGCAGGAGGAGATCAAGAAAATTAATTCCAACCACAAAGGAAAAACTCCCACGGAAGGAGCTGCACTCGAGCTGCAATTGTGAGCTGGCCGAGTACATTTCAGGGGTTACACATTTTCACTTCCACAGCCTTGGAAAAGGAAACGGAGTGAATTTGGGCTGTATTGTCCACCATTTGTTATTGTCTATCCATCGATGCTTACTTGAAAAACACAATTTAATTAAGCCCCACAGTGCTGCTTAGCCTGCCTCTGAAATATGCCCCCATTAGTGGATCATTACAGTAACTGAAATACGGCTTCATGCCGGATCCTTCATCCAGCATCCCAAAGCATTTACAGATTAGACAATCCTCTCGCAGAAAAATCAAGACACAGTGTTTAGCAAGGGCAAAGAGATGGTTACAGATGAAAACTGAAACGAGATGTGGAGGCGATGAGGCAGAGAGGTGCCGGAGGGCTCCTCCGGACCTTGTCGAGAAGGTTCTCCACGTACCAGGCGCCATGCAAGGAAGTGCGGGCTGGCGCCAGGCGAGCAGGAAGGGGCAGCCTCCCTGAGCCCTGGGAGGCCAGCACGAGCTTGTCTGGGGTTTGGTGTGTGCTGGCCAAGGTGCCTGTGCTCTTTTGTGTGCAGGAGAGATTCCCCAGCAGGGCACCAGGGCGAGCTCCTGCTGGTGCCTTCCCGTCCGCAGCAGGCACACGGGGCCCGTTCCTTCTCCTGTCCAGGTTTCTGGTGCCTACGGGAGGTGAATCCACGCAGCCTCTGTCCCAGGGGAGGATGCCCGGGGCAAACCGGGAGGAACTCTGCTTCTCTGAGAACTCCTTGGCGGCCTGAAACTGGCTGGAAAACACCGGGAGGGAGTGGGAAAAGCAACAGAGAGGAAGGAATGTAAGCACCTGCCCTTTGTGTCCTTTGGAAACCAGGCCAGAGGGCTCAGACCAGCAAGGACAGGGAATCTCAGCAGACTGATAACAGGGCTGCACAGCAGCGCTCTTGTGGCACGCAGCATGAGAAATTCAGTGCTAACGTTTACGTGGGGCAGAAAAACAAAGGGAGCTTTGGTTTCCCGGGGTCAAAGCCCAGGCAGGTTAACGAGTCAGTGCACAGCAGCACCGCCTGCTCGCCAAGCAAAGCAGCAAGTGAATATTGCACGAGCCTCACGGCTCAGGCTTGAGGAGACCCCAGGTCTGTCTTTTCCTTAATAGCATTTGGGGCGATGCCAAGGGTTCTTTGACAAATTATTTACTCTGAGAAATCATTTTCTTCGAGCAAAGGCAGCCCACGCCTGCGTCCTCTTTCACACGCGCCTGAGAGAGGCTGTGCCTGCAGCTCCTATCTCCATGGCGATACGCCGGGCCGAGAGAAACCCCAGCCCGAAGGCAAACCTTCCCAACACCAGGACGGCAGAGCCAACCCCAGGGAAAGGTGGGCTGCAGCTGCCCAGCCTGCAACGCTCGCTTCCGTGAGAAGCGGAGAGCGGCAGCCCACAAGAAAGAGAAAAGGAAACCTTGCGAGGACGCACCTGGGTCCATTTTACAGGAACATGATAAAAGATTCACAGCCGCTGCCCGTGCTGGGGATCAGCAACCGACAGCCGAATTCCCGGTGGCCCTGCTGAGCTACCAGCGTGCTGAATCCATTATTTAGAGGCTAAAAGTTCAGCCTGGCATATCATCATTGAAAGCTGTCAACTTCCAGCCTATCCTGGGCTTCCTCTGCGTGAAGAATCCTTCCCTGTGAGCCACGGACTCCTCACCAACTTCCCATCATGAAATCAAAACGAGCAGCTGCGGCAGGAAGCCATCCATTATGCATCAAGCTCTGAGCCCCCCAGGACACACAGCACGGGGCGATGTTGGCCAAAACCCACCTGAACGTACGAAAAAGCCGCCCAGGCTCCTTCCTGAAGGACAAACTGGTAGAGGTGCACCGGGAGCTGCGCAGAAGAGCTGGCACGCAGAGCATCCCTCCTGCTCCGGGGCAGGGGCCTCGCCAGGGCCCAAGCAAGCCCTGAGCTCGTGTGCCCAGCAGCACGGCCGTCCCCTACCTGCTGCCGTGTCCTGCCGGCATGTTTTGATACTTGAAACCAGGGCAGAGCATCCCTCCAACTCGTTCGAGGAAAGGACGAGCAGGGGGTGTCCACCGGGGGGAAGGGGAGCAGCCCAAGGAGCCGGGCGAGTGCCCGTTTTCTCCTTCTGCAGTTCAAGGTGAAACATTTAATTTGCGCTAATTTCCAAATCTGCCTCTCTCAAAAGCCGTGCCAGGTAATTAGAATCATTATAACTATTATTAGACCATAATATTATTATAGCATTTTTGCTACACTTGACATCTGTTGGCTGATAGATTTAACTGGTACATAAGAAATAATTGCACATAGATTTCTTGCAAATGAGCACCAACACGGAAGACATTAAAGCATTCTGCGTCGAAAAAGTTAATTTTATGAAAGCCCGCTTGAAATAAAAAATCTAAAATTAACAGTTAAACCTTTAAAAACCCCCATTAAAGCAACTATTTTGGTTCAAAATAGGCAGCTGTTAAAAAAAAAAAAAAAAAAAAAGACAAAAGAAAATATCTTTTCTGTAGGGGCTTAAAGGAGCATACCTGGCTGGGTGCCTCTTCCAGGTCAACATTGGCATCGTCCTCCCCCCATCGCAGTGACCCAGAGGTTTCCCAGCACTCTCCCATCTCCCTGTCTCCAGTTGTTGGCAGGGGTCTGGCTGTGCAGACACCCAGCGTAACCACAACTCTTCCAGCCTGCTCACTGAAAATCCTCCTGACTTAGCTGCAAACCCACACCTGGGATAAAACACAGCTTCTTGCATCCCGTGAAGTCCGGAGGGCTTTGCAACCTGCATTCAGGCTGCAATTCACCCACCAGAAAGACTCAACTGTATCCAGAGCGGAACACAACCTCTCCGCCGCTGTTTAGCTACAGCACTCAGCCCCCGCTGCAAGAAATGAGGAAAAAGCCAACAGGAATCACAGACGTGCTTCAAGGAGGCTGAATTTTCTTCCCTGGAATTGAAATTCAGTCAGGGTGCTGACACCAGCCATGGAGTTTATTGCTCAGACACGAGAACAAACACAGCACAGCTTCTCCCTTACGCTGGCGATGAAGCACAGGCAGAGGCAGCAGCCGTGGCCAGGAACCTCGAGCTCCCAGCCTTGAGGTGAAAGGGATGGAAAACAGAGGAACCCTGAGCTCTCTTTGAATTCTGGGGGCCCGAGTTTCACCCCCCAGTTACACAGATGTGTAAAGAAAGATGTGACAGTGGACTTGAAGCACACTTCGTAAGAGGACCGGCCTCTTCACCTTCAGAAAGCTGAACACAGCAGCTCCGTCTGCCAAAACTCAGGGGCAGTTAGAGCACTGTCTGGGCAGTGACGTTTCCCCTCATTAAGGCTATTTCATCAGTTAAAGCAACTCCTCCTCCGCAGCTCAGTTTGCACTGAGAAGGTGACAAGCAGAGCTCTGCTGGAACAAGGCACCCTCCAACTGCTCCCTCAGGGAGACACCACTCAGGGATAAAAGAAACATTACAATTTATTACGCCAGAGCAAGTCAGTTTTAATCCAGAGTGGAGTTACCTCACAAGGAACATCCTTAGGACTGCAGGAGAAGAAAGTTGCATTTTTACCGCCTCAGTCACAGACAGCCAAGCCTGACTCGCTGCGGATGGAGCTATGAAGGAAGCCGGGCTGAGGGACTGGAGAACGGCCCTGAGCTGAGCCAACCAGTCCTAGCGAAAGCCCGGCTTGCAGAACACACCCTGTGTTCAGTGAGGTTCACGAAAGCTCTTGAAAATCACCCAAGCCTTCAGAAACAGGGCACAATTTTCCCTCTAGAGAGCTGCCCATCACACCTCCAGCCAGCACAAGGGAGCTAGAGCAGGCTTTTCCCCGTATCCATCAGGCGCTCTTTGGCAACCCAGAAGAATCGAGACGAGTGAGCTCACCTTAATGAGGCGAGCTCACCCTAACGAGGCACGGTACTGCTGGAGAAGGAAAACAAAGCAACTCACCCACACGTGCACCCCAGGGGGAGCTTTCAGCGATTCCCTGTTGCAAAGGGAGAAAACGTCACGCAGGGGCCCTTGGAGCTCTGTCCAGGTCTGCTTCTATTCATCCCTTCCATTCATGGCCTGCAGAATGGAAGAGAAAGTACTTTTATATAGCCTGAAAGGATGCCCAGCCATTAAGAGCTAGAAGCTCTCTAGAGGTCATGATCAGAATTGATAAACTGAAGAAAAATTCCAAAAAAGAAATCCCGCAGATCAATAAAAACAAAAGCAGTAAAAACAAGGCAGAGAAGAACCCTTGGAGAAAGCAAAACCAAAGATCAGATGCACAAATGCAGCACGGGGGAAAACCTCTCGACGGAGGTAATGCCGAAGAAAATCAGGGACTAGACTGAAAATGTGTGTCAGGGCTGCAGCACCACAGCTCCAGCAGCAACAAACTAAACACCATTGTGGGATTTAACGGCCTAAAATTCACAGCTCTGTAAGACAAGAAGGGGAATTAGCAAACGCAGCAAGGCTGGGGAGGGCAGGGCTGGAAGCCCGCGCTAGGTGCTGATCCCGCTCCTCGCCAGGGCACGGCCTGGAGGGGCTGTGCCACGCCAGCAGCAGGCAGCGATGTAACGTAGGCAGCCCGCAGGAAGCTGCTGAAGGGTTTCTCCATCCCCGCTCCCCTCTGGACTTGTTACCAGCTCTCAGCACCTGACGGCTGCTTACAAGAAGGACACCAGCAGCTGGGTCTCCCTTTGCTGCAAAGGAGAGTTCAGAGAGGTATCGGGCAGCCGCAGCAGCACATCACAGCTCGCCCCAGGTGTGAGGGACCAGGACCCGCAGCTGGGGACACAGGAGGCACCGGGCGATGCCCACGTGAGACCCACGCCACGGGTCCTGCCGCAGCCCTGCGGGAAGCTGCCTGCACCCCAACCCGAAGCCAGCGCCCGCCGCTGTCCGTCTGGCGCTGAGCATCCCTCATCCAGCCCCGGGACAGGGGCAGGGACAAGCTGGCTTTTCCAGCCCCGTATTTCGTTTTAGCACCCTCCATCTGGCCCCTCCTACACCACTAGAACAGTGACATTTAAGAGCTAAATTAACAGCCTTCTCTTCCCCAAAATACAATAGAGTTGCTCACGCTGCTGAAAGGGCACCCACACAGCGCGAGCGCAGCCACACCGCTCCAGTTCAGGTCCTTGGTACCTTTCAGAAATAAGGCTCTTCAGCTGCGCCTGCCACCAAGCCGGCCCGTGCCACGGGCTGCAGCCTTCCCGCATCCTCACCCAGCTCAGCTCCCCGCCACCCCGGAGGAATCGGCAGCAATCCTTACCAAAAGCACTGCGAGCACCTAAGCGCTCCCTGCGACGAGGAATTTCGCAGAGCGCGAGAGCAGCTGTGCCCATGCAGCTGATGGATGCACACACAGCTGCACCACACCGAGCCAAACCCCGGCTGAAGGCTCCGCCAGCAACCCAGCAAGTGGGCAAGAGCCACGAGTCCTGTGCAGGATTAGGGATTAACTTCCAGGAACGTTTAAGGTTCCACAGCATCTCAATTTTTATGTATTTGTTTTTCTTTTTTGGAATGGGAGCTTTATGAACACGCTGCCTCGCAAACCACAGCCAGAGGAAATTAGACAAAGCCTTTGTTAACACACGACGTCTCCTTCCACGTGGCTGTTTCCCAGAAAATCCCCAGTGTTGGGGCATTGTTCACTTCAGGCACTAAGAATATCTGTGTTAATAATAAATAATAACCAGCTTTATAGGGAGCTTATCAACAAAGCGCTCAACAAATCTTAATTAAAGCCGATCCACCTACTCCATGCGTGAAAGTTAAACATCATTTCTCAGAGGGGAAACCTGAGTGGTAACAGAGCTGAGGTGGGTTATGAAAGCCACAGAGGGAGTCGGTAGCGGAGAGGATTAGCACGTAAAAGTTCTGACTATTATCCCTAAATTTATCGCAATAATCCACTGCCTTGCAGTGGAGTTGATGTTCTCAGGGTAGAGTTGATGCGCTTTCAATCACGCCTGCCCAGCTTGACCACGTTGGTATTTAATTAGTCCTCCATTTCTTTCCAAGGTAAGAGCAGGGAGAGAAAAAGAGCTTGGGGGCGATGGAAAGTTTTTGCAGTCTTTTATTGCTCGTGCTGAAGAAATTCCCGACAGCGAGGAAGGAGGTGGCAGCGGCAGGCCCAGCACCAGCTGTCTGCAGGGCATGGGCAGTGCTTTGCAGGCTGCAGGGCTGAGCTGACACCTCATCAGGAATTGCCTGTTTCCAGCTTGTTTCTTTAACAGGAACAGATTTGTACCCCTTAAAATCTAGCAAACACACAGCCATACAGAAGGCAGACCCAGGAACCTGCAGACATGGTCCTCACCTCTGTTAGCTGCCCTCCTAAACCAAAATCAACATCAGAAGTCTCTGGGTCAGTATTCTGTGTGCCTCCACCACAAAACACCTTGGAGGCAGCCGAAAAACATCCGTGTGGGCCAGCCTGGTCATTTAAAGGCAGGGTTAGAGAAAAACAGGGAGAAAGAATGAAGTCCATCACCTAATCACACTACCCCTAGAGCATAAACAAATTCTAAAGGATGGCAGGGAGCAGAAACACGTCTGGGAAGCGCTGGGGCACATCACCTGCTTCCTGACCCACACTGTGCACTGAGCCCTGCAGCGCGGCCGCGGGCTGGAGCAGAAGTGCCTTTGCTGGGCCCGCACTGCTCTGGCGAGCAAATTGATCGGTGTCAGCGAAGTTACGCCTCGTGCCTCTATACCGTACCTGTACTAGGCCAGTTCTAGCAGCAAAGCACCAAAAAATACATAACTGGCCACTAAGAAACGGCACCGACAGGCCTCGTTGGCATAAACCCAGGCCATGCTGCGAGGCGGGCGGCGCTGGGTGTTTGTCACAGCTCCCTCGGCGGGGGCGGCAGGCGGCCGCTGGAGCCCAGCACCTGCGGTGTTCCCCGGCAGCACACGGCCCCGCACGCTCGGCCCCGGCTTCACGCAGCGGTTGTGGTTTTGCAACCTTGTACCTAAGTTTTAAATCCAGTCCAAAAACCGCACTGCCGGGCCCAGACCCTGTAGGAGAAGCCCCATGAGCGGCCCCGTGCTGCACCCGCACCCTGGGACACTTCGGGGCCACCTCAGTGGGGGTGTGAGTGGGGGCAGAGCTGAGCTCTACATGCCTGGAGGACACAGCGCAGCCTTTATTTTTTATTATTTTCCGGTTATTTCCACAACACGCGAGCCCAGGCGGCTGCCCACGCTCCCCGGCCGCCCCCGGGCCACAGCAAACTCCTTTATTGCACCTCGGGGCCCAGCGCAGGCCCCGGCCCCGCCGCACTGCGGGGGG